>JALJVW010000175.1:41566537-42766537 GCA_024865655.1 Emberiza elegans | reverse complement strand
AAAAGAGCCTGCTGAAGTCTCAAACCACAGAGAGGACAAAATACTGGTGACAAGCCAAACAGAGGAATTGCCTGCCTCTTCAGAAGTCTACCCTAGATGGCTCCCAGCCAGACAGCTCATTTCCCTGGATTGTAGGGAGCACAGATCTATTGGGCTTGTATCTACAATGGACATTGAAAAGGATCTACAAACACTTGAACACTCAATGCATGCTGTGGTGATCATATAATGATGTTTAGCATCTCCTAAATTTCCATTTAGACACTGATTTACAAGGTTTTGTATACTCCAGTTCCATCTCATTTACTCCCCTGGAGATATAACACCTATTTGCCTGCAACAATTATTTTGTGAGTCAAGCCTCGGAGGTGCTGAAAAAGGATACCTTGACTTCATTCATGGTAGTGTGAAACCTACTAAATTCCTCTAGATCCACAAAGCAGACATTTCTTCCCACCTAGTTTTCCCTTATGTCCTAATCCATAGTATTTTTGAAATATAGTACTAAAGGAAATACTGGCTTATCAAGTGCCTCTTTAGAGTGTACTTGTGGGATGCAGAAATACTGGTTTCCTCTCCTGTTCTGTGCCTATTTCTGCCATTTGGCTTCATACCTGGAGAATGGTTTTCACTGCAAGTTGAGCCAAAAATAAAGCAAGAATCAGTAGTGCAGCAGTTGGACTTTACTGTGATGCTGTTGGTTCCCATTACCTTCTCAGTACATTGCATATGAGAGGCCTGTGAAGCAGAAGTGAGAGCTAACCATGCAACTGAGAGCTAGCCATGACCCTGCCTTCCAAGCTTTCTCCCATTTCTGGTTTAAAACACTTAAATACCCCATAGAGAGATCTTGGATAGATAGAAACTGAAATCTGAGAAATGACCAACTGTTTCTTACTAACTCTGTAGTAATCTGGAAACTACTTCATCCATTTGCCCTTGGGTGAAAAACTGACCGTGAATCCAGGGACAACAGGAAAAAATTTCTCCTGTGGTAAAAATTAAGGAATTAAATGGTTTTAATTCCAATTTACTTTCTAGAAAAACTTTTGAAAAAATAACTGTTTGAATGAACATTTTTAGTTCACTCTAGGGAAAAAAATTCCATTGTCCATGGGGCATCTCTTACATCAAATTTCTCATATAAATCACCCTTTAATATAGAGAAAACAGCTTGATGTTGGCACTGATGCAAGAATTACTCTAAACTCAGTAATGTTTTCTCTGATAATTATGTTTGCCACATCATTCTTCTTATTATCACTCCACTACTCACACTGTGGAGAACAGACCCGATTTTTCCAAATCCACATTGGTATGTGTATTTCAGAAATTCATATTGGGACTACTTGCAAAAATCTTGCTGTAAAATCACAGAGACTATAGAACCCTCAAGAACAAATGGAAGCATTATTCTCAAAGCAGAAGGCAACACCCCTGACTCAGAACTGGTTTTCCACATTGCCAAGATGAGAGTCACTGTCTCTCTTAAAAATCACTCCTAGAGGAGAGCATTGTCTTTGTTCATCTCTTTGCAACTCCAGTGCAGTTGTATGCATTTTAAAATAAATTATAGAAGAATCCTCAATGCACTAAAAAAAAAATCTTTAAATAGAAACTAAATAAAACGGCTCCAGTTGTAACTGGGCTATGGTACACATTGATTATTTTGGGCTGCTGAATTTCCTTTTGGGGTCACTTGGAGCCAAAACTTCAGTTCTAGGAACTGTCTGTGGGCTATCTTAGTCTCAAAGGGAAAAGTTGGCATACAGTTTGTTCTTGGCCCACTACCAAGGTGTTTTCAGGAAAGGGAGGATTAGCCAAATAATCCTTGTCAAATATTCAGTGATGCTTAGCAACACGCTGCAGTCTGCAATGCTCCTGCGCCTCTTCCAACATGGCATAATTCTCATACTCTCAACAGAGACCTGTACAATCCTATCCCAGCATGGGCTGAATTATTTTGCTGAATTGACTCTAAAGCCCATGGAGGGCAAACAATGAAAAGAAAAGAAAGAAAAAATTATTTTCAGGGGAGCTGAATGCAGATGGTACTTTTTGTCATCTAACATCTTTGTCACGTGGGCCTGTGTCTGGATATTGTACTGGAGATTGTCCCATTCTCCATGTTTGTTCTATAGGAGCACACAGTGTCTGTTAACCTTACGGTCTTCTCATGGATATCTCCTATTTATTAAGTATATTCTGTAAGAGTTTAACTTAGGGTAAATCTTGAACCAATAATTGTGAAGTAAAAAGCCCCAGAACTGCTAAATGCACTTGAACTGATACAAAGCTTTTTAACTATGTTCAAATGTACTGTTTTTAAACACAATTGAGGTGGTCATATTTGTTGGATAGAATCCCACTCAAAACCAAAACCTGCACCTGACTGGACCTTAATGCAGATCACTTGATGCTGAAATTACTGCTCTATTGAGCAGTTTGCTAAAGATGGCTTTGTTTGGGAGTTATCATGCCTTGAGTTGCAGGATAATTCACACAGAAATGTCTACAGTTCATATGGAGAGTCCTTATTGATCCCATTCCTAAAGTGGCAGTAATCACCACAGGGTGAAATAAATCATCTTAAGGTTTCATTATAAAATTTTAAGTTCTATCATTAGGGCAGTTTGTTTATCAAAACACAGCAACCCAGCAAACATGAGGAGAATGCATTTCAGTTCCCTGAGTCTTCAATAATTAACCTGGCAATGCTGCTAGTTTTAGTTGTCTTTGCAAGAATAAGCCAGCTCCCACATGCTCCCTGGATTCCTCCACACTCAATTTTTATTATTTTCCCTCACAGAGACAGAAAATAACATCTGCAATGGATATTGGATAATGGGAAAAATATTTGTTAACAAATAATAGAAATTTCTTAATAGAAAGTTCTTAAGAACAGAATGGCAAAACAAAAAGGCTGAAGAGGAAGTGATCACAAAAAGAACAAAGCTAAACCTAATCAGACTAAACACATCCATGGAAATACACTCCCATAATAAAAAATTTTAAATTGAACATTTTAAAATCTGTTACATTTCACATTGAGAATTCATTCTTTCAACCTTCACACATTTATAAAATGAAAGGTTATCCAATCCTGCAGTAACAGTTATCCTTCATGCCAATCCTCCAGGATACCATAGTCTCTGAAATGAATGGCCATTAGATCTTGCCTCAGAAATCTCCATTTATCATAAGAGCTATTCAAGCAATATGAATAATTTTAGAATACCATCTATAAGATCTGCTGCTGAAAAGAGGATTCATGTTCCAAAAAAGAAAACATGCATGGGGAAGAGACAGAAAAAGAAAACAGTTTCTTTAATATTTGGTCACAAGCTCAAAATTGCTCAAGTGCAATAAAAAAAATCTTTACAAAGTGAATATTGTTTGTGCAGAGATGCTCTGTAGTCCATTTATTTCTGTGTTTTTCTCACAATACCTGAGGAATGATTCCTTTTAGAGGTCTGCAAGTTGCTCTGTGTGTCCCATATCCTTAAGGACTAAAGTGCGCTCCAAGTAGAACTCTGTCAGTCAGGGTCCACACCTGGAGGTGCACAGGCATGTTTCCATAGGGATCCATAGGGATGTTTCCAGGTTTTAGGATCCAGGTTATATGCTGGCACAGACCTCACTCAGAGCTTCTCAGAGGCAAAACCATTAATTGCTATCTCAAGAACAAAATTTTACCTGCAACACCAAAAAAGAAATTCTGCAGTACTGACATAAGCAGGCCCCTGGTATGATCCCTGAGAAGTATTCAGAAAGGTTTCATGAGAGGTTGTGAACAGAGCACTAGCACAAGAGACTCAGAGAGCTGTGTCGGGTCCGGGGAAACTCCAAGCAGATTTGATGTAGGTGGGAGGTACAAAGGAAAGGAGATGTTTCCATGACTTTTCATCTGCTTCCTGCCTGCAGGAGCCAACCTGATTTCCTAAGAAGCTCAGCAGCCACCTCAAGAGGATTTTGCCCTGGCTGGTGGCTGCAGTGCTAGGCAAGGTCTCCCAGAAGCATCTGGTGGTGAAGCAGAAGCAGGGATGTTGGGCTGGGATGTGCAGATACTCAAGGAGCAGATTCACCCAAATGCTGCTGCTTGCTGAGGAGCACAGTAAGGGAGAAAGAGCAGTCACTGCATTCATTGGTGAGTCAGGGAAAGCCAGTGCTACACAGGGAAGGTAAAGGCAGTGTGATGCACCCTCTAACATGGATCTGATTGCTGAGCCTGACAGCCGTTTCATGGCTGGCATGTGATACAAACTCTTGTCCTCCAAAAACCCAGGAACCAGAGTTAAGAAATATAATAACTCACAATCTGATTTTACTAGTGTTCTTTTTCTTTTCTTTCCTTTGTTTTCTACAGGAAAAGCCAGTTCTTGAAGACCCTTTGGCTGGAATGTGGAATGCCAGTTCCCCAAAGAGATGCAAAGTGTTGCTAGAACCTTACAGGGGGCACCAAAGACAGTCAAAGACAGAAATGTCACTAGATCTTGTCTTACAGTGCCCCAGCCTTAAAAATTTAGTGCCTCCTGCCTCAGGTATAGCAAGCAGGGAGCTCCACCAAATTTCTCATCACATGCTAAATGAAAGGAAAAGTACACTCCTACTTTAATTTCAGAAGTGTAAGTAATAAACAATAAGAAGATCAAATATTGTAACTCAAATATTTATAAAAGGCTGCTGTACTGAATTATCCAACCTTTTAGTGATCAGCCTCAAAATCAAATGATTTTGCTAACACTGGTGCATCTACACTTCTGCTCTTCCAGACGGATGATTAACTAAAACTGTGTGTTAGCATGTTTTGTTCAGCACAGCATCTTTTAAAAGCACTCCACAGATCATCTATAAGAGATGATGGTCTGCACAACAGAAGGAAGAAAACATATTTCAACAGGGAAAGAACTATTTTCTCCAGGCCAAAAATAAGAAGAAAAGCAACTGTCACACAAATGTCTATGTACATAAATAGGGTTGCCTTGGACTTGTAAAAGTTCTGAGAAAACACAATTCAAAGTTTGCATTGTTCTGAAGGAGTGTAAGGGAGCCCAGGGTCAACACCAGTGGCTCCAAAATGGTCAGATTGGTGCTGTAACACACTCAAAACCAGCAGCTTTAAAGGAAGACTATCCTCAATAAATTAATCAGTGTCATTTGATAAAACTTTTGGACAATAGTTGTTAAAGCAGTGCAGTCTGTCAAACAGGACTATAAAGGAAAGCAACATCTGATTCAGGGGTGTCAGCTCTGAGAGAACAAGAGAGAACACAGCTGAGGGAAAACAGCTCTGCTTGAGAGTCTGTAACTGCACCTTCCTGTGGTGGCATTGGAACTACAGCTGGGATGGATTAGTGGCTTCAGATGGGAAATCAATGGGGAGAAACTTGAAATCCATTTTGTGCACTGCTGTGCTAATGTGCCAAATGTCACTGTCTCCTGGTTGGCTGCCTCAGAGAGGGGCACTTGGAGTTTTCCATCAGTTTTTTGTAGATTGCCAATCTGGAAGATTTTAAGTGAAGCAAACTCATGTTACTTCACCGAAGCAACAATGAAGAATGAAAATCGTCGTAAACTGTGGCATTGTAATAGTGACTTCAGCCACAAATTAATAATGTTATTTGAGAACGCAGAAGTGTTAGAACAGAGATTGCTTGGAACTGTGGTCTGAGATTATGGAGATGAAGCATCAAAAGAAATTATTTTCAAACTCCCTCTTTTCTGCCTGATCTTCCCCTTTATAATTAGTACTGGGATGCAGACCAAGCTGTGGGGAACACATATTAGGAAATGTATGTAAATGTAGTGGCCACTCTCCTCACAGTCTACACTAGAAATGGAAGCAGAATCTCATCTTCCACTTCCCTGATGAACAGAGGAATTGAATTGCTTGCCTGGGGCTATGTGGGAAGCCTTTTGCCAGGAGTCCATTCAGTCTGCTGCCCAGGACACCTTCCCCATAGCCACTTATTATTGTACCTACAGGGAATGCCTTGACAAAGGCAGGAATGATGCATCTGACTCCATGTTCTCAGAAGGCTAATTTATTACTTTATTATACTATATTATATTAAAGAATACTGTACTGCTCTAAAGAATACAGAAAAGAATACTGAATGCTAATAAGTATGCTAATAAATACTTACTGAATGCTAAAAAGATAATAATGAAAACTTGTGACTCTCCAGAGTCTCGACACAGCTTGGCCCCAATTGGCCAAAGAGTCAAAACAACTCATACCAGAATCCAATCAGGCAATCACCTTTGGGTAAACAATCTCCAAACACATTCCAGACAAGCACAACACAGGAGAAGCAAATGAGATAAGAATTGTTTTGCTTTTCTCTGAGGCTTCTTAGCTGCCCAGGAGAAAAATCCTGGGTGAAGGAATTTTTTCAGAGAATATGAATGCCACAACTTATCAGCTATTTGCTTTTGTACGAT
Organism: Emberiza elegans; assembly: GCA_024865655.1. Taxonomy (NCBI): domain Eukaryota; kingdom Metazoa; phylum Chordata; class Aves; order Passeriformes; family Fringillidae; genus Emberiza; species Emberiza elegans. The sequence goes on along the minus strand of JALJVW010000175.1, from coordinate 42,760,093 downwards.
TCTACCATGCCTTAGAAAACATCCATTAGACATTCGCAAAAAGGAAGGGGGAAAAAGGTCTGCAAAAGAAAAAGTAAAGACATTCCTCAAAGACAAAAGTTCTCACCCCACAGGCCAAGGTGAGCTTACCCAGGAGAAGTTTAGAGGATAAAAAATGTGTCTGCAAAGAAAGAATTAATGCCTGATGAATCACTTACAATGGATAAAAACTGTAAAGATGATTGATGGTATTTACATTCAGCTAGAGTAATAGCCCTGCACTAACCTGTTCAAACCTATAAAATCCAAGTCTGTTTTCATGCTCCGTTAAGGTCAGTAAAAACTTTCCCTTGGTTTTTTCTATAAGAAATGGAGACAGAGGGGGGTTAAGTGTGCTGTGACTTATGTGAAAGCAGTGTTTGCATGATATAATGGCAAATTATTAAGTCCTGGCATGCAAGAACATGATCATTCACATTTACAGTGTGGCAATAAAGAGGACAGAAGACATATGAGATAAAAGGGCAGAGCGGGGGTAGAAAGAGGAAGAAAGAGGACAGGTTGCAAACCAACCAAAATTCAGTATACAAAACTGTGGTTTAGGTAGGGAAACAGTATCAACTTCAAAGCCTCAAACTGAAAGCTCTTCTGACATTTTCCCATGAAATAGCTTGTCATGTAAAAATGGCCAATGACTGAAACTGAAAATGCTTAAAGAAAATTTTTTCCCATTATTTTCATAATTCCAATGATTTTAGACTATAGTTTTTATTGCAAAGACAGAAAAAGGACAATTTCACTGTGGAACACCTAATAGCCTAGTGATCTCTGCACTCTACCTGCCTGCAGGTAGGTAGTGCTATTTTCTAAGAGAATACCCTCAGTACTAAACTGCTTTACAGTGAGCATCTTCTTTCTCTGGTTTTTTTTTTGTTTTATTCTTTTTTTCTTTAACACACACAAAATACTTTGGAACATTTATTTTTCCCTTTTGATTGTAGAAAAGAAAGAACATCTATAAAATATTCACAAGTATTTCAAAAAAAGTGGTGTCTTCAGTGGGCCATATCTAGCATTTAGGTCATGTGCCTATCATGTTAATTGAGTGTCACTATGCATTAAGAACTGGTGGCACTTTTGAGAGGAGGGAAGGGGAGCAGCTCACTTAAAGTTGTTACACCATAAAAGGCTGCCTACCAAGGCAGGCTGAGTGATTCACAATAAATAATTTATTCTCTCCTTTCTCTTGTGGAGTAGAGACGAGCAGGTTGTGAAGGGCTCCTTTTTTGCCACTGTATTGTATATATGTTGTGTTTATTTTGTGTCTCTAAGCCTGACTAAAAGCCAGCCCAGGCTGATGGAGGACTTTGAACTCAGACATGTTCCATGGTTCACAATTAATGCCAGTAGGTAGCAACCCAGGGAAAGTTATGCTGCCAGGACTTTTGCTATATAGAGAGGAAAAAAATCAATGATCCTGCTTTAAGAAGCAAATTATAACATACAGTCCAAACTGGAAACATCTTAAGCAGCTCTGAAGTTCCTTCACAAGGGTTTTTGCAGGGACAATAATTTTGGAGTCTGGAGCATCTTTCTTATGAGGAGAGACTGTGGGAGCTGGGTCTGTTTATTCTGAAGACAAGGTTGAGAGAGGATCTCATCAGTGCATATAAATGCCTCAAACACAGGTGACAGGAGGGTGGTGCCAGAGTGTTTCCAGTGGTGCTCAGTGACAGGATAGGGAGCAATGACCATAAACTAAAACACAAGAAGTTGTACCTCAACATGAGGAAGAACTTCGTTACATTCTGGGGGGCAGAGCACTGAAACACGCTGCCCAGGGAGGCTGGGGATTCTCCCTCTCTGGAGACATTCAAAAACCAGAAAACCACCTGGGCATATTCCTGGACCACCTGCCCTATGTGACCCTGCCTGGGGATGGGGTTGGACCCAATAATATGCAGAAGTCCCTTCCAATCTCAACAATTCTGTGATTCCATGAAAAGATGCTAACACAAATTCGCCACTTTCTCCCATCAGCCTGTGACAAGATCACAATTAGAAATTCCTTACTAGCTCTTCTGAGCATAGTTTTCCATAACTGCTCTGTGAGAAAGGGGATGAATTACACAAAAAGATGACTATTTATTATCTGAGTACTAGGTTTTTTTTCTTCAAAGTGATAAAAAATACATGAGCATTACTACTAGTATGAATTAAACCACTTTTCCACTATACTGTTTATATTTTCTGTGACCATTCTCATTAGATAATCACTGCCACTTGATCCCCAGATTTTAACAGAAAGTACACATAAAAAGGACAGTGAAAGAAATTACATTACTTTATCAGTAAATATTGGAAAACAATTTAAAATATTCTGACAACTTTGCTAGTTTAGAAGTATTTCATATCTCATCTCAAAAGTGAAAGAAATAAATTGAACCACAGTTTGAAAAGCTGCATGGAACCTTTTTAACCTAATTGCACCATTTTTCTGAGTGTCTGCTTGATAAATTTGGGAGATTAGCAGCTTTCTTGTACAGAGACATTTTTAGTCTGTACCTCCTGGGAATTTTGCAGCAATAAGCAACATCCTCAAGCAAGAAAAGAAGATCCTGCTAATATTTAAAAAATCTAAACCAATTTCTAGCAGGGGCCACATGGCACTCTCCCATCCACAACTCAGGAACTGGTAAGGGTTGGGGCCAAATTCCAGTTACAATTGTGGAGGTAGCCACTAGTTTTGCAGTATTTGAAGGTATGGGTGCAGGCAATTCAGTGCCATTTTGAAATACTGGCATAAACATGGCTTTAGAAACCTCAGCCTGCTGTTTTTTGACCCATGATCAATAATAATTTAATGACATTTGCAGGTTTCATTTGTTGGTTGGTTGGGATTTTTACTATTTTTATTTTGGTTTGAACGTGGGCAAGAGAAACCACACAGTAATTTAGGAACAGTATCATCCTCCAGGATGTGGTAGACTCTTTAAAACAGAAACTTGAGTCCTAATGTTTAGCACGAGTGAACCACAGTGACCAGACTCTACACGAAGATGGGTTGACAGGGTTGATCTTACTGTGATATAAAGCTCCATCCTGGACCTGAGAAGCATTTTTCAATAGAAGTTTAGCATGAAATGGGATGCTTTCAATGAACTGTACTTTACAACATAAAAAAGGCATGGCAGATATTTGAAATTCCTTTGAATGTCATTTGTTGGTTTTGGCTGAGATGACAGAGTTAAATTTCTTCACAGCAGCTAAGATAAGGCTATGTTTTGGAATTGTGCTGGAAACAGTGTTCGGGGATGCTTTTGTGTTAATGAGCAGCACTTACACAGAGTCAAGGCCTTTTCTGCCTCTCCCGCTGGCCCAGTGGTGAGCAGGCTGGGGGTGCATGAGGAGCTGGGAGGGGGCATGGCTGGGACAGCTGGTGCCCACTGACAAAAGGGATATCCTAGACCATGCTATTCTGTGCAAAACAATAAAAAGCTTGGGAAAAAGAAGGAAGGGGGGGACCCTTGGAGTTATGACATTTGTGTTCCCAAGTAACTGTTACACATGATGAAGCCCTGCTTTCCTGGACATGGCTGAGCTTCCTCCTGATAATGGGACATGGTGAAAGAACTCCTTGTTTTGCACTGTTTGCATGCACAGTTTTTATCTATTAAACTTCTATTTCACCATGACTTTCTTGCTTTTACTCCTCTGATTCTCTACCCCATCCCAGTGGTGGGGGGGAGGTGGGAGCAGCTGGGTCATGCTTAGTTGCTGCCTGGAGTTAAACCACAACATTCCTTATCAGAATATCATGTGGGGCTCAAAGCATTCATGACATATAATGACATGATAACAGATTTGACTGGAATGTGCTAGATCTAATTTATAGTTGGTGTTGCTGTTTAGATATCGATTGCTGAGCTCCTGTGCTTGCTGGCCTGACTATGCTTTAGAGTCTTGTGCTCACTAGTGGCTCTCTTTGTGCTTCAACTGCTTCTTGCGTTACTCTGCTGTGCCTGGGAACATTTTGGTAATAGAAATTGTGATGTGTCCAGGCTGGCAGAGGGCCAGGGCATCACTGCTGTGCCTGTGCTGCTGGGCTGGAGAGGCTGGAAATCCAGTGTGAAGTCAAGCTGAAGGTCCTGTGACCTGTGGATGAGCCCACGGGGGTGGCAGGGCACCCCAAAGTGTCTGTGGCCATGGAAAAGTCCACACCAGAGCAGGTGCATCTCAAAGCATCCTTGGCCATGTCTGTGCTGAGGCAGGCATACCTTGAAGCACTGGTGGCTGTGCATGAGCTTGTGAGGGAGCACCTGAAAGTGTGGGGACATCTCCCACATCTGCTACACACAACAGTGATCCTTAAATGAGTAACCTCTGCAAACAATCATCTACAAAATGAAAATTATCTATAACATTTCAGTGATTATACAGATAATTATCCATCTCAAAAGAAAAGCTGAAGAAAATAATTTGAAATATTACAGCTGGATTCAATTCAACTCAAAGAGAAGAGCAGGAAATGCAGGCCCATTCGAGAAAAAACACAATGCACTCCTCGTGATATGCAAAGGGCTGCACAATAGCCGCTGTCACAAGGAAAGGGCTATTCCTCCCTCTTGTTACTTTATCACTTGTGTTCCTGCCTCACTCTAAAAGTAAAGATTGTAGGGCAGTCTGTGCACTGAGCCTTGATATAGCTACTTTTGCCACAGCAACATAAAAACAACATAGAAATATACCTTGAGATCTTTCTAGGAGATTAGTCCTCTCATTAAGTCTCCAGATCATGTTTTCCCACCATCCACCCATTTCCTTCATATTTCCTTCTGACAACCCACTGCAAAGCTCTCCAGTCTTACAGCTTTTTCCAGGTAGACTAATCAAGGTGAGGTGTGTCTGTTTCTTTCCCCACACAGATATTCTTTCTCTGTGCTTCTAGGGCACAGCAAAAATTAAAATTAAAAAAAAAAAAAAAAGGAAAGAAAAGAGAAAGAAAAATAAAAGCAGAACATGTATTTTTTTTGTTCTTTCACCCGATCCTAGAGCAGACTGCAGCAGACCATGGACCAAGTGCTAACTTGCCTGATCCAGAGCAAGAAAATTGAATTTTGTTCAGTTTATAGTCTTCAGCTGGCAGCCTTGGGATATTTAGAAACAAAGTGCTGGCAAATCTGTACTACTGTATGCAAACCAAGTTGTTTCAAGGGTCAACATCAAAGCCAATTTGGATGGATACACGGACTTGAGATCATAAAAATATACACTCATTTGTTAACATGTGTGTCTTGTTTGTCTCACAATTTGTGTGCACTAAAGCTTTTTTTTGTTATTATTCTCACTGGGTAGGGTTTGAAATTTTCTCTATTTGGACAATTGAGACAGCAAGTAAATAACTGATACTAAAACAAATGTTTGGAGATCATAATAAAATTTTTCAATCATGCTGCTCAATTTCTTGCTTATTTTTCTAGATGGTACATTATTTATTCACATCTGTTTCTACTGTAAACAAATCTGAGTCTTCACTGCTGCCCAGAGTTTGCACTACGGATCTGTCGTAACATTTTTTTCATCCTTAACAAGGCAGTATGCAGTTATGTAGATCCTGACTGTTTGGCTAATAATTTAATGTTCTAAAACCAGCAGAATGTAGGGACATTTCTCTAGGAATGTAAGATAATTATATTCATCTACTAATTAACTGTTTCTTTTGTAAATTCCTAAAGAAAACATTAAGCTCATTATTCGAACCTCTAAAATCTCTAAAAAGGTAAATTGCTTCAGAGTTCTTCTTGAATTACTTTAGGTAACAATCAAACAAAAACACGGTCTCACATTCTGACTATTTAAAAATACAGAGCAACTCTCCTAAGTTATTAGACTTTTGACTCTTCACTATTTGAAAGGCAGAACCATATCAAAAGGCATCACTGGAGATGGGTCGCTTGGTTATATTTCATCTGTAGAGCTACAGTGGGGTTCTAATCACTGAGCTTAAGTTCTTGCTGCCTCAATTTTCATTATTCTCTGTAAATTTCAAAGACAAGCCACTTATAATAATTTAGAAAAATTTGATTGTTCAGGGTCCATCAGTTTCCACTTCCAAGGTTTAAGACAGCCTTCTCAACATTGCTAATTTTTCTCTGCAAAATATTTTTTCCCATTTAAGTGCACAAATTAGACATTTTATCTCCATATTTTAGCCTGGTGTTCCAAAGAGGTAGTTCATACTATAGACATTCCTATCTAATTGGCACTCTTAATGAAAAATGAAAGAGGGACAGAAACCTCCAAGACTATTAAGACCCTAAATGTTTGTCATAATAAATGGCTGAGATAAAAGAGAGTACTTCAAGTTCCTATGTGTTCTGAAGAGCACCTTCTGTTCTGCCCTGTGGAGCAACATGCCATAGTTTTTCTTACTTCAGTTCCAGGTTCTTTAAAGCAGGTATTACTGCCTTGTTGACTCAATATTTCAAGCCATTCTCTTCTCAAAAGAAGGCGGCAGATCCTTGATTCTGTGCATCAGGCTGGATGTACACACCCAAACACGTGAAGGCTTACATGATGCTGTACATACACGTGTATATATATGCACATACAGAGGTTTGAAAAAAACCTCATTTCCAATTTCATGTTGTTTTCCTTAATGTTTTTTGTTGTTGCTCAGACAGTCTATGTCATCTTCAGTTTTTCTCAGCATTCATGTCTTTTCTTCAGAAAGTGTTTTCGGTGCAGTAAATTCCTTTCTTTAGACCTTCTGTCATTTCCCAGCTCTGTCTTCCACCCATTGCAAAATATTAACTGTTATTCCCATCAGAATTCTTTAGGGTCTCCAAGAAGTTTAGAAAGTCAAACACAAGAAAGAAGTTAAACTCAAATAGAGTTTAAATTGTCTTATTAACAAAATTAAAGTTTCCTTTCTGTAGAATTTTTTAGAGATGTTTGGCTGACTTTCTCTGACAGTGTATTATGAAACTGCAGGGTGTACTCAGAGTCATCATGAATCTGAGAATAATTCTGTTCAATTTCCAAAAATACAATTCAGAACTCCCCAGAGAATGAATAACCATTTTTCAAACTTGAGGAATTAAATTAAACTTGGTTTCTATATTTCATTCTTAAACAGCAACAAAATCATAAGATTGCCTGATACCAAAATAATTTATGTTTACTTATCATCAGTACGTGACCTTGAATTCCTTGAATGGAATTATTTGGAAGGAAACACACAGTATTACTTTTAAAGAATCATATTGATGTCTGTTCTATTTGCAAACAATTCTTTTCTTTCTGGAATATGTTTCATTAGTGTTGTTTGTGCAAATTTCTCTTGGCGTTCTTGTCTTTTTTTTTGGCCACTGAAAGCACAATATAGCACAAAAAAAAGTAATTATCAGTATCTTTACATACTTCTCTTTTTTGGTGTTTGGAGAGGTGGGAGGGGTTGACTTTTTTCCAGTCACTTTTCCCACTAACTTGAAAAATATCTCATTGGTGAATTGAATAGTGAGAGATAGATTTGGCTGAAGAGGTAAAAGCAGCATAATGAATTATGTGGGAGTACTCTGAATAAAACATTTCTTAGAACAGCAGTAAATTTAATGACCTGCCTTTAAGTGCTTCAAAATACAGTGTTTCTGGATATCATTAGCATATCATACAGATGATAGTTTTCAAGGATGATGAGAATTATTGTTACAAAATGATTCATAGAATTATTGAGTTATTTAGGTTGGAAAAGACCCTAAGAGCATCGAGCCTGTCATGGTTTGAGCCTGGCACAATGCCAGTGCCCCCATGAAAAATCCTCTCCCTGGTTCCTGCTGTGAGATGTGACCAGGAATAAGCAAAGCAGTCCTCTACTTAGAAATATAGAAAACAAAACTTTATTAACTACACTACAATAGGAAAGAAAAGGAAAGGAAAAAAAAAACATACACAAGGAAAAATGAAAACCTTGCAAACACATTTCCTCCTCCCCCCCACCAAATTTCCAACACAATACATCTCCGAAATCACCGACTCTCTGTCCATCACCACCCAGTAGATAATCAAGTCTCAATTTATCAAGAGGAGAGGAGTCCTTCTTGTGCCGTGGTGACCTCTTCCTTTTCCATGTCCAGTGCTCTCACCACTGAACAGGGACCAGAGCTGCTTCTAGGGTTGTCCTTTTAAGGATGCTTGTCCCATTCCAAAAAGAGCACAATCTCACCTTTGGGACACCTGTCCCCCCCGGATTTTACCCCCTGGGCCAAGGGGCTCCAACGCTGTACCCTCTTGGCTCTGAGCCATTGCCTCCCCCTGGATGCAGTCTCTGTATCACAGGAAACATGGTTCTGTCCATGGCTATACAAAAAGAGTCCAGCCAAAGCCACTCCATCATCCCTTCCACCCAAGGTTCTTCTCTTGCTTCCTTGCTCAGACCTTCATCTCACTTACTCAGTTCCTTCTTCATCCTCTACTCCATCTCCTCTCCAGGAAAAGTCAACGCTCTGCAAAATTTTCATTCTCCACAAAAGGGTTAAAAGCTCTTACACACGGCTGGACACATCACTGCACAGCCTCCCCCCATTTCAGCATCCCCCCCCCTTCTCCGCTGTTGGGCTGTGCGGCCAGCACAGGATATCAAATTTCAAGATAACAGTTCAGTCTCGGACGCTGGCACTTTCTCTCACTCTCTCCTAAGGGGGGGCTGCCCGATACCTCTGGTATTTTTCCTCCACCCTTCCACCCTGGGAAGCCAGGCCAGGCCTACCCCCATCTCAGTCCAGGCCCAGGCCTACCGCATGGGCTGCTCCCCTCCCCCGCCCAGCAGCAGCAGCTGGACAGGGGAGGGATCCGAGCTCTTTCCTGGCGAAGTCCCAAGAGAGCTTCCCAGGGGCAGAGCTCTGCTTTTAACCCCTGTGTGTTCTCAGAGGCATATCCAACTCTCAGTGGTCAATCCAGATGTCAATACCAAACCTGGGCAGCCAATTGGACTGACCACAAAAATCCCAGAAGTCCACTTCCTCTCAAACTACGACAGAACCCAATGGTTAACCCAGCACTGACAAGTTCAATATTAATCCAGGTCCCCCAGATCCATATCTATGTGTCTTTTAAAAACCTCCAGGAATGGTAACTCCACCACTTCCCAGCACAGCCTGTATCAATTCAGTCACCCTTTCAGTGAAGAAATGTTCCCTAGCATCCAATCTAAACCTCCCCTGGCATAATGTGAGGCCATTTCCTCTTGTTCTGCCACTTGTTACTGGGGAGAAGTGACCCCCACTGGCTGCAACCTCCTTCTAGGCAGCTGAGGAGAGTGATAAGGTATCTTTATCTCCAGACTAAACAACCCCTGCTCTCTCAGCTTCTCCCCATCAGACTTGTGCTCCAGACCCTTCACCAGCCCCATTGCCCTTCTCTGGAGACACTCCAGCACCTCTGTGTCCTTCTTGGAGTAAGACTGGAAGGACAGAGGAGCCACTGCTCGTGCTCCTGATCACTTACCCAGTCATTCCAAGTCCATGAAGTCTCTCTTGATTACCCTTGGAATTCTTGTTGCAATTTCACTGCGGATTACCTGAAAAACCAATAAAGAATGATAATCTGAGGGCTGTACTAGGGTGAGAAGCTTTTTTCCCACATCTTTAATCCAGAAGGTGTTACAAAGTCGTGAGCAGCTACCAGCACTGTCAGGCCTTGAACAGGCACAGACACAGAGATGCAGGGATGTTCAATCCAACAATTGAGGTTTTGTCTTGCTGTCAGTGAAGGGATTCCCCTTCAGTCTCTGGATTGACTGTTAATGTCAGGTAATGAAGAGGCCAGACACAAACCTGTGGGAAAAAAGCATATTCTTTTCTGTGGGTGATAGAACCAATTTGCCTTTTTTCACCAACTAAGAAACAAAAAAAGCCATAGAAAACTTCAAACACCAGAATCCTTGAAATGCATAAGAAAGATTATGAGGTCTACCATGAAGTTAAACAGTTTCTGCCATGGTACTTGCAGCAAACTACTCCAAAGTAAGCACAAAGAAACAGGAAACACACAAACGTTTAACCACATTCAGTTTTTTCACTAATGGGTCCAAGTGATGTCAAAGAACAAAATATTGACACAAACTTCTTCCAGAGGTATTGTCATTATAGTTCAAGAGTTCTATTGTCATTACATTGCAAAAGTTCCATATTGTTAGAGTTGTGTAGCTCCTTGATGTTTCTTTAGGCACCTCCTCTAGGCACTGACTCTTCCTTGTCCTCACAGCAGCCAACTCACTCCAGCTCCCACCAACAAACCAATCCACTCTTTTATAACACTCTTCTACAGGCTCCCACCAACAAACCAATCCACTCTTTTATAACGCTCTTCTGATTGGCTACAGATGTGGCCTGTTAACATCAGGCCTGCTCCCAATCTCTAATAGTTAGCTTAGCTGCAACTCCTTAAGGGGTAAGATTACTTTCTATACTACCCTTATTTTCTTATATTGCATCCCCATACACAGAGGTTATCTCTTCACTAGATCAATAAAAACATCTTTTCCTGCATAGAATCTCACCCAGCCATGCCTTAGTGTCATAAGCAGGAATTCTCATTTCAAAAGCTGATTTGAAGTGCCTATTCTTCTATGTAAAAGTTTTTGCAACCTCTCTTAGGAAGCAGGGAATGTAGCTCATTATTATGTAGATCTACATAATAAGATTATGGCTGAAAAAGTGAACAGTAGAGCTCATTTATTCTACATGCTTACTCCAGAAAAAGATGATCATCATGCATCAATAGCATGCACTGGAATGAAGAATCCCAGAGAGGACAAACACAGCTGATGCCAGAGACACAAAGGAGACAACATTGTGATCAGTGTGGAAACTATCACACAATATTTGAGATAATCATTAAAACAGCCAACAAAGCTCAGTGGCATTGGCGAACTGTTTGGTTCAGATTCATTAATGGACCACATGGGCAGTTTCAATAAATTATGGCATTTCAGAGTGGCTGCACTGGAAGTCAACTGGAGGGCAAAAGGAAGCATGAATCAATTCCTCTTAAAAGGCAGTTGTTACAAAAATTATAGTTTAGTCCTATTTAAATTATATTGGTGTCAGGGAAAAAATCTGAGGTGTAAAGATGATCTTAAAGGTCTTTTCTAACCTTAGAATTCTGAGATTCTTTGAATATACATTAATGGTCCAACAGGCCAGCATTGCAGCACAATCAGGAACACAACTCTTCCAGGCATAACAGTCTCTCTTTGAATGGGTCTCCACATGGTAAGAGGAAAAGATAATGAACTTAATCACATCCCACTGATTCAGGTCTTTCTATAACAGGGATTTTATCAGAATTGCATTTTGAAATTAAACCATAAAAGAAAGAAAAGTTGGACGATGTCAGCATAACCTTGACCTCTTCTGACTAAAAGGCATTTCCATTTCATTTGACTTTTCTAAATTTTGCATTATGCTAATATTTACAGTATGTATGGTAAAATATATATATTTCAGTATTCTTTTTGATTAGAGAAAATATGTGAAGAATATATTCTATAATTGCCATGAAATCTCTCTACTTTCTAGAAATATATGCAAAGTTCACCATATCCAGCATTTGAAGTAGTCCTTTGCACTCACTGCTTACTGCACACACTGAAAAGATTTTTTTATTCAATGTACTAGTAACTGAGATTACAAAGGTTAAGCCAAACTGGTAACTTGCTTTGTTTCTGTCATTCACAAAAACTCCATTAGCTAGATATCCCTATTTTTAAAATTTCTTAACTCGTATATTGCCTTTCAAATTGCTTTATCTCTTGACAACAAGAGATGAAAGATGGATAGACACCACCCACTTCCCATGAGCAGTGATGCTTTGGCTATCTAAGGCTGTTAGCTTTGTCAAAACATAATTTTGATGTCTCCCAAAGGAAACTAACATAAAAAGTAATTGCTATGCAAAATTAAATGACTGAATTTATTTATATAAGATACATCTTGATTCAGTATATTGCACCATGACTTTAGTGAGACATATTGACACTCAGTAAGAAACACTCAGTGCTGCAGCACTCTGCAACCCCTTAATGTGGCCGGGTGGTCAGCAGAGTTGCCACTCTGCTGTGACTCCCAGCAGCACTGCAGATGATGTCTGAATGAGCCATTAGCTCATCTTCAGTGGACAAATACCTGTTTTTTCATCAATATGTAATCTTACCAGAAGATAAAATTGAAGTCCAGAGGCCACAATGCAATCATATTTTTCACCTTGATTTGTCTTGGTTTGGTTTTGTTTTCCTTTTAGTCTGTGGTGTTCTTGGAGTTTTTCTTGTACCTTCTACTTTCTGGTACATTCACAAAATGACTGAATGAAATGTATTGCTGAACACTCCTCTATTCTGTGCATTTTGTTCTGAATGTTCTTACTGATCTTCCTTTTTTCTCTGCTTTTCCTAAATAGATATTCTAACAAATTTAAAACTAAAATCTAATTTTAGCTATCTTAAATGTCATCACTAAATTGTCTGTATAAAAATTTCACTACAAACATAACCACATTACTGTGTGAAAGCATATGGCTACCTATGTGCTTTAATATGCTTACAAGTAGATTTTGGCTGCTCAGTTTGGCACACGTGACACTGGTCTCAGAATGACACATCAGGAAATTTTCTCCATGGAAGCCGCTGGTGTGACTGAAATCTCTCATGACATTCTAGTAAAGATCCAGTCTGAATCTCAAACAGTGAATGTTTTCAAATGATCCTAAAGTTCTGAAAATACTCCAAAGTGCTTTTGAACATGTCAGCTATGACTATTTACTTTAATATCAGTTAGAGAGACATTGAGGTACGAAAACCAAGGGGTTTTTGCTCCTGTGTATGCTGAAAGTGGTCAAGACTCTGGATGGGTTGAAATAATTTCAGATTTCAAAGAGAATTTTCTTTGAATCAGCCACTCCATCCTGCTTCATGCTATAGCCAAAGTCAACATCTCCATAGGAACACTTATTGTGCTGCAGAGATTGTAGCTACTGCTTCTGCATTGGTCAGTACATGAGGGGCATGAACATACTGAAGATAGTCCAGCAAAGGGCCACAAACCTCATTAAGTAACTGGAACATCTCTTCTGTGAGGAGAGGCTGAGAGAGCTGGGGCTGTTTGGAAAGCAGAAGTGAATTCATTAATGCCTATAAATACCTGAATAGAGGAGGCAAAGAGGACAGACCTAGGCTCTTCTCAGTGGTGCCCAGTGACAGGATCAGAGGCACTGAGCACACACTGAAACATGGGACATTCCCTCTCAACATCAGTCAACACTTTTTTACAGTAAGGGTGACCAAGCACTTGCCAGAAGTGGTTGTGGAGTTTCCATCCTTGGAGATATTCAAAAGCCATTTGGACATGGTTCTGGGTAGCCTGCTTGAGAAGAAAGTGACCTCCAGAGGTTCCTTTAAACCTCAGTGATACTGTGGTTCTGTGTGAGTCTACTTACAGACACAAACTCCAGTTTGAAAGAACTGAAAGCTCTGCCATTACTATACTGAAATTCAAAACATGGGACTGAAACATTCCACCTGAGGTCTTACATGGTGTGTTTCCTTCACACAGGGAGCAGCCTGTGTAAAAGAAATCCTTAGTTAAGCCACCATCTCTCCTGAGGTCCCACTACACAGTGACAAGAGGAAAGATCCTTCAGAAAGCATTAAAGAGCAGAAATCTATTTTAGGCATCTGTCGTCTTCTCTCTCTCCCTTGATTACTTAACTTAGGACAAAAAGGCAGCTCCATCCTGCACTGGGGACAATGCCCCTAAAATTTATAAACAGCTGTCCCATTGCAATGCTATACAGCATACCTTATATTGCAGGAAGAAACTTTGGCTTTTCAACAGCTCATTGAAATACAGCTTTTCTGGCCAGAGCATGAAATTTTTGTTTATCCTCCAGGAGCACACAAGCATGCTCATCCAGGGTATGACTCACACAGAAGAAAGTTTGCCAATCTCAGAAGAGATGCACCATTAAAGTGCACACAGGTTTGAAGCTGGCAGCTGGGCTGGCAGCTGGGCCCTTCCCAGCAGAGTCACACAGGATCTGCCTGGGACAGTGGTCACAGTAGTAGGGAGAGGCTTTGTTAGCAGTCCCAGACAAGGCAAGGTGATTAATCTGGTGATGAGGGTCCATACAGGAGCTCCCTCACAGAACTGTAGGAGGTGGACATAGACACTGGGTTGGTGGCAAACCTACACTATAAGTCCAACCTCCATGCAGGGAACAAGGATTAGACAAAGATTAACCTAAAATACAAAGATTTGGTGTCTGGATCTGTGCTGAAACAGAGCTCCTGGGCACAGGGGCAGAGCTGACAAGAAGCTGAGCAGAGCCAGTTGAGCCTGGTAGTCCCCTGAGAGTCTGCACATCTGTTGACCCTACAGACCAACTAATGATGGATCTTCCTTGGCCGCATGTTGGCCTAAAAGGATTGCCTTTATATGTACACAGCTTTCACTTGCTTCTACTAATGCCACTGTTCTAGATGTGGAATGACCTCCAAAGACAATCTTTTCCAGACATTTTGACACAGAAAATTCTGCTAAGAATCACTGCAGGTGACTTGCAAAAATGCAAATGTCCTGGTTTCCTGGGTGAGGATTTGCACCTACCAGTCCTTCTATTGGATAAAAATTGACTCAGCTTAAAACCTTTGATTTCCTAATTTACTAGAAAATATGTCACAGTTAGTAACTAAGACATCACTTTTAATCTGTCCTTTATATTTTTCATTCTTGTACATTTTTGCCACTATATATCACTTTAAAATATAGGTACCTTTTATCTAGGAAGATAACTGTGAAATAACTGGGGAATCACAAATAGTCTTGTTTCTCCTTTATTCAAAGGTAACCCCTGTTTACTTCTCACTTTAAATTAGAAATACAGTATTTCTCCAATGTGGTCTTAAAAAATGTTTTTATGCATTATGGTACAAACAAACCTATGCTCCTCAAAACTCCTTCTAAACTGTATTTTAAAAAGCTTAGGTAAACAAATAGTGTTCTAAAGCAGTTATTCAAGAAACATGTAGAAATTAAAGTTCTTGTTTTATGAACTATTTTATAAATGACAGGTAATTTTCTTTTATAACCTTAAGAGCTTTCTGACAAGGCTGGAAAGGCTGTGCATTGGTTAAAAAATGTGAGTGAAAAACAACACCTGAAAGAGATGGGAGCTCTGCAGTGTTGTCACAGCACTGTGTCCCATGGCACTGAGCACACTGGAGGTGACCAGCTGCTCCTCTGGAGCTGAATACTGCTGGAGAGGGGCAGAGCAGTCAGCAAGGCAGGAGGGAACAGCAGAGGCTTGTTCTCAAGGTGGAATTATGTGTCACATGGCCTAAAGGGCAAAACTGATAGATGTGCAAAGAGTCCCTAGCAGCTTCAGACTAATTAATCTCACAAGCTCACATCATATCCTGACTTTCTACAATGGTGCCAGAAGGTACAGAAGATTTCATTCCAACCTACATTTAAGCATTTCTGAAGAGTGCATTCATCCCATACTGTTAATTTTGGTTTCTTTAGATTTTGGTTTGCTGCTTTATTAAAGCCCATACTTTGCAGCATCCAAAATAGGAACCTCACATGAGCAGAGTTCACAGTTAACATCCTGAACAGCAATAAAATCCAAAATACAATCAGCCTTCCATAAATAAGACAGAAATTTATAGAGTACAATTACTGTCTATTTACGTCTCAGCAGAACACACTCAGCTGCTGTATTTTATAAATATCACAAAGTATATTATTGCTCACATTCGAAGCAATTAATAATGCTCTCCTTTGCCTTGCCCTGCTATACAGAGCACATTTTCTCCTATTCTGCATTGGGTGCATGGAGTAAATCACAAAGGTCACACCAGTCTGTCAAAAGACAAGCTTATGTTCTTGTTTTGTAACATGACAGGTTGCCTAAGCACATTAAGAGGTGCTAGATAATTTTCATTTTCCAGGCGTCCAGCCTCCCTTTGATCTCCATATATCACTTTCCAGTTCCTTTCAATTCTACTCCCACATGCATGGATGCAGCTATGCAACCACAGAGGTTATTTGTAATTAACCCTGAATTGAAGACATGATCTCCTTGCCAAGCACCAGCCCTAGAACAGAGCCTTCTCCACCTCTCCTGTTGTGTGGTTAATTGCCACTGGGGCCATGGCATTCCCTGTGAAGTGTCTGCAAGCAGCTCAGAGACAGAGTGACAATGAGGGCCTGCATAAGCAGGGGCTGATGACACCAAAATTACAGCTTATTTAACAGCATGATTCATCCAGATACTTAACCACAGATTTAAAAATAAATATACACCCTCTCCATTTGAAATTAGAAGGACAGAAATGCATCTTATTGAACAATGCATGTGTCTGACAAATTCTGTAATGAATCAAGGCTTTCTACCACCAAGTCTTACCTAAATTCAGTCACATTTCTATGCTTACAAGCTACTATTGCAAGAGTGCCCAGGAGCCATCAGACAAGGTTTTTATTTGTTTAGCTCTGTACAGGGTCAGGGGTATAAAAAGGACAAAAGCCTAACAACACAAGAGAAGAGACAACCAGCAGGGAGGAGATGGGAGTGATGGGACAGAGGGTGGGCAGCCCAGCTAAGAGGGACTCTCCTGTCTGGAGGCTGTCACAAGCACTCTGTCCAGGGAGAGCTTTCCGTGGTGTGGGATGGAGGGTAATGAGGCAGCTCCACTGAGGTGTGCAGAGAGCTCCTGCAGGCAGCGAGAGAAGGCACAAAACTGCTCCTTTGAAATGCTAACAAGTGCAGGCTGAAGCTGGCTGGCATCAGTGACCTATCAGGGCTAGGAGATGACACTTTCTGTGAATTATAGGTGATCTGCAGGGAAGGTGCAGCTTTGAAGGGCCTTGAAGGTGAAGTCAAGTGCTTCACCTTTCATGTGATATAAAAAGGAAAGCCAGCAGTGGGGTGATGAGAGGGAGCAAAGTGACAGCCCAGTGGAATTATGTTGCAGCAGCATGATGAAGGTCAGGAAAAGGCTACATCCCTGCCCAAATCATTCCCTCCCATGACCACAATCTCCCAGCTGATCCTCCTCACTACATGAGTACATGAGGCACTTCCACTACCACTTGGCAAATTTGATTTTTTTATTCTTAAATTCAGGGCATGCATGTGATGGTAACTGTACCCAGGATAAGGAGTATGAAAAAAAAAACAAAAATGAAAAAAATTATTTTAAAATGAAAATATAATGAAAAATTCAAATTTCTCTTGTATTATATATTAATATATTAATAAATTAATCACCAGATAATCAAAAGAAAGTAATCAATCATTGCCTTATTTTTAGGTTTTGATTCATGTCCTTAATTTCCCAAGAATTCACAAGATAAAGGGGCATATTACTCCATTAATATGTGTGTTTCATAAAAGAAGCAAAATTATAGGTAGTAAAAACTGCTTAACTTTTAGCATGGCAATCAGGTATAAATAAGTAAAAAAAATAAATTATATTAACAGACATAATGTTTTTCTTTAATTGTGAGGGAGGCTTTTTCATCTTATAAAAGCATTTGCTTTCATGTTCTTTCACCTTTTCCTCTCTCAGAATTATATAGGTGATGCCATATTCTCTAGACATTGACCCACTGAATAGATCACTGGAAGTCTGATCTGTCACATCCCTTGTCTGAATCCCCACATGGGGCACATACTCATCATTACCCTGTTGTAACATTCCATATCCACTCACTGTTTTGCTGTAATTTACTGCTTTTACTCTGTTCTCCAGCTCTTGTTAACAACCTCATGCACTGACTGTTTTAAAGGGAATCCCAGACCTTGCTTCTCAGCCTCCAGCAATGACCAAATGTGACCAGTGAGCAAAGAGGTCTGATGAGAAACATTCTCCTACATCATTCATTAATAACCAAGTATGTAGTACACATCTCCTCAGCATTATTTCCTACTGGGTTCTTTACACAACCTTACTTCCTGCCATTTCCTTCCACTCAGCTTTGCTTGGAATGCACACACTTAGAAACATCCAACAACCAATTAAACAAAAAACAACCAAAAAGGGCTTGGTGCAGCTGCATGGAAAAATACCCCAGTATCCTTGCACATTTGCACATGAACAGTAGGATTTGACTGGGATTCACCTCCCTTAATTTTAGCCAACTGAAAGGCATTGCATCTTAGCCGTTGATTTTGACTGTTCCTTTAGCTGTGAAGAGCAGCGGCTATCTCTGGCTATTGATCCATCCTTCCTTCTTTTTGCATCTTCTTAGATGAGACTTCTGACCCTTGAGTAGCTAAAGGTGCACACAGCACAGAGCCCTGTAAGGAGGCTTCTTCCTCCTGTGAACTCTCGTAGTGCAGAGCTGCTTCTCTCCTGCCAGAGTCCTGCATTCAACAGGGATGAATGCATTTGCCTTAGTTAAAACAGAAATGGTGAAGAAAGGCTCAGTGACTCACCCCCCACCAGAAGGAAAAGGAAGGCACTCTTCTTTTCCAGCTGCCTCCTGTGAAGTGACAAGGTGATGATTTAGCCTTCTACAGATGTCCTGAAGTGTACCATGTTCCAGACCTTCCTGAAAGCACACTTACACTGCTCTGTTGTCTGACCACCTCTGGGATACCATAGTTCTGGAAACTGAGTCCCCATCACTCAGCACTTACTGAGCTCACTGAAGCATTTCCAGCTGCAGGAAAGCTTTCCCTGATAAGCCAATAAATCTTTAAATAATTGCATACATGTGTGCAAAACATCTCCATTATTTACATGTGTAAGTTCAACGACATTTTTAAAGTAATAAAATAGCTGTTGAAACAAAACATTTCCTTTCCCAAACTCATGGTTTTGCTTTCTTGTCAAGTTCATGTTTCTTTGACCTAGTTTCACCCATGCATGCTCCTAACTCATCAAAACCAAGTGAGAAGAAACACATGCACAGCTCTTAAAAAACAAACAGCGTCCTGTTAAGAACTCAGAGTTAGAAGATAACATTTTCATTTAATCAGGTGCTGAAAACATTATTTTAAAAATAAAAAAAAAAAACCCCAAACACCACAAAAACAAGGATTTTGAGAAGCTCTGAGCAGGGCGTGGGCAGACTTTACACAACTCCACCTTGACTGGTAAAATAGTTGTGGATGTAGCTGAAATGCATTGCAGCACAGAAACTATCTTCTCTGCAATTTCCAGGGGCATGGTTAAGGATCCTTTTGGTTCTCCTGCTTCTTTTGTCTCCCTCCCTTTTTGGTGGACTTCAAGGTCTCCTGTGTTTTTAATTTTCACTTCTATTCCAGTGATAGCCCTTTGAGATAAATATCTGTTTACATTCTAGAAAAATTCACATTCCTGCAAGGGAGGCTTCACATCCAGTATTAATTCTTGATTCTGTGATTTAGAAGTCCCAGTGAAACTCAAGAAAATGAAGAGAAAATAACAAGGCTTCCAAAAAATATCAGAATTAAACTTTTGGAAATGCACTGCTGAAAGTAGAAGAAAGATATTTAGATCAAGAATGAATGAGAATTAAATGTCCAAATTAAAATTTATTGGGTAATTTGGCAACGTATACTTCTATCCCAAGACACAATATTTTTTGTCTTACCACTATTTTTCTAAATCTGAGCTCTAAGAAATATTTTAAACATTTTTTTTGAAACTGTGACTTGAACTATGTACTCATTTATTGAATGATCTAGCCCAGAATGAAAACAGGAGGTGTCCTAAGCCTAATAGGTGGAGTCCTTTCAGTTCTTGAAGATATTTTTTCAGTATTTTGATCTAGTTTGATTAAGCAACACACAACACAGCTACCATGCAATCTTCCACCACATTTGTGCTGTCCCTATCTAAGAAGAGAAAATGTCATACTAGCTGTTCTGGGGTCTGCTTTATGAGATTTCAGTGTGGTTGTTTACATTGTAAGATTCAAACAGCAAAGAGCAACATTAGCCCCAAAATAGATGACCAAGGAATAACAAATCATTAATAAGTCTATAATCAGGCGTGGAAAGTTTTACTCAGGTCATTGGAAACATTCTTTTCTGCTTCCAGGTGAGAGGAATTCAAGAGTGGTCAGGTAGGAATGTGACTGAGACCAGACTGCTCTATTCTTGCCACATCAAAAGAATGCGATTTAATGTCCACTCAGCTGCGTGCCTGAGAAAGGACCAAAAAGGATATATCATAAAAGAAAGATTACTTTTTTCCCCAAAATGCTCTAGCCCCACCTGCAGAGGGATTTCTCTGGGAGCAGCAATGAATTCAGGACCCAAAGGGAAGGAAGACGAGCAAAGAGCAGCGGCAGAGCAGCGGCAGAGCTGCCCCAGCCGTGTGTGTGCCACAGCAGAGCCAGGCAGGGAGGGCTGCACCTGCAGGGCAGAGCCACCTCCAGCCTGGCTCCTCCTCTGCTCCAGCCCAGGAGCGCACACAGCAGCAGATGCAAAGGTTAGAAAAGGTTAGAAACATCCTTCAGCCTTCACTGATCAAAATAAAGTTCACTTACATTTCTTGAGAAATATGTTTTGCAAAAAAAAAAAAAGAAAATATTTTTGATTCTACTAATGGAATGTTTTAAATAATATTTTAATAAATTATCAAAAATATTAGTTATACATTCATCTACATTAATAAGTAACTACACATTCATCTACATTAATAAATTTTATTGTATCATTCTAGCTCTATGGTTAATATTTTAAAAGTACTCTGATTCTGTCTCACTGACAGTCCAGGAAAAAAAAAGTGGTGCTTGAGTTTCTAGAAAAGAAAACTTTCCCTTTACTGAAGAATATTTTTTTAAAGTTTAAGGTTAAGCAGACTGGAATATTTACTGGAATAGAAATTCAACATTTCTTTGCACTTGTATTTAAATCTATCTGGTCTTTAAAAAGCATCTCTATTTTAAACCAAAGTATTTTAAAATCTAAAGTTTTGGAGGTTTTTTTCTGTCTTCTTTCTTATGTGGACAGTAGTATCTGAATTCATTATTAATTTGTGAATGACTGAGGCATTTGATGGGGCCTTTTCTGTGAATAACAATTTTTTTAATCTTTAAGCTCTCATCCTCCTGTCTGTAGGAACATGGATGACCTAACCTAGAGGTAGCATATTATACAAATGTGTTGGTATATTTACATAAGTATATATTTCTGCATTATACGTATTGGTAAAAAACAATTTTAGGTATGAAATAAGACATACCCACTTTTTTCAGATTGAAAACAGCTACTAAAACCAGAAATTGAAACAACTTTGATTTCCTGTTCTTCCACGAAGATCTGGGAACCATGTAGACTCCAAGCAGGAATTCCAGAGCAGTAGAACATGTTCAGTGTATGACCCACAGGACTCAACAACTTTCCAAATATCAAACCAAAATAATTCTGTCATTAAACAAAACATTTAAATCCCTCACTGAAAACTGAAAAGATCATGCAGGGAAGTTGCCAGAGAATCTCTTGACTATTAAAGTATTAAAGTAATTCTTCCAACTTTAATTTCTAAGACTGATTCCACTACTGAAAAACATCTCTCCAATGCAAAGTTATTTTTCCTCTTATTAAAATTCTATAATTTGTTATTGAGGAATAAAAATACCACTGAAATGCAGTAAGGGACAAGTCAACTTGGGAAGGACAATGCAGCTGTCAAACAACTGATTTGCCTAGGAGAAAGAATAATAGCACTTCTAGTATTGGAAATATAAATGGAGATTGTTATTGTTTACAAATTGTGGTCTAAAATTATTCTGGAAACCTCAGAATATTTTCCCTCAGAAATATTTTCTTTGTTGAAAGCAGACTAATCCATTAAACACATCTTTGAAATTCCATTTTTTAACATCCTTGTCCATCAGCCATAAAACTGAAAGTCATTTACAAGGCAAGATAGTTATGAAAAAATTCAGTTATCAGTCTGCATTGGAATGAAATTCCAAAACCATTACACAATCTTACTCCTGAGCCAGGTACAAAGACACATTTAATTTCAAAGGTTTGATAAATACATAACAATGACAGTACTGACCTTTTTACAAGGCTGACTATTCATGTCATTCCTTTTGATAGTAAAAAAAAATGGGTGGAAGGAAGAACAAGCTTACTTAAAAATAAGAGAAACATAATTATTACAGTTTATGAAAATGTAGGTTTCTTGATGCCAGAAGAGGGGCTTTTTGATGGCTCTTTGTGTAAGGAAAGTATGTAGAAAATCCCTTCATATCTTCAAAGAAGGACTTAGCCACAGTTACTCACAGGAAAGAGTAGTAACAAATAGCAAAGGGTATCTATCAATTAGTGGAAAAAATATATATAAAAGTAGGCAGAGGTGAGACAGTCAAGATAGATTTTACCTAGCAATTTCCAGAAATTTTGGTCATGTGGATATAAATTCTGCTGTGGTACTTGCCCTCAGGTATCATATCCTAGAGAACACACTTTGTTCAGTTTATCAATAAGACAAAACTTTTTCTTACATTTTTCTTGCTTATAGAGATTCATTTCATACATGCCAATCACTTAGCCTATGTAATTCTTGCATACATTATGTACTGGCTAGAGCATCTATTCTATTCAATACCTAAATTATATGCACCTTTTACTAGGTCACTACTGTGTTTCAGTACACAGAGCAAACGATATAACCCCCATCTTGGAAAGGATGGGCAACCAGAACAGCCTGTCATGAACAAATGTGGGGTGTGGAGGTTCAGGGACATCACACCATAACCAATATGATCCAGTGAAGCCAAATTTTTATCCCTAAAAAGACTATATTTATAATAAGTCTCGACTGTCCATGTGTCTCTAGCTAATACATGATTGGTTAATCCTAGCTGTTCACACATCTAAAATACAATGCTGATTGGATCATCTAATTTTTCACACATCTTGCTGTGGTTGTCTGGCCCACCCATGGCTCACTTTTCCAAGCTTGCTGACAAACTTGCTGATGACTCTTCTTCTTATATCTTTTTCAAAGAAATACCGACCCCATTTCTGAAAATGTCCATTATCCATTGTTTGTGAACGTGTCCATTATTACAAGAAGGCAGGATTGTGCATCAGCTGAATGTGGCCATTGTCTTGCAAAACTCCTCAACCTGCAAAAAATCCTTGACAAACTAATGCGTTTGGATCCAGGGCTCCAAGTGTTTGCATCTGCTGGTCACCTCCCAAGGGACAAGGGAAGAGTCAGTTCTCCAAGCCTCAGTTCTTCAAATGTTATCAGACTGCATGGTGCAGTGTGGTTTTGTCAATTTTAACAAGCACATACTTAAAATACTGGAGATGCTAATACTGTCCATTTTGATTATCTTGATTTCACTGTTCGATATATTTGTACTGGAAGTTGACCAGTGCACCATCAGTAGTGAAGTAGTTCACTTGCACTGGGATAGCAGTGTGATATGAAGAAAAGAAAGATGACAGACAAGGCTAATGCCACTACTGCAACGTTTATTAGACGTGGTAGCACACACAAATGATGAAGAATTACAGTGCTCACAGTAGAGAAGTTCCTTTATTGATAACCAAGGAAGACCTCAAAGCAGATTTTTATATGGCATTCTCTCATGTCAGCTGTTTTTAACATCCATTGAACTGAAGAATGGTAGCTTCTCTCCCACTGAAGACCACCATGCACCCTTGCAGTAACTGGAGAGGTCTCAGTGGAGACCAAGCAGAAGGATTAATTGAGGTTTCTAGGATTGTTGCAGACATCTTTTTATGAAAATCCTTTCCTTAAGTTTTTTTCTTCCTGAGAAGCTGAGAGGCTTCAGGAACAACATGTAAACAATGGTTATCTGCAGCTGTGGAATGCAACAGGTGCATCTGTGATTAGTCTTATGCGCTTGTTTGTAATTAATGGCCAATCATAGCAGAGCCAGCTCAGACACAAAGTCTGAGACAGCTGCCTTTGTTATCATTCTTTCTTTTCTATTCTTAGCCTAGCCTTCTGATAAGGACTTTTTCTTCTGTTCTTTTAGTATAGTTGTAATGTAATATATATCATAAAATAATGAATCAAGCCTTCTGAAATATAAAGTCAACATTCTCATCTCTTCCCTCATTCAAAAACCCCTGTGAACACCATCACATAGGATAACATTTCTCATGCCCTGATTAAATTCCTGTAAATCCATAAAGCAGAACCATCATAAGTCCCAAGTGCAGTCCAGGTGCACTCTTGGCAAGGCCTTACCCACTTTCTGTCTGGCAGCACACACAGTTTTATGCAGCTCCTTTCATGGAACAGTAGTCATCCTATCAGTCACTGGTAATCATTGCTTTATAATGTCACATGGAGACATTATCTAAAGATGCAGCTGAAGCCAGTGCAAACAGCATTAATTGAAGACAAGAGACTTTCCATGGGCCAAAGCACTTACAACCCAAATAAACAAGACACTGAAAGAGGTGAGAAAGCTAATAAGTTTCATCAATATTGTCAAGTTCATATTAACTGATGAAGACAGGAAATCAGTAATCTGTGTCTGAATGCACACACAGCCCTTCAGTGGGTGTGTGTTAATGTCCCCTGGCTGCATTAATCCACAGAAGATGAGTTGATACATCTGAATTCCTGCTCTATGATAGTGCAAGCTCTTGTAACACATTATTAATTAGGGAAGTTTCTTGGCTTAACCTGTCGTGTATCAGCAACAGATGAGCAGGCAGAGAATGTACTGATATTGAGCACTAAGAAGAAAAATGGACTAAATTGTTGTCCAAGTTCATGGGATGCACCTTGGTAATTGAACCTTGAGCATGGTACTTGTTAAGTAAAATACATTAGTTTTAAACCACCATTACATTTGCCTTGACAGTTGCAGATAAATAGACCTGACTTGCTAAGCTGCAGTAACTCTTTCTGTTCCAAATAGTTCATCACAGTTTTTATAGAAATGAGTACAAAAGGGCTAAATTAAACACAACGTAATGCACAGACTTTTTTATAGGAACCTCATTCTTTCTTTTCCTTCCTTACCCGTCTATATTTCCCATCCTTTCCAATCAAGGACACACTGGTCATTCCCATCAGGGATGACACCTAGCGCTGGTGTGACCAGGACATGGACCCTCTGCCCTCCTGTTCTGTGCCTGAGGCTGCAGGGCAGAAAGTCTGAGTGCTGCTGTTCTGGTGGGAGTCTGAGGTGCAGTGGGGCAATAGGTAACACCAGCAGGCAGATTTGGGACTGAAGCCACAGCCCTGAGCTATGGCAGGACAGACAGATGGACCAGCAAGCCAGGACAGTGGAGCTTGTCCCTGATGGGGCAGTGACACACATGGCCAGGATGCTGATATTGGGTGGGGGTTTGTGTTGCCTGAAGTAAGTTAACCTCTCACAGGGCTTCACTGGCCTCCAAGATCTCCTCTCTGCTTTTGCCTTGTGTAAAGTAACACTGGAGATAGGAAACACAAGAGAAAACCCCAAAAGAAAGGGAATGTCAAATCCTAAGATCTCTGCCTTGGATAGGCAGAGAAAGGGGCTGACTGTGAGGTGTCCTGCATTTCTTAAACTCAGCCAACACATAATCCAAATTCCTATCATCACAACACTTAAATTACATTTAAAGGTCTCTTTCTCTTAAAAAGATAGCAAAACAAAGGTAGTGTTGCTGGGGCTTCTTTCAGCTTTCCACAAGCAATTTTTTAAACTTGGATCTAACCTCCAAAAAGAAGTTAGACCTCAGCTTAAACTACAAACACACTCAAATTTCAAAAATTAGGAGCACAGAATTAGATTCTTTCTCCAAATCAGAATTGCAAAATGAATGACCTGATTTTCTGAAGTTTTTACACTTAACAGCTCCCACAGATGTCAGCAAAAACTTTAATTCAGTGTTTAACTTCAGTGTTTTAGAAATCAGGTCACTTGTTCAAGTACCTAAATATAGAAGAGTAGCTACTTTTTTTTTTTAATACTTACATTTAGAGTTCAAAGCAGGTTATTCCTTCAGATCCTGAAAGAGAACTTTGCAGAATTTGGTTCAGGATCCAAATTTGACAAGTAGCAGACACAAAGTCCAGGTGTGCACAGAGCCCTGGCTTCAGTTCCCAGCCATTTGTAGGAGGAATCTCAGTCTTTTGTTCTAGTTATCCTGTAAAAGACCCTGACAACACAACAGCAGCCCCTTCCACAGGTGCTCTTTGTTCACCTTCAGACAGCTTACTAAAACCCTGAATTAATAGTAAATGCACTACTGGGTACAAGAAACTCAGGCATGTAATTCATTGGGAGTGCCACCTCACAGATTTTAAAAAAAGCATGAGTATGCAGAAATTATGAATTACATGGGTTTAATTGTTTATAATGGTATAATGTACACAACTATAAAAATAAACATTAAGTGCCAGATTTTTCTCTGAGTGCTTTCCTTAGATTTGCCTAAAAGAGATGATTGTTTGGTTTTGTGTATATTTGTGCATATTTGTGTACTAATTTGCTGCCAGGAAGAAGAGAGATAAACAGAGGAACAACTTTTGCAAATGACAGATCTGGAATCACTAAGCAGAAAGCTACTAGAGATAAAATCAGATGGAAACCTTGATATTTTCATGGCGTATCCATTGTGCATGAGATGATCCTTATGAATTTTTTTTAGGGCTCAGTACTTAGTTCAGTACTACAGTTCCAGCTGTTGAGTAGTGATTATTTGCTCTTCTTCTACAGCTGTCTAATGAAAGACTTCTTGTATCTCTGCTTTCAGCCTAGCAAAACCATGCAGCATTGTCCCTTCAAAATTAAATCTTTGTTTTGCCCCTAAACTTCCCTCTATTTTAATGAAAGAAATTATGTTTGGCAGGCCAAAGACATTGACGCCTGAGAGAACAAGATTACTCCTTTGAATCCTCCTCAAAACAAAATTTCCTGCACCTCAAAATACATAATGCATGCCAAAAAAAAAAAAAGTCAATATTGGGCTCTACATCTAGATTTCTATTTACCTAAATCTCTGTTTGCATCAGTCTGCAAACTTTCTTTCAGCCCAGATGGCCTTCATCTCTAGCTGGAAGACAGGGAGAATCCCTGTTGTAGAGAGTAATGAGCATGACTGGCAATGGGTCAATAGTCTGTTTACTCCCCACATCTTCCTAAGGTCATCTTCTGTAAGATTTAGTGTGCTCTTTAATGGTCAGCTGAATACCCATAAATCTGTTGGTTTACTTTCCAGAGTGCTCTGCAGACAAATTACATCCTGTGCCAGGTCCATTACGAGCACAGACATACGTCATACCCAGCTGGCAGAGAGAGGGGACAGAGAAATGCTCTGGGTGACAGCACAAGGTGACACTTGAGAGCAGCTTCTGATTTGGGGGATTTTTAATAGGAGCAGCAACAGATGAGTCTCACACTTACCACATCTGTTCCTAACGGGTCCGCAGCACCACAGTGCAAATTCTGCTGTGTAACTGCAATTATGGACACAAGAATCTGGGTTGGAGGAATGTCATTAACCCGCGAAGAATTGAGAAGCCCAGTGTGTGTTGTGGCCAGCTGAGCAGTCAGAATGGCACAGCAGCACAGGGCCAGCATTCTGTGTGAGGCAGAGAAGAGAGTGACCCGCAGCAGCAGCAGGGAGCTGGCAGCCCCAGTGCTCCAGGCAGGTCTCAGCTAGCAGCTGCTAGACATGCACTTCACTCTGCTCCTCTTTACTGCCTCCCCCGCTTCCATTGTCTGGTTTTTCCACTCCTACCCCATGCAACGTTTGACTGGAAACCTGATGGATTTAACAAGTCATAGAGAAAAGGTTTTTTTCATCCAGGAAGACAACCAAGCCAAGCATTCAGCGTACACAAACAGTCCCTATGGACACTCCTGGATTCCCCACGGTCACCTGCCTCCCAGGAGCTGCCAGAGGATGGGAGAAAATTAATTCCCTTCTTGCATTCGCCCTTCCATATGTCTATATTACTTCTATATTATTTAAACTACTTGGATGGGTTTCCAAGTGACTGCAACGTAGAGGGAAAGTTCAGGATGATGACAGCAGGGATGTTGTCATGGTGACAGAGAGGGAGACAGGGTGGTTAGAAACTTGCAGGCAGGTAATTAAAGATGCCCAGAAGCCAGGGACAAGGGTTTGATATTGCCCTGTTACCCCGAGGCAAAATTCAAATGAAGATGAAACCTTCTGCCCCATGCTTGTAATTAATGCTTCCAATTGTGCTCTCAGGCCCAGGGATTCAGAGTCCTGTGTTCAGCTGAGGAAAAGCACTGCTTGTAACAGAACACTGATTCATCATTTTCCTGTGCAGTTTGGTTTCTGTGTTTCTGTAGTGACAGCAAACAGCTGACACAAAATTCCTTGCCAGCTGTGGATGACCCTGTAATTTGTGACACCAGGTTTGTTTGTGTCCATTATTCACAATGTAAATTGTCAGTGAGTGTGGTAGGCTGGACACCACCTGCCCACCAAGCTGCACTGTCACCCTGCTCCTCCGCAGGATGGCAGGAAGGGGGGAAGAAAATAAATGGGAAAAAGGTCATGGACCAAGACAAAGACCATTCAATAAAGCAAAAGCAAAGACCACACACTGAAGAAAAAGAAAACAGAAGATTTTACTCCTCTTCCCATCAGTAGGTGATGTCCAGCTATCTCATTTGACTGTCCAGCTATCTCAGAGGAACAGGGCTTGTAGTGGTTGCTCCAGAAAACAAACTTTGTAAACAATGGATGCCCACCCTCTCTTCCTTTCTCTCAACTTTTATGAGCACATGTCATATATGGAATATCCCTTAGGTCAGTTTGAGTCAGCTCTCCTGGCTGTGTGCCCCACACACTGGGTGTGTTTTCCCCACCCTCAGCTGACTGCTGCAGAGACAGCACTGGTGCTGTGGGAGCAGTGCTCAGCCAGCGTGAGGGAGTGACTCTCCAGCTCCAGATACAAAGCAGTAAAGCACAGCGCTGGGAGAGTTGCTGGGGAAAACTGATTCCATCCCAGACAGATGCAATACAATGAGTCAAAATATGCTGAAAATAAGATCTGACTCATTATAGTGTAAACAATGATAAGATTTTAAAAATATAATTTTTTAATTACCTACTTTCTAGGAGAAACAAGACAGTCCAAGCCTTGTGCCTTTGGATTACAGATATATATGGTTCAGCCTGAAAAATAAAATTTCAACTTGCTTCCCTCTGTGTTAGGAAGCAAACAATTATGCACAGTTAATTTATTTGCATTCATTATGTCCACATGGATACTTAAGTACCCTGACTGAGACACTTGTGCTGCTGCAGGCAGGGCTCTTTATGCTCTGTGATTTGGTGACTCTGCAGTTTTATCCCTTGTTGCAAAACATGTTCCAGGTACCCAGCTTTCCTCGTGCACAAAGGTGGCTCTCGCAAAGCCTTTGTGGTGCCAGGCAGAGCCCGAGGATGTGAGCAGAATGCCAACTGCAGCAGTTGTGATTCCTGCACTGACAAGTGCTCTGAAACAACAGCACACAGACCTCAGCAACACAATTTATCTCAAAGAGCTGCTAACTCCAAAACTATGAAAGCAAGAAATGATCAGCAAAAAGTGTGGAAGCATCACAAATTAATACAGCAATTGTAACAGAAGATTGTATGCCCAGTTTGGAATCTCAATCTGCCTTTAAACGCATTTGAAGCTCCTGCAAAATTTCTCACGTTCCCAGCAGTGAGGTAGAATCTAGGGATCTTGGCACAAATTTTGGATGTGTTTGGCTTTGTTGTAGGATGTCTTTCACCTACAAACAAATGCAATTATGCATGCAGAAATCTAAGTGTATGACTTTTATATATATGTTTGCAGGAAATGTTATTGTAGCTAATGCAATATATCTCATTAACAGAACTTGGAAAACATGACATGACTGATATGTATGCAACCTTTTTGCCCTGAAAGTCTTTTTATCCACTGCATGTTGTCAATATTTTATGCTATCTGCGCACTAAAAAATCTGAAATTAAGGAATTATTGTGAAATTTTGTAAAAAACAAAAGAAATAAACAAAAACCAAACAAATTAGAAAATATACCCAGAAGAGAAAGCATTGTCTTGTTTTTGCTTTGTTTAAAAATGTTGAGGAATCAGAACATATCAGTAGTATTTTAAAACACTGAAAACATGGACTTTTAAAGATGCACAAATAACCTCAACTCTGCCCCTGATTACTGACACATGGAAAGTCTTTTTTCCATCAGCTGATTACAGCCTCCTTCCCTTGCAGCAAGAAAGAGGCCATTGATTCAGTCCAACACATGGCAGCCTGACTTGCTTCTGGAGCTAAATGTCTGTGTCAGAGATTTTCAGGGGAAGACAACAGTGGCAGATCCTTCAAT
This sequence comes from Emberiza elegans, assembly GCA_024865655.1. Classification (NCBI taxonomy): domain Eukaryota; kingdom Metazoa; phylum Chordata; class Aves; order Passeriformes; family Fringillidae; genus Emberiza; species Emberiza elegans. The sequence goes on along the minus strand of JALJVW010000175.1, from coordinate 42,729,763 downwards.
AACAGCTGCTTCATTTAATGAAGGGAAAGAGTCTTATTGCTGGAGTCATTTGTTGCCATAGCTGCCCATGTCAAAGCCAGAGAAACCATTAGAGCATCTTTCTACCAGACACCAAAGATTTTCATTCAATTACACCCATCCTGAGTGCAATAATTTGAGTTTAGCAAAGGCATATCTCCCCAAAAGCCATCCACATTCAATTTAAATGTGCATGCTATTTCTCATTTCAGTTTCTGAAGTTTTGACTTTTAACTACTAGTTCTTACTCTTCATCTTCCTATTGTTGGATATTTTTGAAACCAGGGGAAGATTTAGACATTCGGATCAAGTCCCTTCTCGATATTCCATTTGATAAACTGTCTGTTGTGACCATATGTCAAGCAAAGAGCATCCCACCTTGCATTCCTACTCTACAATTTTTGATTCATAAGCTGGCTCTCATCTTGACATAAATAGTCCAAAAATACTTTCTGCCCTCCCTTTAAAGGTCTGTCATACCCTTTTATGCATCAGAGTGAGGACTATAAGTATGCACGCCTGAGGAATAAAAATCCCTCCCTCTCTCTCAATCATTCTCCTTCTCTCCCCACCAAGGAAGTCAGCAGCTTTGTTTGTTTTAAAGATGGGCAAACAGAAGGGTAAAGCCTTACTCTGTATTACATATCAGACAAGGGCAGACCCCTGCAGCCTAAATCTCCTGGCTAAATCCAGCAATGCTTTAATAAAGCCAGTGCTGTTATCCCTTGCTGCTGGTTGACTTCCCTACACAAACATACTCTGGTATTGAACAATTTCACTGTGTTACAATGTATCAAAGATGTCTATTACTGACATTTTTAGGAGGTTCCTGATTGTTTTCCCACAAGGCACTTGCAGATTCGCAGCAAATCTACCAAGTTCAATTTTTATCCCTTGGTTTCTTAGCAGACAGAGAAGAAAACAATGCAGGCAGGAACCCAAACCATTATTACTTGTAGGTTTGGGTGTTTTGTTTAAGTTGCATGCCAAACAAAAGCAAAACAGAAACAACTGACTATACCAGAAAAAAATGCAGTAATTTGGGCACAAAACACAAAGAGTGAGCCCTGCACCCTGTGTTCTGAATACACTGATCTCCCAGACTAACAGAAAGGTAATTTCCTACCAACAAGGTATTGATCTCCACATTGCACACACAAGCATTTCCTGGAAGTGTCAGATGGTGGATTTATAAAGTCTGCAAGGATTAGGAGCACAGATGTGCATTTACTGAATTGTTTCAAAACTACACATGCCTTTCAGAGTCATGGTTTATTTTAAATAAGTAACCTATATTTAATAACTTTAGTTATTTAATTACTGTGAAGTCTCAATGTATACATGCAATAAGAAGTCAACTAGCTTTTCTTAAAGTCAGGCTAAACTGATCCCTGATCCACAGTGCAGCTGTATCTCAACACACATCAGAGCACACATCAAACTGCACTCTTGTTGTTCCAGAAGAAAAAAAATATGCTATCAAATCATTACATTCTACACTAGAAATAGACAGTCACAAAAAAGACTCAGTAACTATTTACTTGTTTACTATTAACATTGTGATTTACAGAGAATAAAGCGTCCAATTCTTTACAAGACATGACGTGAATCTGTTGGAATGATTTGACCTAATAGTGTTAGAGCATCCATAGCTTAGATAAGTCATTCATAATTTACCATCTACAAGTGGTATCTTCCTACCTACCAGTGTTCTCAGATGGATCCCATTGAATCCCGTTTCCCAGTGGTCATGGATTTCTTCTGACACACTTGATTATAAAGGCAGGACTTGTTTTCAAACATTAGATCATAATTTGACTACTGATGCCCACATGAGTGTCAAACAGTGGCAGTAAAGACAGGATATCTTCAGTCCCAGATTGAAATACGGCATCCAGGACAACCAAAAGAAGATGGAAGACTTGGTTTGTCCTGCAGTAGACCTATTGCCTCCCCAGTGGATGGAGGAATTCAGATGAGATTCCCTGAACAATCTAAAAGTGTGCCAAACCATTCTGGACACAATACTTGCTTAAGTGCTTCTAGTCCAGGGACTGAATTTAATGCTCAAAGTGATAACAAGGCACATGAAAACCAATTCCTCGTCACAGCAGAGTGATGTGCTCTTTGTATATGTTCACTACTCAAAACTTATCTAGGAAATCAATTAGACCTTTAATGTTCTGTTTTCTTCACTGCTTTATTTGCAGGTTAAGAAACTGTAATCATTCACAGGGAAATCTTGGGCCCCCATAATCAGATTTTGTTATGGAGGCAGTTTAGCACTGTTAGGATTATGAGATTATTGGGATGCACTGTGGTGTTTTCAAATGCCAGTGTTATTCTCCTCCTCTCTCCTGCCACTGTTGACAGCAACCATGGGGAGAGGCTCTTCCCACAGTGCAAGATGGTCATTCCATTTCTAATTCCAAGCTGGATTTAGAACAGGATCAAAGTTGGGTGTGCATGCACATAGCTGCACAGCTATGGGGACTGTTTGTATGTTCCTGCCTGCCCACCTGCCTGTGACTGTACGAGAAACTTTAAGGTTTAAAGAACTGTTTTCCCTTCTGTATTCCTGGGCCTTTCTACTGATTTCTGCAAGAATCCTTGAACTATGATCTAATTCCCTTACTTTTTCCACTGGGTTATACCTTATGATAGAGAAGTACAACTTGCACAGCTTGCTGGTCCTTGGTAAACAACAAGAGTTTGTGCTTTTTCAGGTTTCCATCAGTAGGAGAGAATGAACAGGGAACTCTTCCTGCCCCAGTCACAGGGGGTAGACACAAACCATCCTGTGTATTTTTCACCCACAGAAATTATTTGTCTGATCACTTTTGTGCTTGTCAGGTTTTAGTTTAGCTGGTATGCACAGGGAAGAAATTTGAATTACAGGATTCTTATTGGCATAGTAATTATCATCAGACTTCTGTTGTCTCCAAGAGTCTCAGTTGTCTACTGGGTCTCTACTAAGCCTCTGTCTACTCAGTTTCTGAGGCATCTTTTGATTTTTGCAATATTCTTAATTCAGAACTAGCAATTCCACAAGAGTTTTAATATAAAACTGATTAACAAAACGTCATGTGGATACACACCTTCCAGAGTACTGCTACCAGGTTTGACTATAAAAAGAAGTTTGATAAAACTTTAGCTTTGTTTTAGTAGTTGCTTTACATCAATTTAAAGCCCACTAAATGCTAAAACCACTTCCAAGAATGTACACCATGAATTGATCTAAATTTACTACTTTGATTTTCCTTGCCATCTGTCAAATTATAGACTTTCATTCCATATATATTGCCAGACAACAGTCACTAAATATAAAAAAATATTTCAGAGCTGACACTGCTACCTCTAAAAGTCAAATAAATCTAAATACAAGTGCATATTAAAAAGGGAAGTGAAGGAGCTTTGATTAAACTCAGAAAGAATCTAAGCCTACTCAGGAATGATTGGTAAATTGTATTATTTGCATGAATAAGGCACATTCAGGATGCAACAACAGGAGGATAACAGAAGTCTGAAATAACCGGTGTAGATAAAGTAATTGTACCTGGTAGCACTCCAGATCTGGAGTACCCACTCCCAGTAGCAGCTGAATGTTATCAGTTGTTAGTAGGCATTTGCATTTGTTTTAAATTCCCTGAGAGTAACTGGACTCAAATTTAGGAGCTCAACTTACTTTTGAAAGAAAGACTCTGGATAAGTGTTAGAAGTATAACCTTCTCAATATTAATTCTGATGCAAGGAAAATATGGGAATTTATAAATGCACCAAAAGTACTGCATTTTTATGTAACTTACCACCCTCAGAGTTAGAGATGATGAAAAATAGATTTAATGCTCTCTTGTTTATCTTACAATTTTGTTAAGTAACTTCATGCCAGTAAAATTTTATGGTGTGCTTTTTATTGTATTTCCCTGTCCTTTTAAAATTTGGAATACAATTTCAATTGATCTTGGTATAATACATTTTTAAAACAAAGTAGCATAAAGGATCAGAACAATTATCTCCTTTAACAGGTAGCTTATTTGGAAACACATCAATACTCTAGAAAAAATGCATATTATTCTTTCTATCAAACATGAAAAATCTATCAGCTCACTTATGTGCCACAAGAAACAACAATAGACTCTTGGAGTCTGTCAAATCTTAGATTAATAATAAATGAGCACCAAATGATAAACAGAACCTTTCACTGTTCTATTGCTGAAGATTACTGCAGGGTAAATACTAACAGGAAGCTGAGCAATGTTAAACATACATCTTGATGGATACATTATTTACAACCTGAAAATAAGTCCAAAATTCACACTAAACTAAAAGGAGTATGTTATGAACTAAGGGGCAAAAGTTAAAGAAGAATCACGTCCTTTGAAACACAAATTATACATAAAATATTTTAAAAGTAACTAATTTTCAATATTCAGTTGCAAAAATGTCCAGGAAATTCGGAGTTCTCTTAGGCTGTACAACTAAAGCTTTTGATTTGTTGATGCTGCTGAGGTAGAGCTGTATGATCATTGGGAAGAGAAATGCCATTTGGGAAGGGTAGAGGACCTAAAATTTCAGCAGAATTTTTGTGGAGAGAATGAAATTACCCAAATCAGAATACATTCAGAAGAGAGTCCTTGCTATATTCATCCTTACAGAGTGACAGACCCCATTAGAATTTCTCTTTTAAAAAATGAAGACAAGAAAGTATCTTCTGACACCACATTCTAATATAGCCAGCTGGAGGATCATGCTTTTAGGAATCTTACCTAAAGGATTCATGAAAGCAGTAACAATAAGGAGCCTCTCAGAGTCCCAATACAAGGTTAGACCAGCCATATCTTCATCCTGTCATAAACAGGAAAGCAAGCAGAAATAGATGTTTAGAAAGAAGTGTTTGAGGGAATTTTTCCTTTGTTACCACATAAGTGAAACTACTAGTAATCTAATAGTGTAACCCCTTGTATTGTTAAAAGTCTGCTGAAAACATGGCTCATCCTGAAAGTAGCTGAGTAGCACTGAGTTGCCTGTTTCTTATATGCAAATCAAAATTACTTTTATAAAAAACAGATAGGAAACACAGATCAAGAAGATACTAGGCTTAAAAAATAAACATGAATGCCTAAATTTCTTTGCCCAGTGCATCAACACTTTTTCTGGGCAATGAGTATGTGATTCTAAATAGGAACTGCTCTGCTCACAGGGATTTTGAGTCCTCACCCACCATGCTTGTTGCACCCTACAGTGCTTAGGGTAGGTTGCTATACAGCCTGTCCCCCATCCAAAGAGATGAGACTGCTGTGGAGGCATTTCATCAAACACAATGTCACTTTAGTCACTCTCTCTCTCTGTGACCATCTTAATGCTCTGATTTCCTATGGGGAGGTCATCTATGGTTTTTGATGCCAGAGAGGGACCCCACTGTAAATAGTAAGTGTTAATGCAAAATGTATATTCAGGAACAGATCACAGCTTGGGAAGAATTGGAAATGTACTCTTGGATTTCACAGCAATGGTGTGCAGAAGACTGTATAAAATGCCAAGAGGATTGCATTCAGATTCCTGGACAGTTTCTGCTACTGGAACTTGTATTTAAGGCTCTTCCTTAGAGGAAGAAGGGGAGGCAGCAGGGTAAGGTCTGTTAGTGATGGATGCAATATAAGCAAACAATCATCATTCCACCTAAGACTAGACTTGGAAATGAGGGAGCATCAATTAATCTACTCCTAACTCAGCTGTTCCTTATTAACACCTCTCCTGAATACACAAATAAACTCCTTCCGCCATCCAGGACAAATGCTTTGTGTTGGACAGGACCTTAAAGATCATTTAATTCCAACCCCCTGCTATGGGTACGGACATCCTCCACTAGATCAGGTTGCTTAGAGGCTCAAGGAAAGGAAAGGTCCTGGGAAAAGGAGTCACCTCTCTGAGCTTCATAGGCAAAATCCTAGTTCTATAGACCAGGATTTTCTTGGGTTTCCACATAAGAAAAGTCTTGTTACTCTGTTCCAGAGTCCTCACAATATCACATTGTCATTTTCTGCTATAAAGATGATAAAAAACCCCATCTAAATGACCTCTGGAAAATAAATATATTAATAGCAACAACTTGTCTTCCCTGCAAGATGGGTTAATTCCAGTATAAGAGACTGTGATAAAGTTTGATTTCTTAATAGCCCAGAGACCCAAGCAGGAAGAGCACCAAATTGGGATGTCTATCTTCAGGACTATGTGTTCACTACATTAAAAAAATTCTGTGAGTAAAGTTCAAACAGATAGCCCCTTTCTGACTGGTTTGCTGCTAAAATCTCAGACCATTTTATGACCAAAAATAATGATGCATGTATCATTCATTCTAATACCATTCCTTTCTCAAATACAAACATTAACAGACAATCATAACAAGTTGCCACAAAATTATTTTTTCATTATAGAGAAAAGGCAGAGAGAATGGATATCACTAATCCATCATTATCATTTGTATTCCTTGCACAGTTAGTACTGTGTTTTCAGCCTTCACATTCAGCTATTCTTCCAAGGTTCTACCATTTTCCCACTCTTTTTCTGCCTGGTCCTTGTGTTGCCACTTACTCCTGGACTATTGTTGGATTACCTGGCTGTACAGAATAAGTTATCAAACTCAACCTGCCTAAAACCATACAAAAATGAGCACCAGGGGGTTCTTACCATTCACCTCTGGCAGGAATTTCAAGCTTTGCTTTTTTTCAAGCCCTCATCTTCTTAGCCCAGTGGCCACTGAAGTATGCAAAACAGCCAACAGAACACCATAAAATACATATGAATTTTCAAATCAGCTTGCTAAAAGATAAAAATTAAAAATCTCAAGTGCTTCTCTGCTTGATCTCTTTGTATCTTTTTTACTGCTGCACAGGTACGGGGCTTAGGACAGCAGATAGAACAAAGGGTGAATGAATCATGGGCTTAAAATCACCATATTTTGGGGTTTAATTTTTCTTCTTCATGTAAAGATGATGTATATTAGTAGGCAGTGACATAATTAGTGAAAATCTTACCAATTATATCAAGTTTCCATTAGTCCTCCACTGCACATTCCCTTCTGCCATCCCTATTATATGTTTATTTCTATAATTCCAGGAAAAAGAACATGCTGGATTCTCCAGCATGAAAAGCTTTGAAACCAATGGATTTATACACAATGGTAAGTTTTCCTCAGCAGCCAAACAAAAACAAACAAACAAGAAAAACAAAAACAAAAACAAAAAACCACCAAAAATAAAAGAAGGTCTAAACTCTGTCACCAAGGGTGCTGCCTCCACATTGTTTCCCCCCTCATAGCCTCAGGGCCCCTCCTCCACTTTCTATCATAGTTTTCAAGAGCAGTCTCATCTCAGGGTGACTATTATGGACTTCACCAGTAAGAATTCACAGTCTTCTAAAGAATTACTGCAAAACCTTTTGTGTGAAATGCACAAATGCCTTGCAAATACGTATTCACTAAATTCCATTGCAGTCAGTGACATTATATTATCCAGAAACAGGCAGGTTGAAATAAGGAGAAGGTAAGTGACCTTCCTAAAGTTGTAGTAGAAGCCAGAGGTATATTTTAAACATCCTTGCTGTTCTCTGATAAAAGCAGTACATTTTCTTAGCCCACCTGCAATTTTGCAAGATTGTTCATGGTTCAATGAACATCCAAATTACCAGAGTACTAAATAAAAAATGGCCCTGAGATACTTTTTAAATCTATCTTGGGAAACCTGTTCAGACTAACACCAGTCCAGTCATAAAAAAATTGCTCATGACAGCATGGTACTAGTAGAAAGACTGATATTCAGTACCAGTTACTGTTTGGCAGATGCCTTTAATTCATGCTATAATTTCAGGCATTTGCAGAAAGAAAGTGAAAACCATCTCTACTTCTACTTATTCTTAAGATCAGCACACTTGCAAACAGGAAAAAAAAAAAAAGAAACCACAGCAAGTGCCATGTGTTTTATAAACCTCAAAAGCTTTTTTTTCCTACATGCTTTCTGCACACCAAGGCACTCACTAAATCTGGACCATCAGGAAGAATTCACTTGAGGGACTATCTTGTTGATTTCTATCAGGAACCAAGGAAAGCAATTTTCCAGTGAAGATGCAAGAAAAAACCCACACATTTCTTACCAATATTTCACTGAGGAGAGAGCTGCAGAAAGAGAAACAATGGGAGTCATCCCCTTATACCTACCACCCACCCAAGAAAGTGGCAGTCTCAGCATAATCAGATCAGACTGCTCTGCAGTGTGGCCAGCCTTTGTTTCCTTTATGTGCTTCCTTTATTACTTATCTGTGCTGAAAATCAAAGCTTAATGGCTGACACCCATTTTTAATGAATCAGTGTGACAGACAGAAGGGACAGGATCATTACTGCCATCCCAATATATGCAAACATTGCTTTTGTTCAACTGCCCTTTCCACATCACTTGATCAAATTGGACACGTTTCTTGTGGATCATACGCCCAACCAATTTATAAACATCAGCTGTTTCAGACCAAGAGGTTTTCTCAGTATTGTACATAGCCCTTTACTCCCCTCCAGTAACAATAATGTCTGCTTTCTTTAAATAAATAATAAATAAATAGAAACAGAGTGAACTGAGTCTAGTGAGAGGTTTAGAGACGGTAGAGCTTGTTTCTGCCTTTGTTCTACTCCTGTAAATTATTATGCTGCAGCTACAAGGAGAACATAAGCCATTATGACCTGCAGCATTTCTCCAGGGATACAGTACAAAAGTGGTCTATCAGAAATGCAATCAATTCCAGAGATGACTGCTTCCTGCACGCTTCCAAGCTGCTGCTTTATAAGACAGCTCCCCATAAAAGGAGCAGGAAATGCATGACATCGTTTAGCAACCAGTCATTAGAACTTAATGGAAGAGGATTAAAATAAAAAAATGCCATGCTTACAGACCTTTCCATACATTACCACAGCCTTTGAGAGAAAGAATTGGTGACATATTAGTAAAGCCTTAACCCTTTCCTCTACTTTCAGAGACTGACATATCCCACAATCAAATAATAATCTTATTAGAAGGATAAGTAAAAAAAAAATCAAACCTCTAAGTGAACATGGAGTCAAAGTTTAGATTTCTCCATATTTACCTAAAAACCCCTGAAATGGAAACGTGTTCCCTAATCTTAATTTCTCTGACCTGTCTTTCCTCAGGTGCTGTGTCATTACATTTCTTGTGTTTTAGCAGTTGTCTCATTTCTAGTTGCCTACATGCAAGCGCATGTGCACTCCCTCTTGCATGTGCTTCAGGTACAGTGAGAACAAACAAAATAACCTCTGAAATTATGTTCCTACTGATTTATTGTGAAGACATTTTCTATACTGAAAACACCTGGTGGACAGTATCATGTGCATAGATAATAATTATGGCATAGCTCTTTTCTAGAGCAAAGCAAGTATTTACAGCTACAGCAGAATGCTGGTGATGAAGTCATTCTTATCACAACCGAAAGATAACTTGAACAGTAGGAATATCTCCATCTCTTGAGGTTCAGCTAAGTCACCCCCAGAAGGTTCTATGAATCTTTCTCCCCTCTGCAAGTTTTAAAACTGATGACTGCATGCTGCTGATAACCAATATCTGTATAAATGTTTTTCCCACTATATGTTAAATTACGTCGCTAAAAATAAGCTACAGATCATCTATCTTTAAAAAGCATATTACGTACCTCTTAATGATTACACATCTCTTAAATGACAAGTCTTTTCACTGTACTAAGCCAGAAGTCAGAGTAGAGGCATGATTTTGGCAACTTTTCTGTCTCTCACACCACACAAGCACTTGGGAGTCAGAGCCCGGCATGCGGATGACCTGCTGCATGACAGCGCTACGTGGTCACACCTTGCCATCCCACAGCCTGAGGTAACAGCAAAGTGCAGTTACAGGAATTCAAGGCACTCAACTAGTAGGAAACAGCGTCTTATAGTACTGTGAGAAGTGTTGACTCACAAGGTTTGTCTGACTCACATTAAATATTTACTGTTATTGGCTACTTTAATTGTTCAGCAGTAATAAAAAGTATTCCCTGCAGCCACCCCACCCCAGGCTGTGATCCAGCCATGCTCCACACCCAAGGTTATGTCAGCAAGCCAGCAAATGTTGTCTCCTGCCTTCTCCAAAGCAGTGTGGCAAGGACAGCTGTGTAAAAACCATCTCTACTTCTATATATTCATGGGAACAGCTGCCACTCCATGGCCAGCACCTCATCCAGAAGGAGCAGCTGGGAAAAGGTGCAGCTGAAAGCGTTGTACGCTGAGGGGAACTAAAAAAGCATTCCTGACTATCATAGCAAGGAAGATGCCTTCTCCCAAAGCACAAAACTTTATTTCATCACTCTTGAACCAACTGATCTTCATTTGACTCCGAGTTTGACAATCCTCTTGTGGTTTTGGCACAGCATCACCTGACTATACCACCCCTCTATGTTTCAAATCTCCTACTATTGCAATCAGACATTTCATTCCTCATGTCACAAATGTCAAATATAGTGCTGCTGTTTATTGCTAGAAATCATCATGTTCAACCCAAAGCTAGATTTATTTTACTACTATACAAAAGCATTCATATATATATATATAAGAAAAAACCCTGTTCTTCATGCCAAAAAATGATATAAACACCAAGACTAAGAAACTTGAGATGTCCTTCAGCTCTATTTCTTTATTCCAACTACACATTTAACACACCCAGCTTTTTTGTAAACTTGTGAAATTATGCAATGTTGCAACAATAAAGCTTAATTCAAATTGAACATAAAGTATCAATAGGAAATTATGTCTGCTTTAAATTATTATCCTTTATTATTGCCGTCATTTAGAGTTCAGGTAGCCTGTGATTTTGAAAATCATCTAAATGACTAATTTAAAACTTCCTTAGAAAAACACACTTTAATTTAACATGCACAGGTTTTTGAGAAGCATTCCTAGTGTGGAAATCACCAGCACCAGCCACAAAGGTAAAATTCAGATCTGTCTATTCCAAGCTCATTTTCACAGCACTTCTCATATCTAATATTTAAAAAAAAAAAAAGGTATATAGAAACAAAATATAATACAAGAAAGAACATAGCAAGGGCTTACCATGTTGTGCTTTCAGCTGTGGTCATGAGGGGACATGTAGGGAAGAGAAAGAAAAGGGAACATAGGGGATCTACCCACTTTCAGCCAGAGATTTTCCAATTCTGGCACAACTGGTAACCCAATTAGTAAACTTCAACATATCTCTCTCCCAAGCGTTTGTCCAGTCTGCTTTCACAACCACCCATATGAAACATCCTTTGACAAGGAGCTCCACAGGTTCACTGCATGCCACACGAAGAACCATATCTTTTCCTTTGTTTCAAACCTGACTCACATTAACCTAGTTCTATGGGATCTGCATCTGAAAAATACAATGACCAGCTGGTTGATCTCTAACATTCCTCACCATGACACTCAGAATTGTGTGGACCTCTCCCATCTTCCAAACGGGAAGAACTTCCCATCATCTTCCACTTCCAAATCATTTATGTTTCAGGTTGAAGCATTCACCTCAGCTATTCACATTGTACAGTAGATAATAGGAGTGCATTTGTAGAGCAAAATTATTGATGTAGAGTCTCCAGGACCCTCAGCAGGCTTTTTTCTTTCAATTAGTATAAAAATGGTCCTGCAGACTGTATAGTCATTAGCAGCTGGATTGCACTGGGCTTGTTCCAGAATTGCACATGTTCCAGCATAGGCTGGTTTTGTTTCCAAATGGAATTCAGTTCAAGTGCTCCAAGACTGTCCTCTGTTTGAGCCAAAGTGCAGTAAGTGAGGATGATTTGAAGATATATTTCAAAACCACATGCCTGATCTGAACTAAAACTGGCAGATTTATCTTGGTTTTCCTTACACAGAAGTTGTTCCATAACTGTGAATTGTCCTTGTCACTATGCACTGAACCTTTTCCCCTTTAAGGACATACTTTTTGAAGATGGGAGGACTAGAATTGCACACAGCCATGAAAGTGTGGGAAAACCATTAATGAATTTGCTTTCATAATGATGTCTTCTGTTTTCTCCTTTCTTTCTCTATATTTATATTTGTTTTCTTTTCATACTACTGCTGAACACTAAGCTGACAATATCCTGGTCCTCAAGATCTCCTTCCTGAGTCATAATGGTCTCTCAAAACACAACATTTTATATGTTAAGTCAAAATTGCTTTTCCCTGTATGTATTGCTATACATTTACCCATGTATCTCATTTTTGACACACATGTGAAATCTAAGAATTGATAGAAATATCTCACCTAGCACAAAAGTCATTTAATCAGCCAGTTATGCCCCATAATGTTCTTTTGAGGTATGTAAGCATTATTATGTCCACTTAAATACTGTTACATCAATTTTTACATCAAGAGATAAACCCATTTGGAAAAGCAAACTCAGAAAAGGGGGGAGCTTTTTATCAGTGGAGAAATGAATTCCCCCTCTAGATTTTTCCTATTTTTAGTAGATTAAAAACTTGTCACAACTAGAAAGGAATCCTGGAAAATCCTTCTGGTAGAGCTACTTCTAGCACAGATCCTCCAGTTAATATGAAATTTGGGACCACCTAAATAACACGTTATAACCTTGGGTTATCATGTCAGAGAAGAGCATCCAAAAGTCAATTATGCTTTTGAATTGCGTGGCTGCTCCTCACCACTTGCCAGGAGCAACCTTAGGAAGGACATTCAGGTGCTCCAGACAGCAGCATTCCCTGGTAATAATAACTTAAGTTCAAATAAGCACAGCCTAGCTCCCTCTTTTTCATACTGAGGTATTAAAGGTTTCTAAATTTATTACAAAGCTGCTGAATTTTAAGAATTTTAATGCATAACACCAGATGATAGGCTTTAGGAAGAATTCTTGAAAACAGAAAACATATAAAAAGAGACATTTCAGCTCAGATCTAAATCCTGGCAGGACATAACAGACATCTTAGTCAGCCAATACATCAGGCTTTTTATGGGAATAGCTTAACTAAAAAAAAACCCTCACATTTTAATTTCAGAATTTCAATTACTTGGTCCAAAAACTTACATTGTAGATTTTTTTTCTCTCTTTAGGAAAGATTGAGATATATGAATATTACAGAATTAGAACCAAGACCCTTGAGAAGAAAGATATTAATCTGAAAATAACAAGGTTATATATACTTAATGCATTCTATTATATAAAACATATTTATTGTAATTTAAATATGTTTCATATATATTCATCTTATTGATGCCTTCTGGCTTTATAATGTCGGTATTCCCTCAGGTTGCATATTCTTCATAAAAATGAAACCTGGAGAGCTTTTTGAAAATAAAAGTTTAAGTTTCTAAACTCTGATTTAGATCTTGTAAAGCAGGCAAATGCCCTCATGCTTGGCTTTTCTCAGGGTAAGGACTTTTTACCCTGTGTGATGAGAGCTGATCCAGTGCAGTGTGGATGACAAACATGAAGGTGAGCAGGTCTAAAGCACTGTGGTTTTAGTGTATGTGTGTATTTGAGCTTCCTTCTCTCTGTCCCAGTCAAGTGTCTCTGCTCTTCAGTTGAAAGGCTTGTACCTTCCTCTGTAAATAAAAAGACTCCACACAAAACAAGACTGAACAATCCCTCGGATTGCACAAGGCAGAAACCCTTTGGGCATCAGTGCAATTCCTGAAGGAACTGAATTCCATGGGAAGTCAAAGCAGTATCTCATTGCCTGCTGAGCTCTTCCTGCCCGGTGCCCTCCAGCCTGTGCTCCAGCAGGAGGGGGCTGAGCCCCCAGCCCAGATCTGCTCGAGAGCTTTGCCCTGTGAGCCCTGCAGGTGCAGCACCGCAAGCTGCCAGGGCAGATGAAGTCACAGCAGGATAAAGAGAGCTAAGCCAGCAGAGATTATACCTGCAACCATACCTAAATGGGCTAGACTCTGTAAAGGCACCTTTGTGTGAGATTCAGAAGTCACCCTCATCAGTAAGGCAATGTCAATTCAACTGTTGTATTCTAAGCCTGCTAAGGTTACGTCCTCCAAAAATGTGTAAGAAAGTTCTGAAGGTTCAAGTCTGCATCCATACCTGAAGGCTTTTCTTTGAAGGAGTAGTTCTGGGGATGTCCTTAGAGAAGGATCTTCTCCAGAAACTTTGTCTTGTACAATGATTTCTTGATCTGGAGAAGTGTGTTTCATTATGAATCTCCCTTTTTTACTAAGGAAATGTGATTAATGTGATGCTAAGACACCATTAATTCAGTATGGCTTCTCATCTCATATTTTCTTTTTCCAGTCTCTTGACTGTAGATATTTTGTAGTCTTAACTTTTAGATTAAAGTAGTGCTTTAAACAATTGAAATGAAAATATATTGGCTATTTTTATAGTCTGTAGGGATAATATAATCCATTTAGCCTTTCATAAAACTACAGACAGAGAATAACAATTTTATGAAGTCTCTTAATTAACAAGTATGTCTGTGACTGTACCTAATACCCACAACCACAATATATCCCACTGTATATCCTAGCATATAATTCCCGGATGAACTCCAGAGAATATATGGGAAAAACACATACAGTAGAGCCAGTATAAGATGGAGAATCCTTTTAAAAGGTCACTGGCATGGAACTAAACCTGTTAAAGGAGGTTTTACTATACTCCATAAGTGTGCTTTGAAGAATTTTCCATTATATTCAATTACTATTGATTCATTAGGTACATGAACTGTACAGCTCTAATTAAAAACCTTTTTCTTTCCGTCTTTAAAACCAGTGGGGAACCTTAAATAGATTTACTCTGACCATAAAAAAAAAAAAAAAAGTGATAAAAACATTAATTAGAAAAATGGTAACCCAAATTTCCTGCCCTTCTTTGCTTTGATGTCTAAGTAACCATGGTCTCCCTGGCTTTCTGAGGTGAGGCAGCAGAGGATGCACTTCCCAAGGCTCTTAGATTGCTTGTCTTCAGCATGAGCACACCTTGGCATGCCCCACAGGCAGGCCTGCTTGCTCACACACTCTGTCCCTTCCTTCTCTGGCAGGACAAGGTCCCAGTGCTGGGAATCCCAGACAGAAGAGAGGAAAGCAGAAAAGGAAGAATGGCTTTATTTGACTAACCCAGAGACTGACTCAGAGAGCCTTTCTCAGGGCAGGGGAAGGGCTGGCAAAACACAGTGCTGGGAATGGCTCTGGCAAGGGACATTCTGCTCCCAGGGTACATTCCAAAAGCTAGGGGATAACTGCTGGATTTTGATGAGCTTTCATCATTCTGTGGATGAAGCCCAGCCTTTACTGGTGACCCAGTGGCCAGACCGTGCAAACCCCAAGAGCCTTTCCTTGTAGAAGGTTCTTTATCCTCTGGCCCTGTCCTAGAGCATTTTAGAATTTAGATAGTCCTCCAGATGTTACAGTATCAGTAAAAGGCTTTGCCAGCTGGCCTGAAACAAAAATACTCCAAAGCAACTCTGGCAGAGTGAAATGTGCCTCTCTCTAGGTAGCTTGCTACTTCATGCTTAAAAGCCTATCACCTCTGCTACTTGGGATTTGATAGCCACTCATAGAAAAAAAAAAAACAGTCAGAAGTACTTAAAATACCTCTGATTATACCTTCTGATTGCCTTGCAATTAATAGCTAATCTGAGACAGTACAAGTCACCTCATCCTTCCAATGCCTCCCCATGTATTAGTGAGTGGCTAGACTTCCTGAGGAGGAAAAAACATCTTAAACATTGCCAGTGCTTGCCAAAACAATAAAATACACCCAGGCCTTTATTTCTAATATTATGCTGCTAGCAGATGGGTTTGGGCCCCACTTGTGGTAATTCCCCAGGCCAGACTGAAACCATAGGGCTGCAAGGTTTTAACATCGACTTCTACAACCCCCCTGCTGTTGCACTTCTTGCTGAGATGGAGGCAGATTCAGGCTGGAGCAGGGCAGGCACAGCCCATATGCCCCATCCAACCCAGTGTGACTGGCAGCTGGCAAAACATCAGGCCCTGCCCCAGTTATGGCACAATAGGGCCAGGCTCCAGGTCCCACAGCCTTGCCCAGCCATAGAAATAGATTTTTGTAAGAACTGTTGGTATTCAATGGCAACAGGAATTTTGTTTACTTACTCAAGATATTTTTATGGAACAGAAGATTCCACCTCTGATCTCCTTTAATCAACCTACAAAGTCTTGCAGTGTGTATATGAGTATAGAAATTACTGTGATCAGTTGATTTTTCCATAAGGATTTCCTAGCCTCAGTTAATTTCAGATAACCATTTCCAAAACAGATTTTCTGCTCTGCTTAATATTTTTGAAATTTCCTCCTCCTGTGTGGTGGAAACAAGTCCACAAGTAAGGACAAGTATTTTTTTATGCCTGCTACATCCAGTGCTGTAGCTGTGACAGGTTGCAGCTTCATCAAATTCCTCCCACAGCAGCTACTTCTGCTCAGCCTCCAGCAGGGATCCAGACCAACCTGCAGGTACTTTCACACATGAATAAACTTCCACCAGAGGCTGCTGCTTTAATGAACTCTACGTGCAATTCAGACAAATTCTGGTCTACCATCATTTTTATCCACTTAAATATGTTTTAGCCTGTCAAGTGAACAGAAAGAGGAAGCCATTACTTTTGTAAATGTAACAAGAAAAGTGTCAGTTCCATTATTTACACCTGAGCTGGGCAAGGTAGAGAATAATGTATGGTGGAGACCAATTCAGCATGGAATGGACTAAACAACCCACTGAACTCCATTTCATCAGCAATTTACTGACTTTCATTTCATTTTCCTGCATCAATAAGTTTGGTTATTAAGGCACAGACCCCTGCCATGCCTCTGGAGGGCCTCAGCACTGCTTTATACAGCAATTTCACTTCCCCAACACTGAAAGAATCCCATTTTCTTAATGTTGAGAATATGTTCCATCTAACTTAAAACATCTGTGCCCAATAGTCTAAACATTGCCAAAAACCCTGCTCCCCAGCTCCATCTTCAACAATTCCCTGTGGTCACACCCTAAGAGGACATGCTTCTCAAAGGAGTTCTAAAGGCCAAGAATATAATTTTCATATAAGTAATTTTCAAAGTCCAAACTTCAATAGGAGTTGGCTAAATCACTGCACAATTATTTGAAAATTCAGTGCTTATCTTTTTTTGTTACTTTATGGGGTTATAGAAAAAATCTTAAAACTATACATGGTCCAAAGGAGAAATTTAATCTTGCAGAGTTTCATTTCTGTTAATTGCTAAAGCCAAAAGAAAGTCTGTCAAATGCTAATAATTCCCCAGCATCTTCTGAGATGTGAACATACATTATCAAATAAGATTACACATTACATTTGTCCTTTGAAGGGCATTCTATGAATAAGAAGTATGCTCTGCATAACACTGAGGGTCAGACCTACTCTGATGTATATTTCCATATTTGCACTTAGGCTAATGAGAATGCATGAGTTACACCACTTGCAGACATTAGTTTTTTTCTTTAAATGTTTATTGTAAAGGCCTGAACTGACCTAACTCTTTTCAAATGGATCTACATGGCTTCTCAGTAGGTTTCACACATAGCTTACAACTGCTATTTTCTGTGTTCTTCTTGCCTATATATCTTACCTGTTTGGTAAACAAGTAGAGTCACTCAAAAGGAATGGTTGTTGCCCACTGTCCCACTGGTAGGAATTGTTTCCTATCTGACTTCTCTTTTCCTAGGTCTAGTGATGTAGGTACACTTAAATAAGGAGTTCTGGAAACCAAAAACTCACTAGCTGTATGCAAACTAATTAATTTTAGGGGTATTATCAGACTGTCATTCCATAAGAATAAAAAGAAAATTGAACTGAAATAACAAAGTGTAACTAATAATCAGTCGTGTCTGCTTCATTCAAAAGAACTAATATTATTGGCTAATAATCAAAAAAATATTAGCAGGTCTATAGCACCTTACTAAACCTCATACTTAGTTCTTCACTAAAGGTGACTTTTAGCATGGAGTCCCTGAAAGCTTTCCAGGTCAATGATTTTACTGACATGGTTTTGGAAACCAGAATTGTAAAGACAGTTGGACTGGAAGAAAGATCCATGGATGTAAAACATAAAATATGAGATAAATTCTTAAAGAATCAACCGGTTTGGGTCAGAGAGATATAAGTACACTTAAAGAAGAAAGTCCAAAATGTATTGGGAGAATAAAATGTAACAAGAGGGGAAACATCCTCTTTAAAGTTTAGGCCGGTTAAAGAAAATATGGGGTTGTCTACCAAGAAAGGCAGAAAGACCATAGAATAAAGAGCCCCAAAACCTCTCCAGCAAACCTTCAGCCTCCAAGCAGGACCCAGTCATTACATGCAGTCATTTGAAACATGGACAAATGGTGGGGATACACTTCCAAAAGTAAAATACAGAATATACTTTGTCTTATCTCCCATTAATGTCTTTAAACCTCTGAAAAGAAATGCATTTTTTGAGGTTTTTGGAATGTCTAAAGCTGATTTTAAGCAAGTGCCAGGGGGTTGATAGATGCCATTAAATGTGAAATTAGAAGAATTCTTGTCCCCTGTCTGAAAGGTTGCATGATTCTGAGCTGTTGGGCTGATGTAACAAAATGTGTAAAATTACCCATAAGGTTAACTCTCCCCTGGGCAATGGTGACTTCAGTGGGACAGAGGGGTATAAAGAAGTTGAACTTCTGCATATCTTCTGGGACCCAGAAAAAGCTGCACTGTCACTGGTGCCTTGAAATGAAACTCCAAACCAGTTATTCACAGAATCAGCTGTTCTACTCTACCTGTCATTGTAATTGTGCACTGTGCCCAGAAGCATAGAAGATTCTCCTCGGTATTATTTTCGAGAATATTTGCCACAAAAAAGCACAGATTGCTATAAGTGCCACTTAATCTAGCAATAAAAACCCTCTAATTCTTACATCTCTCAGAATTTCCAGTGTTTAATAGTTTTGACTCTCTGACTTCCCAGCACATTTTAAGCAGGTCTTTCATTCAATCCCACTCTTGGCAGTCTTTAAAAATCAAGTATTTCAAGTGGGGACAATCTTAAAATGCAGAGTATTTCTTTTAAAAGCAGTCTTATATCTATAGGACAGAGGTATCCAGATTCCTTCAAGCATACTTGTTTTCCTAAAACCTCAAAGACCATCAGAAGAAATAATGCAATTAAATGGTTCCAGTAATGCAGGAAACAATTTTCCACCTCTTCTGAGAATCCAGTTACTAAACGAGAAAGGATAAAACAAAGATTTATAGGATTAAAAGATGAGCATCATGCAAAGAAGGAGTAATCAAAAATATGTGTATTCAGCAGAACAAAGACAATTCATAATCTAGGGAAAATTAATTCAAAATTCAAATTGGATTATGTGTAAGCATGGGTATTCAACTGTGTGAGGCCAGCCATGCCTCTCTCATCTACTCCACATCTGATTTTTCCTTTCTGGGATTCTATTGATTCATTACATGCACTGGCTGAACCATACTTTGAGAACCTTTGTAAATGTCAGCTATTGCTATCCAGTTAGCTATCTCTGTGTGGGTTAAGTGTAAAAATGTGCAAGCCCCAAACCTTTTGGCTGAGCAGGTGGGTACTTCCTCAGACTGGCTGGGTATCTTTCAGTAGCATAAAAGGGAAACTTTATCAGTTTGATGTGCATTTCACTGTGAGAACATACAAACCTGTCCTAGAAACTAACCACAAAATAATTGGATGAGGTAGGGAGTTTTCAGTTGGGAGCTTTTTCATTTCTCTTTGGCATAATCTTAGCTGAAGTATGTACAGGTCCTGAGAGTAGGTATAGACTTACTAAAGTCAGAAAGAAGGCAGATCTAACTGAGTAGAAGTGGTGGGTCTGTTTTCAATAGCAGAACTAGGCATGGAGAGCACAAGAGCAACCTGAACAGACACATCCATCACCTCATGGAGCTGCCTAAACCTCACCATCAGCAGCTGAAGCAAGAGTCCACCTCCCAGATCCAACCTTACAAGAAGAAAAACATTTAAACAGTTTGTCTGACATGACATAAGACAACTGATAAACTCAGCAAGCTAAAAACGTCAGACTTTTCTAAATGACAGATGTCGGTTGCAGCACATCCTCGTGCAAGAACTTGCTTAACAGGGAGAAGAAACTCAGTCCAAAGATGAAGAATTCTTATCTCTGTTTCAAATACTCAGGAATGCAACTGAAGGTTTTAAAGGAACAGCTTTGAAGAATTCTGTATTCTTTTAAGTAGTATTTGCAGCTGCCTTTAGCCTTTGACAAAATGTCAGCAACAGCAAATATACTTCCTTCTTCACTAGCCTATCTGTACAGAGAGCATACCTGTGTCACTCAGGTTCAGCCTTCCAGTCACCAGCAATTTCTGCTTCCTCAGTCTGTAGGAGAATGATTGCAATAGCAGGAGGTAAATGAGACAGAGCAGTCAAAGAAAAAATCAAAATGTGTGAAAACAATGTTAAGCATAACAGTTAAACACATACTTTGCTCAATGTATATAAAGAAACCTCTTTGTGATTTCCTAAAGATCTAAAAATCTTTAACTCCACCTTATACTAGTCAGTAGAGTATGAGGAATAACAGTTTTTATCTGTGATCCTGCCTTCTCTTTGTCAACTGAAACAAGCTGAGATTTAATCCCTCTCTGACTCCTTTTTCTCAGCCATTGTTTATTGGGTTGAAATTATGTGAAAACCAACACAAATGTGAATTTCATCTCCCTTTCATTGAAAGTGCCAGCAAATTACACCATCTTAGTGTCCACAGCCCTGAGCCAGTCAGAAGTAAATCTCCCTTTTGACTGAAATCACCTTTTAGTAGAAATCGCATAATTCCTGGGGAATATAAGTTATGAGAAAGCTCAGATCTGTGGCAAGAGAAGGTATCTGAGACCTCCTGTATGGCTGTCACAGGGAATCAGTAATGGTGTATTGATCGAAATCAAGTGCTGCAGGAGAACTGTGGGTGTGTTCCCAGTGGCTGATGCTCTCATTGTAGCAAGTCTTGCTTTCTGGGAATCTAGAGGATATTAGGTCTGTATTTGTATTTGCTAGTTTGGAAATGTCTGCAAAGCCAGCTTTACTCCTTACCATGCTTTCAAATGCAGTCCAGGTTCATCCAGGCTCACTTGAAATTTAATTAGGATTTTGGTAACATTAAGTTTCTGCCACAGGCAGTGATTAGAGAGTGGTGTAGAATCAGCCTTTGCAAGTGCATTTCTCTCATTGTGATTAGAAAGAGATGCCTGTATTCCTAAAATGAATATCCCAGAAACCAAAGTTAGACAATGCAAGTCTGTCCTCTGGTTTCACAGCAGCCACAAGTACTTGACTGAATCACTAGCAGCATTCCTGACAACAATACTCCTAGCACTGCACAGCCTGACTGGCTCAAGGCTCTGTTTCCAGTTCAAGTTCAGGATTTCACACAAATCCTGTGAAACCCTTCTCTAAACTTTCCTGTCACCATCTACAAAGGGATGCTGGCCTGTGTATTTTAATAGAGGCCACCCAGCTCCCCTCACCTGACAGAGCAGGTGTGTTATGCATGGAGACAAAGAGTGGTTTCAGTTCCCAAAGAAAGACTAATTTATAGAAAGACAGACATCAGGGAAGCCTGAGTTGGATTTCAGTTTGGGTACAGAAAATAAAGTTCTGTGTGGTACCATCCATCCCTTTAACCAGGGCCATGCAGAATAACACTCGTGTCTTCACTGCCTAATTCCCCTTTCTCCTTCTCTCTTCTAGCAGAAGGGCTGATGCCAGCATGCAAGCTTTATTCTTCCCAGGAATCCTCATCAGAGATGCTTTCCCTGCTAAACCCAGGGGAAATCCAAGAGCAATTCAATTTCTGAAATCTAATGGGGTCACCTATCAGCTGCAGCCTGGCGGGATTGTTTAACAGGGCATTGGGAGCTCCTGTGTACTCCAAAGCATCACACAGCTCAGATTTTCTAGAGGACAGTGAAATTTGCCCTGGTTCTAGGCAGGATGGGTTAACTTTGTAAACACAGAGGTTACTCTGTACCACCTCACCTCATGTTCTGGGGACAGGAGAAAGGGTCCCTTCCAGGTCAGGGTAGCATGATGGTAGTTTGTGTCCTGCCAGTTTCCCCATGGTGAGCCTTTCACGTGTGAATTATTTGCCTTTCTCGTATACCCTTTTATCAATATTGTTGCTGTCACTGTTAATTTCATATTTCATTGTTGTTTCTAGGAAATTTTCTTAGCTCATGATTTTACCTTTTGTGACTCCAATTCTGCTCTCCAACCCTCCACAGGGGGAAAGGAAGGGGCAGGGGGAGTGAGCAAGCACCACATGGTTTGGAGTGTTTCAGTGGAAACACCTTTCCTAAACCACAACAAATACTTACCTTCAAGTATTTCACAGATGGTTGGTAGGCTCTTCCTCATTAATGAATTCAGACTTCCCAACATATTGTCTTGACATAAGGATAACATTTAAAGATTCAAAGACAGCAAGTAGCAAAAGAGGTTGTCTGAAATAATTTATATGAGTAACGTTCTTTAATTGAGTTCAAGGTCCTTTGAGTATAGGTCTGATAAATACAAAACCCATGCATAAGACTACAAACATTTTTAAAATATCTACTGAAGCAATGCTGTCAGTCTGATACAAATATAAATGTGAAAAATAAATAATATCAGATTTAGGACCTTGGTTCTGTTCCTTTCTGACATCCACATTCAGTTATGTTGTGGTTTATCTTTGGGAATTTAAAACCAAAAAATTCAGAACTTTTCTAAGAACAGAGTAGATTTAGGATTCTAGCTATACTTATGACTTTTAATTCTCAGTAGCATAAACCAATCCTCATGATTTCTTTCATTGTAGTTTTCAGGTTCTAACACACTGGCTTTTTTCAAAGCTTCCCTCTCGTTCCAGAAATTATGGCCATCTGCCAGCCTCTGCTCAGAGGATGAATTACTGTCCACGAGAATGATGAGGAACAATGGCCAGCACATGGTTGTTAATAACAAGGCTGTAGCACCTTAAGAGGGGGAGAAACCTTCTTTTAACAGCTCTTTCTAAATAAATATCCAGAATACCCAGGCATCTCAGAAATGTCCAATATAACAAATTGAAATGGAGTCTTAAAATGCACTGGGTAAATGCTGCTGATACACACACTTTAAGGGAGGAAAGTTGTTAACAATAGGTAGAGCATTTTAGAGAACAGGGGTGGACTTTGCTTGTTGGACAGCACAAAGTCTAACGATAAGAGATCCAAAGTTCTTGTAGTTGGGGCATGAAAAGACAGTTGGAACACAATGATCTTGATTTGTTCAGTTAATTTATTTTTACACCTGTCAGAACAGGTAGTTCTACCTGTAGAAATTAGGGCCAGACCCCTCCAGCACCTTCAGTCATTACTGTGAGCAAAGAAAGCATTTATTCTTCCCAATAAATTGTTGGAAAAACTTTCAAAGTCAAAACCAGATCAGAAGTACCTGTAAATCTTCTCTCTTATCCTCACTTGCACCTGGTAGCATGGAAGGCAGAAGAACTATGGTCTCCACCTGTTCCCCAAGCTACCCAGGGAGAGAATGTGCTGTCAGAGCAGCATGCTAACTAAAAATAAGTGACTAAAAAGAAGAATTTGCTCAAGAATTTTCCTAGACTGTTAAAACCAGTGGGAAATGCTTCTTCAGAGAAATACTCTAACAAGGAAAACCACTTATGCAAAAGCATCAGAATTTTCTAGGGGAAATGTCATTTTATGCTGGGAAAAAGACATGCAATTTTCTGTCAGGAGAATAAAAATGTTAGTTTTGTGATTGCCCACCTGAAGAGACTGTATCCATTAAACTCACTGCTCACTAGAAGAAAGCAAATAGGTAAAAGCAACCTCTCATGAAGCTGCTACCTTCTGCAAACACTGCTGTCTCCCACATAGATATTGATTAAAGCCCAAGGTTTTCTTCCATATTTTCCTACTTTTCAAACAGGGTTTGTTTTTTTCATTCTTATTATTTTTGTTTCAAATTAAAGTTTTCTAGATAAACAGGTTTTTGTAAAATCTTAAAATCCATGCTGAGTCAGTACAGCAATATCTTGCAGGAGAACAACTTTAGGAAAGGATCTGCTATTACAGAAAGCATGGTAAATTAGTTTGTACTGAATGCCTTCCAGGGTCTGTTCAAAAGCCTCTGGTTACTGGGTAATTCACAGATGACATTATTTCCACCCACATGGATTTTCACCAATGTGAAAGGTTAATTTTCATATAAATTACACAGGAAATGGAATGTCACCCCCAGAGCTAAGGAAGAGGTAAGTAAAAGAAAATGCAGATGAATGGAATCACCCGAGAGAAAATAAAGGGCAGAACTGAAGTGGAATGTTTTAGTTCATAAAAATGCTGTACAGAGCACAAGACTTATCTCTCCCTTCCAGAATTTATCTTCTACACCAACATCAAGGTCCAGATTTCAGTCCCCATAATTTACCTGTTTCCAAGAGGAAAGCCCAATTTGCTGAGCATATTTTGATTTTTCTGTACATGTTTGTGAATGGGTTGCTACATAACTTATGAAAGTGCAGTAGAATGTAGCACATTTTCTACTCCTTCTACAGCAAAATGGTGACATGATTGTTATAATGAAAACCATCATGTCCAGGATCTTAAATACTTAGCTTTTGAAGTGAAATTCAAAGAGGAGGAAAGTAGGTTGTGATATTTATCTTTTTCAGCTTGGTACATCCAGGACAGAAATGTAACCCAGCACAGTCTGCAGAAAATTACATTCCTTCCTTTAAGAGGGAAAATCTTTACTTTCAAAATCCTGAAACTTAGTGTTTTGAATGTAGAAAGACATAATTATAATGAGAGTCCTAGACACCAGAGTATTTGCAATCAAAGCTACCTCTGAAGAAAGAATTGAGATAAATGGCAAAGTGAGAGCAGTGCGAGGCAGGAGGAAGAACTGGGAGTAAGGGAATTGAGAAGCAGTGAATAGCAAACATCTGCAAGAAAACTGCTGATTTGTGGCTGAGCAACTTCTCATACTGAGCCAGATGGTTCATTAGCAAAAAAGCAGGGGTAGATGCCAAAGCAGCTTTAACTCTGCAGTGACCAGCACCTGTACCTATTGCTCCCAGAAGCATTACAGAGATGTGCCATATAGTTTTGTTAATATTAAGTCTGGCAATACTGAATCATGGGTGTCCACTGCAGACTCCAACCTGTAAATAGCCCCTCAAACATGCATGGAGTCTAGGAGATAAGGCAGCAGATTATTTTTAAAGGTATAATAGATGTGTTGCTTTGTAGCAGCAGGTTATTGCCCTTTGCTGTTACTCGCAATTTTATGACCTCTTCTCACCATCCAGAAAGTTCCAGGGAAAATGTGATGTTTGCCTAATGTCCAATTTGTTCCATTTTCATTTCTCAAGGCACCAGACGTTCTCTTTCCATCTACACTTTTACCTTTCTCTCAGACACTAATATCAGCTATGACAAATGCTTGGTTATTCTTGTGCTCGAGGCAAAGATTTTTTTTCTCTTTGTAAATATAATACACACTGAGGCCAAATTTTCTGTTGCTCTTTCCTGTCATCTTAGTCACAACTGTGGGTGCATGAGTTTGTTTGAAAATCAGGCCCACCCAGGTTCATACAAATTCTCTGTGACAATATTTGCGCATCTGCTTTAGTGCAAACAGAATGGACAGAGAGATTGTTGCCCTCTTTCACCTCAAAAACACCAGCACTGTAGCTTGCCCATTAAAGGAGGCTCTGAGAATACCTAGGTTTGTATATCTGGGACATCTCTGTGGAAATCAGGTGATACTTCATGCCACTCTCACCAAATCTGTAAAATAAATCTGTATTTATACCTTCCCAAGGCCACCTTGCAATGAAAAGGGAAAAAGCGGTGGAGTGAAGGACAACAGCTCTAATTTATAATTACAACCCTTTACCCAGGATGATGGGGTACATAAGCATCCATCAAAGACAAGTAAGTGCTTAGTATATACTGAGTCAGGCTTGTAATTTCCCAACCAGCTGGCAAGGACACCCTTTCAATGGCTGAATATGCTTTCTCCCATGCTGATAGCTTTGTGCTTAAAGCTAATATTACATTTAAAGGTATACTTAGCATTCTATCAATATAATGCTGTCCCTTCACCATGCTGGAGACATCTGTCCAGAGTATATATAGCTTTAAAAATGTGGTACCATCAGCACTGATGATGTTTTCTCTCTTTATTCTGGAAGTGGTGATACCACTTCCAAGAACCTATATACAAACCACCCAATATAGCTAGCCAAGCAAAAAAAAAAAAAAGAATGCCTCTCTTCTTTCTCCACTTGAAATAAAGTCTCCATTGCCTCTGGACATTATTCCATCATGTACTTTCTATGCCATTTTCCTAGAAACCCAAGTGACAAAACTCACTTATATTCTGCACACACTACTCAGGGATTGATCTCAATCTTTCATCCTAACCAAATTCTAAAATCTGAAAAAATATCCTGACCACATCTAGTTGGTCTTCCCAATGTCCACTGAAAATCACAGTGTCATTTGTCCTCATACACTCCTGATGGGGCCAAAGAAACTGAGCGCTGAAAAACAACTATAGCCACAGACCAGCTGGCATTATTCTGAACTCCAGGTGTTGAAAGGCTAAATTTCCTGCTCCCTTACCTTCACTCTTCTGGTCAGAGGAATACACCAAGGTCCCTTGACTAAAAAGTGTGGATATAGACGTGGAAAATTAGAAGATTTAACATTTCATCAAATATGTCTTAGAATTGGATTTATATTTACCTGCCAGAAAGATATCTGGGTTAAGACACCACTACCTGTCTTCCCCTCAGGATATGGGATTCCTTCGTCATTTCCTATTTTTACAATCTCACTCTGCTCTTGTTTCTCACTAGCTGCTTCTCTGAGATTTGACCTTAATTCAAGGAAATTTGGGGGATTTTTATGGAAGTGTCTAGATGCGAGGACAGATACCTTTGCTTCATCCTTGAGAGAATACACCCTTAACTTCTGCACCACATAATCTAAAAGTTTACAGTGTTGTGTTGTCCTTTGATTCCTATTTGCACTTCCTCTGATAGCTTGTGTGATTAGGCTCAACTTCGGTTTAGAGAAAAGCCTTGTTTTTCTTCCCTCTCAATGCAAAAGTATTTCTTGCACCTGTGGCCTCTGTTTCAAAGTATTTCAGATGGATCCTTGGCATTTTTCAAGCAGCTTGTACTCCAAACTTCCCAGAGATACTTGAACTTTACTGTAATTCTGTTCCCTGCCTCACTCTATACTCCCAAGAAGTTTCCCTTCCTCCCTCTCACCCCAGTCCTACACTGGAAAAGACTGTGGTGCCTTGACCCTGGCTGGATGCCAGACACCCACCAGAGATACTCCACTCTGTCACTCTCCTCCACAAAGGGACAGGGGAGAGAAAACATAACCAAAGGTTCATGAATTGAGATAAAGGAAAGGAGAGATCCCTCACCATTACTGTCATGGGCATTACAGACTTGACTTGAAATTATAAACAATCAAAATCAGAGCAAGATAATGAAAAGTTAAATAAAAGTATTAAAATACCTTCTCTCCCACTCCTTCCTCCTTCCTGTGCCTTGTAGGAGGCAGAGGGAGATGGGGATGGGAGTTATGGTCAGTTCATCACACACTGTTCGTCAGGGAGAGGAGTCCTTCCCCTGCTCCAGCATGAGGTCCTTCACATGGGAGATAGCTCTCCATGAACTCATCCAGAGTCCTTGCTATGGGTTACAGTTCTTCACAATCTGTTCCAGAGGGGGTCCCCTTCCACGGGGTGCAGCTCTTCAAAACCAGGCTACTCCAGGATGGGTCCCCTATGGGGTTGCAAGCGCTGCAACCTGTCCAGCCTGGGCTCCTGTCTCCACAGGCCTGCAGGTCCCTGCCAGGAGCCTGCTTCAGCACGTGCTTCCCATAGGGCCACAGCCCTCTTTCCATGGCCCAGCATGGATCTCCTCCATTGCAGGTGGATCTCTTTGTCCCCACTGACCTGCACGGCTGCAGGGGCACAGCTGCTTCACCGTGGTCTGCATCATAGCCTGCAGGGGAATCTCAGCTTAGGTGCCTGGAGCACCTCCTCCCACTCCCTCTTCACTGACCTTGGCTTCTGCAGAGCTGTTCCTCTCACATATTGTAAATCCTCTCTTCTCTGAGCACAATTATACCTGCACAATTTTAAATTTTTTTTCCTTCTTAAATATGCTATCACAGAGGCATTACTATGATTCCCAGCTGGCTTGACCATGGTCGTGAGTCTTGGAGTTGGCTGGCAGTGACTTAGCCAGTCATGGGGAAGCTTCTGGAAGCTTCTCACAGAAGCCACTCCTGTATTCCCCTTGCTACCAAAACCTGGCCACACAAGCCTAATACAAATCCAAATATTCTTATTGGCTACAGATGTTAAACCTTGCTGCTGCCTCCTCTACAAGGAGTAAACGAGACAGTGGTTGTGGTTTAGTTAAGAAGTGATCTATTACATCCTCTGATATATGTCTGAAACATTCTACCCTCTCACCACTTATGCATGATAGGTTGGCATCCTTGGCACATCCTTAGATGTTCCTTAAAAACAGTAGAGACCTCTTTTCTTAGGCATGATACAGTTAGTGCCTCAATCAGTAAACATTTCTTTGTGCAATCAAACTGAGAAAAGAGCTTAGCTTTGCTATTATATTTTGGGATAGCACACAGCGTAATTTATTAGGATTTGCATTCCTGGTTGTGTATATGACAAGTGATTTGCAGCTCTGAACCCTCAATATACACCTAAAGATAATCACCAGTAACTGTCTTGTTATTGCTCCCTTGCATGTCAAGGATGTTTATTCATGGGCCTCTGGCTGTCTTCCCATCACTTTGGCCCTGCTCTCAAGTCACTAGATCTGAGCCTGTGTCTTCACCTCTATTTCCCACTGTTATTATAGAATAACCATTTGTATTGCTACCCATCATCACTGAGCTTTGATCAAAACTAAAGTCACTCTCTAGAGCTGTCATTGATTTTATGCACTGGAGACAAAAAGCCATCACATTTCTACAGAAGAGCAGCTCTCTAGGACCCTGTTTCTGTGCCATGCTTCATGACTTTGGTATTTCAAACACATCTGCAGAACTTTGGCTCTTTGGCCCTCCAGTCCTCATCTATGCTTTCACCCTTTCAACATACTTCCCCTTAGCTTCGTGCCACAATCTGTTTCACAGTTTCTCACTTTTACATCACTGCAGTCAAAAGCTGAAGTTGCTAATCCTCTCCTGGTCCTTGCTCTTACATCAAGGAGCAGAGCAAAGACAGACATTTCATGTTAAAATGCCATTAGTACTGGTGCAATGTTTTTCATTTCATCACTTTTAGAAATACAGACACTTGATGCAGCACTGGAACTGGTCACAGTACAAGCACCCTAAGTGCTGAGATGCCAGGGAGACTGATGCAACCCTCCAATCATACATTTAGGTTCAAATTGCATCTTTAACCTTTGTCTCTGTCACAGGCAGAAGGAAAGAAAGAAGGACAAAATTCATTCATGTATTTCAATATTTCAAAACAGTGGAAAAATGCAGAGATAGTTTCAGAGACAAGTCTTATATCTGCTTAATCAATATTAGCATAGTGATTTTATATCTAAGCACAATTATTTCCTCTATTTTAACCAGTAAATCAGATGGAAATTAATCTCTTTACAAGCAGTGTGCAAAATATTTCACCATTCTACAAAATTAATTACAAGTTCACATATCACAGCAAAGATAAATTCAATTGATTGAGAAACCAACCATGACACAAGAAGACTGAGTAATGAGTACATGAGTATGCAGAATTAGGCATGCTTTGGTCTATAGTATCTTTATCAACAGTACCCTCAGAATACAGAGCTGAGATCCTGCTGGCACATATGTCTGGGTACCCAGTTTGGCTGTGTATAGTAGTCCACAAATATTTTCAGCAAAGCGTCTTTCACACAGACCTATAGTGCCCTTCAACTGTGCAGCACAGCAACAAAGCTACTGGTAAAAGGAAATTTAATCCTGTGTAACATTTATGATATACTGTATAGAAAGACCCTAACTGCAAATTTTCTCTGTCCCTGAGACCATACATTCACTGTACATACACAACACAAAAAATATAGAGAAAAATGTCCATCATGTCCAGACAGGTGTAAATAGTTGCAGTTGTGGCCTTGCAACTATTAGCTGAATATAAGATTTAAATATAAAGACCTCATTGTGTTGCATTTCCCTTTGCTAAGAAGCCATTTTTGAGTATCTAACAAAGACAAACTTTCCAAAACTTTGCCAGGAGCTTTTTTTATGTATTTGATGACCAAACCCACTAGCCTAACATGTTGGTGGTTATGCCCTATAAATGAGCAATCCACCCCTGGAAGTGTCCAAGGCCAGGCTGGATGGGGCTTCTGAGCAACCTGGTCTGGTGGAATGTTGGAACCTGCTGGAGCAGGCAATCTTCAAGGTCCCTTCCAACCAAAACTATTCTAAGGTTCCATGAATGTCTGTGGACACTTCCAGCACAAATTCAGTGGATCTTTTTCTAACAGTAGTCTCCATCTGCAAGAACATTTTTTCTGGTAGCAACAAAAGTTACACAGGTATTGAGACACCTTAGACATTAAACTTTGCCAAGGATCAACTTCAGAGGCAAAAATAATTCTCCTTAAATAATCTCAGAGTAAAAAGCCAAAGCCTCTAAAACTGGACCCCAGAAGAGATTCCATAGATGGAATAAGTGCATAACTTTCTCTTCAAATCTGATGAAAACTGTAAGCAAATCCCATCACCTCTCCATTTCACAGACAGGCAGATTCAGCAAATCCACCTGAAAATATCACAAGGTGCTAAGAGTAGCTGGACAACTCTCATTGGTACCAAAAACCAATAAGACTGGCAACACCCCTACCAGCATAGATGTTACAACTCACTTTAGAGTGAAGACTACAGGCAGATTTAATATTCTCATTAAATACTCGCTGTTTTGACCTGTCTTGTTTTGCTAAAGGTTCATGATGAAGAAATAGAGTCTTTAGAATTATTAAACATTGGAGCAGTACAGGTGGGTCAGGAAGTCACTGTCCACTTCTATTCAAATTCATTCTCTTTCTTCAAGACTCTTAGTGGGAATGTCAGTCATATTACCAGTTTCAAAGGACACCATCCTATATTGTTCAACAAGTTGGCTTTTTCAGAAGATATAATTCCATTTTTGTAATGGCCTGCAGCATTGTGTGAAGCCAAAATGGCAGATGGTCTCACAGTTATGGTGTTGTTATGTTCCCAAACTCACAGAACCAGTTTTTTGGTTTTTTTTAACCAAGATGTTTATATTCTTTGCTCATAACAGCTATCTTGGGCTAGCTTTGCCTTACTATTCACATTTCATTCCCCTTATTCTTACACTGCCAGAGTGAGAGCCAGAGTGTGGCTGTCAGTGAGCTGCCTTCATGACTCATATTTTTGCACCTGCACACAGGACAGCATGAAGTCAGTCCCACATGGTGCATGGCAAAACCAAAATTTTGTCTTGCTCAATTTCACATGCATTTGGAAAGACTGTTCTCATTAAAATATAATTCCTAGTTAAAATATATTTTCCTAGTTTAGGAAGTAAAAATGCTTAATTGTCAGGTCCTAATCATTCTAAAATTTTCTGTGATATAAATGCTGCTCTTGCAACAATTTGTTATGACATTTGGAATGATTTCATGTAACAGAAAACAGCTAGAGGTAAGAGGTAAAATATCTTTTCATTTAATTATTTACACCTAAAGCAAAGAAAAACCATTAAGAATGTATTCTTTTTAAAAGAAGTAAAAATGCTTGCGTGTTTGAGACAAAAAAAAGGCACATCAGTGATCCCATCTTCTTGTCCAGATTTTAGTGATTCTTCCAAATGCTGCTTTAGTCAGGTTGTTTGTGCAGTGTGACAGGGACTCACTCCCTGCAGGGGCATTGGCAGCCCTCGGCAGTCACCTGTTCTGTGTGAGGGGTGATGACAGCTAAATGTTGGTATCTGTGAAGGCTGGCAAGAGCTACAAAAGCCTAACCAGCAGGCAGTGTTGACTGACTTCCAAATTCTACTGCAAAATATGGGAAGTGCTATGAGGACGTGAATCCTTTCATTCAAGGTTCTCAAACCTACATTGTCTTCAAGTAGTTTTGCTCCAAGATCAAGGCAAACATAATCATTTATGGATTTAAAGTTAAATAGCCATTATATAAAATGCAAAAGTCATCAAAGAAGCTAGCACTGAAACTCCAGTCTGCTTTTAACCAGCCAAGTGTCCTAATTATGGTCAAAGAACCTGATTTATTCTGGAAACTCAGAAACAGTCCAGTGGTTTTATGAGAACCACCAAGAAATTTGGATGTAGGTGCTGAATTTATGAACCATATTCTGATTATTTGAGGAAAATAAGAAGTAATTTTTAAAAAAAGAATAAAGCTGATATCTACATAGTTAGTAAAAAGATTATTATTCTTAAAATAGGTCTAGTGACCTACATTAAGTGCTTGTGTTGCTGTGTCAGTGCTAACTGTACTATTTTCTTGCTCATGCCACTTTCAGAGGCACAGTGTTACACAGTGCATTGCCTGTTTTAATATGTTGCTCCACAGACTGACTCATTAGCTAATCTTATGTGCAGACAACCAGAAACATTCTTGAAAGAATTCTAGCTCTTTGATTTTTTTTTCCTCCAAAGGAAAATTACAATTTTTCCACTCCACTGATCTAGTGTTTTAAATGTTAAATTATATCTAATGTTTCTCGCAGGGACTGAGACGTTAGCTGGTATTCACAGGCTCCTAAAGCCATTTCTGAGAGATGCTGACAGTAAAGTGGAGTGTCGTTATCTCGGTTTCATCCTAAATGTTCACACTGAAATGCAAGAGAATCTATCCTGCTGAACCCAGGCTCAGAGATGGAAAGGGAGGAGGTGCTCCAAGCAGCAGAGCAGGAATTCTCCTGCAGCCCATGGAGAAGACCATGGTGGAGCAGGTTGCTCCCCTGCAGCCCACAGAGGACCACGATGGAGCAGATATTCCCACTGCAGCCTAGGGAGGACACCGTGGGTTCTTCAGCTTCTCTCACTCCTCCCTGGCTTACAGCTTACAGTTGTAAAACACCAAACTTCAGTTTCCACACACCACAATACATTTTGATTATATTTTTTTCCTGATTATAGGATTCAATTCTTCCACATTCTGTTTTCTTTTGCACTGTTGGAAAAGATAAGAAATACAGGTATATTATGTTCTCACAGACATTTTTACAGGAACAAGTGCCTATATAATTTCTGTATTCATAAATTAATAATAAGTACTCAGGCACATTTCAGATTGCTGAGCTTTCTAGCACTAGCAGTATGTTGCTCTTAAGCATCAAAAATTATCATGTAGTTTTAAAAAAAATCAATTTTAACTAAACCATCTTTTTAGAACCAATTTTAACATTTACAACAAGTTTCTGGATCTCAGATGAAGCAGTCTGTAGGAATCTGTGCAAAATTGAGACATTTGTCATGAAATTGCTATCAACTTTATCAATATAACTTTTCAATAATCTATAGATCATCAAAAGGATGTGGTTGACCTGAACAATATTTGCAGACTTTTCAGATTTGTGAAGAGTCTTAAAATGGTTTCATCCTAATTCAAGGTGAGTGGGAGCAAATTCCTGAAATTTCAGCATCTCCTGTAGAGCAGGATTTCAGTGCTTTGACCATGCTATTGACTTGACATTTTCCAGAAACTACAGCTCCAGCACTGTATTATAGTTTGCATTGAGACTAAAGGCCATGAGCATTTGAAAAGTATTCATTGCTCCTCTAGAATATATTTAGAATGTTTTTGTCAAAATTAACTATTTCTACAAGCTAGAGAGAATGACAGTATGTGGGGTCTTCTATCTAAGAATGGTAATAACAGATTAGTAACAAAACCATAGAACAAGCTCTAGGATAAATTCTTTTAGGGAGGTTCTTTGTGGTGCTGTGATTCACATCATTGCAGTGACCCTTTACATTGTCTTGGGTCAATAATGAATTTCAGCACAGAGATATGAATGTGAATTCCATTCAAAATCAAGCATAAGCCTTAATCATATAGGAATCCAAAATGCCTGAATTCAGGAAAAAATCCACACTGCTAGGACCTCAGCAGGAATGGCTATGAATCCTGCCTCTGGGTAATGCCCCTGGAGCTGATCAGTTAAACTCCCTGCTTCATGAAATATGGCACTGGAGGGAGGTCTGGCCTTCTAACAGAGACATTCAGAAAATTTGTACAGATGGAAATTGATAGCACTTCCCAGCTACCTTCCCACTACAGCCCTCCAAGGATAAGGAGCTATGTGACTAGAGAATTGGGAGACAACATACCAAAGAAATAATTTTTCAAGCTGATTACACATGGCACCAGTCTCACGTCTTCGCAGCTTACCACCAGGAGACTTGGACACACAACACCAGATCTCACTCCCTGCATCCATGGTTTCTAACAGCTCCCATCATGCCATATTGCAGCAGGAGCACTTCAGTCTCATTCTCTCTCTTTGTTTTTAGTTCAAATATGACTATAGAAGCACTTGAAGCTGACCTAAAAAGGTGGGGCTAATGAAAATCATGCAGATATTGAATGTCAGAAGAATGGGTTGAGGATTTGCATGCATCATACTGGAGCCACTGCATACATTTCCATAACAGTAAGTGATGAACAATAAAACCTTCAAGTTTTATGTTTTTATCATGTCATCATCCCTGATTTAATATTCTTTTTGGTGCATTTTTTTCTTTCTTGTTCACAGTGCTCCTTCCTTCATTATTTAGTTCAAACAGTAAGCCTTTTCTCCACCTTTTATTTATATGTCTTTTCCTTCCTGATGCAAAATAGAAATATGCATTAAGAAGCCATCCCAGAGGTGATTAGAGTCATTCATATGTAAAGCAAAAGGAGGACTCTGGGGAGGACTACTAAGCTCATATCACTATTTAAATATTGCTTGTTTTTGTCTTTTTCCCCACTAGTTTGCACATCTCCCTCCTCCTCCCAAAAAACCTCACACATGCCAAAAATTTATGGTGCTGTTTGGTCAAGGTCTTAGAAAGTTGTTCTCTTTAGAGAATGGTGGTAATTTGTGTTTTAGGTCTTACCAGGCAGATGGTCAGTCCTTGAGACAACCTGATCCTGCAGTTGCTGAGTGCTTGCAGAAGCACTAGTAAGTCTGATCCTTCCACTCTGAACCCAAAGACAATGTTCACCTTTCATTTCAAAGCAAACAGAACCAAGATTTGCACTGGAGATCATTATCTCTGATTTACAAATTAAGTTTGGTGTAATAAAGCCTCAGAATAGGACACTGCTGCCTAACTTGCTTTTAGACAAAATCTTACGTTCTCCTATTAACCCCTGCAAAATGGAAATTGAAGGGGACCTGAACTGCCCTTCGCTATCACCTAGGTAGAGAGGCATCCAAATTTCTTTCAGAAAGATGTTTTATTTTTATTTTTTCTTTTTGTGGAACCTGAGACATTTTTCAGTTAATGTGATAAAAATGACTGTGTGACTTGGCCACTGCCAGGTTGCCTTAAGATTCTGAGTATAATGCAGGGATTCCCCAGGGTGCTTTGGGTGCTTATTTTTCTAACAGAAAAACCCTCCTGTTGTCTGGCTGTCTCTGCCTAGGAACGCCTATGTGTCAGTAATACTCAATTATTTAATATCCAACCTTTAGACCTGCTTATCTCTTAGCATAATTCAGACACTGTGCTCAGTTCCACCACTGCAGCTATTTCCAATACATTTCCTTTGGTATTTACCTACTGGAGCAGATCTAAGCAGATAAAGAGAAACATTCAAATATTTTGAGCTAGACCAAGACTGTTTAAATGCAGCCTTACTGGAAGATTTTCAGTGTCCTTTAGGAGCCACCTTAGCCTTTACAAACTTATTCTCTTATTTAATTCTCAATACATTTAGATACCAAAGTTGTGACATGCTGAACAAGCTGAATTAGCCAAATGTGACAAATATATTTTCATGAATTTTAAGCCTGTAGTTATGACAGCCTCCAACAAAGGCTAAGACAATTATGACAGATGCCAAATATAAAAACAACTGGAGACTAAAAAAAGAGAAAACTAATACAGACTTTTATAAGCGACATTTGAATTATTTACACATTAAGAACTTATTTAATGCATAATTTTACCTTCCCTAAGGTATTTTGATCAATCTTTCCGAAAGAAATTATTTAGATTTTTCTGTTTAAAAGAGCTAACAACTAAATCCCTTGCTGAAGTGTTCTCTTTGATTTACTTCACCTGTTTTATGTTTATTTAAAAACAAACAAAACACCCTAAAATGCTGTCAATTAGGGGTGACCTGAAATCTGGTAAGAAAATCACTGTAGATCTATAGTTTTTTGCACTCCTTTTTTTTTTTTTTTTTTTTTTAATCTTAGCTTAAATGAAAATATAAGCAGAAAAAGGAGAATAATATGCCAGCAATTAACTTTTTGCTCTGACCAGAGTGCAAAATTCTCATTGAGATTGGAATTTCAGCCCAGATGGCTTGGCCAAGAAACATATGTCAATATTGTGAACCACAGTGTATACGATTTGACATCTTGACATTTGTCAGACTTAGAAAAAATTATGACAAGAGGCATGGATACTTTAAGGATGAGCCTTACTAATACCACCATGCCTATTTTCTGCTACTGTTCTCCTGGGTTATGTGGCAGTGTGGAGGGCAGCTCACACTGCATGCAAAACATCAAATTCACCAGTGCTGCACCCTCTCTGGCACACTTTGCCCAGCCTTGGGCATTCCCCAACCAGATAAGAATGAGTCCAAAGTAAAGCTCATGGGATGCATTGTGTGGACATCAGGTGGCGTTCCCCAGGCAGACCCTGCTCCCTCTGGACCACAGCCCTGGCTGGTGTAGACATGCTAGCAAAGCACATCAGGAGAAACAAAAAGCCTTGCAGTCCCTCAGCTGCTTCACCCAAGTGTCTGAGCCATCTTGCAATTGGATTTCAAAGCACTAAATATTCATCACAATGAATTCAATCAATCAATGGTATACAGGAGTATACCGTTGCAATTTGCAATTGCAAAACGTTCTACAGGCAATTTCTGAAAGCAATTTTTATTGCAGTTTCCATTACAACTGCAAATAGAAACTTGTTCTTAATCTTTTCATAGCAGTCTCCCACTTGAGCTGTTATCATGAAGTATGTTTTCTGTCTTGAAGTACTGAGGACAGCATAGCACAGATGGGATGAGCCATATAAAATTATTTAGGAATTGGATCCTATTTCCAAACAGTTGCCATGTTAAAAATTAGCAGAAAGGGTGTAACAAGATTATTTTACAAAGAGGATGCAGAGGAAGATGAATTACTTCTAATGAGATTTACCCACTTTTTTTTTCCTTTAAAGTTGAGACTTAAAACACAAAAAAAATTTTTTTAATTAGAGAGAAGACTTATTTTTTAATAGAGTTCCGTAGAACTTCAGGAGACACCTAAGGGAGATATCCAAAGATTTCTCTATGCAAGACTCCATCAAACTATAGTTGAAAATACACAGTTTATCTATCTAATGACCAAATTGATGATTGTTCTGCTCTCTGAAACATAATTTTTGAAGGAATTCCTAACACAATGTCCTTTTGCTTTCATGAAGAGTGCTAGTTTAGGCTACAGCTGGCAACATAATTAGTTGATTAGGCAGAGTAATTCTGGAGCATTCACTGATCTGATGCCTGTGATCTAAATAATGAAACATTTTGTCCCTCCAAATGAGAATGCTTTTCAAGCACATGCCAAAATTAAAAAACGTGGTTCTGCTGTGGCAATGTTCCAGAGATGCAGCAATGCTTACAAGATGCACCTTGTACCTTGCACTGGCATGAAATTGGAGTTCAAATGATGATTCAGTACAAATTTTTCTGAATCAGAAGATAGTCTGCAGAAAAAGTATAAATATGCCTTACAAAACAAAAAGATAAGAGCCTATCATACTGTATTTTAGCAAAGAGTCACCATCCTCAGTGGAAACACATAAAAAATGTCATTGCAACTGGCAGAAAAAGAAATATCTCTTTGTTTTAATTTATACAATAATTTTATAATTTTTGGTAGTAAAATTAAAGCAGCTGCATATTTCCCCTCTCTCCTCTTGAACAGGGAATTGGTTCCCTGGAAATGCTAAGACAATTTTCTACAAATACCAATTCTATCTGACAGATCCATTGGAAAAATTCATATTGGATATGATAAAGAAGACTATTTTTGTATCTGTTTTCTCTTTCTCCACCAGTGATAGTGAATAATAAACTGAATAACATCTCTCAGCCCACCAGCAGTAACAAGAGTTATTGATTCTAAAATAAAAAATTAAACTTTCTAAAATTAAAGATTTTCACTCCAGATAAAGTCTTTGCTTTGTTATTAACAGTTCTGGAGAAATACATTGCTCCTATTTACAGATACATGAAAATTACTACAGATTTCTCCTCTGGGCAGTTCGTTTACTTTTACTGTTAATGTGGGAAAAGTGCCCGCCTACATATCAGTCCACATGGTAAACAGTCAGTGTTCAATCAACAGTCCCTAATTAATATTCACAACATTTCTCTGAGGTTTTGTTTACTACGTCTCATCATCAAAAATTAATCCAAGATAGAAAAAAGAGAATTAATGGATCAAGATTTCAACACATTCATTAGTGAAGCTTCAGTTGTAAGCTGCACCTTCCTGACACTCACCATATAAATTTCTTCCAATGTCCAAGAGAGGGCCAAGAGGTATTACCTCCCTTCTTGTCAAATAACCCATGAAAAATCAAGGGTGACCTATAAAATCAGCATTTTTCTGTGTTGTTTTCAAAGAAGTAAGCATTTTTTCCTTGTTTTCTTGCCTACCTATAAAAGATAACTGCACTCATTGCTACACAAGTAAACATGAAGACTACTCCCAAAGTCCTCCTACAGAGACATTTTTGACTAAAATACATGGATATGAATCAGGGAGGGAAATTAATTTTATGTCAGCAAGAAGCTTCCTGACCTCCTACTATCTGGCAGCACCACATGTTCCCATTCTGCAAAATGATTCAACAACCCCCTGGAAGCACAAGAACAGCCTTCCCCTGCAAAGGGAAATTCAGAAGGCAGAAGAACCTGGGTTGCTCTACAGAAGTATGAAAATCAAGATCCAGTAGCAACAGTAAGAGAAAGCCTGAAGACAGATGGAAGCTGAGCCTGTAAAGAGATAAGCCATATGAAATTATAATGTTATTGACATCAAATGGAGAGAAAAAAGAAAACAGAAAATCAAAAGTATTGATAAGCCCTTGAAAAGGTTTCATAAGAAGCTTGACAGCAATCCTGAAAGCCATTTGCATAGATTACACAGGGGAAATGTTCCAAAAATACATGTAAAAGAATGAAAAATACTAAGAACACAAGCAAAATAAATAAAATATTTCATAAACAGGAAAGTGCAGCAGAAACCAAGCTAAAAACAGCCAGCTCACATGATGAGAATTCAGCTTTTACTCAATCCATGCCTTACCAATAGCATTTTATTTGGTATTTATGGGCTTATTGCTATAAAACCCCATATAAAAACATATATCTACATTGTAGTTTGTGACTTACAGCTAGAGATCCTTCACTACAATGGTCTCAGGGATGAGAGGAGACATCCTCTGAGTCTGTGAGGGCCTGGGAAGCATTTACACTGAAAATATTAATATGTTGTCAGTGGAGAGGAATGCTTGGTATGCCTGAAGGGGTTTGGGCAGGGGCTCTGGGGAGGAAAGGAGAGGGAAAATTCATTCCTGAAAGACCTTGGATGGAAGGCAATATCCTGAAAATGCCACAATGACTTTAGGAGGAACAGGGCTAATTTACTGATGGTTTAGTAATTGTCAGGCTCTGGTGAAAGCCACAGAAAACCTTTAAAATCCCTATAAAAAGGGCCTGTTTTAAAGAGGTTGTCATTGCTGAAAAGAAAAATAATAGACTAATGGGACTAATTCTAAACCCAGCAGGTCAGGAGCTGAGGCCTTGCAGAATAGAAAGGGAAAGCAATCATGTCAGATGAAAGGGAACTTGTAAGGGGAGAATATTCTGCTGTGTCCTGTCAAGCCAATTGTGGACTAATGCACATCTCTCATTGCTGTCACTAATTTAAACAGGCTGAACATTCAATCACTATTATTGTGTTATCTTTTTAGCTGAAGGTCGAACAAGCGGGCATTGAAACCTTATGACTTCTCCTGTACACGGAAAAAAATCTCAGTGCCTACATTTGGTATGTAACATTGCATCTTGTAGCTAGAATTCTACTTTGTGTAGGTGGAATTGAAGGACATATCTGAGAAAAAGCAAGTAGGACATGATTTGGTGGCAATCCCTACCCAATGAGTAGGGACAGGGATCAGCCAGATAAGGAAAGGCATTCTCCCTTCTCACAGACTTTCCCAGTGTCAACATACAGATTTGGGATGCTGGGCCAGGGCTGTGGTTTCATAACAGAGCCACAAGAACAGTTCTTGTTATTGTGTGTCCTATGATTCTTTCTCATAGAACTGTATGAAAAAACCAAAACACCTTTACAGGGCTTCTCCTTTATTTATGCAGTCCATGATACAGGTATTGGAGGAAAAAAATTACAAAGCAGAGCTATTAATAGGCAAATTAGTGACAATTCTATATCTCCAAAACAAGAGCTGTCTCTGTCCTCTAAGTTTCTGAAAGGGTCATACAATAATTTAGGTTGGAAGGAATTTAGGCCATCTAGGTGGAGCTCCAAGAGCAGGGCCAGCTTCCAGTTTAATGAAGTTGCTCAAGGCTGTGTCCAAGAAAGTTTCAAGTATGTACAAGGATGGAAACTCACCAACCTTGCTAGATAAATATTGCAGTGTTTCACATCCCCATTGTGCAGAAATATCTTCTTTCTATTTACCAGGAAAGTTTAACATTTCTGTATTGAAAGTAAAAAATGCTAACTCTGGTCTTTTCAGCATGCCAAATAAAGATATTTAAACAAACAAATGCCCAGCTCATTACTAGAACCTTCAGTGTAACCTGAAATACAATAATAAATTTTTAATACCATATGCCTTGCAAAAAATAAAAGGCAAAAATTCAAGGACTCAGGATTTCTGAGTTATTACTCTCTCAAATTGAAAAATGGGAACAGAGATGAGATATCTTAGCTTTCCATTCTCCTTTTTAAGTGAAATAAATTTTAAAAAAGAAAACAAACCAACCCACAAAATATTTTATTTAGATTTTTCCAAGAGGAGGACTTTGATGCAGCTCTATCTCCACACAGCACACACTAGTACACGTAGGACACACACCAGACTTCATCAGTGAACTGATGTTTACCGAAGGAAACAAACTGAAGTAGATTCAGGTAATGTATTAGAAATTATTAAAGTTGTGGTTACTTTTATATGCATCCTAGTGTCTTAAAAGACACAGTTCTGCCATGGGCTATGCAGCACAAAACAACAGAAGGGTTTCTGTTAAATTTAAATAATAATACCTCCAATAGAACCCTCATAAGCATGCACTGGTCAAGACAGAAGACAGTAGCAAAGAGGAGCTCAGATCTTCACCTCCTGACTTCTCTCCCAGCATTGGTCTTTCCAAATCCCAGTCCCAGCTGCACTGGGTAGAGACCTGCAGCAGAGGGAATGAATACCTTATCCCACATTACAGCAGCACAGAGATAAAGGAGTCCCTCAACTCACACACACTGTGATCACCTTTCCCTCCTCCTCCCCTGCCACCCAACAGGGACTGTGGGCATCTCAGAGCCAGATGCCACTGGTGGACAACAAAATAGATGATAGAGCAGAGACAGCTCGGGCATGAGAAAGTGCTACACAGCAACCAGTAACTATTGTGGGTACATAGAAATGCTGTTCTCTCTGTGACTGGTTTTAAATAAGCAAACTACCCAAGCTCAAATCATGACAGTACTCGGGGCAACACTACACAAGTCAGTGCATAAAATTCCATTGTGCCTCTTTTTGTCCGGAAACTGTGAGGGATTTGGCAACTGCCAAGCAAGCCAATAGTGCTGGGATTAAGTAACACAACCTTTTTCTATGACTATAACTACTTCTGGCTCTATAACTATAGATGCTCCCTAAATTAATTTACATTGACCTGTAAAAATGCCACTGACAGTAAAACCATTACAGCCTTTCAGAAAAAAATGAGATAATTAGTAACCTCCATGGTTAAGAAAGTAAACCCTTTTATAGGCTGAAATACAGGAGTCTTTCAACTTCCAGTCCCAATATGTTTTTACACCTGGATCTGCTAAAATGATGGTCCTTTTATCAAACTTCTGTTCTTCATGTAAAACTACCCTGAAGTCACTTTTTTTTCCTCCTCAGGGAGCTCAGTGGATTAGTTGGCCTTATTTTTTTTTAATGAATGTGTCCTGTCCTTACAGCTGTTGGTGTTTCCACCACTCCCTATTTCCTCAAGGACATTTACATAACAGCTCTCTTGAATTGTGCTTGCTGGTCCAGCAGCTGAAGCAGGGCACACTGTGGTAACCAGCCCACAATTACCTCTGTGGTCTCTGACAGTGCTGCAACAGCCCCTGCTATGTGAGTGGGATAAACGCATTTACTGGCAATCTCAGGGAGAAACCTGCAAATGATTGTACAAACACACATCATGGTCTTCCATCCGAAATTAAAACCATTCAAAACACTAACTGAACAAAGTATTTGTTTTCTTCACTGCTGTGGTTACATGCATACATAAAGAAGTAATCTGGTTTTATCCTGTAAAAAGAGTGATGCACAACAAGTCTAAGGCTACAATAGTGTAAAAGCAGACATCTTCACCCCTAAACAGTACTCATTTTTCTTTATCTCTCTCAGTCACACACAAATGCTGCTCGGAGACATGCTGCAGAGGGAATCAATGCACCATTGTGGCAGTGGGAGTGGGACTGGCACCTGAAAGCCTCATTTTGAAATATATGGATTGTTCCCAACACTTCTGAAAGGTGTAATAACTCCCCACCCAAGACTACAAGGATCCAGGATGGTTCTGATTGCTATTACATGAATGTGTGTCATTCCCAATGCTTCCACTTTACGAAGTATCTGCAGAAGGTTTCAAATTAACTCCAAATTTCAAAGTGATATCCAGGGGGTATTGCACTGAATTCATTAGGGTTTGCTTTGAAGCAAAGACCTTCAGGCATGAACCCCAGAGTTTCCTAAGCCTGAGTGAAGCTTTCAGAAACCACTGCAAGACGTTTGAAACAGAGACATGACAATGCTCTAACATAAAAGTAAAACAGCGCGGTAAAGTGCAATCTTTTGTACAAATCCAGGCTAAACCCATGGAAATATATCTGCTAACTGCAGCTGGTCAGAGATGTTATAAATGGTTTTACAGTATTTAGTGAGGCAACAAACTGCCTTTAAAAAACTACTGAGGAAGCAGTGGAGCTGCTAAGCATGACAATTGTTTCCACTTCAATGAGATGAGGGAAACAAACACAGGAGACCCATGGAAGATAAGCTTAGCATCCATCTTGGGAAGTTCAGCAGATAGCTTTTTGGAATGCTGCTCCAAAATCCTTCTGACACAAAACTCTTCAGAGATCAGCTCTGCAAGCTTTGGCCAAGGAGGTTGTTTCCTCTACCTCCTGCTGGGGATCAGCTCAAGTCCTGAGGGTTGGCAAATGTGCTCATCAGCTGCAGTGCAGGAACTGTGGTGTAGCCAGGCCTCCCCTCCTCCCTGGCCCCTGTTACTCCTGCTGGAGCCAGGTCTGTTTCCAGCTCCTCAGGAGAGCCCAGGAAGCTGCTTTCCTCCAGCCAAGCAAATAATCCACATTCCCTGCCCAGGCCTTGGCTCTTCCCACCAATGTCTACAGCTGGCAGGACTGAGCCCAAGCTTGCTCATGGTGTGCAAGACTTTGGCCTGAAAGCTGGCACCCTAATGCGCAGAGGATTTCTGGCACATGTGAGTGTGCATGGCAGAGTCAGGCAGCCATTCCGAGAAATTGGCCAAATCTCATCCCAGCAAAGCTAGTGGTGATTTCGTAATTACTGCATTAGGAACAATCCTCAGGAACTATGCTGAAATGTAATTTTCCATTAGCCTCCACAGGGCGGCAGTTTTACAATGTGACAATTATTCAAATATCATTTCATTGTAAAAATTACAGATTTAAGCTGTGTCATGGGTTTTGACATTTGATAAATTCATGATACTTTTTATTACCTGTTTCTACTCAGGTGTTAATGTGCAAAATCTCATAAATGCAAAAAAATACAATAAAACTTCTGACTTAAGATATTAATTAGGTGATTAAACTGTCACACAAGATTTGTTTGGCCTTTATAAATTAGTAACTCAACCCTCATAATTTATAAGCAGAACAAATAATAAAACAAAAGGCTTGGTTCACTAAAAAAAACACTAAGGTTTTGCACAAGGCCAAAGCAGCCATGGAAAATTGATTTTCCACAGCTTACTCAGTCTTGAATAGACACTGCTTTGTAAAAAAATTTTTATTGAGTGGAGCCAAAACTCATTATAGCTT
Organism: Emberiza elegans; assembly: GCA_024865655.1. NCBI lineage: Eukaryota > Metazoa > Chordata > Aves > Passeriformes > Fringillidae > Emberiza > Emberiza elegans. The sequence goes on along the minus strand of JALJVW010000175.1, from coordinate 42,685,085 downwards.
AGACCATTAGTAAAAGTGCGTGTTTGCACCATTATTTCTAATGTCATCAACATCACATTTTAATATCATGTATTAAAGTGGAAAGAGCTCAAAGATGTATTTGAATTTTATTACCAGGGTCAAAGAAGGGGACTGTGCAAGATCTTTAGTAAAATGTGGGCTGTTGGAAAAGTAAAAGGATTATGCATTGTTTCTCACAGGATGAACTGTGGGTAAAGAGCAGCACTTTTTGTACAATGTACCACTATGGAAATCATTATCATTGAACCTAAGGACAGCCAACACAAAAGCAGCACTGGACAAATTTGGAGAACAGGACATTACACACAGCATTCCAGGTGCTGCCTAGGGAACCTCTTGACCAGTGATCACTGGAAGCTGGGGAGCCCTGAGCAGCATGGACTCTCCTTTCTTCAGAATTTGGCCTCACTGTGGGTAGCAGGTTGGACCACAGACCTCCTGGGGAAGTCTTCCAACTTGAATTATTCTATATCCCTCTGTCTATGCCCTTGGCTTACACTGTTAACATCCTGGCTGGCAGGAGGGTTAATATGAGGACTCCATGGACATTTGATTTGAACTGGTACGGAAGACTTTATGCTGTGTAAATTTTAAAAAATGGTGTTACCTGATCCAAGATACATTAAAATCAGCAGTCTTCAGTAACTTCTCTAGTCATTGAACTGGTCTAGTTGACTTTGCAAGGATTATCATAAAGAAATTATCATAAAGAAATTAATCTTAATTATCATAAAGAAATTCAGCGTACTCTACACAGCTGAATAATAATTGCATAGGGCTGAGCAACCTGCATTTTACAATTGATACAATTTCTGATCCATGCAAAAACCACCCAGCTGCTCACCCAACTCTTGGCAAAGACCTGATCCCATGGAGTCACAGAGCTTAAATCCAGAGTTTCCACTGGTGATCTCCTAATCTGGACTACTTTTCACAGGCCATTACCTTTGTACTGAGCTCAGTAACTTTGTGTTTGACTTAAACATATCTTCCAGCATGACATCTTGTCTTAATTTGAAAATGAGAGATGGGGAACCTATCTCTTCCTTTCATCATATATTTCAATGATTAATCACTCTTTCTGTTAAAAATGGGCACAGAATTTCTAATTTTAATTTGGCTGGTGACAGCTTCCAGCCATTGCTTCTGTAGTATTTGGAATTTTCTTATAGTGAATATGCTCACGCATTTTAATTAGGTCACCTCTGAGTCTTGTTTTTAATTCACTGACATCCCAATTTCTTTATTTCTCATGGGATGAGGTATTTCTTACAGCTCATGAATCATTTCAGTAGTTCTTTCCCTTGCTCTTATAAACCTTTGAACCATTTTAAAAATATGAATATGAACTGGATACAATATTCCATTTCTCTGCAGAGAAGTAAGACATCTCCACACTCCTATCAGGAATCTGCTTTTTAATGGGGATCCTGCGATCGACTGCAGCATACAAATTGAATTTGTTTGGATGAAATAAAGTCATTTTAGAAGACTGACAGTTACTGTATGAGTGAACTTTCTTATATTCAAAGGTTTAGTTGAGCATCCAAATTCCTGAATAAAGATAGCAAATTTCCTAGTGAAACTTGGTTGTCAAACTATGACCTTTCAAAAGTCAGATTACCACCTGATCTCAGTTTTCATAAATATAAATTTGGAACAAAATCTTGCTAACCCTGGCACAAGAGGAAAAAAAAATGCTTGCTGTAATACTGTCATAGCAATTCTGTTCTTCGCCACTACCAAAATTTTCAAAGAATTATGCCACATTGATGGGATTGTTCAAACTGGAGAAAACAATTACCCAGGGGAACATTACAGCAGCCTTCCAGTACCTACAAAAGAACAGGAGAGGGACTTTTTAAAAGGACATGACATGATAGGACAAGGTGGAATGGCTTAAAACTGAAGAAAGATAGACTTAGATTCGGTATTTGGAAGAAATTCTTGACTGTGAGGGTGCTGAGGGTGCTCAGAGAAGTAATGGATGTTCCACCCCAGGAAGTATCCAAGGCCAGGCTGGAGGGAGCTCTGAGCAACCTGGTCTAGTGGAAGGTGTCCCTGTCCAGAAGAGGGAGGCTGGAACGAGATCATCTTTCAGGTCCATTGCAGCCCAAACCAATCTGTAATTCTATGAAAAAATAATTTTATGAAACAGTTCTTTCTTCTCCATGAGCAGTTCAAAGCAACTTCTTAGCCTGTAAAACCCCTGTATTTGTAAGAAAAGCTTTTATCCTAGTGCTATAATGGTGAGATAGATGATTACTGAGGTAAAAAAAATTGTATGGGCTGTACTATGTTAGTTCAAACCTACTGAATTTTGCAAACTTTAGCTGACAATTCTCATTTAGAATTGCTGCTGCCATAACAGATGTTTAATAATGCCAATTTAAATGCATTACCAAATTGAAAAAAGAGCTCTCTAAATATACATTATTTACTTTAGAAATTATTCCTTTTTAGTGATAGGGAAACATGGTTTCTCAGAAGTGATGGATGCTGCATTCCTTTTGCTGTTCGGGATTCTTATCATCCTTTCAGACAATTGAATTTCTCCCATTTGTAAAATCTATTACCAGCAGAAAGACTGCAAGTAAAAACCAATGACTGGAATAAGAACAGCTTTGGCAATACAGTGAATGAGTACTTCACTGCTCCATATCAGTACCCAGGAATCCCATATTTAAAAAAAATATTTAAATGGTATTTGCTTAGACTTAGAAATTAGAATTCAAGCAATACCATGAAAAAGCTCACAAGGGATAAGAATTCATTATATTCCTACAACATATTTCTGTAAAATACACTTTAACTTGGATCAATTTGATTCTTTGATTTTTGGAATGGCACTAAATAAATACAACTACATTAAATGTCTAAAGGTTGATTAACCAGAGAGACTGAAGAAAGCAATAGTAGGCTTAGAAAATTTTTCCAAACAGGTATTTTCTATGCAGAATCTTCTTTAAATCACATTGAAGCAGCATTTCTTAGTAATCTAAGTGGGACTATTAAACTAATGCTAGTAGATACAAAACTACTAAAAAAATTGTGATTTCATAAATAATTATTTGCAGAATGACTCAGAGAAAGTAATAGTCCTTTCCAGACTTAAAAATTTATGAACTGATGATACTCTATTGATTGGAGCATTCCCTGCACTTTCCATAGGGCTAATTAACAAAACTGCCCAGAAAATTAAATATAGTACTTAGCAGGACGACACTCTGGCCCAGCTCTTTGCAAACATCCCCACAGTGAAACACTTCCATCCTCGTGGAGGGGCCTAAGGAGGAGCTGACTGCTTGTCCTAGTGAAGCCAGAGTGTTTCTCATTAACTCCAATTACCTTGTGCCTACCTACACAGGAATATAAAGCTACCTAGAAGACACGCAAATTGCAGGGGCTGACCTTTGAAGAAACAACACTGCTAAAAGTCAGATATAAAAGAATACTTGGTTTGTTTCCTCTATCACTTAACTTTTAAATCATTACTATAGCACGGAATATGTGGGAAAAGAAATTTTGGTTATTTTTTCAAATAATATCAATTTGAATTGTTATGTGTGCCAATGCAAAGGTATAGATCCAGCAACAAACAGTCTAACATAGCAGAGAACAACAACCTGGAAAGCAGAGGCTGAAAGGGATCTGCAGATCCCAGTGGAGAAATGGCATGAACTCTTAAAAGCAGCTCTATTATGACAAGATAAGCTAATACAATTTTTGAACATGTTAAAAGAAATGAGCAAAACCAGAGAGGCAGTTCTTGTCTGTTGATGATGTCATTTTGGAATAATATGTTTCTACTACATTTTAAAAAAAGCAAGGACAGAAATGGAATGAGAAGAGTCACAAAGCTAAGACTTAAAATAATGCCTTAAAGCAAGAAACTTCAGGGACCAAGTCATCTTGGTTTTTCAGAAGAACAACTGAAAAGAGACTGAAAACTAAAACAAAAAAAGAAAATCAGAAGACAGACTTATGAGGCAGAGAGATTCAGCTGCTGAACTGGAAGTTTTCATCTAATGTGTTTTTCCATGCTTGGTTATTACAATGGTCATGTACCATGGAGCCATTGACAAAGATGGACAGCTTTTTTGCCTTTTTTTTCTTTTTCTGTCTAAAGTTCTTACATGACTTGAATCTAATAACGTTTGATTGAACAGGAAATCAGATGTAAGTCAGGAATTTTTCAGCTCTAGAAAAGATAAAAGTGAGTTACAGCTTTAATTGGCCATTGAATTAGCTCATATGAATAATAGCTCACAGTCTTTTCATGTTCCGTGGCTTAATAAGATTCCCTTTTATTTCTTAATCTGAAGATTTACTGGAAAATATTCATTCCTTCTGAACTTAGCGATTACATTCAAACTTCAGACATGAAAAAATAAATAGCTATGCAAACCAAAAAACACAAGTAGCATAAGCTGCTGGAAACACAGGCTTTTACCACCTTTGACGTGTCTGCTACAGGACAAAAACTGGCAGGGCACATTGTGACATGGGATTGCACCTGACAGGCTTTGCAGGGCTGCATATAAAAACAGGAAAGGACAAAAGGGGACAGCCAGATATGCACCAGACAGCAGAACCATGACCCACGTCCCAGAGCTGGAACTCAGGCAGTTCACTGGCTTCTCTAAGTTCAGAACTGAACTAACAAACATAGGAGAAATTTTATGCCATTCAAAAACTAAATTCCTATTGAGCCCCATACCTACAGTGCCCACAAGCATGCACTAACAAAAGCCACCTTGTGTGAAACGATAATCAAAACAAAAGATCAGTAAAGGAAAGCATTCTTTATTGTCTGTCGTGAGTTACTAAGCCTGCAACTCCCTACCTGCATAAACTTTTGCTAAAACTCCATTTTCCTTGCAAACATTAGCATTAAAGATGTTTAGTTAATCTCTGACCAGTCACAAGCTATTAGTGCATTGCCACTGTTTTCCATGACACAAATCAAATATCTACCTAAGTACTCTTCATTCTTAGTGTACCTAACCCCACCACTCAGAGGCAGTGATTCTAGGGAGATAAAGTTTCCACAAGAGAAACCATCTTCTACTGTCAGCACAAAGTGCACTCATGAGCCCTACACATTTAAAATAGGAGTGTTGCCATTAAAGTACCCATCACAAACCTGAAGCTCCGTACTATCCAAACAAGCAGCCCTGCCTGGAGACAGAAGGAAGCACATGGGTGATCAGCACACCTTTAATCCCCTTCCTGGAAATCTACCCAGTACAAGGGAAATAATAACTTCCTGTATCTATGTCACAGTCTTTAACTGCTATTTTTGCATATGACCACTATGTTATATTCACCAAACAGTTAATCAATATTTTGCTTTCACCTCATAACTCACTGTGTGACCTGTGCTTTGTTCACATCTCATTATTCAACAGCCTTATGATACCATAAATACTAATTTCCTCCAGAGCTTCTCAGTGCTGCTCATCATTTCAACATCTGAGTGCTGCACAAATTCAAATTAATTCACAAAAATTCACAGCAGAAAAGAAAAGGTAGTACTGCTGTTTAAAATACAGGGCAAGGAGGCACAAAATAATTAAAGGCAGAGGTATTCACTGATTTTAGATCTTATTTCTGAGGCATTACAGACGTAATTTAAAAGTATTTAAAAATACTTCAAACACAGACATTGCAACATCACTTGCAGGTGTGATTGCTGAGAAAATTGGATTTAGGGCTCTAAAAGGGGTCATTAAAAATTAGATAATTAGAAACTATTACACCATTAGAGGTTCCATGCAGAACTGGGTTTTAGCACTACATAGGAAAAGTATCTTTTGTGCAACAGTGCATTATTACAGTTGCACGACCTTTCCTTCCCCTCCCATTGTTCATTATTGACTTCCCAGCTCAAGCAATAAATGAAGCAGGAGCCACACGGGCATCACTCGCCTCTCCGGCACAGCCCCAGCACATCCCCAGAGCAGGTCCATCCTGCACAGAGACAGAAACCCTGCATAAAAACAGTATGTGATCACCCATGTATAATAAGGGGACCAAATTAAGGTTGCCAAGCAACCACCTCCCCACATTATGCCACAAATCCCTGTTCTTCATCTCTTCAGCAAACACATGCCAGGCCTGTCTCACAACCTGACTCTCCCTTGTCTGCTTCTGTGACCCTAATTACCCATTCCCCCAAAGGCTTCTTCATTGCAGTTTCTTTGTCCAGCCAGTGCCCATTTTCTCTCATTATTCCAGTTGTTACCCTGTCTTTCTGCTCTTCATAATTAGCATTTTGTTCATCCCATTTTCCTATTTCCTGACCAGCTCTCAGTCTGCTGACACTGCTAAAAAATAAGGGGCAAACAACACTAAAAATATCAGATTAAGATCATGAAGTCTGGCAAAGCCATAAGCAAAAACAGTTGTTAAATGAAATTTCCTGTAAACATTTTAATGTACTAAGAGAAAGACTAGAACTAAAAAAGTTAGCTTACACTTCATTCTCAAAGTGATTTTCTGCTACTGTTCCTAAGTGTGAATTTCACACTAAGATTTCAGCTAATATCTTCAAAGTCTGTTTTACCTAACCTCAGCATATTTTTACTTTACCATCATCTGTTGTTTTGCACGCTAAATCACTCAGTCAAAATAAATTTTAGCTGCAGAAAGAATAGATGATATGCCTGGTATCAAGAACCTTATCTTTATTTGACAGCCAACAATATAACTAACACTTACTGCCTTAAAACAAATATATCTATGAATATGCTTGACTACATAGAGAAAAATGGTCTAGAATAATACACTTGGAGCAGTAAAAGGTCTGTTGGTCTTCTCCAAGGCGTGTGAGAAAAAACCATGATGAAACAGCTGATAACCAGGCAATGGTAACAAGAAATTTAATCAATTCAAAGAAGAGCAAAAGAAAGTTGAAATAGCTCAGTAGTTCCTTACAGCAAGCAGTAAGGAGGACAGAGCAAAGTGAATTAGGCACTTGACAACAGGATTTTGTTGCTGACTTCATGTAACATGAGGCATTTTGCTGTTCAGAAAGTTACTGTCAAGAAAGCAAATCAGAACCATGTCAGGATACACCTCATTTGGACAGAGCACTGGGAGGACGCTTTCCAGCTAGGCCTCCTGGTGTTGGAATGACTTGTGATTTAGGTCTGCTGAACATTGACAACAGCACTTCTGTTTTTCTAGGAAAATTTCACTGTGAACCTCTGAGGTGCAGCAGATGGTGTTGTTCCCCATCAGCCTAATATAACTCCTTCTGTATCATCTATTTCTCCCATTTGAAAAGTATAGTTGGATCTGATATTCTTCCCTCAGTTAACTTTTATTTTAAAGAGGGAATGACCCTCTGATTCCAGGGCTGAAAGGAGAGTTAGTATCGACATCAAGTTAAGCATAACAGGTCTTGGTAGGACACATGCTCAATATAAACAAAAGAAGATGCTCCTTCACACAGCAAGGAGCTGCTCAGTGGAAGAGATTTCCATGAGACACTGTGGATACCACAGAAGGAAAAAGATCTGTCAAGGGTTACCGAGTATCAAAATTGCATTAAGCTCAGGTATTCCCGAGAGCAGTCAGCGGCTGGAATGATCCCTAGGAAAGCTCTTCATGTGCTTTTCCTACTGTCAGCCTCCCCTCAGAGTTCACCTGCAGCCAGTGATGATAAAGAGAAGCTGCACTGCTGGAGGGTAGGCAACTAAATGTGTAGAGATTACAGGAGGGCCTCGAAGTGCATATACTGGGAGGATAGCAGGAGCTTGCCCTTTGCTGCTCATCCTTGGCATGTGCTTGTGGCTGCGCTTCCTACACATTTTCCCATTTCAAAGACAAACCCATCCCACTACAAAAATAAAAAATAAGACTTTATCTGTGAAGAGTGAACTGAAGAAAAAAGAAACTGGGGATAATTTTTTTTTCAGTCAAGGGAATATGGATGTGGAAGAAAAAAGGCAGGGGAGAGCCAAAGAATAACAAGTGTAAGGATTCACACGGAGACATCAGGCTGAGCATCTCTAACAGCATTTCTGTGAGCACACTGAACACATGCAAGGATGCGGGGAGGCTGCCCAGTGGTGGCTAACACAAAGATGGGCCAGGATGAGACAACCAAAATGTTCCATAGGCACTGGGATTCCCCTCCAAGCTGCCCTGTCCAAGAGCTGGTCATGAGGGGTTCATCCAAGTTGAGAATGTCACTGAATAGAAAATTCTGCTATCTGGTGGGGCCTTGGAAGGGGAGGATATGCAATTTACAGGCTACTGGATAGATGGCTCCTTGGTTTAATTCCACAAAAGGGTTCTCAGGGTCTCGTGCACATGGGACTCTCATTCAGAATGACATAACTGGTTTCCTTCCACCTCAATCTGCCCAGTCTTCACCCACCAGGTCTATGGTTTATGTATTTTTGGCACAGCACAGATCTAGCTGCACCCAAGTCACTCCCATCGTGTGGCCTTGCACAGCTCTAGCTCACATCTCATGGACATGATTGTTGAGGGAGATCTCATTATGTACAATACCCATGCTAGCATTAAGCCATTGCTTACAGATCTCTATGAAAATAAAAAGAAAATAAATCCACAAATGCCATAATATCATTATTCAGCTTCCCCACGGTGATGCTGAATGCTGCTGAAAGGAGCACCACGTGCGGCCATGCAAGAATAAAAGCCTGCATGAAACCAGGCGAGCGCTAAAGCTGCCTTTCTCCAACATGTGTGTGGAACAAGCAGCAACTGAAATCACTAATGGTGCCATTGTTTGCAGCTGGCTTATCAAGCTGCTACCAAGCTTCTTTGCAAGATGATTTTTAGATAGGCTATGCTCAGCAAAAAAAGCACAATTTCAGAAGCAGAGAAATGCTAATGGGAATGTAACAGTACTCCACTGCGTCATTCGTCATAGCACGAGGGTTACACAGGGAAATGAAAGGATAAGAAAGATACAATTCAAGAAGAAAATGGTCACCAGGCTTCAGATACAAGGCAGTCATACATACATATAGATATATCTCCTCTTTCTTTGTCCCCATGTTTTCAGTACACAGCTAATCTTTTCATCTGCTTGGTATATTTATACAGTTCTGCAGAAAATTTCAGAAGAAGTTACCAAAAAATCCCAAATGTTACAAAGATTATGAAAATCACACATGAATATATTTGGAGTCTTCTCTCTCTAAATTTCACACTAAAATATGCTTGCTTATCTACTTACTGAAACAGAACTATGCTAACACCTTCTAATCTGTGGTTAACCTGCTGTAAAGAGTAAGGCAAAACAAAAGATTTTTTTCATCCATGGTAGGAAAGTATTCTGACAAACATTCCTGCAAGAAAATCTTTATTGTACTCATGCTTTCAAGGGCACAGAGGACTGTGTCAAGGTTCCCTTTTATGGGAACAAAATGAAAAGAAAAATATCAAATAGTGCTCCAAAAGGGAGTACCATCCATCTTGTTATGTATGTAGAGAGAAAAACACAGCATGTGAGTGTATAATCTAAAACTCCATCATTATATAAATGCATTGGAAGAGTAATTAAGGTTGTATAGGCACCATTCTTCTTTGAGTTTTGAAGACTTCATCGTACAGTCTGAACAATATCTTTTATCACAAGTTCTAGTGAGGATGTGAAAGAGAGATGCAAATGAACTAATAATGAACTAATTACTAATTTTCTAAAATTTCATAGGCACAAAGAGAAATCACTCTTGAAGGCCTAAAGAAGGAGTAAAAGTGAACAAATAGGGAAAAAATCAGCTCCTCTAAATAAGTGTAAATTAGCATTTGTCCAAAATTCAGTAGGAAAAAAGCTGATTTTCAGGTTATTTAAGAAAACTAAACAAGGTGTCAAAGCCACAGTCAGCCACACAGCACAGTCACAGAAAAAGAGATTCATGGCCTATTCCCATCTCTGTGACTCACATTTCAGTGCCAATGCAGATCACTTACTTAGCAGCAATTGTTCTCAAAGTGCTGTGCAAACATTTTTCTTTCCAGTACCACCTCCCCTTCTCCCTTGTCTGCAATGGGGTAAAAAGTAAAATCTTTCCTAACAAATGGAGAAAAGAACAATTGGGAAAAATGAACAAAAGGTTTTCAGTGATTTGGCCATGTCCAGATAACTGTCCAATAAAAAATGGATGAAAGGCACAGCTACGCCCCACTGCTATTTAGAAGCAATTCAGGGGTGTTTTGCTCAGCAGCATATCCTTCCTTACAGGCTGTACAGCCACAGACCTGGAGGTAGCCTGGCCTGCAAATGCATTTTAATGTCAATCAAGAAAAGGCACAAACTGTGAAAGAAAATAAGTCCTAGCCTTGCTAGGACATGCTGGAGTTTAATTCATGATCCCGTAAAATTTATGTGGAACAAAACATCAAAAAGTGGCAGTCAGTGGAACAGAAATGATGTATGAGGTGTCTGATAACTGCTCCTGTACACGCCAAGATTTGACATGACAGTGATTGCCAAGCAATTTCTTGCACCGCTTTCTCGGCACTCCCCGCCCCAGGAGCTGCTTCCTGGGGGAGACCCGAACTGTCATCGTCGGGGTCCCGCGTCCCCCAGGGCTGACAGTCCGCGTCTGCTCCCTCGCAAAGGGCCGCGGGGACTCCCGGCCCCGGCCTGGGCATCGGGCAGCGGCGCCGTTCCCGGCGGCGGGGAAGGGAGCGGGGAAGCGCTGCTGCCACTGCGGCGGCAGCCGGGAAGGGGAAGCGAGCTCCCTCCCTCCCGCCAGGGCGGGGAACCTTCCCACGCTGCCGGCCGCCCGTGCCGCTGCTTGAGCTCGGAGAACAGGAAAAGCAACTGAATAGAAGAGACAGATGCCGGGGAGGGTCCCTGCCTACTGGGCGTGCCGGGCGGGGGATGGGGAGCCGAGGAGCAGAGATGCTCTGTGTCAGCGCAGCGCCGCTGTCACGTCCCTCCCGGGCAGCCGAGCCGGGCCGGGCCGGGCCGGGCCGGGCCGAGCCGAGCGCCGGTGCCGGGAAGGCATCAGGGCGCGGGGAGCGGCGGGGCCGGCAGCCGGACCCTCAGCGCTCCCCGGGGCCCGGGTCAGCCGCACCGATCCCTGCCTGCCCCCTCCTCGTCCGTCCCTGCCCCCCGGCCGGTCTCCCGCCCCCTCCGACCCTCCCGGCCCCACCGCGCCCGCCCGTGCCCCGTCTCGGCCAGCGCCCCGCTCGGGAGCGCCGCCGCCTCCAGCACCACGGAGAGCGCCCGGGCACCCTCGGCCCGCCCCGCCCGGCACGGACCGGCCCCGCCCGACACGGACCAGCCCCGCCCGGGCACTGAACCACCCCTGCCCGGGCCTTGGAGCCCCGGGCGGGTGCCCGGGCACTGGACCACCCGTGCCCGGGCCTTGGAGCCCCGGCGGGTCCTGCGGCTGGGGCGAGGCCGCCCTTATATGCGCAGCACTGCGCCGGTGCTCACCGTTTCCTCTCGGGAATAAGCTCCTTCACTACAGACATCCAGTCGCAATCCTGTCCCCTGCTCACCAACGCCCCGACGCAGCCACAGAACCGAGGGCCCAGAAGTGACACACCCGAGAAAGCTCCCTGCTTTCCCCGCGGGCAGGGCCGCTCAGGAGGGTGGGTCGGCCTTGAATCCCGATACACCCGTTCTCATCCCCTCTGCCTTGCATCCTGATACACCCGTTCTCATCCCCTCTGCCTTGCATCCCAATACACCTGTTCTCATCCCCTCTGCCTTGCATCCCAATACACCTGTTCTCATCCCCTCTGCCTTGCATCCTGATGCACCTGTTCTCATCCCCTCTGCCTTGCATCCTGATACACCTGTTCTCATCCCCTCTGCCTGCACCTCGGCAGGGAGCCCTCACAGCATCTGCCCCGCCTCAGCTCACATGCTGGTGTCCGTGAATGGGGATGTTTCTCTCCCCAGACTCACTTCTAGACTTTACTATTCTCATTTAAAGAAAAAAAACCTAGTTTAGTTTTTAGCATCATCATTACTGTCTCAAAGAGAAAGCAAGCCTTATGCCCATGCTCTGGGTGATGCTTCGCTCAAAGATGTTCTTCACTGACTTCAAGAAGCTTGAGAAGCATAATTGTGAGTGACCAGTTCTAGGGAAGCAGACACAGAGTGAGAGTTTCACAGCTAGGGATGGCATGCAGTGTGGGCTGTGCAGCTGCAAACAAGGAAGGAACACACAAGGAAGAACAACGGCGCCAGTGCCCTGCTTTTCCCACCCACCCATACACACACCAGGAAACACGTCTACAAGTAGCGTCCCCCAAATTGCAGGCTGAAAATTTGCCCAGTGCCCTGTCTGTTTGGAAGCAGTGTGGGAGTCTGGTATCCCTGAAAGCTCTTAATAGTAAGGCTGGTTATCCCCTGGGAGAGGCAAATGAGCCCCAGCTGGACAGTGAGATGAGAAGGTAAAGGTGGAGTATCCCTCTCTTTATGCCAAGGTCTTGGATACTGGCTCTTCTAGGCCAGCAACTGCTTCCAGGCCTATGAGATGTACAAACACGTCCCACCACTGCCCTGTTTCTAGCAGTGTTTCAATTAACCTCTACCACATTTGTCTAGTGACTGCCAGTTATGTCACTGGCTTTCCTCTTGCCAGGGATAGAGAATTCTTAAAATTAGTGTAGGAAATTCTTAGAATGTGTCCATCCCCTTTCATGTAATGACCACATCAGATCCCATCCTGCACACTTTATCAAGGGAATCAAGCTCACATCTTCCCAGTGACTCTTACCACAGTGCATCAGTGAAGTAGTTACTGACTTCTACTGTACTACTACACATTTATCCTGTTCTCGGATTTTCAGAGGCCTTTGAGACTGTAAGCAGGTCCAGCTGGCATTTCCCAAGGTTAAGAAAAGTTTGAGCTGACCAAGGTTAGGTCTGGGGACAGTAAAAGAGTAAAACAGGTACTAAAATGCAGAAACATTCAGTATAAAGCAATTGCATAGGATATCTGTTACCCTTGCAGGAGGCAAAAATAATCTGAGCAGCTGTTTTACCGAAATGGTTTAGGAAATTCCTTGCAATGGTCCCTCTTCTTGTTGTATCCTTGGAATGAAATATGTTAAAATGAATTTGTGCATGTTTTACAGGTAGCAACAGCAGAGCCCTCAACACCAATAGGCTTTTTTCATGTAAGACATAAAACATTTGACATGGAATGTACTATTAACACCAGACCGAGGGGGGAGAAGCATCCAAGGACTGATTTCCATTTCAAACTGCATTCTGGCACTTTGTACTCCAGCACCATTGGTGGATCAATATTTAATGCCCGGAGATTCTGGCTCTGCAGGAGTCATGTCAGGGGACCTCTCGAGCCAATCTGCTTGGGTGGAGGAGTGATAATTATTCATGGGCTCCTGCCTCTTGCTCCTTCTCTTGCACAGCCCCACTCTGCTGACTCAGTGCCTTATTCAGTCTTCTCTCCCTCTCTCCACTGCTGTAGCTGGACCCCTTTGCCTTCACCGCCTCTGAGAGCTGCACATCCCAGCATGGCTAAAACAGCAATGGGTAAGAAAAAGCCTTTCCTTTCCTTCAGCCAGCACTACGGCTGCTGTCTCCTACGTCTGCTACCTACCCTGGGTGCTGTTCTCGCTCTCCCAAAAGTTTAGGGAAAAAAAAATCAAGAGAACACTGAACGTATTTTTTATTTCATTGATCAGAGAAAAAAAGGAGAGGGTGGGTGGGTGGGACATGGGAATGTTTTAGTATCTAACCAGAGATCTGATTAATTATATATCAATGGGTGAGGTCGGCACATGAGCACAGCATAATTTTGAAACAGTTTTCATTATTTTAAAGGTGAATAGATATTATATATATATATATGCATATATAATTATACAGATATAGATAGATATTATATATGTGTATGCGTGAGCGTATATATGTATATATATCTATATATATAAAAGAAAGAAAACAATGAAAATAAAAACGAACGGTAAAGTTATCCCTGTAGTCAGTGTGCCTCCACCCATCCCCGCCGGCCGGAGTCAGCGCTCCCCTGTGCCTCTGAGCCCGCGCGGGGAGAAGAAAAGAGGACCGGGGGAGCGGCACCGCCGCCCGAAAGGGGCTCGGGGGGGCTGCGGCGGGGCGGACCCCGCCAGGCGCGCACTGCGGCCGGCCGCGCCCAGCCCGGCCCGGCCCTGCACGGCACCGCGGGGCTGCGGGAGGGGGCGAGAGGCGCTGCCCGCACCTGCAGTCCGCCGGGGGGCCGGTGAAGTAGGTCACCGCATCGCGGAGAGCTGGTGTGCGCCAGCAGCGCCCGCCCTGCGCTCTCTCCCGGGGGGCAGCCGCGGGGCTGCCGGCACCTCGCGGTTTGCAGCGGCACGGAGAGCATCCCCCTCCCCCGCAGGAGCCGCGCCCTGCCGCCGCGGCGCCCCCGCCCTGCCCGCCCCGGGAGCGGCCCCGCGGGGCGCGGCCCCTCCGCCCTCCCCGCGGGGCTCCCGGGTCTCGGGGAGCGCCTGCCCGTCCGGTCCCTGCTGGTCCTGCTGCTCCGGGCGGGAGCGAGGGGCGGTAGCCCGGGCCTGGCCCCTTTGTTCGAGGGAGGCTGTTGGGAAGGGTGGGAGAAAAAATCCCAGTGAGGGTGTGGAAGAAGGAGAGGGAGAACAGTCGTGGGGTCGGGCTGCTGAAAGCATCGAGACCCTAACGCTCCTTAGGGTTGTTTTTTATTGGTTTGGTTTTTGTTGTTTGGGGTTTTTTTTTAATTTTTTTTTTTGTTGTTTTTTTTTTTTTCCTTTTGAAGAGGAAAAAGGCTGGACCTGCATTTGACGCATTCAAATTCAAGTTTTCACAATCATTCACCATTAATGTCATGCACACGCAAATCCCACAAAATAAGGATGAAGTGCTCCCAACATGATTAGTGTCCTCCCCAAGTAGCAAATCCTGTTCAAATTTCTATTTGTGCAGATTCTTGTTACCGCTGTTCATCGCATTGCACGAAGTTACACCAAACCCTCCTGGCGCCGGCTGAAACCGATGCATCACCCCAGAGCGTTTATCTGGATGCTGATGTTCTGCTCCCAAGGAACAATCGGTGTGCATTGAAAGCATTCTAGCCCGACTGTGGCACCCTTGGGAGCAAGGCATGAGCCAGCCGTAGATGCAAACAGAGGAGGGACGTGAGGGCTGCGGGAGCCTGGCCAGCCCTGCAGTGCCGAGCACGCCGTCCCCTCCCCACTGCAGCAATCCCGTAATCAGTATTGATAATTTGTAGTCGGTCGGGGACTTAGCGCTGCAGAAGGCCTGTTAGGAATCCTGTCACAAGGGAAGGAAGGGCTCCTCAGCCTGGTGTTAATGATCTCTCATCACACAAATATAAAGATTTCTGCGGCAAGGGTGATGCCAGGAATCATTAGGTTTACCCAGAGACAGAGGGACTGTGTGGCGCCAGTTTGTCTGTTAATCCCTCGTTAACGAGACACCTCTACCAGCTATAAAAAGCTGTGCAGCCACCTAGCTCCAGTTTCCAAAAATACTGATTACAACCACATTCAATTAGAAAATTAAAGTTACTTTATTAAAAGCATCTTCCATTTTTAAACTCACCAAGCTTAAAGGATTCTCCTCACCATTTCTTTAAACTATGTTCTTCCTTGTTATAGTTATAAATAGACAAAATTTTTATCTAGACAGCCTATTAGAATAAACCACTTTATTTCAAGAGTTACAACAAAGCAACAAATTTTATTTTCATGCAGAAAAACAGATGCATTCTCAGTAATGCCCATTTCCAGTTATGGCTAAATGAGTTGCATTTGATCTGTACTCAAACTTTACCCAGTAGAACACTGAAAGAAATACAGAGTGCCTGAATTTTTTCCCGTTGAGCACCAGATTTTGCAAAGTGGCAATAAAGGCTAGGTCCTGTCACCACTGGAGCCAGCAAAACATTCCTAATCAGCTTGACCCAGCCCACTATTATGTTTCTGGCCCTGGTCCAGCAAGGCACTTAATCAGGTGTCTGAGCATGTGAATAGTCCTACTGGCTTTGGACAGAACTCTTCACATAACTCAGGTTAGGCAGATGCTAAACACCTTGAACAAGCCTGTGTTTATATTCTGCCATAGAAAGCAAAATTAAGCCTAATTTTCTATTAAGCTCTGTAAAATAAAAGGTTTTCAGGGGAAGCTCCTTTTTCGTACATAGGAGTTTCAACAGCTGCAAGAACTTCTGGAGATCATTACACTCTGAATGCCCATAAGATTCTGTTTAGTTTACATAGTACATGAATGATGCATGCCACACAAGCATCTTTGTTTGGGTTTTTTCTTAAGTGTGTCTTTTTTTGAAATTCCATGTTACACTACTGTACAGAAATTCTGGGGGCTTTTAAACATCATCCTCCCCCTAACACCATCTTCCACATGAATTATGTATGGGATAGAGGGACTCCTTCACACCTTAACCTCCCAAGCAAACAGGACATGTGTTACATAAATCAGGGCTTTTGCCCTGATTTATGACCCTCAATCAGGGTCACTACAGACCAATCAGGCCACATATCTGGTTTGATAAACTTACTTAGTGTAAGGTACATAAATGCAGTGTGAAGGTGAATTGGTGTGTGATGCCATTGGAACTAAAACATTATTTCATTGTTTTGTTGTGATGTTTTATTTAAAGAATATTTATTGTTCTAACATCTTCAGACAACCATCATATAGAAAATCTCAGTCCCGATTATAGTTCTGGTTTATTTTAGAGGAGGTTGTTGAACGGAAATACACGGGGTATGCGTTAATAGTGTGTTATGGAAGTGTTTTAGTGTCAACTCCTTTTGAGATAGTCAGGAGCCCTGTAAGGTGATGAATGGGTGGGGTTATGAGGATACAGCAATTGAGGCAGCGCCATGCTCCCTCTTTCTCAGATATAACATATCTGAGTGAGACTGATTCAACCATTGTAGAAGTGCTTCCGAGTTGCTCTTCTGCTTTGTCATTTGGATTTCAGTCATAAGCTCAGACCTCAATACTTAGCTTGATGGATGCTAGGCCACTGCTGAGTTTTTCTGTTAACTGAGTACTGCATTATTGTTTTATCTGGTATGTAACATACATTTGAAGTCATAAATAAGTGTATGGTTGTTGAGTTTAACTGGTTCCATTATTTTAATAAGTAGCCTTTTTTTACTGCAAAGGGGTAAGAGTTCTGCCTCTGGTCTGGCACTACACTTAAACAATTGCTTGATTGTCAACAATTGCACATGAGTATCTGAATATCAATGGCAACGACAAGCTTCAAGTTAAACAACATATGGCTAAGTGCCAGGCTGAGTTTGGACTGAACATGCTTCTTTCCATATTATTCAGTTTTTAGCTGAACGTTTTAACCTTCCCCTTTTATAAATAAATGAATATACGTCAGCTCTGAATTATTTCCAACTGTCACAAAATCACATCTGTAAATAGGAAGTTACTTTAAGAGAAGAATGAACATAGGCAAGAAACAAAAAGTTATTTATTGTATCATAATGTTGGCAGAAATGTGATTTGACTGATACACCACTATTCCAAATTTTTTGAAGAACTAGGAGAAGAAATCACAGAATATACTGAGTTGGAAGAGACCCCATCACTGAGTCCGACTCCTGGCCCTGCACAGAACCATCCCCAAGAGTCACACCATGTGTCTGAGAGCATTGTCCAAGCATTTTTTGAACTCTTTCAGGCTGGTGCTTTGGCCACTTCCCTGTGGAGACTGTTCCAGTGCCCAACAACCCTCTGGGTGAAAAAAACTTTTCCTAATATAATTTTGATGTGATAAGGAAGCTGAAGTGGTAACATTTCAGTTAGTTTATTTTTTCTGGAACTTTTATTATTGAACTAATATAAAAATATTGGTAAGTAAAATTCACTAAAGAACTGAGGTTAACACCTATTCACATTCTTTTCTTGGTTTTTAAAGACTTGATTACTCTTCCTACTATTGAGAATTAAGACAGAAATAATTTTAAAACCAGTCCATATGGGTAAGGATTTATATTGCCTCATAGCAGTTCTTTACTTGCCCTGAGGTGTACAGGCAGGAAGGATGGAACGTCATCTATTCCATTTTCTTATGGAAGATATCCCATAGCACACTGAGGAAATAAAAATAAACTTCAGCAGCTTGAACACTTCCAAAATGTTCTCTCACCTCCACCTCCATTACCATCACCTCTTTGTCCCAATAAAAGCTCCAGTTAGGCTAAAAACTTCCCTGTTTAATAATGTAATCCTGTAATTCATTCACATAAATTTTGTGAATTTGAATTTTCTTTAATTTATTATTTAAGACTGGAATTTTTTTACTATTGGTATTTGTTCAACAATTGTACATTTCTCTAGATCACATTTTGCATGCTGATTTTTTATTATATATACTGTGTAATCTAACCTTATGGTTAGATTTATCTCAGGTGACATTTATATTAATTTCTTTAGAAAAGAATTATCCATTTGCAAATTAATAGCATTCATTTGAGAAAAAAAAAATTATTGCAAAAAAGAGATGGGGCACTCACATCCAGCAATATATTTAGGTAGTGGTTTAGCCTTCGAAGACTATATTGATTCTCCTAATTGCTTGCAGAGAGAAGTCAGCATTATTTTGTGTCTAAAACACAGAGAGCAGAAGGTTGCCATGACAGATCAGTCTGGGCAATACTTGACCTGTGCAGTATTTTCATGTAGGTCTAATTTAACTACCTTAATAGTTCACAGACAGAACAGGCAAAGAGATGCTCAGCACTCCTGAAAAATAACAAACATTAGGAGGCCTAAAGTAGGCATCCAAAAATGGTGTCACACCACATAATTGGTATAGTGACTCACTGAAAGCTTTGCTAAAGCTGGTACAGCAAAAAAAGCTGAACATAAGGGACTGAGGGTGGCATCTGGCCCTGTGACCAGTGGGCAACGAGAGGGAGTGTAAATTTGCCTTTCAGCTTGGGGTATCAGGCTTCAAAACCCTTTATCCTGGCACTCTCAGTAGCTCTGCCCAAGAGGAGGAGCAAATGGGACATCATGAGGCAGCAGTGCTTGCTTACCTCTGCAGTAACTACCTTCAAAAAATCCTCTGTCAGCTCTCCATACGAGTCATCTTTAAACAAAAAAAACTATTGCATCCTCAGGTGGCTTGCAGAGAGCATGCCTTCTTCAGCATTTATCCATGAAACGGATGATAGATGAACTGACTTTGAAATGAGTCTTGCCTCACTGGAGCCAGTGGAGTGCAGTACAGCCATTGGCCTCAGCACAACCAGCTGCTCTCTAGCCCATAGGGACACAGAGGCTGGCAGCTGATTTAGAGGAATGGTTGCTATTCACAGTTCTTTCTAGGCTACACACAACCCTCACACTATTCCATGGATGCAGTCTGAGGTGGTGTTGGGTTTCATTCCCATTAAAAGGACTGTTGCTCCCACTCACAAGGGTGGGTCCCCATGGGGAATCTCAGCCAGCAATTCCACCAGGGACAGGAATCTCAGTTCTGCAAGGTGCTGGGTACCCATGACTGCAGTGCAGACAGTACCTGTTCCTCTAGTTGCTCAGAACTTTTCAAACATGGACAAAAATGGCTTTGGAGACCTCAATCTACATGGACCTGCATCCTGAGTCAAAAATGAAATGGACTGATGCGTAAATGCTGGCTCCTGGGAACTAAATACTTATGACATCATCTGACAAATACCAGCATACAAAGCTGATCTGAAATTATTTCATTTTCTCTTCCACTTATGTTTTTCTTTTTCCTGTCTTCTGATACATAATTTAACCACTGAAGTAAATTTAAGCTATTTCTGCCAGGATGTGCAGTTAAATTGGTGCACAGCATCTGCACAAAATATTAGGCTTTGCTGAATGTATTCAGAAATGTTATTTTTCTAAGTTATAGCTTTCAATCCAGGCAGTGCAGAAATAAATTATGATTTATGCTTTCATTCTAAAGCACAAAACCTATCACTGTTGTAGCAGTTATTGTTTGAAATTGTGATCCTTCACAGACACTACTACAAAACAGGATTCTTAGGAGTTTTTCACCAATTTTGCCCCAAGCAGTAGTTTGGACAGGTGACTGAGGATAGGGTTAGTAAATCACCTGTGGTGAGGTAGAGGCATTGCTGTCCCACAGCACCCAGGGAGAGGTCAGCACCTCTGGCTGCGGTCAAAGTCTGCCCAGAGTGAATGTAATCATAATTTGGTGGCCCAGAGGAAAATGCCAGGAGGAATGGTGAGGCTTCCACTGTCCCTTGGACTCTTTACACACAGCCTTAGGGAAGCCCTGGCTTCTCTCTTCCACTGTGGTCGGTGGAGGAGATGTGGCAATGGGTGAGCTCCTGCCCCTGAGCCAAACAGCTGGTGGGTGGCCTCCAGGTGTGCTGCTGGGGTGTGGTGGCTCTTGTCCCTGCGTGTCCTCCTTCCCACAGAACACCAGAGCCACCAGCTGTGTCTTCTTTCCACTCTCCCATGGGAAGAGCATCATGCTAAAGAGAGGAAAAGAGGGCACACAGGAGGGAGGATGACCTACACCTAGGAGCTGGAGATCCCAGGAGCATCGCTGGATTTTGCATATATGGCAAGATAGAAACAGTTGTGGAAGCAGCAAATAGAACCTGAGTTCCTTTGGGTGACAGGATGCTTTGGCTTGAGTGGAAATTTTGAGATTTTGACCCCGGCTCTGGCGTTTTCTAGTCAAAGATGTCACTGTAGGCAGTTGCTCCAATGGGCAGGAGTAAGACAGCCAGCAGCATTCCTCCTCAGCTGCATTTTAAAAGAACACTGTGGCTTGCTCCTGTGTTTATGAAGAGCCCTGTGCTACCTGTGTGTGCCCCACACTCCCAGGAAACAGGCTACACAGATTTCTTCAGAGGACTGGCCGTGAGCTGGAGGAACACGCAATTCCCAATGTTAGTGGCTTAAACATTTCAAGTCTGAGCTATCCTTGCTTGTCCAATTTTGCACCCTACAATGCACACCAATTTAAAGAGCACAAACTGTGGTTTTCCGCATTCTCATGACCTCTCCTCATCTGTGGAAGAATTTCTAGGATCCAGATTCTTGATTTAGAAACCTGAGTTTTTTTAAGCATCATTTTAGGCACCTAGTTCCTTTATTGGATTTGTGGTTAATCATTTTATGACCTGACTTTCTCCTCTTTAAGATGGGGATAATCTTGGGTACTTACCTCAGAGCTGGGATGTGAGGTTATGTTCCATACTGCATGAAAATGTGTAACCATGCTCTGATATTATAGAAGTGCCAAAATCCATACTGATCAGATTAAGAAGCAGAGCAACTTACCTGCTAAAGCTGTATTAGCATTCTGTGCCATTGAGGTACTTTTTTATAATCCTTGGGGAATTTCTTAGGGAAAGAAAAAATAATGATGTGTGTATTTTATGCTACTGAAGGCACAGAGTTCTACAAATTCAGAATTTACCCTAAGCTAAGATATGCTCTGCCAGAAGGTAGATGAAGTATCTACATTTAAATATATTCACTTATCTCTAAGTAGCTAAAACTTTTGATCTTGATGCTATTTTTGATGCTTTCAAAATTGCTGAAAACACAAATTTTCCTTTTGGACTAAGATTTCTGATATATACATGTTCAAATTCATCCGCTGGTTTCCAGTAGGATGACTCTGGATATCATTTCATTGGCAGAGCTCCCTGAAGTGACTAATATCATCTCAGCCATTATCTTTTCTTTTTCAAAAGACTGTGGAGACCACAGCCATGTCAAAAATTAACAAAAAATTTTTAGCAACATTGCTATATGGAATTCCAGCAGAAATTACCTTTTTTGGTTTACAAGTATTTTTGTATTGCAAATCCTCCAGTTACCTGCATGTACCTAGGAAATTTTAAAGCAAATGCATCAATATCCATAATTTTTCAAAGACATGTTTGGAAGTGAAATTCATTTCTGTAACCCATTTCATTAGTCTGTTGACTATTTTGATGTATTTGTTGGTTACTTTACTCATGTGAAAAGAAAGGGTATCTTATGTCACTCAAGTCATGTTTGTATCAATCACTTGAATATACCTTGTTGATTCCAGGTGCTAGTGTTTTTTACATAGATGTAATACAAAAAGCTATTTCTAAGCTGATATTTTTTCCTATGTGCTCAGATATTTTTTGATGCTGTCGAGACTGCAGTTAGGGGACTTTCAGTATTATGTGCTGTAGGTAGGAATGGAACCCTGATTCCTGATTTAAAAACCTAAATGTTTAATATTTGTCAACAAACCACTTGTTCTCAAGGCAAATAACTTTTACTGGGAAATTATGTTTTAAGTCTAAATATCATTTCCCAAGTGAAATATCAATAATGACTTAAGAAAACTAATAGTAAGGTATTTTTTAAGCTGCATTGACTCCATTATTTTTAGTTACTCCATAATAGTTACTCCATTATTTTTTTCATATTGAAACATTAAGAAGGGAAATATCTTACTTAGGGAGCCATCCTGCATTTGATTAACAGTGTAAAGTATTTCATCTTCTTGTTGTGAGAGGCTTGAAAAATTGGAATAAACATTACAGAAGTACTTTCAAGTCCTCTGCAAAATTGTAATTATCAGTTTGCATCGTTTGCCAGTGCTGTTCTAGAGGTCTCATCTCTGCTGGCATCCTGGTTTCTGCACAAAGATGTAACAAGTCTGTCCAGGATAAAAATTGCAATAAGAACAAATTCTGAGCCCATGCAGCAAAATAAAGGCATTTAGATAAGCAAACAGGTAACCTACAATATGAAGGTTGCAAAATTATATTTAGTGCACTTCTATGTAGTTACACAAACTGAATTTCCAAGATTAAAAAAAAATTAAGAAAAAGTATTGTGGAAACAGAACATTATATCAGATGGACCCCAGTCTGTCCCTGAACTGTGACTACTATTTTTATAGTCTTTTAATGTAATTTGTATGTAGAGGAAAGTCTGAGATAGCAGTTAGGAAAATTTCTATTTGATAAAACTCTCAATGTTCTTGTGAGCAGTCTACCATCCTAATCAGTTTCCCATCTGCTCCATCCCCATGACCTACTGATTTCCAGTCTCATCCATTTCCTTGGTACCCTTTCCCTGATTTTCTCAACCTAGATTCATTATCCAGTCAGTCAAGTGTTACCCTCATTCTTGATCCAGTTTCAGTCATCCTATTCCCTGACTGACTTTACCTGCTTGGTTTTCCTTCTTTATTTTTTTTTTTAATTTTTCTGCTCTTGGCAATCACTCCCACAATGCAGATTCAGCTCTCGTCTCTTCACACAGCTGCTTCATTCTTGTAGTCCTTCACACTTCCATGAGGTCAGAAGGGGAGGAATTGAGATCACAGGATAGCTGTATCCTCTTTTTTTTCCAGTTTCCAGTGCTCCTCTGGTCCGTAACATCACTCTTAGCCCACATGGAATCAGAATCCAGCGCAAAGTGGCTTGAGAGAAGCTGTCTGTAAAGCTGGATTTGTGTCTCTCAGACAAGGCTGAAGGCTGAAATCTGATATTTCACTGACTTATTCCCAGGCCAGGCCTGGACAAATTTTTCAAATGAAGAATGAATCCCTGGCACAAAGCAGTAGAACCTTTCAAACTTCAATAACCACTAGCTCAGCTTACTCACACACAAGTATTTTTCCCTAGTCATCATCGTGGAAATAGTGACATGTTTTTAGCTAAAACCTTCTCCAGAATTCAGGGCAGCCTTCCAGCCAAGAAAACTGTAGACCAAATTGTAGTTTAAGGATGTGATGTTCAGTGGAAGGACAGATTTTCTGATGCAGTGGGAGAAACAAAGCAGCACAAGGTGGGAAATGGCAATGGCTTACAGCCTTGCATGTTTGAGTGGCTAAGATGTGCAAAGGCCGGGAACACCAACCTTGACAGAATTAGATACTAAACTAGTGGAAGCCTGTGGGTGAAGTAGACTCACGTTGATTTACATCTAATGAACCTATTTTTCCCCCTTTAAAACTCCCAAAGCATCAATTTAGGAGGAAACACCTCCTTTATTATTTTTTTAAATCATGTAAGAGCCAGCTACACTAAAAAACCAGGAGAATTTTATTATTCAGAAAAAGAAACTTCTTTTTATACTGGAAAAAGAACTTGATGGTATAATGAAAAAAGAATAGGCTGTTACAAATTGACATTTGGGGATATCTAACTCCTGCTTCTTTTAGAACATATTAAAAATTGGATGGACAATCTAGTTCTGGGAGTTTGATAAGTCTGTTGTAAAGGACAGGCTGAACAACAAAGTTCTGGTTTGCTGTTAATGGCAGATTGTTGATGCTGGTGCACAGTGCCCTGAAAATTTCACTATTGCAGGATCCTTTTTTTTTATTCTAAACGAGACAAACATCCTTATACCAACAATCAGTGGAGCATCTCTGCAGGGATCAGCTCCTTATGTGGTTAATTTAATAGCAGAGCAGTGTCTCTGAATTCATCAAGATTTTCTTCTAAGTGGAGGCTGGTATTGCAGAAAAAATAGAGAAACACAGACAGAGACAGATAGCTGCAAAGAGAGATAGACTGAGAGAGCAAAGGTACTCTAGAAATTTTCAGTAATATTTTGGGATGAGAAAAATACCACTCAATTGAAAAACAGTAAAAAAGAGGGAAGGAGAAGAGAAAGATGAAAAAGAGAGGTGGGTCATGAAAGATTGGGAAATAATTGGGAGCAGTCACATTCCCGAAAGTCCATATAAATTGCTGTAGCATAGACAATTATGCATTAATTTTACATCTTCAAAAATCAAAGTGCTTCTTTTATGCAAATCAGAGCAAAGCTACTTAAAACACAGGTCACTTCACTGCAAGCAGTAGCTCTTGTTCTAGTTTTATTGTAGCATCAATTGTGATAAAAATATCATACCAGCAAATGTTCCTTTTCAGCCAATTTAATAAATTCTGAATAAAATACTAATTTCTTTGCACCTTCAGTGTAGTTTCCAAGAAGAGTCATCATTCTTTATCTTTCTTTTTTTTCTTGTTAATTTTATTCATCTTCTGGTTAGCATACTCAATAATATTTATAATTTATGCCCAACCATGATAGAGTTTATATGCTGTTGAGAGGTATCATTATTTTCATCATGGAAGCAATCAAATGTTTGCATGTATGCATAAAGTCATGGCAGGATACAATAGCAGAAATATAAATCCGGTAATTAGTAGTAATAACTGCATAGATTGTTTAGGTAAAGATCACATAGAAAACTCTGAAAGCCACAGAGTGACAGATGTGTGTCATATAGAAGGGTTTGTTTCTGTCATTTCATGAATTTGAGCACCTCATTTAGTGTGCTCAATACCTTAAGCCACCTATTTTCCCAGTTATCCCCCATCTCCCTGGATGAGCCCTCCACTGGACTTTCAGGTGCTCCTCCATGTCACTCTGAAATTGGGGGATCCAAGACTGGATATAGAACCTCAGGTGCAGCTCCACAGCACCAAACACCTTCAATCAAAGGTGAAACCAACCTACCCCTCCTGCTGATTCACACACACCTCTGCTGTTTCCCTCTGTATTGCAAACCTGGATGTTCAAAAGATTGAAAAAATAAAAAAAAAAAAAAAACCCAGAAACTCTTCCTTGTGAGATTTTTTTATGCCAACCTACACGTGCTGAATTTATTTCTACAAACTTATTTTTTTAAAAAGTCACTTCCCCAGTATCCATTCCTGTTTTGGTTCTTACACTTCATCCTTCAGCATTGACAGTTATGGGTTTAGGAACCCATCATCTGAAGCCTTACTTGGGCATTTTTACTTTTTTTGGACTGTGGAGAAGACTAACAGAAAATTATCTTATCCCTTTCAATGTTGTAAAAATAGATTTCCACACTAGCCCCAGTTTCTAGATTTGGTGACCTGCCAAAAGATACTTCTCCTAGTCATTCTGCTGCCCACTTGTTAGCAGAAATCACCAAGTGAAAAGATGAATTTTACAGAATCTGCTTTGTATCAACATGGTTGGTGAGGGAATTGCTGTCATTTGTGCTTACTCTGTGCAGTGCTTTCAAAGTCCTTCAAAACCTGAAACATTATTTTTTGAATCAAAGGATTTCTCCAAAGATACACATGCCTTTGATAGTCTTCCTGCATAGGGAGACTGTTTTAAATTAGGGATTACATTTCTCTAAACCCAGAAATTTCATCCTTTGTAATATCTCATAATTAAATACAGCCCCTCACACCCACATATACCCCACTGAGTAGACTTAAAATTGTATAAAAACATTTACATTCCAATAGTCTTTGTTATGAAAAGGGGGAGCTAAGCCATACAACATAAAGCATCAGAGTAACACAGTTTCCATTATCACACCTCCTTGGGTTTAAAGCAAAATCTTCCATAATTATGAGGTATGTTGACAGGAAAAATCTAATATCAAAGAGTTTTATATGGAAACTCAGGAGTTATTTACCAGGAGCTTATTTTGTTCTGGCATTCAAATTTAAAATACTACTGTTAATTAACACAATTATAATGTGTGTCCCATTGTATAATTGCAAGGATTGGGATTCTTCCTTTGTAAGTAATCTACTTACATATGTCATTTGCAATTGCGTGCACAAAGCAAACTCTGTAAAGAAAATGCCTTTATTCAAACTGATGAGACATTCTTATTTTAAAATGTTCCACAAAATTAAAATTCCATTCAAAACCCAGGAGTAAATTGGATTTTCCAGACTGCCTCCTTTCATTGTCTTTTGCATTTTGACATTTAGTCGGTAGCCATGGCAGCCAGTAAGAATGATTGTGGAGCATAAAGATGCAGTTACACACATTTGGCTTTGGGTTATGCACATTAAATACATGGGAATTGCTCAAAATCAACCAATAAACTTACACAAATCAAGCTTTATATACAAACATATACATACACATATATATACATATACAACATGTATACTTTTTATGTATAGACATATATATAAACTAACTAACTAATGATTCTATATGTTTAGTTTTCAGACCCTATAAAATGTGTCTTCTAGCCTATACGGCCTGATTTGTTTTGAAAGATACTATCTACAGCACTCACAGCAGTATATTTTCTCTTAAATGGATTCTTCTGATATTTGTGGTGTGAAAATAACTGTGGTAGGTTTTGCATTCAGTGCAATGACTCAACAAGCAAGGAGCACATTTAATTACTGGAAGAAAAAGATTGAGAGTCAACCCTACAAGAAATCATAATTGCATTTATATCATATCATGCAAACAAAGTTTTCTACTTAGCTAATTGTCCTGCTTCTTTTTTTTCTTTTTGTCTAAAGAAAAAAAAAAAAGGCACCTTGTAATTGATTTGGCTTATTGTTCTGAGCCTCAACACACAGCTAAATAATATTTTGGCCTTCATGAGTTCAAAGCAAAATTTTGAAAATACTGGAAGAGATTAAAGGTATCTGCACTTTGGACTGGCACTGGTTAATGATGTGTTTAAAAAACGTATATGAGTTATAAAAATGTCATATTTTATATCAGAGCTACAGTTCTGTTAAAATCATGTGCATATCTGAGCCAGAAAAATGGCAAGAACCAGCCTGTCTGATAATGGAAACTGTCACTGTGGTAATCTATCTCTGGTCCCTTGATTGAGGTATCCACAACAGCTGAATGATGAAAACAGAAAAAGTTGCATTCCTTGCCCATTCTTTCCTAATTGCTTGCTTCTCCTGAACCATTTTGGGCCATTCCTTTCCTTGATGCTGTATCAATGGCTTGCTTTCAAACATGTGGGCAGTTCTGCTAAAACTTGCTTTCTGGAGAAGCTCAGTATGAACAATTTGACTAATCTCAGCACGGAGGTAAGGGGAGGGATTTCATCATGTAATGCCAGGTACAAATCCAGGAAGGATCTGAGTCCAGATGAAAAGAAACAGTGGCAGATCTCCGATTTCCATCGCAAAGGTTGGCAGTTTGCAAGGTGATGTCATTACTCTCCAAGGATGATAAAAAAATAGCTTAGAGTAAAATGACAGTGTCAAGTGTCAGTGGGTGGTGCATGGCCAGGTGATGCAGGACCAGGAAGTGTTTGTCCAGCCAACATAAAGGAATAAGGGTGATGCAAATTTAGGTCACTGGAAGCCTCTGAAGACATCGCTGGGAAAAACTAAATTAAATGCCACTGTTCCAAATGCACACATGGATGTCAGTGAGATTCAGATAAATAAAAGTAATACTGGCAGCCAGCTCTCTCACACCTGCTCTAGTAACCCAGTCTTACTGTGCTGGAACAGAACCCATTTATGATTCATAGCTTGGGAGGATGCTGTTTGATCAGAGTGGCTGCGTGACTAAACCATTGCCATTCTATTTCATCATATTTGAGTTGCATCCTCCCTCAAGGCTGCAGACAGCACCTGTATTGCCTGCAGCACTGCAAAGAGGTGTCACTTATACAGAATTCAGGAGAGCTCTCTTGCCCAAGAGGCTTTCCTACAGAATAGGTCTGTGACCCAAGGCATTTCTTTTTTCATGTCTGTGACATTTTATCCCCCAGCATCCCTTGCCTCTCCTTCTCACACCATAAGCTCTTTGGCATAGGGTGTTTGCATCTGACACATTTTTACAGAAAGTAGCACAGATCTCAGCTGGGCCCCCGCATACTCCCACAAAGTGATGACGAGATGACCTTAAGAGCCTACTGGGAGGCAGCAGCCATCCCCAATAGCCCAGTCCTGGACGTTCTGCTGGGTTCTCTGCTTGAGACACCCAAGGAGTTTAGAGTGCTCAACACAAGTGCTCCAGATTTCTCTTCCCACAATTGCTGGGTTCAGCACCAAGCTGCAGACCCAGTGCTGCTGTGGTGGCTGAAGCCCTGCATGCTGCTGAGGGAAAGTGGGTTGCTTGCAGGCTTGGATGCTTCCAATCTGTATCTCACTTCTCCCCACCCCACACTTAGAAAAACACAGAAGAAGTTCCAGCTCCTTTGCATGAACTTCCCTGGTGCTTCAGCCACCAGCATGGCCCCAGAACCAAGCCAAGCACCACAGGGAGCAGCTGGGCTCAGGGAGCTCCTGGGCACTGCTTGTCCACTTCTGAGGGAGGATCAGCAATCTGGGATTGTCCTATAGCAGGGAAGCCCTGAAGCAAAGCCCACAATGCTGATGTTATGGAACGCAAGTACAGTTGGTAGCCCCCGTCCCAGGAATGCTGAGACAAAATAACCTGCATGCAGCAAGGCTGGGGTGGTTCTGTTGAGAAGGGTCTTTGAAAATCCTTCTGCTTCCCTGGCCTTCAGAGATGTACATCAGGACTCCTGAAAACACTGCCTTTTAGCCTGCACGTAGATGGACATCATGGTTCAGTGGTGCCTACCAGGAAGGATCTTCGAAGCCATGTTAATGGAAATTTTGGAGTGAAATATCTGGCTTTTTAAACCATTTTATATGTAACCTGTCTCAGAAGTGTAAAAGAAATAAATGTCTGTGTCCTGGTGAAAGGATATGTCACAACCCTTTGGGCATAAAATGCAAAGGAAATGCATTACACACCATGAGCACTAAATCATGGCAGACAAATCCACCCATTCAAAAACTCCAGAGCTCAAGGTTTTGTTTCTTAAATCATTCATACAAGACTCTAAGTGATAAATCAGGAGAGAGGGATTTTTCTTGAGAACAGGAAAATTAGTGATAGAATCAAACCCAGAACAATACATGGGGAATCCTTACTACTACTCTAGCAGGAGTCCTCAGCTAAAAGTAAAACAGATTTTTCTGTAAGGCATGACAGAGCCAAGCTTGCTACAATGCCAGTCAAAAGAAGCTATTTGCCCCAGGTGCAGATATGTAACAAAATCAACACAGATCTTGAGGAGGTAATGTGAGCTAAATAAGAAAGGTTATTTCCTCCTGGTCTTGCTGCTTTCCTCCTGGTGATTGCTGAAAGCCTGTTCATTTTCCATCCAGTCCACATTCGCAAAAATTATTTTGATTCAAAGCATCGCATAGCTGAATTTCCACAGAGTTTTTGCTCCCAGTGAATACAGGAGACAGTAGATAGCAGAATGGTTCCTGGCTGGGGCTGCCTTAATAATTTTCAAATTTTGATGTTTGCATGACTTTCACACTTAAGTGATAATCAGAAATTGTCTGTATCTCTGGTGGCCTCTTATGAAGGTAGGTGTAAGATCAGCATCTTAAACATCAGTATCCTGCCAAATCATCTCAATAGCAGGGTTTGAACTTCTGACTGCACAAAAATTCAACAGTCATGTTCAGTTAACCAGCAGGAAATAAAGCTGTCTTAGGACTACTGTAGCCTTTAAGTTCATTCTTCACTCTTCATCCACCCCATTGTTTTCAAAGTCTGCTTTAGTAACTTACATCTTTTCCTACACAGAAAGCTCTATGGGAAGAAAACTGGGGGAAGATAGATGGGTGTCACAGACATATTTTATGAAAAATCCTTTCATTAGGATCTTTTCTCCCAAGAAGCTGGGAAGTTTCAGCTTCTCTGTTTTTGCTGCTTTGGAATGTGATTTGGAGAATTGTTTACCAGCATGTGAAATTGTTTCTAGTTGATGACCAATCAAAGGTCCAGCTGTCTCAGACTCTCTGGTCAGTCAAAGATTTTATTATCATTCCTTTCTATTCCTTTCAAGCCTTCTGATGAAATCCTTTGCTTCTATTCTTTTAGTATAGTTTTAATATATCACTTTATTTTTATAATATATATCATAAAATAATAAATCAGCCTTTCTGAAACATGGAGTCAAGATTCTCATCTCTTCCCTCATCCTGGGACCCCTGTGAACACCAACACAGATGGGATGTATAGATACAGAGAGAAATATGGTGAAGGGATGCCTTGTAAAGGCAAAGCAGACCTTAAAGAAGGCTGTATTTTCCCCTTGTGAAAAAAAAAATCTCTGGAATTTTTTGTTTTCACCTTGGTTGAAGTTCTCTTGAGTTCAAACAAATTTCAAGAGGGCCGCAGTCCTCTATATTAGTGCTGGCTCCTTGGCCTTCCCCTCAGTCCCAGAGGACTTTTGGAACTGAGCTGCCAAGGGCTTCTCCTTGCCAACATGATTCATGGGCTCTGCAAGGGGTGGCTCAGAGGAGAGTGCAGCACCTGGCTCTGCCACTGCCATGGACAGGTTTCTGCAGAGTTGAGGAAGGAGGAGCTAGCCCATGGCTTCCTTGTCCTGTCCGCCCATGTTTCCTCCAGCAGGCAGTGTGGGGAGGCTGTGGGGCCCCGAGTGCACCGACAGGCTCTGGACAGGCACATGTGCTGTGTTCCTTCCACACGAGGAGGAAATGTGTGTGCTTTCATTTCAGTGACTAGAAAGCACAATATGATTACAACAAAGCATCTGCATCAGTGTTTGTTTTGAGTAATCATGACAAAGTTGTTGTTTTTTTCAAATTCAAAAACCCCTTACATCAAAATCTCATTTTGGAAATGGGTTTGCATTAGCTCAAGAAAGAAATCCCATTAATTCATGTCACAGATGACTGTAATAGTCAGGGTTCAGTAAAAGGGCTTTCTCATTGTTTCAGCAGTGAAAATTACATACATTGAAATAATACAAAATAGCAACTTTGCATCTTAAGATCCTGACATCATAAAGTGAACAAAGACATTTGACTCTCACCATGCACAGGAAGTAAAAACCAAAGACATGGTACCTGAAGTACTCCAAAAAGCCATAGTCAAGATCAATGATAGATTAAGTTGTAAATTAGGAACAATTTTTAATGAGACTTGTGCCACTCTCCAATCTGCATGTTTGCATGCATTTGTATCCCTGCACTAGAGGTTCAATAAAACCATTACTGGACAGTCTTTCCATAAGCAAACAGCTTCTTGTGTATTCCATGGGATGGATTTTCCGGCCGTATCCCATGCTGTAACCTAAATTACACTGTGGAAATGCTATGTCAGGCCTTGCACTTGAGGACAGGCTTCATTGGTACAATCTGACACAGTCTTAATAAGAAGCTGAGGGTCAGATCTGTTGCTGCATTGGGTTTGGTTTTTTTTTTTGTATTTTGAAGAACTGATTCTACAGTGATCCCTGATTTCACAGCCACTATGTTCTTTTATGGATGACACTAATGCTCAATTCCTTCCCAAACCATTTTAAAGACTTTTGTTAAGAGAATAAAATGGATGATCTTTCTGCCAAAACCCAGGAACATTAATGAAGGTTACAAAAATTAATGCTTAAAACTATTTTTTCAAACTCCCAGTTGCCACAAAGGCAGATTAGAGCTGTCCCAAGCTCTTCTTTTCTCGTTTTCTGGGCATATTTTAGGAAATTCTAGAGTCACAGTTGACAGAGGAAACTCACTGGTTAGCTCTTTTTCTCTTTGATTTCTGTTTCTTATTACTTTTTCATAGTACCTGCTTATCCTATTGCCTAGATATAGAAATATCAAAAAAATCAGGGACAGGGGACAAAACCAAAACTCTATTCTCATCTCCAGTTTAACCTGCATTGCAGTGTATAAAGACTGCAATTTTAAAGACTTGGTCCCCAAAGAATGGCCCCAGGTGAGTGGGAGTCCTGTGCCACCTTTCCCTACAGTGAAGCAGGTGAGCACTGTAGGGATTAAAGAGTCCCTAAACTGTAAAGAAACTTTATTTTTGTGGGGAAACTGGAAAAGTATGCAGATACATAAGATTGTGAGATGGACTCAGCCATAATACTCTGGTGGGCAGTGTTTTGCATTCAGAGAGTAACAAAATGAGCCCCACCTATGTGAACCACCAAAATGAGATGTCACTCATGGCTGAGCATAAGGGGTGGATAAGATATATTTACTGCAGGGGCTTTTGCTTTCATTCTCTCCATCACTGGTGACTCCATAAGCCCATAAACATCCTTGGGCTTCCTGACAGTGAAGATGGATTTGCTAGTCTTAAGACAACCTAATTTGTTTAACTTCAGGCATCTGAATGGGGCCACTGTTCTCTGGTAGTGCTAATCTCTCCCATGACTGAAAAAAAAGCTTTCATGATTTCTGCAAAGTAGCTCTCTTAAATAATGGCCAGCATTAATTAAAGTAGATGTCAGATATGCTAAAAACTAAATTATACCAAGAATCTGTACTACTCATGTCCCATCTTGAATTTTAATTCTCCCAGTCCCATGTGCTTGTCCCAGTACTAGCCACCACTTTAGCAGCACCCATCATGTAACTTTCTTCAATACCCCACCAGCCAAGGGAAACAACACAGCTGGGATTGTATAATGTCATCTTGTTTGGCAGAAAAGGATGCAGCACATTACTAAAATGGATTAGTAAAAATAAAATTGTAGGTTACTGGTCAACAGATTGTGGCTGTTGGTGTTCACAAAATTATATTACTTAAAGCATTGCCTTGACAAACCAAAAACTCTAGCAGCCCAAAGGGAGCATTAACAAAATGACATTCGTAACAAACCACATTGTCAATAACATCCATCAGAAATCCATATGAAGGATGGGGGTGATAGGTCTTCTCTATCTGCATGTCATACCTAATCTCACATTTTAATGCTTCAGTGTCTGCCAGAGGAGAAAACTAAGCAGAATTTCAGTTCAGTCTCAGAAGGGCAACAGTCGCAGAGGTTCCTGGCAAGGGAGCACAGGGCTGAGCTGTGTTATGGGCTCCACACTCTGACCATGGGCAATGTGCCAGTTTCCTTTTCCTTCCAGGTGTGCAGAATTTTAAGAACTAGTTGACAAGTGGTACTTCAAATGTCAAAATACAGTAACATTACAAATTAATATACATGATGTATACATATAATGTATGTTATTAATATTTATGCATATTGTGTGTATAAAATACATTTCTTATATGTGGACCAGATTCTGTAAGGCAAAAATAATCAGCACATTTTCCTATATCAGATGTTAATTATAAGTAACAATAACACTTTTCTTTCTCCCTTCATATGTTAAAAATAGCCTTGCTTATGAATAATGGTCTCTGGTCTGACACAGCAATCTGTCTGAGCTGTGCTTTGCCAAGGAACAAAATGTGACCCAAATCGCCCATGGCCTGTCAGTCAGGACAGATTTTCATTTTACAGTGTAAACTGTAAAAAATTCCTTATAGCTATTGAACAGCAGATGAGGACAGACAGTCAGGGTTTAGCAGTGCTTTCCTTAACCTTCCTCTTTCTCCCAGCAGTAAATGTGAATAAGTGGTTGCTGGCTTCTAATGGCAGCCATAGCACTCCACCTTAGCAGCTTCATTCATTGGGCAAGTGAGCTGCAGGACTGGCAATGGATGCAGCCCCATTCTGTCATTAGCAGAAGAATACAGGATATATCTGAATAAAACATGTTACTTGAGATCAGTAGAGCATTTTCAAAGAGGACCATCAAAACATCCCAGCTGACCATGCTTTGGTTCACACATCAGAGCAATCTTGGAGCACAAACAAGTTTAGGTGATAGGTATTGAAACTGGGAGGTGGGTATTAGCAGTATATCCACTGTGCCCCAGGCTCTAATGGTTGTTCAGACCATGGGACCAGACTAGCCTCAAGAAAAGATCTCCAAAATGATACAACATGGGCATGAAATCATTAGAATTGTTTCCTGCTGTCCCTCCCTTCTTGCCCAGGCAGTTGTAGGTCTGGAGCCCTTGAAAGGCCCCTGATGGTCTTACCCAGACAAGCAAGTAGAGCCTAAAAAGGAAGAGCATGGATGTTCACCCAACAGAGGGAGTAGTTTCACAGTTTCTAAATACAGCTGTTGGAAATAATTCCACAAGTTTGAGAAAAAGAGTGAGGTTGGCTTGAAACAATAATGTTAAGATACATTTGGGACTTTTTCAGAAAAAAAGAAAATTGTGCATTTTTGATTTTCAAAGCCATCTGAGTTCATTCTCTTCTGAAGCTGTCAAACACTAGGGGCATTTGATAGTATTTCTAAGGTTTTCTCTGCAACTCTGAATATGAGGAGTTTATTCTTAAAAAGTAGATGAGGTTCGAGAATAATCACATAGTTTCAGAATTTAAGACCTATGAAACCTAGTATGTTCACAGCAAAACCACAAGAAA
This sequence comes from Emberiza elegans, assembly GCA_024865655.1. NCBI lineage: Eukaryota > Metazoa > Chordata > Aves > Passeriformes > Fringillidae > Emberiza > Emberiza elegans. Next base: position 42,650,052 of record JALJVW010000175.1, on the reverse strand, counting down.
TGCTAATACTGAATTCTCTTCTGGTCTTTGCAAAAATCAGTGTTCTTAATGCATATAAACATTTAGATCTTGCTGCATATAACTAAAAAGATTCTGTGGCCATCTTTTGTCAACATTGTTCTTGCCTAGCAATTTCCCTATCAAAGCTTTTGTAGTATTACGATTGCCATCATTTACTCTCCTTCATTTAACTTGCACAGTTAATGGAATGATATGTAGCCTACATGACTGCACAAGGAGGGATACAATTAGAAAGCCAGTGGAAACACATTTGGAAAATAAACTTCACTGCAATCACTGCTGGTCTTTAAGGGTTTTGAAGAGCTCCACTATGAGGCAGGTAATTTTTGTTCCTCTTTCAGGTTGCACAAGAGGTCCTGTGCAGATTGAACAAATTGGTTGTGTGGTCTGTGTGTGCTGCTTTCTTAACAGAAAACCTTCTTGAGATAACAGGTTTCCACTGCTAAAACACAAACCCTTGGGTTTTGGGGAAGTACAGTTACCTCCCTGTCTAACCTGTGTGACATGGGCCAGCCACTTTAATCAGATCACCAACTGGATTAGCATTACTGCTTTCAGCTTTTTTAATGTGTTTTAAGGAAATGTTTAAGGAAAGGAGAGCTGAACAAAGCAGGGCCCCTGCTACTCAGAGCTGAGCCTGATCAAGGGGGACAGGTCATCACAATGTTGATGCTGGACACCAGAGGAGGTGTGTGCCTCTTCAGGTCCTTTGACACCCTCAGCCCTTAAGTCTACAACAGGAAAAACAGTGTTTGCCACCATGGAGGGTTGTTTGGTTCCCAGGGCTGCACAAGCCTCCAGAACCTCTGTGAGTATTCAAGCCAAGCCACCAGCTACAGTTGAAGGAGTCTCCAGGGCAAGTGCAGACTAAATCAATACCACAAAAAACCAAAAAGTAATTATTGTGAAGGATGGAAAATCTTCTTAATTCTGCCAGTGGCCAGAATGAACTAAGACAATGATTTTGCCAGCATGCTTTCAGTGCAGCTGTTGCAGTGAAAGAAAGAGTGCTGGGTATGTTCTTATCTTTCTCCTGCTGTGTTTTGCAGATGGCAAGCTGGGAAAAAAAAAACACCTTTCTCTAATAATTTAAAATGCTGTTAAGAAGCAAGACATATTCAATGTCATGCAAAGATAAAAATATTAACAAAGTCCCCAAAAGGCAAGATTCCTAGGAGGCTGCTTTGCATGCCTTTTTCTATAAAGATATTTCGAGACATACATTTTAGCAGTGATTCAGCAGATCTTGTTCAAGATTCTGCTTGTATCACCAATGGCCATGTCTTTAACACACAGCCCAGTGTCCATTTTCTCTGTGTTTAGCAATCTGCCAGGGTTTGATGTGCAGCCACTCCACAACCTTGGTGCTGGGAAGAATGCAATTCCATGGTATGGGCAGCTGGCTAGGCAAGCCCTCCTCAGGGAAACGTCTGGAAAACCACACCTGTGTGCTTGTTGGATGGAGGTCTAAGTGAACAATTCATTATGTTTATCATTATTCATAATTCAGCATATATCAGATGGACATGATTATAGTAAAATTAGGGAGTTCTTGATGTCTGGGAAATGACTGGTATCGGACTCTATGGCTTTGGAATGCTGAACCATATTATATTACAGTATACTATATTAAAGAGAGATACTATACTACATCATACTTACTTCCTAACTTCTAACTATTAAACTGAAAGCCTCGTGACTCTCTGTTCGACAGTCCCAACTCACACACGTGGATCTAATTGGTCACCTCGGGTAAACAATCTCCAGAATACATCACACTTGCATACAAACACAGCAGCAGTAAATGAAATAAGAATTGTTTTGATCATTCTTTTCTCTGCTTCTCTCTTCAGAGGGCATGTGAATACCACACATGATTTTTCTCTTCAGGAGATTTTTGAGTCATTCCTTGCAAGTTGGTACTTAGGTTTCAAACCAAAATCATGTCAAGACCAAGCTTCCAAGCTTCAGCCTAAGTTCATTGAAAGCCAAGTCTTCAGTACATTCTTAACCTCAAATCCTGTCTTTTACCAATGGTTTCTGAAAAGCTCTATCTCCTTTAGGTGATTTATTCAAGGTATATGATTGCACAAGAAGCCCTTGTGCAATGCTTAATTAAATTATCTAATCCTTTACTGGCAGCTAGAAATTTTTTCTTGAACCATGGATTATTCAAATACCACCATACTGAGCTGCACCCAAAGGCTCTCAAGCCCTCATCATCAATCTCAGTTTTCTTTCTGAGTAGGAAGAACAAAATCAAAAACCACAGAGCATCCGTGAGAAAGGCCAATTGAGAATTTCATTTGTATCCACAATTTGAAGATCCAAGGACGGACCATTTGATTTTCCTTTAGCAACAACAAGAGCTAATTTGGTCTAATCTGTTAAATACAATACTTTGAGTCACATGTTTTTAAGCCACGTTTTCACATGCTGGCAGCAAATGAGTGTCTGCCTCTGTAGATATGATTCTGATTATAGCAGGGATTTGTGTGTGCCAAGATGCGTTTTGAAGCACCCTGCCTTAACATCCATGTGTTACGGAGTGTGGGCAGTGAGCAGGGTACTGCCTCAGGACCCAGGAGAGCCAGCTCCATCTGGGCTCTGCCATTGGCTTGCCAAGTGACAAAGTAGGAGACTCTTTTCTTACTTACAGGCAGTTAGGAAGGATGAGCACAGTGCTCACTGGATAATGATTATGTATTGGTATGACCAATTTTAGACCAGTGCCTCCTCAGTTCATGACTGGGGCTTACAGGCATTATAAAGTCAGCAAAGATAGCACCATAAAGGTAAATTACAAGGGCATTAATGGCATCAGCTAATATAGACTAGACCTGAGTATGAAAGCCACATATTTTGGCTGGTAGGTGGGGAATGAAAAGCTTTGTTTCAGGTAGTTAAGCATATTAAGGACATTATGCAAATGGTTTGATAAATGTATCCTCATTTCTGGTTTTATTTTTAATTTTCTGGATGACATTTTCATTTGTAAAATAATGTCTTTAGCCTATGGCCAGATTTTCATAGCTGTTCTCAATTGCATTTGGATACGTCAGAGAAACTGTAAGAGCTTCATGTCTCTCCACCTGCCAGGGGAGAGTGGAGTCATGGCACTCTCCCAGTGCTAAATGCATTTCCTGGTAGCCAAATTCACTTTCTATAAATCAGAGCGGACTGTCTGCATTATGCCCAAGGCTGAGGTCATGTAGAGGACCAGAAGCCAGTTCTGAGCATCTCATTTGTGATTTGATAAACGTTCAATGTTGAGAAGAAACAGTTGAAAGTAAATATTCTAGAGAAATCTGCCAGGTGGGTGATGGAGTAGGCTTTCTGGTCCCCAGCCACTCATTTCAGCTCAAGATTCTCAGAGGAGGAGCTGGGGAAGTGAAACATGCTAACAAGATCTCTCCTTTCAGCTTACAAGGAAAAGATGAAGGAGCTGTCCATGCTCTCGCTGATCTGCTCCTGTTTTTACCCAGAACCTCGCAATATGAACATCTACAAATATGATGGTGAGTGATGTTTACTGGAAATCATCCTGCAGGTCAGAAAATGTGCTAGTTCTGGGAAATGGCTCAGTTGTCCTCCTAGTCCATAGTGTTAGTTGGTGAATATTTTGCTGGTTTAACAATTTAATTGCTGGTTTGGGCTATTATTTTCTATGGAGTGTGCAGTAGCCATGATGGTGGATATTGTTCCTAATAGGAGCTAACTAAACTTTTAACGTTAGCCCTCTCATACTGAGCTGTTCTTTCCCTACTCCCCATTTGAGAATTACAGCTCTTCATAGCTGGCATAATTCCCAAGAAAATGAAGAAAAGATGAAAGGATGCCTAAAAAATTAACCAGCTTGGGCATTGCTTGCAGGGGGTGTGAAATGGCACAGAACCCCAATAAGCATCCAAAATTGCTGTAAATTTCTGTCTTTATGAGATTAAGGTATAATTAAGCAATTACAAATAAAATGGAATGTACTCCTGAGAACAGTTTTCAGCCCATAATCTGCCATTGCATTTAAAATACCCAAGGCAAAGATTCTAAATCATTTGTCTGTGCTTCTGATCCTACTCTGATATCATTGCTGCTTCTCTTCTGAATACTGCTGGTGTATTAAGGACTTACAATTTCCCACCTTATTGTGCAGACATGGAAGTGAAACAAATCAACAAACGTGCCTCAGGCCAGGCCTTTGAACTGATCCTAAAGCCGCCATCTCCAGTCTCAGAAGCACCACGAACTTTAGCTTCTCCAAAGAAGAAAGAACTCTCTCTTGAGGAGATCCAGAAAAAGCTGGAGGCTGCAGAGGAGAGGAGAAAGGTACCTTTCCTTAAAAAAAAATATGCTAGTAATTAGACATGATTTAGCAGTTGAGTTTCCTGTCTGTTTGTGTGTTTTCCATTGCCATTAGTGACTCATGGTAGCCTGCATGGACAAAAACCATCAATACGTTTATAGAAATGAATGAGTTCATTGTCCTTCAGCAGCTTGCAAGCGAGCCTCACTGGTTTCAATGCTGGGGAAGCATGCATCACAAAACAGACATAACTTTAGACAGGGGCCAAGTGGGCTCAAATGCACTTGCTTACAACGTGAGCATAACTAATGGTTCATTCAGGGCATCTGTAATAGTTGCTCAAAACCAGTGCAGTTATTTTGTCTGAGTTTAAGAGTTAGATCTGCAATTCAAGCAGATGCTCTTGGTGCTACCAGATCTTGACTCCTCATAGTGTTCATGGAAATTATTCCCAGGGTCTGCATAAGACAGCTAAAATGTCTTATTTATGCAATATAGAGGAACACCCTGAGTAGAGTTAGTTTGGGATTGTTCACACACACTTGAATGAAGACACTAGCATGGCACAGGTGCTAAGGGGCATTTCTAGCAGTTTTAGTAGTGATGGAAATTGGCTTTCTAGGGTTTTGCACAAACTAAGTCTTCCCCTCTTTATGATCCCTCCCATAATGGTAAAGCTCTGTTTCATAATCACTAGGTCTGTCACATAGCAAGAGTCGTTACACCTTTCTCACAAAGGTTAGTACAAAGACAGCTGGAAATATCCATTAACTGCGTATTTGCCTTTTATCATGACTGATGTGTTGAAGAGGTCTTCATTTTCTCTAAGTCAGAGCTAAATCAGGCTGCTTTTACTTTTTACTTTTTACAAAGAGAAAAAGACAAATCCAGATCAGACAAGTCAGAAGATGACAATGAGACACTCACCATAACCAGCCAGAATTGCCAGTCTGGAAATTATCAGTGTTCTATATACACACATCATTTGTGCTGTGTTGCACCATTTCAGAAAAGTCATGACTGGCTGCAATGAGCACAGAAAAATTAAAATTGTTAATATATTGCCCTGGTTAATTCATGTTTCTTTTTGCTGTTACACAAAAGGAGAGCCACAGAAGCTTTAGGATCTTAGGGCTTTCTGTGTCCTTCACCCAGGAGATCAATGTTATTTTGCGGCAAATCAGCTTGCACAATTAAATAGGCATTAGAAACCCCTTCTACCTGCTCATGGAGTCCCTCATAGAAAACGAAAAAAGGTTATATGTCTCTTAAGCCCTTTTTTTTTCTCTTTTAAACAATGTGATTTCTTGCTAAAACTGCTGTTAATACAACTTTTCCTGATGTCATCAAAAACATATACAGAAGTTCACGTACAGCATCTGTGCCACAGATAGCACAAGGATCAGATCCAGGAAAAGCAATTCCATTCTCTTTCATTTCTGTCAGACCAGATCAGGGTCACTGCCGAGAACCTCAAGGGAATGATTGCTCTGGGGTGTGGTTTGTTATGTCTCTGCTGGAGACCGTAGATCTGGATTACTGACAGGGCTTTAAAACCTGGCACTTAGTTTGGATTTGCAAAAACCTGACTATTCTGGACCTCGCTAATTTGAACAAATCTAGATGATAACTGCAGTGTTGCTACTTTTGTCATTTTTGCTGGCCTGCTAACAATGACTCTGTGGTTCCAGCACACACTCATTAGCACTATTGCTTTTTCAAACAAGTATTTCTGCCACAGCATTCATTTCAGTAAGAGGACATGACTGTATATCCAAGGAACTTCCATTTGCACTAGCACCTGCTGACAGAGGTGAGCTCTCACTCATCCAAGTTATGACATTCCCCAAAAACTCAGTCTGTGAAGTTCCTGTGTGCTGAGTACAAATGCTCAAGTAAAGATACAGACTCAGAATGAAATGACAGCAATAAAAGGCCTGATATTATGCATATACTTGGTGGAAATTACAAATTGAATGTTTCAGAGATTTCATTCCATTGATTTCATTACTGTTCATTTCTTCCTAAAGAAAAGCTCATCATGCAATAGATTGGTAATCAGTGATAGCAATACAGACACCTGCCATTTCTTCCCCTTGATACAATATTCATTTTGAATGAACATGTAACTGAGTTATTTTAATAGACAAGATCCTGCACATTAGCATTGCAGCAGAAATGGCTGGGAAAGGAACAAAGAACAGAGCAAAATGTTTCTTTACATCACTGTTAAAACCCCTGGTGTTCTCACATCTTAACTATTGACTTCATTTTTGCCCCAAAAAAAGCATAGTGCAGAAAAGGATAAAAAAAGCAATTAGAGGAACAGAAAATCTTCCATAAGAAGATAAATTAAACAGTCCACTTTTCAGCTTGGAAAGACACAACAGATGAAAGATAAAATATAAGTCTACAAAGTCATGAATGGTAATGAGAAAATGAATAGGAACAATTATATTCTATTTCACATAATCCAGAGGGGACAAAGCATTCAAAGAAATCATCAGACAGAAATTTCAAAAAGGAATCATGTTTTCATGTATTGTTTAGTTAAGATATATTTGTTATCACAGACTGTTTAGAGGTTATTAAAATGTTATTTAGTTCAAAAATACAATAGCAAAACTGATAGAGCTCTACCTTGTATGAAATTATTACGTGAATGGAACTTGTGACTCAGGAAATATGGAGCTTGCTGACTAATGAAAGAGATTTGCCCAACTTCATCTAGAGTTTCCCTCAGCATCTTCTTCCACTTTCTGCTGCTAGACAAAGCAGGCAGACTTTTTCCAAAAGCCAGCATGGCTGTTGTTATCATACTTTTCAATCTATGTACAAAGCTGTCAGGCATGTCCTTCCAGCACAATTTTAACTCAAATCAAGTATAGAACGAATGGATGAGAATTGCCTTTTTGGAAAACAAGTTGCTAACGAATTTTACGCTGCTTAGGAATTAGGTTCTGCTCTGTTAATTAGGCAGTGTTCATTAATAAATTTTTGTACTCATGAGACATCTAGACCAATACATGCATTTTAGCAGTCTCCTGCCTAGGCTTTTTCCAGTTTGTCATTCTTGTTTATCTCCTTGTAAGCTTTTACAGGACTCTTTTCCTTTTCTCCCTTTTTTCTCTACCTCATCTGACAGTCATAACCTCATACTCTCAGAGAGTTTCACCTGAGGCATTTTTTATTTTTTGCATTACACAGCAAAGCCCATTTGGGCTAGTTATAGATTAGTCCTTTCCATTTATAGAATCCTCTTTACAGCATGTAATTATTTTCTTTTTTTTCTTTTTTTTTCACATATGTGTGCTATATTTTCCTACCTTGGTGGATAATCAGAAAGATCTTTTCATACTTTTCAGTTAAGAAATTAGAGCACTGTGACGTTGTATGCAGCAGAAGTTTTTCTTACAGAATATTTAACATTTATAAATTTTTACCCATTGCCCTTGAATGTTCAGCTGTTATTATTAGTGGTGTACAGACTTCAAGAAATACGTCAAGTTATTTGTTTTTATTGCTTATGTTAAATTTACTTAGTAGCATAAAAAAGAAACACTAAAGGGATGTGCATTTCTTCTAGACCCTGGATTATAGACGAGAAATTGTATGTAATTAAATCCTTTTAATGGCTTTGTATTGGGATGAAACTGAATCAAGCTTATCCCTAGAGCTTAGTGTGACAAAGAATGCAGGAAAAAAGTCATATTTTTTTTACTTTCCTGCTGTTGGATATAGACTTCCAGCTTCCTTGGTTTTCAATGCTGTTGCACTGAAATCCCACAAGACAAGCCTGCTGTCCAGCCTGGGCAGGGCTCACTGTGCTCCCCACAGCAGCAGCCAGCCCAGGGCACCTCTGCCAGCTTCAGGACCACACTCAGTGCTGGACTTCAGCATCCAGCTCGCTGCCCCTTTGAGCCAGCCCCTTTGAGCCTGCCCAGAGGTGGCTCTTGGTACTCTTAGTCCATCCTGCTTTTCCTCCCGTGTTTCCTGCTCTGTACAGGAGGCTGCTGGGGGAAGGCAGGAAAGGCAGCAGAGCTGGAGAACAAATGTTTCTCCCTGGACATTTCATGGCACCCACAGAACTGCTGCTCCAGGTGGCAGGCAGAGAAGGGATGTGCTCCCTCCCTGTCAAAAGTCAACCTTTCTTCCATCTCATTTCTGTTACCCTTTCCCACCAAATTTTAAGGTGAGAAGAATGGGAATGAGGATAGGCAATGCCCAAGACATATGTCTCCTGTGTTGCCCACCTACTGATCTCCCTTGCTATTGCTGCTGGCCCTCAGCTGTTCTTCTCCACAGAAGCATGAAGCATTTTTCCTTGTAAAGGTCAAAGGAATAGGTATAATCAGCACCAGAAACAGATGTTTCTGTCACATTTTGATTTACACCATAGTGTGTCAATACACAGCAGTTTAAGTAAGCAAAGATAGCAAAAATTCCAAGAAACTTCACAGTTCCTCATCCAAAACCACATGTTAGCCCATGGAATATGGGCCTGTAGGAAGGTGTTTGCTACCAACAAGGAGAAGATTTGGTGTCAGGCACCCAGGTCAGTGTCAGAGCACATGGAGGCATGAGCATACATCCCAATGCTGGCAAACATTCTCTCCCCACTCTGCCATGGGCTCTGCCACTAATGAACAACAATAAGACAATTTGACATTGATCTTCATTAACTTTATAGTGCCAGGCCTCAAACTGCAGCAGACCATGAGGGCAGAGGCTCAGGTGGTACTTCTTGCATGTCCCCAACAGGCCTTGTTCACCCCACAGGCCAAATCATGAGAGCAGCAATTTTGTGCCACCTGAGGAAGGGAAAGTTTTCTTGAATCACAACATGGATGGGCTTTTTTTCCCCTCCACATCCCAAAGGTTGTTTGGCAGACTGTACAAAAATTAATTGAAAAAGAAATCCCCACCTAAACTTAAGCAAAATTTTTCATTATCTAGCTTCACTAGAAGCAGATCTTCACCCATAGTTACAGATCACGTGTGTCTGACTCTCCTGCCAAACGAGTATTTCTGAGAGAAGTCTAATTTGAGACCATTCCTATGCTTCTACATGGAAAAATCCCATCCTCAGGTCCTTCTACTGAAAACATCAGTACTTCAAGTCACCATACCAAGGCTTCACCTTGGCATTTACACTGCAGTAGAAGCCTTTTCTCCTGTCTTCACCATCTGCTCATTAATAATCTCTCTTAGATACAGTGTATTGAGGAACACCAACATTACTGCAGCTTCTTCTGAACATCTGCATTGTAAAAAAAATAGTGAACAAATGTGTTGTAAAAGAGGAGAACTCAGACACCCTAGTAACTAAATGTACCGGTATCTGAGGTTGAATGCATTCAAGCTAAAATTTCCAGCTTAAAAGCAGTTGTCTGAACCCATTTCTTGTTTAAGAGAATAAAAGATTAATTTTTTATCTCTCTATCAATTACTTCAATATTTGGATATATCTGTCACACAAAGATAGGTAGATGTGAGAAAATAAAGCACCTCTTACTCAGAAAAGGAGAATTTTCTACATGTGAGTAATAATTAAACAATGTATCTCCAAAGCCAGTTTCCATAACTAATTTTGCTCATGAAGTGAGTGTTTAGTAGTCTGCATCTATCTCCAGCCATCTAGGTACCAGATGTAGATTTTCTTTTGAACCACTCATCTCTGAAAACTGAAGCTGCACATGATCCCTTAAATAAATATGACATGAACATCACAGGAGTTTGCCTGCTCTTTTAGCACATCAATATGTTTCATGGAGCAAAGATATCTGTGCCAGGACTATTCTCCAATATTTTTATTCCTCCATATTTAATTATTAACAAATAAACATGTTTGCTTCTCCACATTATTTTGTGGCCTTTTAGTCCCTTGAGGAGGCTTGTAAAATGGAGGGAAAGTGATTTTTTCCAACTGCAGATAGCGATAGAACAAGGAAGAATGGTTTTAAACTCAAAGAGGGGAGATTTAGATTAGATGGTAGGAGAAAGCAGGAGAAAGTGTGGGGGGTGAGGCAGTGACACAGGCTGCTCAGAGAAGCTGTGGGTGTGCCTCGAAGTGCCACGGATGAGGTTGGATGGGGCTGTGCACAACCTGCTCTAGAAGATGTACCTGCCTATGGCAGGGGGTTAGAACTGGATGATCTTTAAGGCCCATTCCAGTCCAAGACAGTCTATGATGCTTTGATTCTATGATGTAACAGTAGATGCTGCAGCTGGAGCTGGATTGGTTATGCCTTGTTATATTTAAGAAGTATTCTGAATATTCCCCCTTGAATATTGCTTTTTTGCTCCACCATTTCATATTTTTCTCTCCTTATTAGTTTTCTTTATATGTCATCTTGTTTACAGCCTTTTTTTTTTCATTTTCTCACCACATCTGTGTAAGAAACACCATAAGCAGTATACAACTGTGTTAGAACCATCAAAAATTTGAAAATATCCCTTCTAGCACTTCAAACAGTGTCAAAAATAAACTTGAAATGAAAACCTCCTATGTATGTTGGAATCCTGCATCACTGTGGAGCTGTGTGAGTCCAAACATAGCCATTTAAAAGCCAAGACAAACAACAAAGGGAGTCTATTAATCCCAGCTCCCCTGGGTATCCATGGTCATTCATTTACCCATTTCTGCATGTGTAGTAGACTTTGAGCAGACAGGGTGGCCAAGTTCTTTTGCCAAATGGGCTGGAAACAGAAAATAATTTGACAATCCAGTACAAACACATAGCAGGCGCCTTCCAGAATTGTCATAAGGGGATTTCAGAATGATCTGAGCACCAGGGAAACAGGCAGACTGACAGCTGGGGTACAAGGCCATTACAGAAGGGACATCAGTCTGAATGACATTCTACCCTGTGGAGGTTTCATGGCAGGGAGGGGGGTTCCTTTATTTTCAACCAGTACCAGTGATTTTCCTGTCTCAAAATTCATCACAATGGGCTTTTAAAGACATATTGTACAGGAAAATCACATTAGGGGTTTACAGTCACTTCCTGAGGCCTGCTTCAGCTTTCAAGCAGTCTCTTTCTGGTGCCAACCCAATTTGCATCCAGTAAATACTGAATTAGAGGATAAGGATTTTCTTCATTATCATGAATTATAGGACAAATTACTTTTGAATGTACTGTCTGCCAGCACAGCATCCAGAAATGCATGTACTTTGATATGAAGCTCTAATTTTTCACTGTTCTCCAGGATTTATGATAAAAAGTCTTTCCAGAAGGCAAAGGGTTTGAATGAAGAAAACAAATCTTGAAAAATGGGGAAGTGCCTCAAAATCTCAAAGGCATTTTGCTGCCTCCATTGAAAGCAAATGTTCTTTTAAAAAATGCTTCTTACATGCATAGTCCAAATCTTACTTTTTATTAGTGCATGGCTGTGTCCTTGAAAATTGTTTTCCAAATCTGAAAAGGTCTGATTTTATAACACATTATATATGCATATTTAAACACCATGAAATGTTAGCCTTTCAACTTAACAAGTCAATTCTGAAATGTTTCATGGGAGAGGACATTACAATTACTCTAATGGTGTCTTTTCTATTCAGACTCCCAACAGGAAGAGAAATGCATTCCCAGATTATCCATTACTTTGAGATCATTTAAGCAAAGGGTTCACAAAATTCACATCAGCAAACAAAATTTAATGATCGTAACTTTTCCAAAAGTAGACTTTTGAGAGATTGCTGTTGAGTAGTAAATTAAATAAAAAATGCAGAATAACTTTAGAAGCATGAGTCAAACCGGGCCACTCAGGTTTGTCCACAAGTGGGAAAGAGAGATGAAAATATTTAATCATTTCAGGTTTACATTGCATCAGATCTCTTAAAATAACTTTTTTACTTAGTAAATTAACCTACAATTAAAAACTGTTAAATGCTAAGTATCTGAAATCAAACATTTTTTTCAAAATAAACTATTTTTATTATATTATTATTTAAAATTTTTATATTTTTATTAAACCTATGGGGCTTATATGATTTTTTAATTGCTCTACAAAATTCCTTCTTTGCCTAGCTCTACTTGTCTTTGGTTCATCCTTCTTCTATATTCCACCAGTGAAATTCCCTCTGCTTTTGCCTTTATCTATCTGAGGGGTTTTGTTCCCCTTTGCAACATCTTTCATCTGGCACAACAGAGTCAGAGACATGAAAAGTGCTTGCTCTGTTACTCTGTTCAGCGTATGCTGTAAGGGAGAGAGGAGCCAGGAAGAGTCCCAGGGAGGTGCAGCCTTTCCAGGAGACCATTCCTGCCAGCAGGTGCTCCAGAGATCGGTTTGGGAGATGGAGAAGTGAGCCTGTACCTGCAGCCAGGCCAGAGGTGAAACCCATTAAGTGATAAGGATGGATGGAGGTGGCTCTCTCCTATGATTTCAAGCAGGCCATTACAGCCTTTCAAAGCCAGATGTGTTTTACTCCAACATCTTGCTGCAAGATGTTCTGCCTTGCCTTTGCAGCCTTTTCTAGAATCTCCTTTATTTGCCCTGTCAGTGCATTTTGTTCTATGCATATCTTACTTTCATTAAAATATTTGTTTTCTCCTAGCTGAGTCTTGCTCATATAAATGAATTGAAGCCTTTTTCAGTCCATTTAAAGCCACATGATAGAATTTAGAAGTTTTCATTACCACGAATTGTAATTAATGGTTAAAACCCTTAATTTAGGCCATAAACTAACTCATTTTTATGGATCACAATGGCAACAGTGCCTTGGGATCAGCACTGAAATATACATTTTGCCTCCCAGTGCCCAATTTTATTCTCTGTTTTTCTGTTTCTTCTCATGCTGCCTCTCATATATTTTATCCAAAAGCATATGATGTTGTTCATCCTTTCCAAATAATTGCCTTTTCAACTAGACTTGCCTGGAGAATGGGCCCAATGCTGCAAGTTTTTTAATCCTTCTTTCCTAGGATTAGTGGTTTCCTGTTAGAAATTTGATTGAATATACATAACAAAGTTTATGCTTCTGAGAAGTGAGTTTACAAGAAAGAACACAGTATTAAGCATAGACTGCATCTGTTTAATTCCTGCTCGCAGTTTTCATCTTCCTTAAAAAATAAAAACTTTTAACTAAAAATTTTTGTTACTTTCTATGCAATAAAACACTTTTTTTCTCTTCCTAATCAGTGAGAATAATCTGCATGTAAATGTAATGGGAAGAAACATTGTCTGAATTGATGCTGCCTGTCTTTCATGTCAATAAACTTCCAAGCCTGTTATTAACTATTCAAGCACATTAAAGAAGAGTCTAGCCTGGGTGAAAATTGCACATGTCCTGCATCAGTGATCTCCCTTTTAACTCTTTCTTCAACCCCAGGTCCCTATCTCTAAAGATAAAAGGCCTGTAGCTAAGAGACTGCAGCTGTCAGGCGAGCCAGGGCAGCAGCACAGCAGCATTTCTTGTTAACAGAAGTGCTTTGGACATTTCTCTGCTGCTGCTGCCTCAGGCACGTACCCCACATTCAGCCAGTGCTTCTAAACCTAAGGCTAACCTGGTTCAGTCACAAAAGTGACCTTTCTAAAAAAAGGCAGCAAACTTTGCACAGTTTCCACACCCAGGGAATTGTTGCCCTATGGCAAGGTACTGTGCTCCCTGGCAACATGCTTTGCTCCGCATGAGTATTTCTTCTCAGCCTGTGTCTCTGTTTCCAGTCCCAGGAGGCCCAGGTGCTGAAACATCTGGCAGAGAAGAGAGAACATGAGCGAGAAGTGCTTCAAAAAGCTTTGGAGGAGAACAATAACTTCAGCAAAATGGCAGAGGAAAAGCTGATACTGAAAATGGAACAGATCAAAGAAAACCGTGAAGCTAATTTAGCTGCTCTTATTGAACGCCTCCAAGAGAAGGTAACCACACCATCACTCCTCACCTTAGACTAGAGAGGAAAAGCTAATCAATATTTTGCAGAGATGTTGTGCATAGTCCTTATCTCAGCTGCTACACTTGAGCTATTTTTAAGGCACAGCTACTGATGCCTGTCTAAACCCCCACTCAGTTCAAAAATGGACTGAAAGTGCTACAGTCACACAATCACAGCATGGCTGAGGTTGGAAGGGCCCTCTGGAGATCATCTGGTCCAACTCCAGGCTCAAGGGGGGCCACATAGAACCAGTTTCCCAGGGCCATGTCCAGGTGGCTTTTTAATATCTCCAAGAATGAAGACTCCAATTCCACTCTGGGCAACCTGTGCCAGTGCTCAGTCACCTCACAATGAAAAAGTGTTCCCTGATGTTCAGAGGAAACCTCATGGGTTTGGTTTTTTCCCATTGCCCTGGTCATGTCACTGGGCACCACTGGACAGATCCTGGCTCTGTGTTCCCTTCATTCAGGCATTTATAGATATTTGTAAGATCCCCCTGAGCAGCTCCAAACTGAACAATCCAGCTCTCTCAGCCTTTTCTCACAGCAGAGACTGAGAGATGCCCCTAATCCTCATGGCCCTTTGCTGGACTGTCTCTAGAGAAAGGTTGGTTTTCTAGCTTTTAAAAAGTTCTGTGAACAAATGAAAAGTCACTTGTGTTTAGATTTCAGCTTCTAAGAAAAGTCACTGATCAAATCAAACAACTGCCCTATGTCTGTAATTCTTGGTTTCTCAGAGGAGAAACATGAAAAACTATGGGGAAAAAATTCTTTCCTATACAGCAAAAGAGTCTTTCCATATGTCTTACAAGGAATAGAGTAAATTTTCCTATGGAGGTCTTTGGTACAGCCAGAGGAAACAGGGAATCACAAACCCTAGATGCAGGATGAAGTATGCCCTTCTCCAAAGAAAACATTCCACACAAGGGAGAGAAACATGCAAATAAAGATTTAGAAGTGTTAAGAAAAAATTAATTAGTTCTGCATGAGTGTTCACTTGCTTTTCTCAATAATGAAGTTTCTAGTATATTCTGATATACTATTTCAACAATAATTTGGCTAAAGAAAATAGTTCTCAGAGGTTTTCAAGGAGATCTTCATGATCACCTCTACATCTGTGACGGAGACAAAAGTCTTTGAGAGTAGGAAAGAAACAACAGAATCCAAAGGATGATGTTACAAGTAACTACGCAAACAGGATAATTCTTGAGCTTAAGAATTATATCCAGGTTTCTTGACATTTTTGCATTAGCTTCATTTGCAGGCACAAATTCCAAGACCTTATGAAAACAAAGGGAAAAGCAAATTAGTTACCCTCAAGGTCCAAAAGGAAGCGGGAAGGACAGCTGATGCATCTCTCTGTCCTAGGTTAATGTTAACAGACTGTTAAACCCTGATGTGATAGCATGCATGCATGAAACCCAAGAAAGACTTCTGAGGAAAGATAACAGTAACTTTCTTAGAAACATTTGCACTGACCAGTAATTAAAAAATACAATTTTGCCAACACCGAAGCATCAAAAACAAACATAATTTGCCAACATCCAAAGTGAATTCCTAATATACAGAAAAAGAAGTGAGATATCTGGTTCTAAGTCTTCCAAAGTAACACAGAGATTTGGGTTCCCTGAGGTATTGGTGTCTAGAAGCTACTGCAGAGATAACTTCTGTATGCTGCAGTTAATAGGAACACTAAGCAACAAATTCCTTATAAAATCTAGCATTCAGTATTACAGATCTTTCAAGGACTGATTTACAGGTTAAAGTCAGTGTAATAGGTGATATTCTTCGTCATAGACAAAGACTCAAGAGGACAGGTAGCTTCAGTGTTCAGACTAAGGAAATTATTGAGATGTTCGGATTGACTTACCTCATTGAAACTAAGTTCTTGGATCTTTATTACAGTTCCTAAATGCTACAGATAACAGAGTAACTAACATACAATGTGCAGGCAATTAATTCCTCACTTATCCTTCCCAATATTTAGTTTAATATCCAGGAATTTAAAGGGCAAATGTGAGCATGTGGCACATTTTATGCTGCAAGCAGCACCTCTCTCTGTGGCCCTTTTAAATGAAACTCTGTGAGGCACTGAGGATTATAAGGCCATATCAGATAAAAGACTGAGCTCCAGAGCAGGAGTCAAAAGCAAACACAAAACTTGCCTCAGGCTGGTCTGGTGGTTGACACCTCTCCTGTGTTGCTTCTTTTAAAGATGGTTGTGCTGTGAAACAAAATTTGCACAAGCATCAAATGCCTGACGTAAGGAGGTTGTCAGCATGAACCTTCCTGGGCAGGTGGAATGAGAAAAAGATTTGATTTTTCTTTTCTTGATGTTTTCCAGGAGAGGCATGCTGCAGAGGTCCGTAGAAACAAGGAGCTCCAGGTGGAACTGTCTGGCTGAAAACAGCAATGGTGGATGTGACCCATCCCCACCATTAGTAAACTCCCCCTGCCTATATTATTATGGATCATGCGATATAAGTATGGGAAATGTATGACGTGGTTTAAAAAAAAGGTAAAAACAAGAACTCAATAAAAAACTTTAAAAAGAAACAAAAAAAAATAAAAACAAAATCAATGCGGTCTCTTTGCAGAATGATTTGCTTGATGTTTAAAAAACTTGGATCTTATTTTGTAAATACTTACATTTTTGTTAAAAAATACAATTATTGCATTATGCAAGTTATTTCATAATCCTACATGTCCTGT
Source organism: Emberiza elegans (assembly GCA_024865655.1). Taxonomy (NCBI): domain Eukaryota; kingdom Metazoa; phylum Chordata; class Aves; order Passeriformes; family Fringillidae; genus Emberiza; species Emberiza elegans. Next base: position 42,633,148 of record JALJVW010000175.1, on the reverse strand, counting down.
AACAGGCTTCTGATGTTGTCTATTTCCACTCGGTTGAATTTGCTGGGTCTGTTCATTTGAAGCACCTCGTGTCTAATTCCATTCCCTGCGACTTCTCATTCCAACCCACCATGAGGTCAGTAGTAGTTCTATGGTGCTAGAGGCCAATCATTGCCTAATAACCTAGACTGCTTTGCCATCTATAAGCTTTCTTGAAACAATGACTAGATCACAGGTATTGTGACTCCATGTTCAGCTGTCCAAGACAAAAGGCTCTTAAAATGGTTTTTCAAATGCAACTTATGCTGCAGGGCTCTGTACTGTGCTGTACAATTGATGTTGAATTACCACGTAGCGTCTTTGTTGCTTCTGCTTTTTGAGGTGAGAGGCAACAAAAACATCTGTGCAACAGAATGAAATTGAAGCAAGATCAGTTTGAGACAAATTTAAAAGAGGCACGTTGTAACCATCAAGCTACGACAAATTTTAAATGATGCCAAACAGCCATACAAATGCTAATTGTAAAGTGAGCTTAATTCACCACTTGAAAATTTATTGATGGAGCAACTAATAGATAGCATCAAGTGGCTTTATCTGTAGGTGCCATGATCTGTGATACTTATCTGATGCTACCACATTACATGCGTAATAGTACAAGAGGCTACCGAGTATTTCACCTGGAACCCATGAGCCAGTTGTTACTGTTTTTTTATGACACTGCTGACTTCCATCCATCATGACCTTTACTCTTCAGTGTTAGCCAATCCTACCTAGGGACAGACATCTAGGACTAAGAGGGCTGAAGCAGGAGGAATGACTAGACAGGGTGCTTGTGCCAAGTACAATATCACCAAACCTAACACATCATCCCCAAAATAGCTGCAGTTTTGAAGTTGTCCCTACCCCCCCTGGAGGTTGCTGCCTGCATATTCTACTCTTCATTAGTGCTATTTTCCTGTATGTCATTGTGAGCAAGCTGTGATTAATAAAGAATTGGGGTTCTGTGAACTGAAAATGGGCTTGTTTCTTCTCTCGCTCCATTACGTCTCTGGCATGTGCCCATGTAAGGGGAAAACCTAATGTAGTCATAAAAGCATGGAAATGAGACTTAAACGATTATTAATAGACCAAGCCTATTTCTCTGCTAATATGGGACTAATCCCTGCTATGCATTTTCCAGTGCTTAGGCTGGCTTTTTTTTAAGATTACCATATAAACTGAGCCTATAAATGTGACCTATAGCACTGAGTTTATTAAAAAAGAACTAGCTATATACACATGCACATGCACTTCTTAATCCTGACTCAAAATTGGGGGAAAAATGGAATTTGGGGAAAGAAAATTAATCTATCTCTGGGTATGTACATCAATAGCTACAACAAGATTCTGGGTATTGACACACGGGTTTTCAGGGTGGAAAACATTAATTTATAGGATTTATTGAAGAACAAAATCACTTGGGTTTCTGCTGAGCTACAGAGCTGAGATGTAAAATTGAATCAGACCCCATTTTGAACTGGACAAGTGATAAAGAATTATCCCTAGGATTAGTAGGAAACTAAACTAATTTTTGGAAGTCATCAAAGTCGCATCATTCACTTGCTCTTTTCAGAGAGGTGCTCCAGGTCTGCAACAGCCAGTTTTTTATTTTAGCAGATTATTTTTTTTCAGGGCCAAGAGATGGCCTGCAGTCAAAAAGCAGCAGAAGTTGAATGTGGAGAAAGGCTGTGAGCTCAATCTGTGTGCAGTGAACTCAGTACCACAGAATGAAATGAGTACTCCAACTTGTTACAGCAGCTAAATTACTTATCTTTCTCATGAAATTACCAGAAGTAAACCTGGCATGGGAGCCAGATAGCAGACGTTGAGTCTGGAAGACATGAATTTAATGTTGCCAAGCCTATAAACTTTGTATATTGCTTTAAGCCCCAGTTTAAAAAAAAAAAAAAAAAGGACATTATTGTAATTAAATTTAAGGTCCAATGTCTTAGCTTGAGGGATTGTGGATTCTGTTTACATTTCCCAATGGCAAGCCACTTACACTTTTCCCTGTCCATTGATTTAACAAATTCTGGAAGTACTTCAAACCCTTTTCCTGTTTGTCTTCCTGGCTATGGTTGCTCAGAAAACAAGCCAAGAACAAATCTCTGCTGCTGAGCCAAGCAGGGCAACCTGCATCACTTCCATGTGGTTCAACTCACTTCCTCCCCAAAAGAGGGTGTCCACACCCAAAGTGCCAGCTGGGATGGTCTCCAGCACACTCTCACTCTGCCACAGAACTGGGCTTTGCCTGGTGAGTGCTTCTCAACAGGTGCCAAGGCTGCACCAGGGAGAAGAGTGAAGAACCAGACAGTGGCAGCATTGCTGCCCCAGGTCACAAACTATGCTCTGCTCCTGCTCACTTGGCTCTTTGAACAGTGGAGGGTCTACAACTCATTTTATTAATGTATAACTATGCTTTGAAAGCCTGTTTGCAAATACACTCCCTATTTAATCTCTAATAGCAAAAAGAAATAGCTGGAGACCTGCAGTATAGTCATTTCCTTATTTTACTCCTATTTCTTTACATTTCCTTATATTTTGCTTTACTACTGCCTTTCTAACTCCTCCCTGCTTGTGCCAGCAAAAATGCATTGTGACTGTGGGTGTCTCTTCGTGTGTAGCTACAGACAAAGAATCTTCTTGAAAAGTAAGAAAATATAAGTATAAAACATTTGCTTTTAAAGTATCACCATTTGGGTAAGACAGGGCTTTTTTAATTCAATGGCAACCAGACATTTCAGGGCCTTTTAGATCAAAAAACTTAGGTGTCCTAGGCTTCTTCTTTGATTAACTGTAGATGCCCAAGTCCATGCCATGAGCTGTGAGTAGCTGCTGCTGAGCTGCAGAACATTTTCCATAGACTGCCTGAGACCTCCCACAGGACAGGGGGAGGCTGGGGTGCTGGCATTGCACCACATAGATGATTCCTCCTTTCTCTGGGCTCTGTGATGGCTCAGAAGCAGGGCAGAGCTGTGCAGCACATCCAGAGAGGCACTTCTGGCCTCTGACCTCTGCAGGTCCAAGGACTGCAATTCCAGGTGTGGTTAAGGTTAGATCTCCTCTTGGGTAACTCACAAAGCTGCCACGAGGCGACAGCCTGAGTAATCAAACAGGAATGGCTCAAACCTGTCACACTTCTCTCATGGTCCTACCAAAGCCACAAAATTTATGGTCAAACCAATTCAAAGAATCCTAGAATATTTAGGTTAGAAGAGGCATTTAGGATTATTGGGTCCTGGCATCATTAACCTGACACTGCCAACTCCACATCCATAAGTGTCACGTCTCCACATCTTTTAAATACCTTCAGGAATGGCAACTCAGCCACTTCTGTTCCAATGTTTCTGTTCCAGCCCTGTTGGTGAAGAAATTTTTCCTAATATCAGAGTCACAGTCTCAGAATCATTTATGTAGGAAAAGACAATTTAATCCAACCTGTGACCAAACACCACTATGTCAACTAGACCATGGCACTAAGTCCATGTCCAGTGTTTCCTTAAACACATCCAAGGATGGTGACTCCACCACATCCCTGGGTAGCCCATTCCAATATCTAATTACCTCTTCTTTGAAGAATTCCTTCCTAATGTCCAATCTGAACCTCCCTTGGCACAGCTTTAGGCCATTTCCTCTTGTCCAGTCACTTGTTATCTCAGATAAGAGACCAACCCTGCTACAACCTCCAAATGTGTCCAGAGTCAGGAGGTTTGGATGTATGGTTTAAATCCACCACCAGTTCAGAACTTGAAAACAATACCTTTTCTCTCCCCTTTGTTATCATGCTTCTTGTCCCAGGGAGGGTTTTTTGTTGCTTTGTTTTTGAATGACTGGAAGAAAATCCTAACCCTTCTACAGCCAAATAGCAATGTTTGCCCATTCCCTCACTCCAGAATCCCCAAACGTGTGGCTGGTGTACAGCAGCATTGTACACCCACTCAGAGCTGCCTGCCTGATGCCATCCAAGAGCCCTGTCAGAGAGATGGGCTGTGTGATCAGCACAGGAAAATGTTTTACTCCCAGCACCTAAACTATGAAGAGAAGGGAGGAACTTCTCTCCCCACTCCCAGAAAGAGTGAGACATTAGGGCAGCATGAACATCTTTCTCATCCCACTGTTGCCAGGTCCCATCGTGTCAAATCAAACCCTCCCACCAGGTTTTGACGGAGAGAAGCAAGGATTGCACAGGAACAGGCAGGCCCCACATCCATCCTGCACCACATGCCCTCTTCGGGGCATATTCCAGCGGTGGGAAGAGGAAATATTCACTCAGCAGGGGGGATATTACCAGGGGGATATTGGGATAATTTAGGCAACTTTCCCCGCACCTCAGGGCTGGTAACACCCTGTGATGTTGGTGTGATACTGCCATTCAGTGGTCAGAGTTTGCAAGGAGGAGCATCTCTGAATACACCAAGAGCTGATTGCAAGGATTTCCTCTGAAGAGTATCCATCCCATCTGCTGCACAGTTTACACTTTACATAAGGGTCTTTATGGTGGGTAGATGGTGGTTTTGAAACCTGAAGTCTGAGTCTAGACATTTTCAGGTTTAACTCCTCTGTAGCAAGAGTGGCATGACCATGGATAGCTTTAAGTCCAAAGAAAGGACTGATATTTTTGTGTGGAACATGAAGCAGCCAGATTTACAATTATTGCAGCACCACCATCAGAAGCACTCCTGACTATGATAATTCCTGCATTACTGAAACTTCAAATATGTGTAGAAAGCAACAGAGTGCACAGCAGCCAGCTCAGAAAAAAAGACTGAGACAATTACAAAAGAAATGTCTGAAGTATGGGGAAGGGCAAAAGAAGCTACATCAGAAACCATCAGCAGATTAGGGTATAAATGAACTGTGAAACAAATCTCACATTTGAAAAGTAGTTTTCATGTCCCAGTGAAGAAGAGAGCATGCTCATCCTTGAAGCTGTCTCCCTTGAAAAACCCTGAACTCTTTCTTCATCCCACACCAATACTTGGAACTAGGGCACAAGACAGAGGAGCCTAAAATCCAGCTCACATTGTATATGTGTGTGTGTGTGTGTTATCCATAGCTCTGTGAGCAATAGGAACCAGAACATGCTTGGATTATCCATGGATTAGGGGGTTCTCCAGTGTACAATAAAATGTCTGTGCTGTAGCCATTCATAATTCCAGCGCTGTGCTGAAGCTCTGATGCCATCTGATCTTTTAGTTTTCCTCCTGGGAGATTCATGGGGATTCCTTTTACTATTCAAGGACCATAGGAATGTATACAATTGATAATTTACTTAGGGAAACATTTGCCTGCTGTCTACAATATAATGCCATGCTCTCCTTCTTTTGGGAGGCAGTAAGTACCTGCTGGAAAATGTCTTCCTGGTGTGGCAGTTTGGCTTTAGTGAAACGGGTCACAGAAAAGAGAGATCCTGGGCAATTCTTGAAGATGGAGACATGAAAGGCATTATCGCAGCTACAGCCCAGACAAGTGTGATATGAGGAAACAGCCAAGCTGCAACTTAAATTTCTTTTAGCTATTATAGTTGCAATGGATTTTTAAACAAACTTTAAAAAATAGGTTCACCCTATCAAAATATTTTTCAAACATTAGCTCTTAAAAGACACAGCTTTCCAAGAAGTCATTTAGATAATAATTTCTACATATTTACAAAAGCTGACAAATAGCCCCATGTACAACTGCTTCTTACCAGAAGATGGCAATCTCTTATTATTTAATAGGCAACTGCAGATGGTAAATTTTATTTTAAAGAGCCTTTCAACCTCTGAAGAATCCTGAAATCCTGCTATGTGGAGTCTGATGTTCTATATTTACCCTAAAATATGGGCTTGGGTTTATATAAAACATAAAAGGTAGCACTTTTCCCTTGGGCAAAATTCATTGGTTTCGCTACATTTCCTTAAAAATACAGCACTGGCAGACATTTAAAAGAACCTGAAGGATAAGGTGGCCATATGAATGAGCAGGTTCATATTACCTGTTCCTTAGTCTGGAGCTCAGAGGCTGATTCCTGCCCCTAGCAAGTCTGAACCAGCTCTCCTGAGTGCTGGATGGAAGCAGGAAAACATCACTGCTCTTCAGAGAGATCTCTCACAGGCTGAAAAAGGGTGATGCTCACAGCACAGGAAAGTGGAACCTCCCTTTCTGCACTGTGTTTTGCACTTAGATGTTTGCAAATGATGAAATGAATGGTGGAGTGCAGTGGCACGTGAAGATCTGTCCATGAGCTGGTTGCACAGAGTGCATGTTTTCCTGACACGGGTATTAGCTGGGAGCAGCCCTGGATGAGAGCACATCTTCTGCCCCCAGGGAAGAGTTTGGAGGCAGCACAGCTTCTCGCTTGCAAAACACCGGCTGTGCTCAGATTAACAGTTTCTGTCAGACCCTGGATGTCCCCATGAAGGGCCAGCTCAGTCTGCCTTGTGCCATGCTCCTAGGACACCCTACCAGTGCTGCAGGGAGCCTGACTCACCCAGCATCTCCTGGGGTGCCTGTCCATGCAGGCACAGCCTGAGACAGAGCTGTAGGGAAAGATGTCATCTGGGAATCACAGAGAAGGAGGAGGCTGATGGCTGCCACTGAGAAACAGCAGCAAACTGGCAGCAGCAGCCAAGCTGGGGGAGAATAAAGGTGAAGCTTCTTCTGCTCTGAATTTCCCCAATCCCTGGCACATCAGGATGAGTCCTGTGGGAAGGCGATCCACGCACGGATGTCATGGTTTAATCCAGCAGAGAGTTAAACACAACACAGCTGCTGGCTCACTCCCCCCCACCAGTGGGATGGAGGAGAAAAATGGGGAGAAAAAAGTAAAATTCATGAGTTGACAGTTTTATAGGACAGAAATGGAAAGGTAATAATAATCATCATCATCATCATCATCATGCCATACCAAAAAAGGGATGCACAATGCAATGCCCAGACAGCTCCCAAGCTGATATACTGAGCATGATGTCACAAGGCATGGAATATCCCTCTCAGCAGCTGGGGACAGCTGATCCAGCTGTGTCCCCTCCCATCTCCTTGTGCCTCCCAGGGCATCCTGGGAACTGCACTCTGAACCCTCCAAGCTGTTTTCCAGCCCTGACACCCCTGCAGGGGTGGGTGCCCTGTGCTCCCCAGCTCACAGCAGGTCACCAGCCCTGGGCATTATCTGCTTGTCCTCTGGCCAGGTGTTGGCTCCATGTTAGACCTGGCTGTAGAAATGAGGCTACTTCTGCATTTCACAGTGCATTTTTACCCTCATGTTTTACACAATAATCAGGTGCTTGGACTGGTTTTAAAAAATGTGATTTTTTTCCTATTGATTAATGATGAGTTTTTGATGGCACACAGACATCTCTGTTCTCTAGGGAGGGCACCTCTACAGCTTTGATACAGCTCATCAGCAAACCAAACTGGAATTTACAATGTTGATATTAGAGAGATTTCTCCTCACTGTTTCCCATTAATTTTATGGTTATCCAAGGTGTAGAATTTCTCCACATCGAAGCTGAAGGCAAAACTGGACATCATCTTCCAGGGCTCTGGACCATGCAGAGTTTACAGCATTGACAGGCTCTCCTTTGGCCTGTGCAAGATGCTGCTGTGCCTGGCAGACCCCAGGCAGGGCTGGGGAGTCCCCCATTCCTGGCAGGCATCCTGGGATCATTCCTGGGACACAGGGCGCTCACACCAGCTGGCCTCAGTGCCATCACACGTTTCATGCTCCCAGAGGCACCAAGAGGTCCTGGCTAGGCTCAGAGCCTGCTGAGCTCAGCCAGCTTGAAACCAGGATCTTCCCCAGCCAGGCTGGGAGTCCCAGGATGCTGGGAGCAAGCACTTGGCTGCTGAAGCACAGCTACAGAGGCTCCAGCTCACCCAGAGAGGCTACAGCTTACTGCTGCAAGCATGGAGCCCTGTCACAGATTTTATGGAAAACCTGAATATTTTCTATGTTTTAATACTGGGGGAAAATACCCTCTTCTTATTTGGACCAATAAAATATAGGAACTGCTTTTTCATCACTCCATTTTTCTCCTTTCTGAGAGAAATTAGATCTTTCCTGGTTTAGAGGAGAAAAATTCCCTGCACTGAAAGAGAATTTCTCCTTTCTCACATACTGTAGCACAGGGGGGCCACTCTGCAGTCAGATGCTGTTTTACCTGCAGTCTTCTATGGATTTTCCAGGCAAAAAAAAAAGAAGGGAAAGAGGTTTCTAAACTGAAGATAATTTCTTCCCAGGTATATGGAATACATAGGTGTAACCTGTATATCCCCTTTTCTTTCCATCACATTTCAGACTACTTTCCAGTAGATTTAAATGCAGGACAAAAGCAAGAAGTCAGACAAATGTATTCCAGTTTCCTGAAGAACTCTGCATTTTGGAGCTCTAAAGTCCTGTGCCCAGCACAGGATGATGTGCAGGTCTGAGGTGTAAGCAAAAAGGAATGATTAAAACAGAAACACACCATTTTCTAAGCAGTATCTTGATTTCTGTGGAAAGGAGTATTGCACTTTCTCTCACAGCAATGGAAATCAACCACAAATACTTCAATATTGAATCCTGGCATGGCCATAGCCATAAACTTAATCTTTCTTGGTTTGCCTAACAAGGGAAAATTATCTTTCTCCTTATTTTTCTCAGTGATTTATTCATTATTTTGGTGCTAGAAATGATTTATTTTCTTCTCACTAGCCTTGCTGCAGAAGATTTGGTTGGCTGAAACCACAGAAAAGCTTTTGCACAATGCATATTATCTCACTAAGAAAAAGGTTTAAATAGAACTTTGCACATTTGCATCACTATTAAGACTGTACTGTTCTCCAAATGACCACTATGTTCACAGTGGTAATAAAAGAAAGCAAATAGAAATTAAATACAAAATTATCTCCATTACACTTAGACAGACAAGAACTGGCTGAAAATAGAGGTGGAAGTAGATAGAGTAGCAGTTTTATTCAGCAACTGGTCTTGAAGAAAGACTATACATTTGAGATACTAAAATGCCTAGAGAAGTGTCAGAACAACTTCAGTTTTTCTCAGAATTAGGTAAGACTCATGAATGTCACCATGTCTGAGAAAAAGCCTAGAGATGGTCATAAATAAAGCAAGAGGCTTTAAGGGGACAAAATCAAGTGGATATGTGGGTGAAAATACATGGTAGTCATGGCATTGCATGGGGTAGCTGCTCATATCAACAGAGGTAGCCCTGTCAGTAACTGTGGATATTTTATTAAATTTAAATGTGAGGAATCCACTATGGCACTTTCCAAAGGAAGGGTACTGGAGAAATCATTTTCTACATCTCTTAATAGGTGTTGGCTATGATATGCCCCTGAAGTCATACAATCTACAAAGCATCAACAACTCCATATGGAATAATCATAAATTATTTTCACATACTTATCAAAAGCCAGCCAGATGGGTGGGTGGCTCTGGTGAAAATGTCCTGCATTCAGGCAGATGTAAATATTTGACCACTAGTAACAGATTTTAAACTGTCTCTGGAAAGTTGCTGGAAGCACAGATAATGTTCTTATAAATGTTATTAAATCCAAAGCCACTCAAAGCAGAAATTAAAGCTTCTTTAATTTTGCCTTCTTCCTCGCAGTTCAGATGCTCACATGCTACCTATCTTAGTTAAGTGGGCTTCTCTCACGACCCAAGTGCCCAGACAGCTGCCCTGGGTACCCTTACAGGACACTCATCCCCTGTGTAGGGCACTGGGCTTCATTTGGTGCAGCAGTCCCATGAGAATGAGAGAATGGGAATCCATTACATTCTCGAATGCTATTGAATATTTCAGGAAGGACACTCCCCCCTTACTAGAAACTGCTCAATATTTTCTGGCAAACAAATTCTCAGAGGCCATGGCAGAGAAAAATACATAACGGAGAATGCAGAGAGTTTCTAAAGAATGTTTTAGCTTACCCCATGTTATGTATTTTGTCCATCATGATATATCACAAATGCTGGTAGAAGTGTTTCATGGCAAATGCAGGTAATTCTTTGGGATTTGGAAGAGGGAATAAGGTAACAAATAACAAGGTAACACATCATTTTTGGTGTTTGGACCTCATCAATTTTTGTGCACTTCTTGAAACAGTGCCCTGTGGAAACTTGTTTAAGTCACACACAAGGAATTGCACAGAATCCAGTACTTGTCAAACTGAAGTGTTCTACTTTATGAATAATTAACTTTGCCTCTCAAAACCAGCTGTGGATCTGCAAAATTACTTATGGATAAGTTTATTTCCCTCTCTTTCTCATTTATCAGAATCTGATTTACTTAATTTACTTAAGCCAGGACCTCTTTTATGGATTCTTAAAAGGGAATGGACAATAGGGCAGACTTAGACTGGGCACTGGAAGCATTTCTTTACCAAGAGGGTGGTCAACCAGACCTCAGTCTGTTGAAACAAACTCACCTTCACTGAGGTCGACCAGACCTCAGTCTGTTGAAACAGACTTCACAGGGAGGTGGTCAATGCTCCAAGTTTGTCAGGGTATAAGAGGCATTTGGACAATGCCCTTAAAATCATGCCTTAACTTTTGGTGAGCCCTGAGGGATCAGGATGAGATGATCACTGTAGGTCCCTTCCAACTGAAATTGTCGATTCTATTTTATTCTGTGCTATGCCACTTAATTGTTTTGGCCGTTCATGTTTTCATTCCTGAGAGAATATTAAATAAATTTTTGGTGGTGAAACAAGATCTTGTTTTTCTTATTCTAAAGAAAAATGGATGGTGTTATAACAGCCACTATAAATACACCCTCAAAGTAAAATCATTTCAGTTATAAATTTAAGGTTTTGTATTTTGATTATACTTTAAAAGTCACAAAGTTTAAAATTAACTGTACACTTCATAAAAGAAAAAAAATACAAAATAGCACTTAAGAGGCATGTCTGTCCATTTGATCTTTGCATGGCTAATAAAGGATCTGATGTGAATATTCCCTTATACAAATAGAAATTTGTTCCACTGTGTTATTTAATGTTGAATCAGGCACTAAACTAAATCAGGTCATTCAAAATCCCATAGTTGAATAGTTGAGTCATTGCAAAAAGGAAACATTTAGACTCACTAGAGTAAATAAGAAAATTCACACACCATGACCTATATCCTCTTTTATTTTTAGATACCACAGCATAATTGTGCCTAAAATGGGAGGTGCATCATTGGTGATCTGTAACTGTGGCAATCATTCTTTCATTCCTCACATGTATCCAAGCATTACCTGTATCTGACTGCAAACAGAAATGGAAGCAGTATCAGCAAATTAAATTAAAAAAAAAAAAAAAAAGTGATCTTGTCAAATATTTGCAACTTCAGGTGTGGCTCAGCTCAGGAACTGCATCTCTCCATTCTCTGACAAGGATGAACTTTCTGAGTGAGCTGCTTCCCTCCTATTTTCCTGTTTGCCAGGAAAAGCTCTCATGAGTTTATCAATCCTTGTGGTGCTATTAATGAAGCCATCAGAATAGAAGGGTTGGTTCAAGGCACAAAAACAGTAGCAGACTCTACATTCCAACCAAGTACCTGAGCAATGGCATGTGGTGAGAGCACACCCTCATATGATGGATGCACGCAACTGGGCTCATGTTGGCAGCAAAAAAAAATGCATGCAGAAGTTTGCCTGCTTTACCATCACTCCCAGCCACAAACCAACCTATCCCCAAAGCAGGAAGGCAGGCCTCAGCCCCGTGCATCCTACATAATTCTCCCTTCACGTTTAATGCTGAACACAAAGTCAAGGACAAGCTGTAGAAGTTGTAGTCATGTGTCTGTGAAGATAATTGCAAAGATTATCTATTTTCACCCACCCCAAAGAGGAGTTTCTTTATCAGCCCTTTTGGAGAAAGATGCACACTTATGCTCACTTGTTCTAACTCTACATGCTCCCAGTGTTCCATCACCCAGAACATTTAAGGGAACCACAAGAAACTGCTAGGAGTAGGGGAGCTCAGTAGCAATCCCACATAATTTAAGGTTATTTAAGATTCTGGCAGGATACTCCAAGTGAGCAAAGCACCATGCAGGAGCCAAATGAGAAAAGAGTCTGGTTCATCCTAGTGTTGAGAGATGGCTGACCTTTGAGCAAATCCAGTCATAGTTGTTATGTACCGGAGCAGGTCTGAAGCAAAGACAACAACAAATGATGCCTGGTGATGACAGCTAAAACCAGAGTCCTAAAACATCTCTCTGCTGAGCAGAGCCAAGCAAAGCATCAGCTCATGCCTCTGATCACAGGCCACCAAGAAAGAGCAGCAGCATTCCTTGGCACATTCTGTAGCCAGGCAACTTTCCATGGCTATTTTTGACAACTACCAGGTGGTGGCCAGCCAATACATTCTGCAGATGGGCAGATGATCACATCTTGTTGCCAAAAAGCTTTAAGTGATTTATTCCCTTAGAGAGGTCCACAGTATTTCTAAGCTCAGTCCCAAGCAGCAGCATCTCAGTACAGGGTGAGCTGAGAAAAAGTGTCCAGCAGGTGATTTGTCACTTCAGCTTACTTCTCAGAAGATAAAGTAGAGCTTGCAGTGCTCTCCCAGCCAGCTCAGGGGGCCCTCAAAGTTACCTGTACACCCAGAGGAGGATTGTGTCAAGCCCATGAAGGTGCCTTTGCCACGGGTGAAGTTTGTTTCTGAGCACAGACGTGCTGCTGCGCAGTGCATCTCAGGCAAACAGTGCAAACATAAATCTGTCCAAATCTGGAGGGTGCTTTATGGAGAGCTGAAGCCCCTTGGAGTGGCATGCTTCTGCCAGCAGAAAATAAATTGTGTGGACCTTATGCCAACTGAGAGCATCCCTTTCTAGCATTTTCAAACACAAAGTCACGTAGGAAGATGCCAGAGAAGTAGTCAGAAAACAAAAGAAACTGCAAGCCAGGGTCTCCAGTGGAAATGGTATTCATGTCAAATGACATAAGTGTCAAGCATGAGTCACTGCTGCCATTTCTCCCCTCCCAGACGAGGGGAATGTATACTCTGTGGCCAAGGCAGAGCAGGACAGGATGATAGATATTATGCAGTTTAACTCCAGTGCAAATGAGCTGTTAGGGTTTAATAGAAGTGTCTCTCTATAATGCACACTACATTTCCATAGCACCCAATGAAGGACTGGAAACTGTCTTACAGCCAGTGAGAGTTTACCAACATTTCAGTGGCAGAAAGCAACACTCTTGGAAAGCTCTCCTGAACCACTGCCCACATTTGGTAGCTGTGGTGACTAATACAAAGCTGTTGTTTTAAAAACAGCATTAGAACAAGAAAGCTACTTCATTTTCCTCCCTGATTGTAGGCCAAGTGCCAGCAGTGACTGACAGCTTGATCTGCCAAACAAGAAAAGTTTAGGGTGGGGGAAGTTATTATTTAGACATGAGAAAAGTGATGCACCTTTGAAAGTGTGTACACATAAAGCGTGTCTTCATTTTGAGAGCATGGTTTTACATAAAAGGGGCTGCTTAAACTAAGAGCAAAGTGGGCCGATCCTCATCCATTGCAGTACTGTGAGCAAAGCTCCAGCAGCCCACAAATGCCAGGAATCTGCCCTCTTGTCTGCTTTCCACCCCACTTTATTGTCTGTGAAGTTTGCCTTCAGTCTACCCAAGCTTGGTGTACTTCAATAACTCAGTCAACAGAGGGAAGCAGATGGCAAACATTTCCTCCCAGAAGCCTGGGGTTTCTTTCTGGCATCTCAGTGATATGAGAGGTATCACAGATACCTCTTGCACAGACGCAAACCCTCTGGCCAGCACCACTGTGCTTTGCCATCAGTTTCCTCTCTCATCAAGGCGTCATTGGCTTTTAAAAGTCAAAGGGACCTGGTTTGATTTTGGGACTAGCCGTGTACATGGTTTGAACCTTATCTCACTTCTTCAACAAGTTCTCCAGAAAAAAAAAAAAATCTGCTGGGAAAAAACCTGCTAACACTGATTGTTTGCTGCTCATCTGGACACCATAAAGGCATGCATGTTGTTTAGGTGACACTGTGTCATCTCTTGCACATGATGTGCAGGCTGGGTTATCTCCATGAGAATAGGAGGAGGTTAAGGGGCCAGGAGGGAGGATTTGCTGTGGTGCCTGAAAATGCTGTTATTTTTTAGGTGTGCATGCGTGTGAGTCTGCAGGACTCTGACAGTTCAATGTGCCCAATGCTTTCCACCATTTTCTCATTTTTTAATAACACATAATTCAAACTTATGAATAGTGACTATTTCACCAGAGCATGACCATAACCTGTCATCTGGAATAGGCATTTGCAGTAGTGAAATGCTTTGGGTCCATAGAGATACCAGTACAGCTCCAGAATAGAAAGATATTTTCTGACACTAGATTACTTACTGTAAGAGATATCTCAGTGTTCAGTGGCACTGAATTCATTATTTGTCCATTTTGACCACATCAGACTTTATCCCACAGGTTCCAGAAAGAAACAGCAAACTCCTACTGCAGCTGTGATATCATCCCCCTGAAGACAGCAGGGCAAAACTTCTAATTATTACCCATGGTACCAAGTCTCTGCACAGGTTTTTTTGTTTGCTTTGGTTTGTTTAAAGAAATCTTCTTTCCCTTATGCCGTAAATGTTAGAACTGAGCCCTGGCACAGTTGCTGGCCTCAGAGGGAGAAGAAGGAAAACCCAGGAGAATCAGCCCACTGCACCCCAACAAGCAGAAAGCTACAGAGACGTCAGGGCACAATACATACTATAAAGTTCTTCGCTGGAACAAAAGCACCCTCATTGCACTCTCATTCTCTTTTAAATCAACAGAGTTGTAAAAGTTATTTCTATAGGCATCTATTTTCTCTCTCTCATAAAATTGTTTGAAAGCATTTCCCAAACAGCCCTGTCGCTATTGTGCAGCCCACACCCCGCCCCAAACGGCGCTCCTTGGCTCCCATGGGCCGTGGCCCTGAATACTGCAATCACTCTGCTGCCTCACAGCCTTCCTCCTCTTGTGAAAGCCAGAGCAGAAACCAAAATTGTTCCAGAAACACTAATCTGTGTTTTCTGTACACTCCCCAAGGAGAGACACAACTGACCTATTTTCATATGTCCTTCAGAAAAGAGTTTTCCTACCCACCCTAAGAAGATTCCGTCTTTCTCTCCTTACAAAGGATTGCAAAACAAGTACTAACAAATCCTAATTGCCTTTTTTTTTCCTCTGACACCATCATGTGAAGACCACTTGCCCAGGGTTAGAAGGGCTCCTTGTTCATTCCCTGAATACATCACTCCAAGTCAGAGATTGGCCATTTTGAGCAACTGAGCCATATGTAGGCACAAATGCCTTGCTGAAGCATCTATCTGTTTGTCAGTGCTGCACATTTGTCATTGTTCCTGGTATCAGACAGTACAACTAGAGAGGCAACAGGGGAAGCAAGCAATTGGTTAGGGGGGAAGTAATCTGTGGCGTTGTTTGTGCCCAGGGAAGGCTGTAAGAGCACAGCTGTGTCTGCAGAAATTCAGGATCTGGGGCACCTTGTGCAAAAGGAGTGATGTTTTATTGTCAGCCTGTCATCCAGGTAATTACATCTATTTCATGAACAGAAGCAATTTCAGTGAGAATAAAGGTTCAGCCTTATCTGATGGTGATCCTATCTCTTGTGTCCAAGCAACTGATACATCACACAGGGTAGGAAAGCACCATGATGTTTCTGGCAAGTGAGGAGGATTGAGGGGAATATCCCCTCCTTTCACACATGGGCCCCTTTTCTCAGCCCTCGCCTTTTTCCACAGTCCTAACAAGTTTCCTTTCATGCATTTAACTCTGCTCAAAGCTGCACTCTAAATGCCAATTTTCACATCCTAGACATTTTTATTACTGCACATTTTCCACTGGGATCCCAGCTGTCACCTCACCATGTCCCTACCATGATCCAGTGGCACAATGGCAATCTGTGCCATCTCAGCAGTCTTCAGCTGTGCATGCCCCATGACCACACAGAGCCCTCACATGGGTATTTTTCTCCCCTTAAACCCATTCTTACCCAGCTCTGGTCCACATGAAGATCACCTATATGTGTCACCACTTATCCCTCCCTGTTGAAGGGGTCTGAGTATTGAAGACCTTCAGCCCTGCTGATAAACCATACACATGATGATTTGAGATATCGTAAGTAAAGCCATGGCTTCAAATAATTTATTTAACACCTAGTATATTACACACCAAAGACTCTGTTAGAAACACAGTGCTGAGGTTTGAAGTCAAACACCAAAAAAAAAACCACATCTAAAGGAAGTATTAATTTTGCCTACAAAACCTGTTTCATTCCAAACACTGGCTGGATTTCCTTTCTTCAGGGTGTAGTAAAGGAATCTGGTTGTTGCTGAAATAGCTGAATGTGTTAGGAGACTTTGGAGTGGAAAATACAGTCTTAGAGTTGAGGGTAAAGTGGGAACTGGATTGTTTGGGGTTTTTTTGATTTGGTTTTTTTTTTTTTTTTTTACTTCCATTTGCTTAAGTGCTGTAGGAGACTAGGAAAAGGATTCCTAAATGTTCCCTATGCTGAAACTCTGACATGGAAGTAACTCAGGCTGATGTGAAGAACTATTCACCCTCCGGGGCTTTCCAGAAAATCAAGAGCAGCTGTGCTTTGAATCCAGAACTGCTGCAGAAGTCCTGAAGAAAAAAATGAACCGAGTTTGAAACACCTCTGCCAAGAAGCTCAACTATTTGATTTTCAACTTTCTGAGTTCCAACTTCTTACCCAAAATATAGTGCTACACCTCCACGGTACACTGAAAATATCACCTGACTTTGGGGATAGGGAGATGCAGTAGTGTTGAGACTGAAAAAGCCCTGGGGATAGGGAGTTTATTAATAAAAACCTACTCTTTAGAATTAGACTTCAACATAAAAGGGGTCTCAACTTTTCCCTGGTGTCCTTCCC
Organism: Emberiza elegans; assembly: GCA_024865655.1. Lineage (NCBI taxonomy): Eukaryota > Metazoa > Chordata > Aves > Passeriformes > Fringillidae > Emberiza > Emberiza elegans. The sequence continues at coordinate 42,616,251 of JALJVW010000175.1, read as the reverse complement.
ACTTGCCTGGACTCTGCTTCATTCTGCAGCTTCTGTGATCTTGGAGCAAAGTCAGGCTAGGTGCTGCAGAGAAGCTCAGTGTACAAAATTACCTTCATCCTCTCTCCCTGTCCCACAGGATTAACAGCAGTGTGGCAACAGTACAAATGAGTGAGGAGCAGACACTGTCGCCAAAAATTAAATCTGAGGTGGCACTAGCCCCTGGCAAAGTGTTCTCCAGCCTTTTTCAGTCAGTCAGACATAGCTGTTAAGGGAACAGTTTTGGGGATGTGTCAAATGCAATCTCATAAAAATCTCCTTTCTGATGGGAGTTTTAGGTTATAAAAGTTAATGCAATGCAGATAGATGAGTTGAACAGGCTGTTTCCCAACAGACTCTGGTATAAACAGTATTGCATTATATAAAGCTTGAATCACAGCTTTCTCAGCAACTGCTTAGTGCAGACTGGGTATCTATCTCATGAAAGGCAATGAAAATAGTATGGAGAGAAGGCTGCAGTTCCTAGGAGAAGACCTGGCAATAAGATGGGGATTTTGAACCTTTTTTTTTTTTCTCATTAAAAAGTATACAGCCAAAATGAAAGCTAAAGAATAATTTCATTATTGCTCCCTCTTTATTTAAAAAAAGCATAAAGTCAGACAGTCTCACTAGCACATTATGAGGATATTGATGCAGTTAAAAACAAACAAATAAAAAACCACAGGGACTTTTCTACCCGGAAACCTGTTGTGTCACTCCTTCAGCTTTGTCCCTGGTGGCAGACCATGGGAATTCCCAGTCCCGGGCCCCTGTGGCTCGCAGCCAGCCCTGCCATTGAGGCTGTGCTTTCAGCCTGGGATGTTGCTGTGCTGCAGGGGCAGAAAATAACCCTTCAGTCTGCTTCCTGCCAGGATGAGGTCGGGTCTGAGGGGTCCTGCAAACCTCTGTCAGCACCATGAAGAAGCAAGGAGCCTTCTTACCTCCCAGGGAGGAGAGAAAAATTAGACAAACTTTGTTTAAGCCAGCAACAACCCAAAGACTTCTAGAGTCCCATAACAAATTTTGCTTTAGTTTCTTTCATGGAGTATCTTAGTCATTCAAGGCTCTCACAGCTTGAAGGCTGGCTGAGGAGAGTACGTGGTATTTCAGCTGTCTCCTTTGAAGCAGGCACAGATTTAACAGGTGAGGGAATGACAACCACTTAGCTTTACACCTGCAATTACACCTCTTGGTGTGCTTGGCTAATTTGGTGCCCAACATCCCAGAACATATCTGTAGCCACGTGGTAGTTCAGCCCCTGGCTTCATGTGGGAGCTGCAGCTGCCCCCTGATCAGCCCATCCTGGTTTATGCGGTGGGAAGGGTCTGTGCAGCTGGAGCTGAAGTACAGAGGGCCAGACCTTGGAAGTCTATTGGAAGGGTTTGTCTTCAAAAGAGCTCTCTTTCTTCTTGCATGGCATTTACAGCACAACAGTGACTAATGCACCTTTCCCTGCCCACAGCAACCTGGTGGATATTTGGGTTTGGTCCACAGGTATGTGCACCATTAGCATCTTTACCTATTCCAATTCCTAACAGGGTAAAGTTTAATCATTCTTATTCCTGCTGCTATTTTGGGGAAGAAAAAGAATCATTCTGTCATTGCGTGCTCCAGAAAACATGAAAGTCTCTAAGGAGCCCAGGCTTCCTGTTACCAATGCCTTAAACTTTGCCCCACCTTTGGGAAGCACAGGCAGCTAGTGGAAGAATGTCATCCACTCTAACAATTGATTTTCTTATGTACAATAACGTCAGACCTTTTAAATAAAAGGCTGACCTGTCTCCTTCTAAAATAATTCATCTGTTTTATGGAGTGTTGTTCTGATTATATACAATTCCCACAAGAAGGGAAGTACCTTTAAAATAAGGACTATTCAGTACTAGTACAGGATTTCCTCTTGTTGTTGATAATTTCCTCCTAACAGAAGACGCAATGAATCCCAGAGAAATTCAAAGGGGCAATCTACAGACAGTTAGGCATCTACATCATACAGGGAACATTGTTCAATCACATTGATGTTTTCTTGATGAAGTAAAAAACAGATATACCTGCTGTGCAGCCTATAAAAGGGTTCCTACAGCACACACTGTAGTTCCCTTTGCTACATTTTTAATCACTATCCAATCCCCCTAACTTTCACATAACCATCCCTGAACAGCAACAAATGACATTTTTTCTCTTTTCTTCTTTTGCTATGAAATCCAGCCTCTGATATGACCTCTGCTGTTAAAGAAGGTGGGCTTGGTGACAATGAGAGGATTACCCAGTCATTATCAGCACTATCTACAGCAGATCTATAACATGAAAGTTCTGTGTTCTCTCTACCAGATGTCCCTTGACTCAGAAAGAGGGTCCATACTCACCTTCACTAGAAGGGCTCATTTCCCACTACTGGTCAGAACATGCACCTGCCCTAGACATGTAATTGTGAAGGAGACCTCATATCTAATAAATGGCTAATCCATGCTGAGAAACACCATATCAAAACCCAGGAGCTACGTGGCAGCTCTAACAGCCAAGTGGTAACTGCTGATGAAGGCTGAGTGGCTGCCAGTCACTAGATGCTCTTATCAGGTATTCTGATGTCTCAAACCCTCTGTCAGCTTGGGTCAAGCCCTATCTCATGCTTTAATTCCCTGAGCTCCTTACACTTACATGACTGGATTGTACAAATGCAATCAGTAAACCACGCTGTGATGCACTCTTACAGCCACTGATGTCCATCTAGCCCTGGTTTCTCCTTAGCCAGTGGGATGACCCATCAAATTCAATGAAGACATTCACATGCATTGTTTCAGCACCTTATTGGTTTTAAATAACGTGCCTCACTGTTTGTATGGTGCTCATACTGAGAAAAATTACAAATACTGAGTACTACCTTCCCCTCTCTAAATTCTCTGCATACTGGCATGCAGCTTATTTTTCATCTGATGTCAGGTATTTCTGTATCTTTGCCACAGGCAATGCAAACAATGCATCTCTTCACTCATCTGTTCACAGCTTCAATTTTCCTCTGATCCTACGGATCAGCCTTCCTTCCTTCTCCTGCCATTCTCTGGCAGAGCTGCTTCACCAACTTTCCTACTCCCAACATCCTTCCATCTGTGAAAGCAGAGCAAACCAGAGCAATGCACGTACCTGTTTAACCTGTTACTAATGTTTGTGCCAGGCTTTACAGCTTACCTTGGAGAAGCCACCTGGAAAGCTCCAAGAAGTCTCTTCAGTGCAGAGAGAAAAGTGTCTGCAGCATCCTCAGCCCTGTGCTGAGCTGCCCCAATGAGCAGGAGGTGTGCAGAACTGGCTCCAGCCGTTCCTCCCCTTCCTTGGCAGAAGGTTTCACCTGAAATGAGCAGCCTTTGTGAAAGACACTGAAAAGGTCCAAACAATGTAATGTGGTTAGGGGGTCTACAAGCAGGCAGATTGCCCCCCAGTGCTCAGCTGTCCTTAGATAAGCCCCTCCTGCATTATACAGCTGTGTTACGTGTTTTATTGAGATAAAAAAATAAAAAACAGCTGGAAGGGAATCTACGTCTAAGAACTTTGCTGGGAAGGTTTGGGCAGACTGCACACTGCATGGGTCAGAGCAAGGCAGTTTGTTTGGTCCACTCCTTCAAGCTGCATGAATAATCAGCAGAATTTGCTAGACAAAAAATTTTACAGGAGTAGGTGGAAAAAGAGAGATCAACATATAATACCCAAGCACTTCCTTAATAAAAGCCTTCACTAAATGAACATTTCAGATTCCCAAAAGACACCTTCGAGGATCTGTATCTTCCAAGGCACTGGCATTTCAACATTTATGACTGCAGATTATATTGCAAGCATGAGTCAATGCCCACATCTCCTGGCTCCAGAAGAAAGAGACTGTTCTAATTTTTATTTATAAGCTGGGCAAGAGGAGAGAGAGTAATTTGGTTACAGGCAAAGCACACACAGACCCTGCAAGGTCAGGTAGGCTGGTTAACACATGAACATATTCGTGCCTTAGTGTACTGAGTCACAAACACCACAATCCATCTCTGCATGCTTTCATGTAAGGCCTCAGAAAAGGGCTTTGTACTTAATTTTTGTTGCCTTCCAGCGCAAAGCCCATGGCCTCTACATTATTCACTAGAGAATTCCAGCGCCATGTAGAGCATGTTGCAATCCAAACTGGGAGTTTCTGGCAATAAACATTTGTGAGTATGCACACAATATAAAACAGGAAGAAGGATTTCAGTTTATCTGTGTTCACTTGGGCTTATTTGTTGCTTGGGAGGAAAAAAAAAAAAAGCCTGGCAGACTTCCCACCACTATGCAATAGTCTAGGAAGGCTCCTGTCACCTGGGGACTCACATGCTGATGTGTGACTGAAGAGAGCAATAGGCAGGATTCATGGGGTTTTCAGCAGGATCCTAATAAACTCTGTCATGCTACTAGTGTTAAGACAGGAGTGCTGAACAGAAAGTGTCCTAAGATCTACTGACAGCTTCTTTCCAAAAGCTAAAAAATGTCACTTTCATCAGCTATTCCTTTACGCCAAAGCACAGAATGGATTTCCAGAGGTTTGTATCTGGTTTCGTGCAGCATTTACCAGCCTTTTAAATTTATTCTGCACTCCAAGCCAGCTTCCTTAATAAAGGAGGATAGTATTAGCTTATACGCAGCACCACATCATCTTACATCCTACACAAAGCTTTGGCCTGAGGATTTCCAGATGGACACATTTTATCCAAAGCAATTGAAGATCATTTGGGGGTCATAGGATCAAGGCACATATGCATTTCCTTTCTTTTCCAGCATCCCTCTGGTTAAGCTTGTGCTCCTGAATTGCTCTTTTGCAACAAGTAAACCTTTTGGATTCTGAAGATATCTATTGCCTAGAGAACCAAGCTTATTTTGCCTTTCTTAGTTTCTCTTTAGAAACCTACCATCCTGTAGGAACAACAAAAAAAAATAGCAGAATGTCTCAGAATTGCAGTTTTTAAGAAAAAACAGCATTTAACATTCATAGAGAAAGTTTCCAACTACAACTGCCTCTTGAGGAAAGGAGACCAAACACTGCCATACCTGTTTCACTGCTGGCAAAACAGATGTACATGAAGTGATTGCTAAGACAGATTTACAAAGTTGGCAGTAGCCCTGGACTTACGATCTTGGTGTTTCAGCTTCAGGGCCATGCATTTCCCATTTGAATTACTAGTTTTTGTGAGTTGCTAGAATTCATTCATTTCTTTCTATGATAACAAATCAGTAGATTTTTGAATCCCTAAAAATGAATATAGAATTACTGCAAAAGTTGAATTAGTACTTTTCATTAATACCTTTGTCATTGGTAATAGAAAGAGAAGACAGTGGATATAGAGACAAACACCAGCAGTGAAACTTTTATTGCAGTCTGCTTCTGAAGTCCATTCAAGGGTAGGACAGTGGGACAAAAATAATTATAGGGGTCTTTCTACACAAAAGAGCCAGCTATTTAGAGGGAGGCAAAGTCATTTGAATGTCAATGAAATAACCATTAAAAGGCTGAGAAGCATTGCCATTTATTAAAAGATCTAAAGAATAGTTGCATGCACTATAGCAATCTTCTAGGTAGGAGTTGTTAATTTGCTATAAAAACCTGTTAGGGACAGGGCAGAACGTAATTAAACAGGAGACAATACACACTGTGAAAGGAAACTGGATTTGGAATTTTACAGCCTCTTATTTCAGGTTTCTACATGAAATACTATGCTCTATAATCTGTCCTTAATAACACCTATGTATTTCTAGCTCCCACAGTGTTTTGCATTTCATTTCTAGCAGTGGTCTCCTACAGCCCCAGAAGGAAGGTAAAACAAGGTTACGCACTTGAATGCTCTCCCGCTCTTTCCAGCCTCACAGCAACCCTTCTTCCGAGAAAGTCTCTCATCAATGCCACTCCTTAATTGGCCTGAGAGCCCCTCTTTAAACAAAGCTCTCGTCTCCCACAGGGCCGAGTTCTTTCTGCTATTCTGGCACAGCTAAATCCAGAAAAGGATGTGCCATTTACCAAAACAAGTGCGCTATAAATTCAAATGTGCAGGAAAGTAAAGTACTTCCAGAAGTTCTGCAGGTAGGACAGACTGCACCAGGAGAAAACCTATCTGCCTGTAATCCTGCCAGGTTCTTACTTCAAACAAAGGTGTTAGACACTGGTGGTACCACTCAGAAACAAATAGAGGATCAATCAGAAACCTGGGGTAGATTCTGCACTAATGAACTGAATGTGATCTGAACCTCATTCTAACGCGCAAAACTTCATTTCAGAGCTACAGGACAGATAACAAGTTCATGAGTTAGACAGAAAAGGATTTCTTATTTGTAAAGATGATCACTTGTTAATACAAGTCATTAAGAATATTCAAGCGCAGTGCAGCTTTAACCTCTTCTTTAGCAGAAACCCTGCTATCTTCACTACGTGCCCACACACTGCCAGGCACATAAAAGCGATGTGCAAAAGAAATCCTACATTTTCCTTCCCTTGACTGTTACTCCAAGGCACTGTGGTTCTTCATGTACTCAGCTAGTAAAGCTACACATGCCGTAATATCTGAGAAACGAGCAAATATAAATGGCCACAGCAGGACTCAGTAGCAATCGTTCAATATATCCTGTGACACCACAGGCATAGAATTCTCCACTGATATATATCAGACAAGCATGTCATTTAAAATAATTTGTTCTTTCTCCTTTATTTAGCCACAACACAGATACAAGAGCAGGCAAACCCCTTCCAGTGGAACTCACTCAATAAACCTGTTCAGATCAAGATTCTCATGAAATCAAGCAAATATATGTACATGCACACACTCTCAGGCACACAAGAACACAGCAGAACCCTTAAAAAATTAGGAGTGGCACTGAACTGCACCTAAAACGCAATGGAAACATCACCTAGTTAGGATGCATCTGTTAAACAACAAGGCTGTGCACTGAACAGGTTCCCACTGTACCATTCCACTGGCTATTTAAATACCAGCATCAACTGTTTCAGCTGAAAATTTGAAGCTGACAGAGAAGAGTCTGACCTCAGATACTCAAGAATTCAGGCTAGCAGAACAATTACTCCACTGTAACTCAGAGCAGGATCTGGCCCTATGGAATGACGGTGCATGTGATCAGCTCTGGCTGGGAGATTACTGCAGGTGACAACTTTAATTCCCAAAACTTCCCCAGCAACTAAACCCACCACCAATACAGCATGCAATTTGACTTTTGCACCCTCCCCACTCATACTGCTCCTTTTGATGGAAGACATAGTGTAGTGGTTCTAAGAAGTGAGTAAATATCTAGTAGGGACTAGAATAAGATTGCCAAATATACCAAATGGCTTCAGAAGAAAGAGGAATTGGGCTCTTAGATAAAGCTGGTCGAGCAGGTCCATCTGATTTGTCAACGCTTTGCTCAGAAATATACGACTCAAATATAGTTTACAAAAAGAGTAATTCTTTATAGAACATCTCAATGTCAAAATACTAACAAAAACACAGCTTCTAAATGCTGAGAAGAATGGTCTTGGAAAAATTAGTAACAAAACTAAGCCATCGCTAACAATAATAGGTGGTATCTCTTCATAAAAAGCCAGTCTGATGTACTCAGGAAAAATGAAACATTTGAAATAAACTGTTTACAAGAGTGACTTAAATGCTCAGCAGAGATCTAACACAACTGTTAACAAACCACTATTGTAATTTTATTTTTGGACAACTTCAGCAACTATCAAAAAAAAAAAACCCAAACAACCTGTTAATACAAAAATGTAGAAAATAAAAAGAAAAAATCCAATGAGACAGTTTTTAGACAAACTCAGTTAAGGTGAAGCTGTACCTTTGTCCCAGTTACTAAGAACTTCAACTGTAAGGGTGGCATAACCCAGCTCAGCTAGGTTTATAGGCTTTCCCACCCTTGCTAAAGAGTCAGTTCTCAGAAGGCGCCAATCTCAGTCCCCCAGGGTCTGTAGGGTTTGCTGAGCGCCGCTGACTGCGTTGGTGTCGATGGGCTCAGCACGTTGGGGGACAGCAGATGAAAGGAGCCAAACGAGAAGGGGAACGCAGACAAAGATGCCATGGAGGAGAGAAGAGGAGGAGACAGTTTGGTGGTAGATGTGACCACAGGGAGCACTGGTCCGACGCTGCCATTTGGGGGCACTCTGAGTGAGGGAGTTTCAGCATGCGGGGCAGCAATTCTGGTCTGGTGATGTGGTTCTGTGGAAGATGCTGTAGTACTGGTGTTACCATGCCCATTTTGAGCCAGCAGCAACGGGTGAGGTATGTGAGGGTGATGTCCAAAGGCGCTGCCCCAAGGAATGTGTCCAATGCCAGCGTGTGCACTGCTGGCTGCCTCCCGCTGAGAGGCGTAGTTGTTGAGATGAGACACGAGTCGCACCCGCAGGGGGTCAGAGGCATCCAGACCCTCTATGATACTCAGGTATCGAGCAACCTCAGCCAGGCACTCTCGAAACCCGAGACTCCGGTAGTCCATAGCCAAAGCGTGAGCATCAAAATAACCTAAGAGAAAAGAACAGAGAATGAAGTCTTAAGATGTTGTTTTCTAGTCATTGCCTACAAGTAGGCTCCCCACTCCACCCTCCCCTATAAGCATATTTCACTTGGATGTGGTTAGTATTCCCAACCATAGACTAGCTGCCAAGCTCCTTTTATTTTTCTTCCTTTTTTGTTTAACAAGCTTTTCTTTTATATCTGTGCTGTGATGCTGCAAGTCCCAAGACCAGGCACAAACTGCCACTTTTAAACTGGAATTGCCCACTGACACTGGAGGAAAGTATTTTTGTTCCTTCCGTTTGTCTCCCTGGTGCAAGTTAAACCACAGCACAATGAAATTCATTAGAAACACAAGTCCTAACTTATCAGGGGAGACTTGAGCAGGCAAAATACTTTTTTCTTAAAAGGGCCGTTCAGCATTTCTGCTAAATCTTTTCACCACTTATTTCATCCTGTATTTTTTCCTAGTTTTGTTCTGAACTTTCAGAAAATTAGAGAAACGAGCATTAGACATCAATAATAACTGCTTTCCAAGCTGCCAAAAGCTGATTCATTTCTCAGTGCTGACACACTGCTAGAGAGACGTAGTCACTCTCCTCTAGAACAACTCTCTCCTCAGAGCTAGCACTGCAAAACCTTTCAGTGCTAGTGATGCCACAAATCTTGTGAAGTAGAGAAAGTCCCTAATTCCTGATGAAACGTAAGTGAGCTGCCGTTCACTTTCTGCAGGCATTGCCAATGCTCGGGAATGCGCTGCTCTCCCAGCAGCCTCCCTGCAGGGCTGCTGACTGTCACGCACAAAACTTTACCTTTCCCTCCTGCTGTATGCAGCATTTTCAGGTGATCGACAGTCATCTGCAGAATCTCCGCTTTTTCCAGCTTGGCTGATCCCTAGGAGAGAAGGGAAGGCACGAAACGTTTCAGGCAGCACCAGAGACGTTTCCGAGGGGTGACGCTCCCTCCCGGGCAGGGATGGGGGGGCACCGCGGAGGGTCGCTGGGCGCTACCTGCTTCTCAAAGGCGCTGGGCACCAGCCTCCTCAGCTCGGACAGGCTGTTGTTGATGCGGTCGCGGCGGCGCTTCTCGATGATCTAGGGCAGAGAGCGGGGGTCAGCGGGGCCGTGCCGGGCTGCGGGGAGCCGCGGCCGGCCGGCGGGCACTCACCCCTCGGCGCCTCTTCCTGGCCAGGATCTGCGAGGTGGTGGAGGGAGACATGGAGCCCGCGGCCGAGCTGAGGTTCCTGCGGGGAGCAGCGGGACACGGTCACCGCGGGGGGTTCGGGGGTGCCGGGGCTCCGCGGGACGGAGGGGAGGTGGGGGCGCGGCGCAGCCCGCCGGAGCTCACCCATTCTCGTCTGCGCTCTCCTTCTCCACCTCGACGGCCTCATCCAGCTCCTCGCTGTCCGACGAGCTGTACTCGGGGTGCGCCCGCTTCATGGCACCGCCGGCGGGGCCGGGGGCGGCGGGGCGCGGGCGGCCCTCGGGGAGGCGGCGGGCGGCGGGGCGCGGGAGGAGCGCGCCCAGAGCGCGTCCTGCGCCTCGCCCGGCGGCCGTCTCTCCCATGGAGTTCCCACGCCTGGCGGGCGGGCAGGAGGCAGCGGGCAGAGGCAGGGAGGGACGGAGGGAAGCAGGGAAGGATGGATGGATGGACAGATGGATGGATGGATGGAGGGATGGAGGGAGGGAGGGATGCGGAGGCGGCGGGCACGGACGCAGCCCGGCAGAGCACGCCCGCCGCCGCCCGCCGCCCAGCACCGCCGCGCGCGGGCCCCGCCCGCCCCCATTGGTCGCCGCCGCCGCCACCGCAGCCAATCGCCGCCGGCCGCTGCCGGGGCCACGCCCCCGCCGCGGGGGAGGTGCGGCCGTGGGAACGCGGCGGGGGGCGCGGGGGGGGGGGATGGATGGATGGACGGATGGACGGATGGATGGATGGATGGATGGATGGATGGATGGATGGATGGATGGATGGATGGATGGATGGATGGATGGATGGATGGATGGATGGACGGACGGATGGACGGATGGACGGACGGATGGATGGATGGATGGACGGATGGATGGACGGATGGACGGATGGACGGATGGACGGACGGAGGGAGGGACGGATGGACGGACAGATGGACGGATGGATGGATGGACGGACGGACAGACGGACAGATGGACGGACAGATGGTGTTGGGCAGGGGTGGGAATGGGCACATCCCCATCTGGGGAGCCGGTGTGGGTGCTGTGGGTGCTGTGCAGATGGGCAGGACAGGGCAGCACCCTCGGGGCTCCTTCTGCCAGCCCCTCCTGCTGGGGTCCCCAGCAGCCCGAGCCCAGCGGAATCACTGCACCCTGCGGAGGCTGATGAAGCTTCTTGGGGCTTCCCTAAGGGCCTGGGACAGCTGAGTGAGTACAATCACAGAATAAATGAGGTTAGAAGAGACCTGGCAGACCAGACAATGGCTAGTGCCACACTAAGTGCCACATCCACTCTTTTCCTAAACACCTCCAGGTATGGTGACTCCACCACCTCCCTGGCAGCCCATTCCAGGTATCACCTTTGCTGTGAAGAAATACCTCCTCATGTCCAACCTGAACTTCATCTGGCACAGCTTAAGACTGTTTCCTAATATCCTGCCACTGGTTGCCTGGAAGGAGAGGCTGATCCCCACCTGGCTACAAGTTCCTTTCAGGGAATTCTAGAGACTGATAAGGTCATCCCGATCCTCTTTTCCAGGCTAAAAGAAAAAGGGAAAGCCTTGGCAAGAGTAGCCTGCCCTCTTTCAAAACAAAACAAAACAAAACAAAAAAAAACAAAAAAAAACCTTGGGGTTTTTCAGTTTGTTGGCAATGCAAGGGAAATCAAGGCATCCCTCTTTCCAGTACCCTAACAAACTGCAAATCTGCCAGCCACATGTCTGCCAGCCACTTGTTTACTCCCCCCACCACATATTGTGGCATTGGGCAGAAACAGGAACAGCTTTTAGAAGCTGAAAGCACATGGCCATTGCTGGCAAGGAGGGAGGAATGACAGGAAAGGTCAGCACTGGATACAGGATGTGTGGAGGCCTGGCAGGCACGCTTACTGTGAGTACATGCTGCCTTGCACTCAGCAGGGCCCTCAGCCTGAATGCTGCATTCCCCCAGCAAGTCCTCTTCATTCTGCCAGCTTTCTCAGGCTGAGGTACAGGCAAAATAGGACAGGTGAAATGAGGGTGCACTCTTTGAGGTGGTTTCATAATAATTAAATTTTCATTTACATGGAGCCTTTCAACTCACGCTCCCTTATAAGCTGATTCTTCCACATTTCACAATCAGATGGACTGGAGGATGAGCATCATGTGAGAGCAAAGAGTTGATGAACCCAGATTTTCCCATTCTAAGGCCCTGGAATAATTACCTTCAGCCTCCCATTGGTTTAGGTTACCAGCACAGGGTTGCCTCAGGTTTCATGGAGTTGCCCATATTTTTGCAAAGCATCTCAAGTAGGAGGGAAATGGAAACAGAGACCAAGCTAAAAGTAGTAAAAGACCTGCAGTTAAGAAGATAGAAACAGTCCTGTAGCCACCTGTAAGCAGCTAACAGAAGATGACAGAAACCTTCTATTCCCACATCAATTTTTTTCACAAACTATCCTTTCTGCAGTGCTTTAATTAAGTCTGTGTCAGCACTTCTATTACATCCACGTTCCCAGCCTCTATATTTTTGTTGTGAAACTTGTCTGCCTGCACCACTTGCTTTTACAGGTCAGTGAAAGGTACAGTGACATTTATGCCTTTCTAGCCTGCAGACTACACATCTGAATTCTCCCATCCTGGCACATATAGATCTTCTCCTACTGTGGAAAAAACAAACATGGTAGAAGAAATTCCTTGGGATTAAGCATTGATTGCTTGGGAGTAGAGGTGTGGCCACCCAGGTTCCCAGCAGCTGGATCCTGGAGCTGCCTCCATCTTTAGCTCTGTGAACCACTGGGGCCAGGCAGCCTCCAGAGAAGCTTTCTGAGCTTGTGTAGACACTGACTTCTGCAAATGATTTACAAAAACAGGCAGGTAGAGTGTAGCTGTGCCTCCACACAGTGTGAGCAATTGTAGCTGGCTATCAGCAGCTGTGAGAAGATAGGAAACATTTGCCTGTGTGTGGTTTCAATCTTCCCATCCAGCACTAGGAGGAGCAGACAGCAAAACCAGATTTAAATTGCTCTTGTGCTTTTCTGGTGCTGGGCACGGATCCACAGTGTTGGTCTAATTGTTAACCATGGCCCAAAGGGAAATTTTATTAGCTCAAAATTACCAGCACACCAAGACAGCACTGTCATACATCTCTCTCACTAGAAGGGCAGACAGGAGAGCAGCCCATTGCTCACCAAAGCCCAAGGAAATTAAAACAGTACATAAGGTGATGCTTCTAAATAGAATTTAATTTCAGCCCCCACTGATAGCTTTGCACCAATGGGGCTATGAACCTTAGGAGATGACAGCCTTCTCTCTCTTGTCCCCTACACTGTCACTGTGCCTTCCTTTTCCCTGTTTCACATTGCAGTGCTCTCTTACCTACCTCCTACTGCAGCCATGCCGTGCCTCAGTCACCCCACCACCCAAATATTTCATCTCACACCCCTTCCTATCACACACACCACCACACTTGACTTGCCACCTCTTGCCACTCCCCCCCGCCCCAGGTTCCCCATTGCTTCCAGGTCTGGCACAACTCAGCATTTCCAGATCCAGGGTCTACAGCCACATCTGGCCCCCAGTGCTGGAAGCAGGAATGGCAGGACAGGGTACAGCCCTCACATCAAAGCAGAGATTTAGGTTTGAGACATGCAGGAGCTCTTGGGGCAACTGTCCTTTGGAAGGGAGTGGTGCTAGTTTTTTTGTGCACCCTACATTTTTCTTTGTTGGATGCCCCCTGTAGTGATTTCGGTGCTACTCAAAGTGATTGAAATGGTGTTGTTTATTGCTGCTGCAGGCTTTCCTCCAGCAGAGACCTGCCACTGCTGACCCTTGCTCCAGTGTGTGTGTGCTAAATTAACTCTCATCCCCTTCCTTTAGGTTTTCTCTCCCAAGAGACCAAGTGCTTTGAAGAGTAATCCCGTCAACCTGTCACCCCAAGTCCCGGAAACTCGCTGTTGCTATGGTTACTGTGCCCAATTCAACTGGTGGCTCTGGCACTCGCATTGCAGCCAGGCAAAAACATCAGTGCTCCCCCCTGACCTCCCCTCCCTGCATACATCCAGCTGCAGCACCAGCTCTGCAAGCAAGAGGTTGTTGCTGCAAATCTTGTGCTTTTCTTTATGGAGTTTTGGCTGAGTGTTGATTGTTGGTGCCACTGACACAGGGCAAAACTAGTTACCACAGGTCAAATGGAAGTGCTGGAGAAGTGAATGGGAGTGACAGAGGTGGGTTTTAGACTCCTTGCATGATCTGTTAGCATGTGACTATAAATATGTTTCCTCAGGAGCTGAACTCTGACACTCCTGTCTGCACATGCCAGAGGTCCACACAGGCAGCTCAGAAGTTAGGCTGGGGTGCTCTCTAAGCACACTGGGCCCAGCTTCTGTCATGCAGGCACTGAGTGTCTTTGTGCTGGAGCCATTGCTGCAGCAGAAGGACATAAACCTCATCCATTCACATGCATCTCTAGTGATAGCCAGATCATCAAGACATTGCTCTCTCCAAGCTGGCCAAGGACAGGGATAAATAATATTTACATTAAAGTCTTTACTGTAAGCAGAATGCTCCTGCTGCAGTGCTTCTGCTGCAGGATGAGTTTCAAGTGTCGTCTTTTGGAAGCAGCGTATAGCTATGAATAAGCAAGACTAGCACTGTCAGCACAGTAAGAGCAGCAGTGCAAACAGATATCTGTTCTGGATGGCTCCAACTCTCTGCATTTACCTGCTTAGGCTTCAGCTCATCTCCAAAACCAGACCTGTGTAAAAGGCTAATCTGTGAATGCACATTCAAGCTGCTGACAGGCAAAGCTACCTCATATTTCATCGGCCCTGTGATTGAGGAGGGAAGAGGCAGATTGGCTATTTTATTACCTGGTTTCCTTTCCAATAAATTTTGCCTCTTTTCTCTTTTTATGCAAGGTTCCATCTGACCTAAGGCTCTTACAGATGTCAGCTTCTTCCATAAATATCCCTCCTTCCATTTCCACAACACAGGCTGTCTTGTGGAAAGACACTACAAGACACAGGAAGACCCTACAGGAAGAATGACACCAGGTCATGTTAATTAATGGCTGTCTCAGAATAGATGCAAAAGGAGGCAAACTTGACATGGCACAGTGTAGGAAATTCTGGTTTGACTTGCAACCACCTTTGATCCTAATCACGGGAAAGTGACACCCTGTCCATATGTATAACAGTGCACCTCGTGTAAAATCACACAAAAAGTCGGCAACACGTTATTGGCAGGACAGCCTCTGACAGCATTGCCAAATCTAGAGGGGACAATGGCCCCAAAATTGTGTCAGCTACTGACACCATCCCACCATGGTGACAATTTCACTGTAAATGGGTACTTCATTTACACCAGTGATCACTCCTCACTATCACAGTCACTCCTCACTATCACAATACAGTTGGCACCAACTATCACAGAGTAAACCCAGGTTTTCCTTTTGCTGACTTTTTAAAACCAAGTTCTCTGGAGTTTGCCAAAATAGTTTTGTTCTGTTCCTACAGTGCTTCTCATAAATGGACTGAGGAATAATAATGCAGAAACTTGCTCTGGTTTCATGCTGTTGAAATCTTCACAGTCCATCAAGGAACAGCCTGACTAGCTGTTTTCCTTTGCAATTTTACAACTTCAGTGTTTTAAAAGCAGTGTTCCAACCATGTTTGTGTTATACAGTGATATATGGAAGTCCCTGCTCTGAAGACTTTACAGCCTGAGACCTACTTTGATTTTTCTTTGCCAGTAAGATGCAGCTTTGAGAAAAATGTGTGTGTACTACTCATGCTTCCTAGGAGGTGTGGGATAGAGAACAACTCCCAGACCTTCTGTTTTACCATGAAAACTATTTTTATAGTATGCTTTTTCAAGGGGAAAACATGGCTTTTTGGCTAATAAAAACAATATTTTTATCTTAAAAAGTTTATTTGAACTGAGTTTCATTGTTAAAAAATAAAAATTAATCTGGAGCATGCCCTGTGGCTGTTGGTAAGGGCAGTTTGAAATACAAAGCAAATCAAAGTATTAATCCATGACTTTTGAAGGTACCAGCTATTAAGACCATTGCACAGATGAGTTAAATGAAAATGGTGAATGCTCTGTATCTGAAGTGGTAAGCACTGACTCCCAGAAGAGCATCTGTTCTCTCTCAGATGATAACTTGTATTCACCTCACACCTTTCTGCCCTAGGCTTTACCAGACAGCTGCTGTCCCACAGGGATCAGCCACCTGAGCAAAAGTTGGACCTGGGGAAGCAGCCACTGCAGGAGACACTCCCCAGCCACAGAGAGATGAACTGTGAGGGGATGTTTAGCATGTGTCACAAGAGTGAGAAAGTGCCAGGGATTTTCAATTGCCATAAAGTTGGTCAGGGCTTTGGCTGAGGTTTCATCATGGAGATCCTGGCAAAGTTGATTTGCCTACTTTAGGTACTGACTAAGCTTGACTGGTTTGAATGTGAATCCTTATTCTAGACAGCCAGAGTATTTGGATATTGGAGGACACCAAAACCAAATCCTATCATCTCTTGTCTCTTCCCTATGGAATACCAGGAGAAAAATAAACCACAGAAAAGAAGTGTCACTGTGATTTTGCTAGAACAGAGTTAGATACTGTACCTACCATTTGACTTGAGCATTTTGACTCCAAGTTGAGGCGTCATAATTTTGAGATTCAAACTGATTTTGAAGTGCCATGAAAGCTTTGTAACATCCTACACTGACATTGAGGGTATTTTCCTGTGACTTGCTTTACTTCACTCTTGCTCACAATCCTTAAAAACAGCAGCATTCCTGTCAGTTTCAGAAAAGTCAAGACTTGTGGACCCTGCAGAGCTGACCAGTATAGCAGTGCAAAACCTGTACCCTGCACAGACCCACTGTTCTCTGAGTAACCTTCATTTCAGCTGCTTCTAAAAATGAAAAACTATTCCAGGGGAAATACTTTTCTTCCAAAACAGCCCCCATCTGAAAGATTTATTCCAGAAAATCTCAGTTATATGGGAAAAGACACTATCAAAGCAGCATGCCAGGTCAGCTACAGCAGTTACTTTCCAGGTGTACCCAGGCCTCTCTTGATTCATACTGCTCTAGCCATGATAAAAATCCCTGGTGTTTACTTGTCAGCAAACCAAACCTCTGGGACACGGCTCTCAATACATAACTGTGCAAGCACTGAGATGCCAGGATGATGAGCTCTCCAGGAGCACCTCCACAGTCACTGTTAATGACGGTGCTCTACAGCAAGTGCAAACAGTCACACGCTCTTAATGCTTGCACCACAGCAAATGTGTTTAATCCCACACAATAGCCCCGTTATCCTGTGCCTTAAAGCTGTGCTCGGCCAGGGAAGTGCTGACCACTTCTCACATATATAACGTATACCAAACATATTCAGCTTGGCAGGAGGACAAGAAGCTGGAAGTGTCACACTGGAGCCTAGCCCCCTGACAGCATGAGACATGTGCTTGTAAGCTGTCTCAAGGAGGATATTTGATTGCCCTCTTTCTTCTTCTGCCTCTCTCCCAACAAAAGTAGAGTGACCTCCCCCATGACCTGGCAAGTGCTGAAATTCCCCAAACAGATTTTTCTGTTGTGCCCCAACGCTGAACAAAAGGAAACGAAGCAGCCTGGATATACTTGAAGTATGGAACGAAAATAATAGCTGGCTCTTGCTCGCCCTGCAAACGCCGATCTTCACCTCCTCCCCAGCACGGTTTGCACTGCCTCCCACGCTTATCTGCTGCACTGTCGGCAGCTATTTCGGATTTATACACTTATTTATTTATTTATGCCTTTATTTATTTATTTGGAAAAGGGCAGAGTGGGGGGCGGGCGGGGGAGGAGGGGGGGTCTATGTAATTGCAGTTTACACTGCGTTCCCACGCTACTATTGTTTGTGGCTTTGTTTCCTATTCCCATCACGTGTGCTAATTAGTTGGAGCCGCTGGCTAGCTGGGAGGCGTGTGTCTGGAGTAAAAGCAGAAAGATCACTTCCTGGAGGGATCTAGGCAATCTGAACAATTCTTTGCTTTACTTTCAGCCCTCTCCCTCCCCCCGGCTTTACCACTCAGGCAAGAGAGAAGAAGTGCTGATTGTCAAGCACTAGACACCGGAGAGGCACAGATTCTCTTCTGAAAAGGAGCAACTCAGAGACGCAGGGAAAATTGGGCTGCAAAGAGCATCTCTTCTGTGTTTAACAAACCTGATTTTTAAAATTTATTTCTGTTTTTAATCTTCAGAAATCCCCAATGTCTTTCTGTTGTAGCTAAGAATGTAAAAACACCATTTGAAATAAAAATCCTCAGGTTATTTTAGCCTGCCCTTAGGAAGTGAGTCCATTTTTTAGTGCAAGGCTAAGCTAGTTCATGCCATGGCTCGCAAAATGAAATGAGACCCAGAGAGAGAGAGAGAGAGAGGGAAGATTACCTGAGTCATAGCATTTGCTTATTAGAGCAGGCGTCAGACGGCAGGGCCAAGTCACACAGCAGCACCAACTACCTGCGCATGGATCAGGTTTTAGGCTCAACATCGGATTTGGTTTAGGTGCTTTTTTTTTTTTTAAACTTTTAGATCTCTAAAATCCTTCTCTAAATCCTAGAAGGATCTCTAAATCCTTTTGCCCATAGCATTGCTGCTCTGGTGCTTTTCAAATGCTGAGCACACTGGACCCCCCTCAGATGATGCAGGCAGCATGTAGCCCACACAGGCAACAAACTGGAGCTGTAGGAGTTGCCAGGGTCCCACCGACCCCTGCTGTCCCTCTCAGGCAGCCAGCGAGCCCTGGGGCCGTGCTCCTCTGGCACTGGCAGTCCCTGTCCTGCTGCACTAGAGTGACTCCCGTGTTCTGCACCCATGCTGAGGAAATAGCGGGGCTGAGAGCGGGGAGCGGCGGCGGTGCTGCAGCGGCAGAGGGCCGGGCCGGGCCAGCCAGGGCAGGGCAGGGCCGGGCCGGGCTGGGCCAGGCAGAGGCTCGGGCGGCCAGGGAGGCCCTGCAGGGAGTATCGGAGCCGAGGCTTTTCCCATTTCAGCCGTGGGCCGGAGTGCCTGGTGCCTGTGCTGCCGTGGTCGGGCTCAGCCAAGGCACAGGTGCTCAGGAGGAGGCAGGCCCGAACCTCTGCCATGGGAGTGCTGCCAAGCACTCGCCCAGAAACACAGCACGGTCTAAATCTGTGCTTGCTTCCCTATCACCAGGCACAAGCTTGTGAAAGCAGAGGTGTGCTGCTAATGACCACAGTCAGGCTTAGTGCACAAATGGCCTGTGCTTTCCTGGTACAGTTAAGGGAAAGGCCTAAAGAAAAAGTTATCAGCCTGCCTTGACATTGTGGGATTACAGCTAGGCACAAATCTCCATCCTCTGGGAAATCCCAGTATTTCTATGCTTTTATTTTGCTTTCACTTGGGTTACAGAGAACTGAAATTTTTCAAGTCTGTTTGGTTTGGGGTTTTCCTGTCCTTTCAGTGAGGAAAACAAGTCCTGTGTTTCGGAAACAGTGGAATGCTTCCCTGTGAGTCAGCTCAGCTTTAAAGGGCATCTCCGTGAGATTCACTTTAATACTTGGATGGTGTCATTTATCCCCCAACCCTGTTTTTTTTAGAAACTGAACTGAACCCTCTGTCTGGGTTACCTGTCTCACAACAGCCTCTTCAGCTCAACAGGACAATATTTTGCATTATTGAAGGTAGAGACTGAATGGCTGGCCCAGAGAAATGCAGGTAATTTTTCCTGCCATGGAAGGAAGCATTTTACAGTTATTGTGCAAGGCTTCAGAGCTGGTGTCCTCGTGCCATCATGCACATCTGGCTTTCTGCTCATAACTGCTTTTGTCATTTACAAACACTTCACATCCATGCAGTAGCTCCAATTGCTTTGGTAAATAAGTTGCAGTCTAGCTTTCAATGAGATAAAGAGCTAGAATTTAAGGAGAGGTGAGCAAGTGAGGTGACCCAGCCCCTGGAGATGAGCAGGCACCTCTGGTGCTCTAGCAGGTTGGAAAGCAGAGTCTGCCTTGAAGTCAGGCTCGCCCACTGTCAATGTGGAGAAGCTTAGGGAGGGAAAGACTTGCAGAATCCACCCTGCATCATGCCCTGCTTTACTCAGGAAACTGGTGACCAGTGAGGAAGGTGCCATGTAGAAATATGGGAGGCATTCTCATGTACAACATTAACTTCATTATTTCCATTAAATAATCCCTGACTTGGCCCCAGGTTTATATCTTTGCAAATAGTACTGAGCAATGTCCTGTCAGATCTTCCTCCTCCTGGTGGACAGCATCCCTCTCCTTTGGAATGGCCACAATATTATTGAGGGGAACACTAGGCTTTACCATAGCACTAACAGTTGATAGAGTCTGCTGCCTTTTGCACCTGTGGTCTTCCACTGACTGTAAGCATTATAATTTCTCATTATTTATTTCTTTTATAATGCAACTCACAAAGTGCTCCAGACACTGACCTCCCAGAGAGATTGCTAATCAGACAGAATTGCACTGCAGGGAGTGGTGAGTGCTCTGTTCAGATATCTTTTAAGAATATGTGAGGACCACCAACATTTTTGCACAAGTAACCTGAACCAAAGGAAAAATAATCTAGCAAAGCAACTCTGTGCACTGTAACAATTACAAGGCTTCTTCCAAACTAAATCTAGTTAATTATTTTTTAGTCCTTGCAACTCATTATTTATATTTAGAAATTAAAAAGCTCCAACTAGAACAAAAAAAACTCAGCCCATCAGTGAGTCATTCAAAAGTTCTCTGTTCTTTTTCCTGTTTTCTCACTGAATATGGAAAGTGGCTCATGATTTGTGTTCTGATATGCAAAGCCTATATGAGCCTGAGGGAGCTTCACTCAGACTTCATGGCCACAGTAGCCTACAATAGTCACTTCAATGGAAAAGAGCTGCAGCTAAAAGAGAGGCTTCTGGCTGCATTGGTCACAGTAATTGCAAAATGTTCTGTGAAGATGCCCACCCCTTCTGGAACTACAAATTAAATGAAGGACCTCATTTCAACTTTCTTTTGGTGTGTGTACTGGTACTTGGTTACACACAAAAAATTTTTAAATGGTGCTTTTCCACAGTCAGCAAAATTAATCAAACCTTGTTTTCCGTGGAGCAATGCTCTACATCCTGATTCTGGCCCAGAGTCTATACCTGCCAGTTTGCTCCTTGGTGCTGCTGCCTGCACCCACAGGCTGGCACGTGGGCAGGAAGCAGGAGATGCTGCAGTGTGCAGAGGGCTTGGGCATGCTGACTACCCAGCCCAAATCCTCTGGCATGGCCAATGAAGGAAACCTATCTAGGACCCTTTTTGTCACCAGGCTTGCATAAAATCTGTAGGATATCAATTAGTATGAATCTGACATTCATCAAAGGTGGTGAGGTGGTAGCCAAAAGGCTCCAACATTATTGAGCTTGGAGTGGCTGACCAATAAATACATAAACAGCAAAGCAGATAAATGAGATGGTTGCTGAAACTTGGTTGCCAAAGGAACTCCATTTAAAAAGTACCTATTTTGAGTATTAAAGTGTTTCCCTGTGGATTAGGAGGAAGATATCATTTCAATCCTTAGAGGAAGTAGCATGATATTGCAATGATACAGCAATGCTATTGCTGTAGACATAATGGTATAAATAAACAAAATGCAGGGTTTTCTGGAAGACTCCATATTTTTACATCTAAGGTTTGTGTATCCAGTTTACTCACTTTCTCAGCTATGTTGCCTGCTCTTTTTTTTTTTTTAACTTTGCCTCTCTTAAGGATTTGTAAGACTCTTAGACACTGAAGTATTGGGCCTCAAAGTACACAAATGAGATAGTTAATCAGTCACTCACAGATTGTTTCTGAGATAAGAGAGCTTTCATACTCTCTCTTGGAGAGTTCTCAGGTTTGTGATGACTGAAAATGTGGGGATGGTTTCAGTACCGCCTTTGCAACTCCAGGAATGTAGAGTCCACCTTTAACTTGAAAATATTTGCATAAAGCATTCAGGTATTATAAAGGAAACTGATTACTTTATACCAGCTGGATTACAGCAAGCCAATATTGACTTCAGGTTTTGGTTGTCAGCAAGATTTATTTTACTCAAAGTAAATATTGACTGTGGCACCGCCAAGGCCAGTATTTACTTTGGAGGAATATCAATCTTGTGGCTCAAAACTGAAAGTTGATATCATCATTGTTACACTTTCTCATAAGTAGTAGGGAGGGGGGGCTTTGGCTAATGGGAAGCATATATACATATATACATAATTTAAGATGCAGTGAAGAAAACAAAATATGGAGAGACGGTAACTACCTTGGACCAGTAAAAGACAGAAGCTGCTGGAAGGAACCACACAGTCAGAATATTCTAACTCCCAGGGACATCCTTCCTGCAGACACTGGCAGTTGACCTCTTCAAAAGTAAACAGCAAGAAATGTAAGTGGTAGCTGCCATCAGAAATCGTATAATAAATGGAACAAGAATTTCTGTTCCCAGCCTCCTTTGAATTGCCAGTTGATTTTGTCTTAATACCCTGTAAGCCCTAGAAAATACAACACGCCTGCTCTGCCATGGGATAAGTTTAAAAAGCCATTGAAATTGTGCTTATTGGAGTCTTTCTCACTTGTGTCTTTGTAAAGGAAAACAGCACCTAAACTTCAACCTAGAGGAAGACAAGAAGTCTGCTTGGATTTCAGGCCACTAACATGGAAAATACTCTGTTGCTTTTCACTCTGTTGGTGAAACTGTGGAGGAGGGCATTAAATCCATAACTGTTATGTTATCCATGAAATCTCTTGACAGTGTTCCTTGATACAACAGTGCTTTCCTAGTTTAAGTGCTACAAGAATATAAAAAATAGCCATTTTCCTGCTAGTGTCAGAGACAGTCCTATTAATTACAGAGACAGAGAAACAGTCCTCAGGATTCCATGGGGCTGGAAAAGGTCGAGTGCTCCCCATAACAGACCCTATGTGTAGCAGTGTGCAGGAAGTACTAACAGTTAACCCCTGCTGTGAAGAACCAGGACAAGTCTACCAAGAACTGTGGCTGGTTTTCCAGAGGTCTCATTCACATCACCACATTGCTGCTGGTGGAGGATGGGTTTGATGCAGGCCAGCTAAAGTACAGTTTCTCAGCTAAGAAACCCATGGACTGACTCCTAACCAGGGAGAGTTTGCAGCTGCTGGAGCTGAGACCTTCCTGACCTAGAGCTCAGCACGTTGATAGAGACAGAACTGGGTCTGTGGAAATCCAGCCTTGACACCGACACCTTTGCCAAGTGGTGCCAAAGACTGCCCGTCATGAGTGTGTGCCAGTGAAGGAAAGCTGCATGGCACTGAACTGCTTCTCACTTGCCAGCTGCATTGAGAGGCACAAGTGGCAGGAGCATCACTTCCCAAGCTAAAAAACGTGACAGGAGTCAGGTCTCTGCAG
Organism: Emberiza elegans; assembly: GCA_024865655.1. Taxonomy (NCBI): domain Eukaryota; kingdom Metazoa; phylum Chordata; class Aves; order Passeriformes; family Fringillidae; genus Emberiza; species Emberiza elegans. The sequence goes on along the minus strand of JALJVW010000175.1, from coordinate 42,593,148 downwards.
CAGGACATTCACTCTCTCAGGAAAATCCTCAGCTGGTGGCTTACAGCTGGATTTGCCATCATACAAACACACAGCTATAATGCTATAATGTTTGCTTTTCAAAAGATCTACGGACTTAACAGCTGCTGTGGCAATTGCTGCAAAGATCCGAGCTGAGCTTGTTAGAAACACCAGCCTCCTTGCTTCATGTGCTGGCTGTATTTGTATGTTGTAGCCCTCCAAAGTGTGGGCATCAGAGCTGAGAACACTCATACTGACTTTGCTGTGCCTGTCCACTCCCTCTGCTTAGCTGTGCTTGTGGCAATGCCAAGCATCCAGCGTTGGTGAGTTCCCATCTAGAAGCTTTGCTGGGGCCAGTCCTGTGCATGAGCAATGACAGCTCTTCAGAGAGCTTTCAGGACACTCAGCATAGAGGAGTTGCCCAAGTCATCCAATAGCAATGGTAGCTTAGGTTACTTGCAGTAAGTGACTCTATATATTTGAGATCAATAATTGTCAGCCTGCTGTGAAATGATTTAATGACATTAAGTTAGTGGATGTTAGTTAACAAGGTGATATTGGGGTAACGTGATCATCTATTGCCTTTGGCCAGGCAGCAAGTTGCTATTTTATTAATTTTTCTTCTTCCTGTATTTTTATGGCTTGGTTTAGAAGATTGAAGAAACTTTGGCTATGGAATTTTACATTTTTGAGGTGAATAGATGTTAATTTTGTCCCTCAATTCACATGAAAATAATCCAGTCCTGACTCATGCAAATGCTAAGAGAAACACAATGGGCTTGGAATAAGATACTTCCCCTGCATGACTGCCTCAGAATATTGGAGGAGGGAACTTCAGAAAGTAATGAACAGCAGTCATTTCATATGGCATCCACAAGACATAGGGTTGTTCAGCTGCTACACAGAGGCATGTGGTCCCCAAGGTGAAAAAGTGTCACATACTAAAGTTCATCTGAAAGCAGCTGGTTTTGTGAAAGCATTTGTTCTCATAGTGGTTAGAGGCTGAGTTTCAGGTCAGATAGTTTCTTGTGCGTGTGTGTTTTTGTCTTGATTTGCTACAATTTTTATGCATCTAACTTTTTTTCACGTGAACTTCTTTCTTTCATAGTAAGTTGCTGTTTCCAAGGGTGGGTCACATCCAGCCCTGTCCCACGTCAGGCCTTCAACTTCAGTCATAAAATAAATGTGGGTTCTCCCAGTGAGATGACGTGAGCAGCAACCAGGCCATAATTGGGTCCCTTAGGAAGGTTTAACATGAAGAGAAGATGAGGTTTGTGGTTTTGACTAAGGCAAGAAGCCAAGGAAGGAAATGAAGGGGGACCCAGGAGGTGGTGTCCTTCACTCTCACCTCCCATGTCAAGAAAGGCACAATGATGCTTTTTTGAAGAGATATTTATTTCCTGCCATTCAAAATTATTTCATTCCCTGCATTTGTGTAGCTTCTTTAGTTTCTCTGGCTTTAGTGAAATTCCTTCCCTTGCTAAGATTTATATTTTTTATAACTGGCCATGCAAGAGGTCTGGAACACCGTCGGCCTCTTTGGGAAATAATTACTGTTTGTGTGGTCTAATAAATGGTCCCAGAGGGTCCAACATGAAATAGCCAGGGTCTACAGGAAAGAAAACTATGTGGAAACTCATGCAGCCTCACTAATCTGCAAGGAACAAAACAAAGTTGTACCCTGGGGTAAGAACCAGTAGCAACTCCCTTAATTGCTACCATGTCAGCGTGTGAAGCTACTACGTCTGCACAAGCTAATGCAAACCTGATGTGGTCAGATTTCTGATTGAGACCAGCTAAATATCACTTCAAATGAGCAGATAATCCCTGCCACAGATCTGCAGGGCAGCCAGGGCTGTTTCTTATCTGAGCCTGGTGAGCGGCCAGCGAGGAGGACGTGGACAGCCCAGAGCTGTCACCTTTAATGCACACTGGGTATAAATAGTGGCTGCTGCCTCTGAATCCGTGTCCCTCCCTCACCCACCTCACTTATCCTCCCCATGCAGAGGAAATCCAGCCAGAGGGTGATGAGAGCAGAAGGTGAAGCTCCTTTGATTAGACCACAAATGACAGCCTGCGCTTCAGTCCCATTTCCTTCCTTCCCCTAAGGTGAGCTTGAATGAGGGCACTTGGTCTCCCAAGTCCAGTATTCTCCACTGTGGCCACATGAGGTGGAAATGCAAATGTCGGGGAGGAGGCCACATGCTGATCTGCTGTCCCAGATTTGGGATCAGAAAGTCATAACTCAAAATCCTGCTTTGTCCCAGCTGCAGCAACTCCAGACACTGCCTAGAGGCAGTGATGCTGTGGCTGACTTGATGCCTCTGTCCCCTTCATCATGAGACAACATCCCATGGTGGCCCTCCTGCAGATCTCTGCCCCAGACCAGGCCATGTGATGGCCTCACACTCCTTGGCTTGGATTATGAGAGCAGCTCATGAGCTACTCCAAGAGGTAGGTCCTGCTCCCAGTGCTCTGGCTGCAGGCTCACAGCTTTGCTCCCAGTGTATCCCCAGACATGCTTACACTGTCCAGCCCTGAAGCTCCTGGCCAGGCACACAGGAACGCTGTGGTAAGGCCAGGAATAAAACCACTGCCAGAAAGACATCCTGTCAGTCCTGCACCTGCTCTTATCACTAGATTGCACTTTTCTTGCTTCATCCGTTACACAAGATTTCTTCTTTTTTTGGTGTTTCCAGTGGGACACCCTCCAGCTTCCAGTGGATTTTGGACATGGTAAACAAACAAGGCCGCTGTTTGTTTCTCTTAGGTGTATGTGTACACTTTTATATACAAATTCCTGTAGTCTTTTCTTTGAAAGGAATCAAAATTCAGAAGTGTGGAAAGTTTTCTTCTAATGTTTTCAATACTCCTGTAAATATTTCCTCTTTTAATTAAAGCTACAGGAAAGTGAACATAGCAGTGATGCAGTATCTGCGATGTCAGGCACTGCAGTCACTGAAGGACAGCTCCCATGGAGGCTTGGTGGTGCACCAGGCACCTTTTGGCACATGGCAGAGGTGTCCTCATTCATCACCAGCAGAGATGCTATGGAGACACTGGGTAGGTTCACCAAGGAGAGGCAGTGCCAAGGCATTGCCCAGCCGTGCATTCTGCATACACCGTTATGCTTTAAAGAGAACTGTTACTGTTTTATCTGAAAATACTGAGACATTTCACTACAGCTTTCATACAAGGAAACTGTTTTTGAAAGAAGTACCAGGCAGATTGTTAGGAGGAAAGGGGCAATCAGAGGAGAGAGCATCTGTCTGAGACTGATCAGAGGAGCTTTAGGTAGGTTAGGGCAACAGTACCCAGCTTCTTTTTCAGGTTCCTCAGGGCCCTCACTCTGCATCCAAAACATGACCCCTTGTTTGGGTGACATATGCACACAGGAGAAGAGGGACATTTATCTTCTGTGACCAGATAACACTGAACAACTTACAGGCAAATAGGTGTTGAGGACCACAGGCCATTGTGCAGTTGCCAGCAGCAGAAGAGCCAGCTCACACCTACAGCTACTCTGTAAATAGTCTTTGGAGGTCAAGGGGGTTTAAACAGCTCATGGAGTGTACAATTGCAGATGTCATAGAATCACAGAACCATGGAATCACAGAATGATTTGGATTGGAAGAGACCTTTAAGACCATTTAGTTTCATCCTCACTGTGGATGAAAAACAGGGACTTTTTCACTAGACCAGGTTTCTCAAATCTCCATCCAATCCGGCCTTGAACACTTCCAGGGATGGGGCATCCACAACTTCTCTGAGCAACTTGTTCTGGTGCCTCACCATCCCTAATAAGCTGTTTCATTGGTAACCTCCTCCCCACGACACACTTTCCTCCATCAGCAGCCCACCAGCTCTGACAGACACACCGTTCCATTTCTGCCCATCCAGGAAACAGCATCAAGCCCTGAAACCTTATAATGCACACTCACTAATCTCACTCACCCAGCAAGCTGGTGCCGATAACAGAGTTGACATCAAAGGGCAGAATGCCCTGATTTGCACTGCCTGGCCATAAATTAACTGAACTCTACCTCCAGCAGCCCATCCCTATGACCTCTGAGGTGCTATATTTACCAGGGCACTCTGTGTGCTAAGTCAATGTGGAAATCGGGTTAGTCATACTTTCCTGGAAGTGTGATCTTGCCCTGCTTGGCTGCAACCTGTGAGCTTCCCCAGCACCACAAGCACTTTCAAAACTGAATGCTTTTCCAGTGGAAAGCCTTCCTGCTCTATTGTGAAGCAGCACTGAAATGATTTGCATTGGGAGCCAGCAGGAATTCAGGTTGAAAAAAAAAAAAAGAAAAGAAAGGGGTGTGCTGAGGTGGCCGTATCAATGTGTTTCACACGGAGGTTTGCTTTCAGCTCAGAAAGGGATCAGTGGTTATGTGAGATAGGAGAGTCCTGCAGAGAAGTCACAGTTGTGGATTGTTCCCTAGCTGAACTGCTGCATCTCTCATGAAAACTGGAGCAGCCCTAAGACAAAATGCAATTGTCAATCTTTAACACGTTTTGAGAACAGAAAGAGAAATTATATTGCAAGCAGGTAGTAAACAAGGAGAAAATTTACCCGTTCCAGGTAAATGAAGAGCCAGCATCTCATGCAGACACAATAAATTCAACTTATGTGAAGGACAACATCATGCTATTTCTTTATATTCCAGTTGGGTGGGTCTTCTCCGACATTAAAAGGGTTGGAGAACTCCTGACAATAAAATGAGTTCACAGAAATGTTAGCAACTTCATAATCTAGGAAAAGTTCACAACTATTTATTTAAAAGCAATTTTGTTTTAATTATGTTTTAGAGTAAAATAATTAAAACATCAAAATAAACTGAAGCACTTCTCTCTCCAAAATCGTATTTGAGAAAAAGCTCTGCTTTGAGGAATAGTTGTTACTCAAAGGCTCCACAGAAAGCTTCTGATGGCCAGAGTTTCTGGATTTACACTGATTCAGTCCTGATAGCACTGGAATTTTAAAGGTGAGATATTTGTGCTGTAAGCCTTGATCATCCTCTGCAGAACTGCAAATGGACCCTGTGTTGCCTCCTGCCCTGCCATGCTGCATCAGCACGTTCTCACCCAAAGGCCAAGACCTGTCAAGATGGCTGAGGCTCAAATGCATCTGTAGCTCTTATTTCCCACCTCATTTAATGGTTACCTCTCATAAAAGACATGAAAAAGGCTCACAAAGCCATGAAGAATTTTCAGACTATAAAACTTGCAGAGTGTAAAAGCCTCTGTTTTTCATAGTCTTTGTTGTTTTGTACATTTTGTACAACAAAATGTCTTCTGCAATAATCTGCTGCCAACTAGGAGATCCTTCTAAAGAAATAATTTCTCTCTTTTTCAGGACAACAAACTGCTTAGCAGCATGAGGAGTAAGGGGCTGGAAGCAATCCCTCTGCCCTGCAGCCCCTTCACAGGGGTGCACTGATCACCAGCATTGGGCTACCCCTGGGTGACAGTAGCAGGGACCAGAATCAATGAGTTGTTCAGCAAGTGAGCAGAGACAAACCCCAAATCAGTCAACAAACTGGAGAAGCAAGTCTCTCCTTCCATTTGAGGCTTTTGAGTAACTGAACAAGATTTCCTAGTCCTATAGGGTCACCTTGAAGGAGTAATGTCTTCACTTCTGGGCTGAGCTGGGAGACTGCAACAAGAAAGTGTCTATGTGCAAGGAGAAGGATCTTCACACAGGTAGTGCTAGCTGGATGAGGTCTGGCTGTGGGCCAAAGAGTGGGGCACCTGCTCCCCAGGGCTCTCCCACATGTTGTGTCAGCTTCACCAGAAAGTTGGGTTGATCTCCTCCAGCAAGGCTAGGCCTGGAAAAATGACAAGATCAAGCAGTGATTTGGTCAGTGAGAGCACAGCTGTGCCCATGTTAGCTACTGCAGATTAAAGATAGAGAAGTGGGGGACGCTGCCCCACACATCTTTCCAAGTCTCATAAGTGTAATAGAGTATGTATATTAAATGACATGAATCTGGGGTCTGCTATCTTCCAACAATTTCTGGAACAACCCTTACACTCTTTGCAAAAGTGAACAAACTATAAACAACGACATTGAATGTGTATTGTATATTTACTTTTAAAATACTGTAGCAGCCAGCACTGTAAGGAGCTCTGGAAAGGTAGGAAGAAACCCTGTGGGGATGAGGCTTGCAAGCAGTCAGGGCTCAAAGATCCCCTCACACAGAGTAACACAGACATCAGGAGACATAAAGACCTGTCCATCTTCATGTGTCTTTCCCTGACCTTGGCTGGCCTGCGAGCAAGGGGACTGAGAAAAAGATGCACTGGAGAGGACATTTTCCTTGTGGAGTCAGCCAGGCTCTGTCTTGAGATTTAATTTCCGGTGAACCAAAGCAGTGTCAGAGCCTGTCAGGTGGCAAGTTGTCTGTGAACTGGGAGCAGCAAACCCCTGTTGTGAAGCTCTGGGCTTACTCTACCTGAACTATGTCTATACTCTTAAATAAACAGACCAGGGCTCATGAGGCCAAATGCCACAACACAGCTTATATACACACAACTGAACTTTCTTTCCCCTCAAAAGAGAGTGACCTTATCTCTTCTGCATTCTGGAGACTGGACTAAAACCATGATGGAGAGCAACCAGACAACCTGGTTAATAGTAGAAGACTGGCCAAGCCTGGCCAGCCAGCCTGGAATCCTGGTGCCAAAGGACAGCTGCTGTGAACCAGGCTCCTAAGGCTGGTCTGGCTGCAGCTGATACAGCTGAAGCAGTTGCCTTTCAAGGTGTTCATCATTCCTCCATTCCACACACCTCAGCAATTCTGCCACCATAGCTGAGGGAATTCTCCAGGCCAGGTCAGCCAATCTGGATGAGTTTGAATGGTTTTGAGGATGTGTGTCTGTCAGAGAGATGGAAATTAAGGAGTGGTTTTGCTATCAGCTATGATGTCTGTAAATGTGAAATGACCCGAGGCCAGAGATGTTTCTCTCCCGGTTGATGTGCAGGCAGAGGATGTGTAGGGGCCTTTTGTTTGTGTACCCTTCATGCTGAGCACAAGCCATTCACTGCTTGTTTCAGTCTGCAGCTCACTGTGACAAAATGTGACAGTGCCAGGGGTCTGCCTTTACTGGGAAAATTTTACTAGTGGAGAGGGTAGGCCCCTGGTCTGTTCTATAAACACCTGGGAAAAGCAGGAGCAAAATATCTCTGGTTTTTGTATAGCAGGGACCTCATTGCAACTCACAGCACACCTGTACATCTTTCCCAGTTCTGGACAACTTCACGGGCTTGGCCAAAGCCTCTCCCTGCTTGCTGCCAGTTGCTCTGGTTTTCAGCCAAGCTGCATAGATCAGCCTCACAGTAAGTCTCTGAGACTTCAAGTGCAATAAAATGTGGGTCAGACTCTGCCCTGTAGCTGGAGGCAAGCTGCCCTCTGGACCTGTGGAGTCTGTGGAGCCCCAGCTCCCATGTCAGGCATTGTCTCACCCTTTGGCTTGAGTTTTATTTGTGAGAATTAGCCTGGAGGCTGAGAAATTAGAAATGGACTGGCCAGTGTTTGTGAGTAGAGTTGGGCAGAGAAGTGATTATGCAAAGCAAGAGACACTGAAAAATAAAATAAAAATACTGGTTTGAAAAGTTGGTTTCATAATAAAAATAACAATTAAATATCTTTTTTTAAAAAGTGGTCTGTGGATAGGAGCCGTTATGGTCATTTTTTGACCTCTGCTCACCCAGCCATGGGGAGCCGTGCAAGCACAGGCGATTGAAGGCAGAGCAAGGAGGCTCCTCGTTGACCCGCAGAGCCGAGGGTTCCTCCTGAGGGCGGTGGAAGGGCGGCTGGCCGGGGAGCTGGGGCAGGGGACAGAGGGTGGAGGAGGGGCAGGGGACAGAGGGTGGCTCTCGCTGCCGAGGTGCGATGGCCCCACCGAAGAGCAGGCATTGTGCGCGGCAGGGCGAGCCGGCGCTTTGGTGCCAGCCAAGAAAACAAATGCCTTCCCGCTGTCTCCTGGAAATGCTTCCACCGCTCCTGCTGAGCGCCTTCATTTCAAAGCCCGCTGACTTTTTGCCCTTTCTAATAGAGCTTAAAATGTTTCGGTTTTCCAGGCTCCCCCCGCCCCGGGCCTCGGCTCGGAGGCTGTAATGCCGCAGGTTCGTGGGATGCCAGGGGAGTGTATGGCCAATCAAAAGGATTAGGGGCGGCTGGTATCTGAGGGGGACGCTGGGCTTAAGATTCTTCCCCACAGTGGCAGTGAAACGCTATAAACCTGCAAATCTTCAAAAGTATCGCTTAAAGCCACCAAAATCCCCTCTGGAGCCTGGTCGCTCCAGCTGCGGGGCTGCCATCCCGCCTTCCCCATCCCGGCCTCTCCCCTTTTCCAGGAGTTCCTTGGCTCCCGTGTGCCGCCGGGAGCGGCGGGCGAGAGCGGCTCCCCCGCCGGCGCTGCCCCGGGCCCGGCCGCAGCTGCCCGCCCTCCCCGGCCGCCCTCCCGCCGCCGGCCGTGTGTGTGTTTAGGAGGTGCCGTTTCCCACAGCTCTGATCTAATGCAGCTGTAATTCAATCTCCGTGTGACCGGCACTCCGCCGGCGCTCTCCCACCCGCCGGCAGGCTCCTCTCTCCCAGGCTGTGTGTGTGTGTTACACATTTACACTGTCAATCTGACGGGCTCCCCTCAAACAACCCCTCTGTATAGATTTACAATGTCAATCAGGCGGGCTGCGGGGGCTGTCGGCGGCAAGCGCTCCCCCCCGCCGCCTCCGCTGCCCCCGCAGCACGGTCACCCTATACCTGCCACTCAGCCCCGGCAAAAGGACTTTTGTTTAATGGCATTTATGTGCGGCCACAAAGAGCAAAGGCAGCTGAGGCAGATAAGGCTGAGAACCTGAAACAGATGTAAAAGAGATCAGATCGAGTTTTCTGCGGATCCTCAGCTCCTGTAGAGATTTATGACCCCTTTTAACCCCATTTTAAATAGGTTAAACCGGGCTTGTTTTATACGGACGAAATGAGACCAGCGCTTGTATAGAAATTTACCCAGAGGAATGGATCAGCCCCCCAGTTTTGCTCCGTTCTGTATCACTAAGCCAACCCCTTCAGCCACTGCATAGCTCATCGTTTGAAAACTTTTCTGTGATCTCATTATAACTCACATCCTCAGAAAGATCACAAAGCTGCCAGTTGACCTTTAGCCCCTGAAGAGTCCTAATTTTGGGTTGGCAACTTACAGCTCAACAAGCGAGGCAAGGCAGGCGGACAATAGCAGCGCTGAGGACGGGGAGCACGGCACAACAATAAGCTGTCCTTGGAAGTGCTGGGCTGCGATTGTCATCCCAGACACAATCATGGGAGACTCGGATGGGATCGCTTTCTTTTGGCAGACAGCTTTGAACTCTGCTCTTCCCTTCCTGTTTCTCTGTTAATTATAAGTTTCTGCTTCTTCCCAATGACAGATGAATCCACCAGGGGTGAGAAAAACCAAAGGGACAAATTCTGCTCCACTGGGGCTGCTGAGCCTCCACTGGCTCACACCTGCTTACTCCAGATTTACACTGCAGGGCCTGACTTGAGAGGAGAACACAGCTTTACAGCTTAGTAGGTCAGCCAGTGGTTTGTGCAAAATGCTTAAACCAGTCTTCCTTGGAGAAGGTCTGCCAAAGCACCGTGGATACTACAGGTGACAGTGAAGCTTTAGAGCTTACTTGCTGCTGCAGAACTGCCCTCTTGCTCTTCTCACGGGCACCAACAGCACCAGTTTCTAGAACATCCTGGGAGTCATTTCTGGAGGGCTCCTGCAGCACCCAATGGAAGTGGTGGCAACTCTACAGTCCCTTCACAGCTCCAATGCCATGCCTTTACCTGTGAGGTGACTTCATTTATTTTTTTTAAACAAGAGCGTCACTGATACCAGGAGGGGTTTTTTTGCAGAATTTTTTTTTGTAACAAAGACTTTCCCACTGTTCTCCTAAAATGGAGACTCACAACAAAGCAGCCCTAGAAACACAACCATAAGAAGAAGCATGCCAATTATTTCCATTTCACGGGTATTTCTGACTCATCACAATTTTCTATTGCACTGAGCTTTTGAAGCCAGTTGTAAGAGGGGGAACATATTTCATTTTTGTCATGCAGGGGTTCTTCTGAAATCCTGCATTTTCTGTGGTTGGGGATGGAGGTGAAAGGGGGAAGTTCCCTAACAGAGACACAAAGAGCGTTCCAACTTGTGGCTGTGCCTCCACTCTCCCACGCATGCACCTGTGTCCCCAGACCTCTAACAACAGCATCAGAACTAAAAACAGCTTTGCTGTGCTCAAAGAAAAGTAAGAAATGTGACCATCCTGCCTGGGAGGCCATGAGAGAAAACTTCTATCTAGAGGTCTTAAATCAGTATTCATCAGGCACAAGCTTACAGAAAAGGGCTCCCAACAAGAAGAAAAAACAGACAGATAAAAACCAGATGTCATAAAATAGAAAGAAGACCTCTAAATTTTTCAACTTTTGGGGTGGGTATTTTCTGCTGAAACCCAGCCCCCAACTCACACCCCTGCAAATGACCACAGATGTCAGGTTTCTTCCCCCACAATTTACACATACATGAGAAAATTCAGCTTGCACCAAGGGGGCAGAAAACCAAGTGTTTGCCACAGCTGCTGGTGCTAAGGGTTCACGTCCATCAGCAAACACCCAGGGCTGGGGAGAGGATGCTGCACGCGTGTGGCAGCTGCCCCCGGAGATGCAGTGTACTCGCCTCAAAGCCCAGGGTCTGGCAGATGCTGCAGGATTGGGGCTCACAACAAATCCTGGCCTCTCCTATCCCTGTGTTGCTGGAGGAGTTGAAGCTCCTCTGCCTTTGGGCAGACAACATCTCAGGGCCAAGGGCAAGAGGGTACAAGGCTTCTTGCTTCTTCAGCAGGAGGCCAGGTAGAGTTTAGCCTAACTTCCTACCCCTGCCATCTCTGCCTCCGCCTGCAAATTAACTCCATCACCCTAAATCCACAAACTGAGCAGAGAGAGTTGGTTTTATTTAAAGGTAACATTAAAAGCCTATAAAAAGGTTAAAAGCCCCATATAATTATCCTATTTTATTTTATTTTATTTTATTTTCAGTCCCGTGGTATTAATTAAAAAACTGCCCAGCCTGAGAATTCGATTCCTTCTACCTGATACAGGGATGCAAAGGAATCTCTCTTGAGAAAGGTCTCCAGAGTCCTTAATCACCATTTAGGGGCCCTGCTCTTTGAAGGGCCATAGAGGAACAAAGTGGTTTGGGGATTAGTGAATGGCTTTTATTTCTTCCCTAATGATGAGCAAAGTGCAACGAACGCCTAGGGCAGATGATAAATTGAGGCAGAAAATGTTGCACGAGTGCCTTTTGCTAAGCTGGAGGATCAGCGTCAACAATATAAAAAAATGCCTCTGTTTGCTCATAAGAAATAATGTTTGAATCGTTAAACAGTCGAGACGGTATTGGCCATATTTAACCGCCTGGTACCTGCAGCCCCTTTGCAAACAACCCCTTTGAAGTGACTTCAAAGGGTCTGTGCACATAAGGAGAGGCTGCAATATCAGTCACTCCATTGGAGACTCATGGGACTGGGGAGCAGAGCACAACAGAGCAGAGCTGACGCTGCCCAGCAGCCTCATTCAGGGTTGGGAGTGAAAAGGAAGGCCATCCAAGAGCCCCTGAGAATATTTTACTCCAAAGAAGAGAAAGAAAAAAATTCAGCATGTTCCCTTTGACACAGTCCCACAAGCCACTTTGAGCTGGGGTTTCCTTCAGTCGTGAGAAAAAAAGCCAAACAACAAAAACTTAATTCTAGGGGGAAAAAAAATTAAATACAGTCATGATGCTCTGCAACACGTTTCTGTGGTGAGGGTGAGGAATCCAGGATGGAACCAATGTCCCCAGAAGTCACTGGAGACACTCCCTGGTTTTGAGAAGTGCCAAGTCAGGCTTGAGTCAAAGTTAGCAAGCAGCACAAGTCAGAAGGTTCTGCTGGCAAAAGGGGTACAGAAGCTGACTTAACAGAAAACAACCAAATCTGCAAAACAGACTGAAATTTTTTCCTTTTGTAAAGCTGAGATACAGCTCTATCTCAGAGTGCAGACAGGTATTAACTGACCCAGACACATATGGCAGGATTTGTGGAAACACCTTTTCTTCTTTTTAGAGATAATTTTCCCTTCTTTGCACCAACATCATGAGTCACAGAACTCAGGTTGTCTGCGCTGTCCAGATAGACAAAGATGGCATCACGATGTTACAACGCCTTGTTTTCTAACCTTGGGGAATGATACCAGATCCTTGGGTACCTCTGGAGCTCAGGTCACCTTCTTTGGAAACTAGTGAGATACTGACAGCAGGGTAGTTTTGTGTGTTCATTTTTCCTCTCTGTTCATTAAAGAGGAAGCTTATGAGGATCAGATGTTCAGAAGTGCCTTGTTTTTATGTCGGGGGTTATATGTTTCAGTGATATATGAGGCCCTTCTCCTACTTGTTATGGCCATTATAAGGTTCAAAAGCACTTCCTGAGGAAAGACAAAATATAAATACATGCTACATTATTTCATTTTGCAAGATAATCTTAGTAAGTGACCCTCCCTCACCAGAGATGTGTAAATGTTCTTCCGTTTTTGAATGTCTAAAATCAGTTTTTACATTTAGAGGATTTCATAAGGAACTTGGGGAAGATAAGGAATCAGGCAAAACCCTTGGAATTTCTGAGAAAATTATTAGTATTTTTAAATGATGAAACAGCATGAAGAAGAGTGCTACGTGTTTATTTCCATGGAGAAAAATGAATTACCTGCTGCTACAGAAAAGCAACTTGGTTAGCAACTTAGATACTTGTAAGGAATGAAAATAGTAGTGCCAGGGCAAGTGCTACCCAATTAGCAATTGGCAGAGAATGAAAATATATTGTACTGGAGAATGCAGACTAGCAACATGCTTTACTGCACATTACCTGAATATATAAAATAAATGCTGAGTTAGCATTAGTGTCTTCATTAAAAAACCTATAATGTGTAGGTGAGTTATATGGATAAGGTGGGAAAAATTACTGAGGAATTGTAAATATAAGGAGCTGGAAAACTTGTGCTTGAAGCTAAATATGAACCTAAGCAGTAGCTCATTGTTAAGATTGGAATCAGAAGCAAATACTTGAAGTAAGCCAAGGAAGCATAGAGATTAGGAAAATACTGTGGTCAAGCAAGTAATGTAAGGATGGATGCTATACAGACTTCCTGAGGAGAGAAATTCAGGAGATGGTTTTTACACATGGCAAGAATGTGACACTGCCAGCCTTTACACCAGTCTGGAAGAAAAGTGGAAACATGTATCAGTGATTCAAAAGGGCTTCCAGGAAAAAAATACAAATGGGTTCGCAAAACTATTCAGGCAAACTGCCATGGCTGGAGGCAGGGGAGGGAGGAGGTGAGAAGGAAGGGTTCATGGTGAAAAGCAGTGCCACAGCTCATGATGCCTTTAGGTCATAGGCAGGCTAGACATGGAGACTTGATTCCCAGGGAGCAATGCCACCATGGTCACGTGACAGGCCAAAATGAGAGGATGTTGCCCTTAATCAGGAGCAAACTGAGATTATCTGCCCCTGCTGCAGAGGTAAAGACTGCTGGTAAGCTGGAGACAGCTTCGGCTGTCTTAGGAAAAGAGATCCTTCTGTAAGGTAAGAGTTAATCCTGGAAGCATGTCTGTGATCCTGTTAACTGCAAACATGTTGTGAACAGAAAGAAAGCTAAACACATAAAGAGATCCATAAAGAAAGTTAAATCAGTAGTAGGAAGTGGAGCCAGGGGGGAGGGCAGGAGGTTCAGTGTGGCCAAGTAAAGATGCAAGTGATTAGGATGAGCAATAAGCAAAGGCCTTCCAACTATAAACAAGCCGGGGAAAGAGGACTCTGGGAAAGCTGTACAAACAAGCAGCAGTGATTTAAAAAAGATATTTAGAGGAGGAAAAATAAATCTTGAATAGAGTCCTTCAGAAAGTGCTTGACAGAGCACTGTCACGTGGCATCAGCAGTCAGAGAAGGGCAGGCTGCACCCAGCACATCCCCTCTGCCAGCACTGTCTGACCAGCAAGGACATACACTGCCATCCCTAGAGAGCAGGCTGAGGTTTGGATCTCATCTGTGCAGGTGCTGGAGGTTGTGGCAGTTCTAAGGAATACTTTATATTTTATTAATAACTTGAAATTCTTTTACACTGAGTTGATGAACAGGTTAAGAGACCATTATCTAGGATATGAAGCCTTAATCTGTCAGCTACCAGTGTTTCATAGACAATTTTTCAGACCACCCAGTCATCATATTTTATATATTTACATTAGAAAACATGAAGAGAAAATCCTGATAATTTGGATCATCTTATAGCCTGAATTGCTGCAGAGAGAAAATAATTTTAAAAAGGAAATAAAAAAGGAGAAAGATGTTTTTCCATTATTTCCTTTCAGGAGAAAATTAGATACCACATGGCCATAAAGCCCTGAATTGAGAGCAACAACAAGTCCCTTTTCCCAAAGATTTTACAATGTGGAAAGGATAAAAAAAATGGGTTTGTGTTTAGAGGGGATAAATGATCTTTTCATATCCATAAATGCTTTATTTTTGCATGAGTCACAGTGGGTTTCAGTATGTCCTTTAAAATGCCTCACATCTTGGCTCTGGGTATGGGCATCGTCTGTCAAAAATCAAGTTTCTTAAGGCTACTTGAAGTATCTGTATGAGCTAGGGAAACTCAGAGCTGCTCCCATCAGTGCAGACCCCATCCCAGTCGCTGATTGTGGCTGTGCTGGTGGCCCTGCTGCCAACACCATCTCGGGAGCTTCAACACGTGCACCCAGCCCTGCTTGGATCCCTGCACAGTGCTGTGAGCAGGGATGTGTCACAGACATATTTTATGAAAAATCCTTTCATTAGGATTTTTTCTCCTGGGAAACTGAGAAGCTTCAGCTTCTCCATGTTTTGCTGCTTTGGAATGGGATTTGGAGAATTGTTTACCCAGCATGTGAATTTGTTTTTACTTGATGACCAATGACAGCCACCTGTGTCGAGGCTGTGAGCAGTCACAAGATTTTATTATCATTCCTTTCTGTTCTTTTCTAGCCTTCTGATGAAATCCTTTCTTCTATTCTTTTAGTGTAGTTTTAGTATATAGTTTTCTTTTAATATAATATATATCACAAAATAATAAATCAGCCTTCTGAAACATGGAGTCAAGATTCTCATCTCTTCCCATGTTGGGATTGCCTGCAAATTCCACAGGATGCACAAGCACATCTATGGAGGGGGAGGCTAACTGGTACTAGCAACCAGTTTTGGAGCCTTTGAGTGGGTTTTTTCTTTGTGTTTTTGTCTAGAAAACATCCCTGAGAAAGGTGAGGGTGGTTCCTGTCAGGAAGGTCTGTTGTGCCAGCAGTTAAACAGGATCTCTACAGGATGCTCGCACTTAAGTCCTGCCATTCCACATTTTCAGAGTCTTTCCCAGTCTTTTTACCTAAGCCTGAAAGCTTTCCATTGTTCCTTTAGTGTTCCAGGATTGGAACCAGCTCAGGTCCCTGGGTGGACATCTCCTGTGGGCCATGGCATTGCTGCAGGAGCTGCTGTGCTTGCTGGGACACCAGCAGAGTTCCCAGAGCTGTGCCAGTGCTGCTCTCAGGGCTCTGTGTGAACAAATTCAGACTAAAGGCCTTGGGGACAGGATGGAAAACACAAGTGATGGGAGGCTTTGTAGACCTCCTGGGTGACTTTTCACCAGACAAAATTATTTCTCCATCTCTCTTCCTGGAAGAGGCAGGGGAAAGGTGTGGGAAGAGCCTCCAGGAGCATGGATATCTGCTACAGCTCATGTTGCAGGGTTTCTGGACCACATATTTGCCTTTTATCACTACAAGCCACGCCTGAGACATGGAGAAGGCCCCACAGAAAACCTGCTCTGAGTGGCTTTCCTCCTGTGAATGGAGTTGCTCAGAATTGTTCTGGGAAGAGGGAGAGATGTTCAAGCAGAAACTATGGAAGATGGCACTTTGAATTATGAAGGTAATTCCCTTACCAAGTGGAAGAGCTCTTCAACTCCCTTTTGGCCCATTTGGCCTCTTCCATTGCTGAATAAGAATTACTAAAGCTTCTGACAATTAGCAAATGTCAAGCCAGGCCTCAATGCTGGAAAAAGGCTGTCCCTGGGGATTTTATTGAACTACATATTAAAATAAATTATATAATCAGTACAGTAGCCCTGCATTGCCTGTTTGGTATAAAAATCAGATTTGTCCCATCTATTTGCCTCCCAATGCACTTTGAATACTTCAAATGGGATATTTCCAGCATGGAAATGCTTGGGAGAGGCTGTCCTGTCACTCAGCTTTCCTTTCTTTGCAGCCACCAGGCTATGGCTGGATTTGTGCCTGACACCTTAGTGCCATGCCTGCCACATATTCACATCCATTAATGAGCCTCTCTCCTACTCTGGATGTTCCTTGTCACATGGGGAAGGTGAATCTGTTAAAGGTGAGTCATGAAACAGTCAAGACCAAGCAGAAGAAGCCACAGAGACTCCCTTGACAAGCAATGGCCACCTGATACAGCCAACAGAAGGGAGTTTTCAGCAATTATAATGAAAAATCATAGCCAAGACAGCAGTCAGATCTGAATTTCTCTTTTTATCTCACTACAGTGCTCTGCAGCCAAGACATCACCTAATTTAGCTAAATCCATTGTTCCCCTGCCATTAGGCCCTGGTGACAAGCTGCAGGTACCCTGCAGGATTCAGTGCAGCCAAGAGAAACATCTGAGGGTGCATTTTTGCTCCGTTCAATCAAACTGATTTGCTGCCAGGCCAACATGCATGTGACACACTTGGACCCCCTTCAACCTGGGTGCCCTTGGAGGACAGTTCCTGAGTTTATGAAGATATGACACAGCTCAATCCTGCTGGCCTTTAATTGCCAGCACTCTCTGCAGCAGGTACCAGAGTCACCATTCCCACCTGCCTGGCTGACCCCAAAACAAGCACTGGGGCAGCTCATCCCACAGGGCATCCCACCAGGAAATGTCTGACCCAAGGAAGCAAATTGCAGTTCAAAATAGTGGCCATGACTGATAAGGAGCACTGCCCAACCTTCCTCTCCTGGAAAAGAAACTGCTCAGCCTCCAGACCTGTCAGCAGGGTCAGATAAGATAAATTACTTTAGAAAAATAAGTATCAGATAAATTGTTTCAGAAATTGAAAACAACTAATATAATTTTGAGAACAGACTTGGCAAAAATGTGAGAAGAGGAAAAGCAGTAGTGAGTCCAGAACACCATCAGGTTTAGGAATAACCCAGCATGCCTTGGGCATCTGATGGATCCTCTGCAGCACATGGCCAGACACACTTAGTAGTTTTGAGGAAACACATTTGAAGCAGGACCAGCACTGTGCTTCTTTTTTAACTTCAGCCACCAGATGCAGATTTCCTTCCACAAGGGCTCAAGGATATCTGTCACCCCTCACAAAGAAAACAATAGTAGATGCTGCATGACCTTTGTTCTGGGAGCAGCCTGTACTTCCCACATACACCCTTATATCTGCCCCAGCCTGCATGTCAGAGCAAGGGAAGGAAACAGAGAGCCAGGAGAGACCATGGAAGGCAGGTCAGCACCAAGAGGAACCTTCACCTTCCTTGACACTAGCATCACCTCTCTTTTATCTGCCTTGGCAACAGCCCCTCATTCTTCATCCTTAAAAACCTCCTTCAAATGAGCCAAAGCTGAAGCTTGAGGTGAAAGGCAGCAGGCAGACTTCAGCTCATGTTAGACTATTGTAGTCCATGGTGGTGGTGAGGGTGGCAGGGACCATGGTGCAGGGCTGCCTGAGCCTGGGTGCTGTGAGATCCTGACAGAGCAGAGCTGATGCAAATGCCACAGCTGAAGCCAAGAAGGGTGACAGGAGCTGGTGAAGCGGCTGAAAAGTCTCTTGGGGTAGCTGTATTCCCTGTTGTAGTCTAGAGGCAGCAGTGGGAGTTGTTCTGGTGTCTGCAGAGGGGAAAAGAGAAAGGCAGGAAAATGAGAGGAGGATCAGCCACATCAAGGAGTGGGAAGGAGAGAGGGGCTCTCTATGAGCCATATGACTGCTGATTTTTTTTCACTTTCTCCCAGCTCTTGGCATAGATAAGAGAAATCCTTTTCCAGACCCTGCCAAGTTGACATGCCAATCAAGCTCTTTTCCATCCACATGCTGATATGTGCAATTAAAAGTTTCAGAAAGATCCAGATAAACTTGATGTAAACCACAGACTCGTATTTTCTACCAGCCTCCCACAAAGCCTTTCATACCTAACCTAGCTCAATGTTGCCAACTCTCCTGCGATGTTTCTTGATAATGCCTTGTGATAACGGATATTTTTCCTAAAGCCCCAGCTCCCAAATGGAAATCATTACACGAGAATCTCAGCTTTCATTAAAAAGTAGATTTCTATCCCTTGGGGCCATGAAAGAAAGCTCAAAGCTGTGAATCAAGAAAATCATGCTGGCTTAGAAAACAGAAGGCAACTCAGAAGAAGCCAAGGATAACTACTGGGACCGTGGGTCAGCACAGCTCCTGGACCAGGACAGCTGGGACAGTCCCTGCAGGGCCATGGCCCCACTCTCATGGTGCCCTATGGCACCATGCACTGCAAAATAAAGGTGCATAAACTTGTATTTAGTAGTTGTTGGGTGATAGGACACCTTCATTATGCCCTATTTTGGAGTGCCCAGATGTAAAAAGAGGTTCAACAATAGACACAGGCACAGACCCACATTATAGATTTGGCCTGCTGGTGTAGACACAGTCACACCAACATAAAATCCAGCTGAATCCATCATCCTCACCAGCATCCCACTACAGAGGTTGTTCAGATAAAATGAGGCTACAAAAATAGCCCAAAGATTCTTCATTTTCTGATCACACTATTCAGAATACAGCAAAAAATTACAAGTACTCACAATTTGCCTCCTGACTTTTCTAAATAAACGCCTCCCCGAGTACAAAAAAAGGATACAGAAAGAAGCAATTTAATCCTCACCCGAAAATGAAAATACTTTCAAAGGAGAAGAAAGAACAGAATCTGAACCTTTTGCTTGGCATTTCTGTCACTTAGATGCATGCTTAAACTGTTGTATTTTAATTTTTATAGCATAAACATCTGACTTTCCACACAGAAAGAGCCGGCTGTTCCCAGCTCTTTCTGCCAGTGAAGGACAGTGTTTCTTAGAGCAAGCAGATCACTGGCTTTTCTGCCAAGATGCAGCAAAACACAGAGGTAGGGGCTACACTCCTGCCCTGCTCCAGTCTTCTTCGGAGCTGAAGTGAACTGCTATAGAAAAGGAGCAGCAAAAGAAGTTTTGGATTCCTCAAAAAGGCAAATGTTTTGTGACCTTTGTAACAGCCCTGCAGAAATCCAGCTGTCTCCTGAACAAGCACCAGACAGAGCAGCATTAGCAAGCTGTGCACTCAGGGGCTCAGCCCAATGCTTTGCTTAGAGAGGAAATTACTCGTGCAAAGGTTTTTAAAGCTCAGCTCACATGTGCGCACACCCTGCTCAGAAAAAAATATTCTGAGCTTTTTTCTCTTAAGACTTCTCATTTTCTAACTAAGATAATTGAATGACTCAGTGAGCATGGCTGGCATTAAAATCTTGGGGGAGGGAAAAGCAGAGGTAGCAAGCTCTAAATCCTCTGCCAAATCCCCTTTTCATAATTTATAGTCTGTCACCAGTTTATCACCGAGAACTGTCCCTCTTTTTCTCATTCTCCAGGCTCCTTTCCCAGTGGACAGTCCATGCCAGCTGTCTCGGCAGCAGGAACGTCCTTTTTTTCCCAAGCCTCGACCTGTGGGAAAATCTTCATTGGCCAGTAATTGATTCCACCCTGCCAGCTCCATTACTTTAGCCCACAGTGAAACTGCCAGCAGGCTGGAGACAGGCAGCCCCAGCCCTCCCTGCTCCCGCTATTGAGCCGCTCCTGCCCGGCTGCCCGGCTCGGAGCCCCTGTGTCAGCCCGCCCTGCAATTAGCACTAATCTGAAAATTGGCCTTTGCTAGCAAAGCCAAGCACCTGACAGCTAATTGTTGATGTCAGATTGATGTGCATTTAATATGGAAAGGTTATTTATCAAAGAGTACTTTTTTTTTTTCTGTTGGTCTTATTTTGTCCCTGTATTGCCACAGGCGCTTACAACCACAGACCAATAAAGATCTTATACTTCATTTAACTTGAGGAGCCTTCTAAATACCCTTTTCAAAGTCTCGGTGTAGGGCAGTGCAGTACTCATCTATTTATAATGTTTATAAAGAAATCGCTGCTAAGCAAGCAATTATTGGTTTTAGTCTCTCTTTTTGGAATCAAAATATTGGGGGGTGAAGAAAGGTTGATAACAGAATAGCAAGTGCCGGCCAGCCCTGGGATTAAAAATGAAGTTTTGACTCATCCTCAGAGCCTTGCCAGGCTTTTCTTACACCAGGCTACTTCAATGTTTACAGTATTATTTCTGATTTCCGTGGCTGTGTGTGTTATAGGAAACATGAAGGGAAAAATACAGGTCCTGTTGATTTTAACAGAGGTTTTGCCACTCACGAGAACAGAGCAGGGACTTCCCTGGTAGTTTTGTGGAGACAAAAGGACATGATCCTTCAAGTCCTCATCCTGGCATCACATGGCAGAAGGTGAAGCTGTGTGTACATGGAAACCCCCTCACACTGCAGTGAAGTTGGCTGACATCTATCTGTCTGTATATCTATCTATCTATCTATCTATCTATCTATCTATCTATCTATCTATCTATCTATCTATCTATCTATCTATCATCTCTCTATCCATCCAAGTATTGCAAAATGGGTTCTCTTGATGATGAAAGCTGTAGCTTAGTGTTTTCCACAAGAGTCAAGCAATGGCTAGACTGAAAACAAGCTGCAATACAAGCTTTACTATTGGGAGCATCTGCCTGATGCTGCACAGGTTGCTATCCAGCACCTCCATAAATAGCCTAAGAAAGCAAGTACACCAGATATTTGAACAAAATCAGATTTTTTTTCACACTGGGCACACACATTTTAGGTCGTGATAAAGTCCTGCTAAAAACCAATAAGATTTTGCAGATGCTTAGAGGAAATTAATATATCCTGTGGAGTCTTGGATGTCAGCAAAGATAAAAGCAGTGCATGTAAAGCTCTGCCATAGAACCTACAGCAAGAAAAAAGCTGATGGTTTTAAATGAAGCAAGAGAGAAGACAGTCTCCAGCATTAAAAGCTATGAAAACTGGTAAAAAGAGGGGACACAAACACAACAATAGTTTGATATAAATCATATTCTGAAAAGGGAAATGAAAAGTACCAATGTGAGTTGTGTGAGTCAATTGCTCATATTCATTCCACAGGTGGAGAAAAACATTGTTCCACCTGTGAATGTATCTCCTTTTGAATGAAGGTAGTCAAGTATTTACAGAGTCTTCTGACCTCTGAACAATCTATCCCTAAACTGACTATCTTTTAAAATATAAAAGTATATAATTTGTATTCTTCCACCACTTTGCACGCAAAAATTTAAGTGGAAAGTACCCTACCATGCAAGATACAGGATCTAGAGAAAGACCTTCACTGCAAGGCAAAAAAACATTCAAAAGAAAAAAAAAAATAATTAACACTTCATCATTCATTAGGCACTGTCTGCAGAACAACATCAGTGCTAAGGTAATGAATGGAGCAATGTGAGCAGACAAAGTGGCTGGGTGTTGGGGCAGGCAGGAGCTGCTCTCAGTACCCAGCATCCAGCAGAGCTGGCTAAGTCCTGCACATCCTGGTGGTGCTCAGACAGATGGACATTACACCAGACTTTCGTCACCTGCCACTTCTCCAGCCTGCTGTGTTCTGCTGAGACCAGAAACCACCCCCATGCTCTGAGGAGCCCTGGGCACCCTGATCCTGTCGGGCAGAAACCCCAGGTATTTAGGAAGAGCAGCCCATGGGCAGGGCTGCGTGTGCCAGTGGCAGAGCTGTGTGCAGAGCAAGGGGCTGCTGGAAGAGGATGGGTGCATCCTGCACACCCACCATGGCACATCCTCCTGCTGGATAAACACTGACTCCAGACACCAAACCCCCCTCCTGGTGCCCTTGCAGCCAGTATGGGAACTAAGCAAACGCTTCGTTTCAAATACATGCTCCAACCCCCTGGGCTGGTCCTTGGTCAGGCTTTAAAGACGTGTTGGGAAGTTTTGGCAGCGTTGCTTTCAACTTGGCCAGCAAGGAGATGTTGAAAGTTACACGAGTGCATCCAGGCTGGAGTTCTGAAATGTGTTAATTAAGACATTCTGTTACCAACCCTTTCCTTCCTACGCAAGACAAAACCCACCGGGTGCTAAACGTGCCTGAAATGATTCGTATGCTTTAATGCTTTCCTGAATATGGATCAATTTTAACACTTTTTGTAACGCCTGTATCCCAGCCAAGACAAAGCCCATGACTCCAGTCTGAGTCAAGCGCACATTTAACACCCTCTGCTGAATAGGTCCTAGAAGAGGAAAGAGTTCAAGAAGTCAGGGCAGGATAGCAGCTAGGTGGATGTTTCTCTGAGCTGCTCTTAAAGACTTCCAGTAACAAAAGCTGCATAAGTTCCCTTTGACAATTCATCCTGCTCCTTCAGTTTACTTACTGATAGAAATTATTTTATGAAGTCTGATGCAATGCTCTCCTACTGCAATTTAAACCATCACTTTTTATTCCTGTCTTCCATGGACACAGCAAACACTGCTCCCCACAGCTGATGTGTACTTACTTGAAGCCCTCCGTATTTTCATTAGTCCAAACAAAGCTGATTTGTCAGTGTTTCCTCAGAAATGTATCCCAGGTCCCTGAGTACTGTTTCCCTCTGCATTCTCAAGAACTGGCCTTTTTGCAGTGCTGAAACTGACACTGGGACTGTTGCCCCAGTGGAGGCCCACAGGTGGGAGCAGAGGGGCAGGCTGAGCTTGTAGGTCCTACCAAGCCATTGTCCTATTACATGTCCCAGTGGGACACTTGCCTTCCCCGCCACAACGTGGCAAGGCTGAACTGTTCCCTCTGCAATGCCATTTTGCAGAACTATCACCTCTCACTTCATCTCTCCTCAAGTCAGGAGAGTCACAGGGACCAGGTGCTTCCCTACCACCCCTTTGTGCACCAAGGGTTTGGGCAGGATTCCTTCAAATCTTGCTATTCCCAAGGGCCAGGCTCTTCTCACCAATCCTTCCTCAATCCAGACATCTCTCGACATATCATCTCCCATCACAGAGCCCTCCATCTCCCCAGAGAAAATGGAATTCCCACACAGAAGTCCCCCTGGCACCCTCCAGACTGCACAGCGCTTTCCCTCCTGGCAGAGCAGGATGGAGCTGACACAGAAATGACCTGTGTGTGCTGTGACAGACCCACTAAGATGTCCTGAGTGTGGACAAGCATCCCTGATGCCATGGAGGGGTCCTTGGGAAGGGCCAGTTTCAAGAGGGCATCGATCCCTGTGTTGACCCAGAGCAGAAGCTCCCCCTGTCTTGGAGAACCTCCTCCTCCTGCAGAGCTGAGGGACAGCCACAGACTCAAGAATTCAGGTGCACATGCCAAGAGCTGATCATGGAGTCTGATTCCATTCCCCTCACCCCTGAATACAAGGAAGCCAAGAGCCCGGCTCGCTCCCTGCTCTCCCTCTGCTTGGTTGGCAAACTTGGGCACCTCTGGGGTAACTGCAGGTGAGTTTCCTTCTAATTCCTTCATGACAAATCCCAAAGGATGGCTCTGGTGAGAGACTGCCCAAGTATCATTCTTGTACACAATTTACAAGATATAAACATTGGACACCCATCACCACACGTTCTTGTATGGAGTACAAGAGCTGCTAGTTAAGCAAGAGTTTCAGGGAAAAAAAGGGGAAAAAATTCATTACATTGTTTTTTCTTACTTAAGTATTAATATCACAAGATAATACATAACGCCGTTATCTGGAACAAGGGTTTACTTCGTAGGACATAAAAGCTTCTTTCTATCAGATTGGAACATGTGTGTCTCGATCAGCTTGTATCTTGAGATACTTAAAAAAGAAGGAAAAAAATACAATTTTAGCAATAGCTAAAATAAGGAAAAGATCTCAGCCTGTCCAACCAAAACAATGACCTGATGCAGAAGTCAAGTCTATCAGGTAATGCTCAAGGGAACATTTTAAATAAGGAAAAAAGAGTGGAAGTGGGAAAAAAATGTCATCATTGTATTCTTATGCAGTAATGTTCCTCCACTAGCATTAACAGCTTATCTCCCCATCTAAGCACTTCTCGATAACAGACTGGGTTTTATGTTGAGTACAGGCTGTACCAAGTCACTAAAACCATTCTATTGTTAAAGATTATATAAAATGGTCAATCAAAGTGTCACTTCTTCCTGCCCGTCCCCCAGGCTGCTGTTGCAATAATGCCACATAAAAGCCAAGCGTGAAGGGGGAGCAAAGCACCAGGAGAGGGAGAAAATGGCACATGGCAGAGCCAGCAGGCACAGGGGACACCCCACCACCACAGAGGGCTGTGCTGCAGTGGCACCTAAGCAAAAACGTCCAAACAAAACTTGTTTAGTGAATTTTTCCTTGCAAAAAATTATTTGTGTTTAGCAGTCTGTGAACCTGCAGAGCTGCTGAGCATCCTTCCATGCTTTATCTGGTCCAACAGGTCCCAGCACAACAGAGACATGGGAGATGAAGGTGGAATAAGCTCAGGAGAAATCCACTTTTCTAGCATTTTGAATGAGATTTCTAGATACCTAGAGATTTCATGGCTCAGAAATAAGCTGTGTCAGATTAAAACAATGGAAAACCATGACATTTGGTAACTGAATTTAAAAAGCTGCTTGTTTTGGTGGTGGTGGTGGTTTTGGGTTTTTCCCCCTAGTAGGTTTTCATACTTATTATAGCGGGAATTTGAAGGGGCTTTCTGAGAAGGCCTAAACTGGTAAAAGGTGGAGGTTTGGAGCCCAATGACCAGTGCTCATGTGGGATAGGAAACAGCTCCTCTAAGCCTGAGCAATCCCACCAGGCATGATGAGCAGCAGGGCTTTGGGGAAGGACAAAGTCCTTCTGTGCATGAGGGCAAAGTTATCCCAAAGTTATCCCTTACACTGAAAGAACACCCAATCCCTGGCATAAATCAATGTGATGGTCCTCCATCACACCTGCCCTCAGTCATCTCTGCTTCTCAGCAGCAGAAGGACACAAAGCAGTTCCATCTCACCCTCAATGCTCATATTCCTGGGAAAACTCAGTAGGCAGGAGAACTGCATTCATTTGTACAGGCTTGAAATAAGTCTTTGTTAAGTGTTTGCTCAACATACAAATGCCTTTCACATTTCAAGATAGACAAATCAAGCTTACGTTCTAATTAAGGAAGGGAACAGATGAAGTCCTCCCTCCAGCAGAGATTTTCCAAAATTTTTGCCTGGATTCAGCTGCATATTCTAAGCACATGGATTGACAGGGAGGGGAGCTGGGTAACAGAGGGCTTGTGCTATTTGTGATTTGTGCTAGAGAGTGCATAAAGAAAGGGAACAAAAAAAATAATTCCCACTTCTCAAATGCCCAAGTACTAAATACAGTTTGTATCAGCAAGAGCAGCAAACCACCAGCATATCTCATTTTCATCTGCTATCCATGGGGGTCTGTCATGAGAGCTTTAAAGGAAATCTGCTTCCCACTGCACCAGGGCTCTCTCATGCACAGCTTGCAGGCACACACAGGCATAGCTGTATCATGTGCTGGCAAGTAATGGAGAAGTTGAGCAAACATACCTGAAATAGCTCACATACTTAGAGATGCCAAATAGGTTCCTTACACCATTTCCAGAGGGGCTTTTTTTGCCCAGCTCTGCATCCCCCAGCCACTCAAACAACAGTTGCTCATGTGGGTATGCTTTCTCACACAGTCATCAATTACAAGGTGACGACTCAAGAACAATAATTTGTCACTGCAAGCCAAAACAAGCAGCCCTGCTCCTTTGTGCCCAGTTCTGATGAGGAGTATCTCCAGGTCCAGGCTTGTTCCAGGGCCATGTGAGCTCTTGCCCCAGTGTCCGGTCCTTTTGCCTCCCCCTTCACAGAATCACAGAATCAATCACAGAATCACAGAATCACAGAATCCATCACAGAATCACAGAATCAGTCACAGAATCACAGAATCACAGAGTAATGAGGTTGGAAGAGACCTCTGAGATCATCGAGTCCAACCTGTGCCCTAGCACCTCAACTAGACTATAGCACCAAGTGCCATGTCCAGTCTTTTTTTAAATGCATCCAGAGATGGTGATTCTACCACCTCCCTGGGAAGAGCATTCCAGTACTTTATTATTCTGTCAGTGAAAAATTTTTTCCTAATATCCAACCTATACCTTCCATGACATAGCTTGAGACTGCATCCTCCCTTCTTTCCTTCTAGCCTGCTCTCCCAGGCTTTGGCATACAGTGAAGCTTATTCTCCTCTTTTCTGCCTCTTCCCTTGAGCCAGCCGTGCCACCCATCCTCCCAAGTGCTCAGGACACTGTGGCAGGTGAAACAGAGCTACAAGCACCCCAACCAATGTGATTGCTCTGTGTTGGGAGCTTATCCTGCCACTGCCCCATGGCAAAAGCACCCAAAACTGAAAGCTAGTGCATTCACAAGGAGTTGGCTGATCAATAAAGGAGACTGAGGACCAAACCTGCTTTGCAGAAGAACCAGGAGGATTTAGGAAGCAGAGAAAATACCTGAGCAATGCAGAGAGCGTATCTGAGAAATGGTAGGGGATGGCTCAGCTAAGGGTGGGGAAGGCAGTCTGGAAATGGCAAATGAAAAAGAGAAGCTGGGCTGCCATGAAGAAGCTTACTGTCAAAGAAATCTAAGGGATGAGTCAGGGAGCAGATGCTCCTGTGCTTTAGGTGTGTAAAACAGAACTGATGGCCAAGCCAGACGCTGCATTGCAGGGCAGTGGCAGGCCCTGGGTGACAGTCCCCCACAGCAAGGTGAGGCTGCTGTCCCCATCCCTGCAGCGGGATTGGTGCCAGGGAACCTCCTCGCCATTCCCAGCATCCTTCCCGCCGCGGGGACTACCATCACAGCCCCTCAGGAAACATCGGACCCTGAGGCCACAGCATTCCCCTGGGATGGGGACTTCCCTGGGGGGCACACAGCACATGGGAGTCACGGCGTTTGGCTTTGCCTTCAGTTAAATGAGAATAAAAGCATGAGGAAATGTCAGGTTCCCTGGCGGGGGAGGCACGGAGGGGCCCCGGATGCTGCGGGACGGCGCACGGAGTGAAGCCCCGCTGCTGTCAGCACAGCCCGGCAATTCCCATTAATGGGCTGTAGCAATCGGATCCCAGAGATAAGGGAGACAGCAGGTCCCACCATGTGCATGCAGTAAATTATTCAGGCTGTCAGCTGCTCGGATGTGGCTCGGTGAGCCGCGGTTAAACGCCGGCCACATGGCCCCGGGAGGTGTGCCCGCTCCGGGCGGGACCCGCAGGACAGCTGTGTGTGCCACCCGCACAGCCCCGCCGGCCACAGCGGCTGCCACAGCCCGCACACGGCCAGCAGCGTGGCCTTCCCTCACAGCCCGCACACGGCCAGCAGCGTGTCCTTCCCTCACAGCCCGCACACGGCCAGCAGCGTGGCCTTCCCTCACAGCCCGCACACGGCCAGCAGCGTGGCCTTCCCTCACAGCCCGCACACGGCCAGCAGCGTGGCCTTCCCTCACAGCCCGCACAGGCCAGCAGCGTGTCCTTCCCTCACAGCCTGCACACGGCCAGCAGCGTGTCCTTCCCTCACAGCCCGCACACGGCCAGCAGCGTGTCCTTCACAGCCTGCACACGGCCAGCAGCGTGTCCTTCCCTCACAGCCCGCACAGGCCAGCAGCGTGTCCTTCCCTCACAGCCCGCACACGGCCAGCAGCGTGTCCTTCCCTCACAGCCCGCACAGGCCAGCAGCGTGTCCTTCCCTCACAGCCCGCACACGGCCAGCAGCGTGTCCCTCACAGCCCGCACAGGCCAGCAGCGTGTCCTTCCCTCACAGCCCGCACACGGCCAGCAGCGTGTCCCTGACAGCCCGCACAGGCCAGCAGCGTGTCCTTCCCTCACAGCCCGCACACGGCCAGCAGCGTGGCCTTCCCTCACAGCCCACACACGGCCAGCAGCGTGGCCTTCCCTGACAGCCCGCACACGGCCAGCAGCGTGTCCCTCCCGGCAGCAAAAAGCACCGGGACAAGCTCAACAGTGTCTCACTTAGCTTCAATTCAAGGGATTGTGAACCTGGGAATAGGGGGAGAGCTGGATGCCAGAGAGCCAGCTTCAGTGGCCAAGCCTACCTGAGCTCCCTGACATGGACATGTTTTTCAGGAATTAAATGAAAGGCTGGACTCGAAATTGGAGTATTCCTATACTGAAAACACAGCATCATATCATAAACTCAGGGCTTGCCATCACAGAATCCTGATTTTTACAAAGCCAAAGTAGTGCTCTAGGAGGACCTCGGTTCAGGTGAATACCCAGAGCCCATGCTGGATGAACGAGATGTACACTGCCAATATCCCCTTCCACCTACCTGGCTGTGAGAAGTGTGTTTTAATGTACACACCCTCATGCAAAAAAATAATTAATTCAGAATAACCTTTCAGGGTGGAAAGACTGAACTCTCCTAAACTCAAGTACTTTTTTCCTGGAGCACAGCATGAAGAATAGCAAACGTGAGGCAGAAGGGAAAAGGCTATTTGTAAAGCAATGTGAAAAGCAAAAACCATCCCAGGCAGTTGCCACCCATGCATAGATGCAGTTCCTCACCCCTGTTTTCCCACGAAGAGAAGGGATGCCAAGGGACCTGACACAAACAAAACACCAAACTCAGAAGGATGAAGTTGTTTCTTCATTAGCACCTCAGTGTGGACAACTGCAGCAAACATGCTGTCATTTACATTCAAATTGGGGCTGCTTCATGCAGGGGCCTGCCCACACTCACTGGTGCACAGCCCCACTGAGAGGGGCTGTGTTTCATCTCAGGAGCTTGAAATGGTTCAGGGCTGTCCCATGTGGCTCAGCACCCCAGCAGCACCTGTACCCTTGCTAAGCACCATCCCCTCCCAGCAAACATGCTGGGCTGCAGTTCTGGCAGCTCTCTTGGGGGTATTTGGCTTTCTCACACAAGCAGGCCTTGTAGTGGAAAGGAAACATTTGATCAAGAAATATAAATAGTGACAGTCTAATAAGGAAAACTAAAAAAAAACCAAAACACCATAGATCATTCCTCACAGAAAGATCTGGCTTTAAGAGTCTGAAATTTAAAAATGGAGAGAAACAGAAGAGAGATGGCAAATAGTGTGAGCTACTGTGTGAGCACAGTAGCATAAATTGGTAGGAGAGGCATGATAATGGACAGCAAAACTGAAGCTTAGGGGCACGAGGTCACTCTGCTAAATAACTACCTACTTCAGAATGTAAGGGCACATCAAGGTGCCCATGTCAGCCTGATCTCTTGAGCTCACATATATTTGAAAATGTCTAGGTATATCCCATTCAGTCTGACTGTATTTAGGACAAGTAATTAGGAGTGTGATTTGTCAAAGGTGAAGCTATTTCAGATCTACAAAGACTTAAAATTCATTCAAGTGCTCAAAAGTATGCACTGATTAGTCCTATCACAACCAAAGGGCCATGTAGCAGCACAGAAATTTAGGCAGCAGTATGGGTTTGCACACATCAGAGCCATATTTTTGTCCT
The DNA here is from genome assembly GCA_024865655.1 of Emberiza elegans. NCBI lineage: Eukaryota > Metazoa > Chordata > Aves > Passeriformes > Fringillidae > Emberiza > Emberiza elegans. The sequence continues at coordinate 42,563,398 of JALJVW010000175.1, read as the reverse complement.
CATTGAGGTCCAAAGTACTTATGCACCTATACACTAGCAGTAAAACAACAGAGTGATCCTTTATGACAGTGTGACCATAATCTGACTTGACAAATGCAGTTGTCAGCACCCCTTAAAGTAAATTATAACTACACCCCCTTGACTAAATCCTGAGCCCTTTCAAATAACAAAACAAAGAGCTCTCTCCCAAGAGTTGTGTTCTCTGCATTGTGTTTTCTGACATGCTTTCCCACCACCAACCTTTCATCCTGTTGAGCTGATTTCCATTGTAAGCAGCAGAGGGCAGGGAGGATAACTCCCATTAACTTCACACTGCTGCAGTGTGGGCCTGCCTAGAGGGGAGGCACATCCCTGGCAGGGCTGGCCCCCAGGTCCCCTGTCCTGCCAAACTGGGCAATATGTTTGTACAACTGTGCTTTTCTGTAAAGAGCAGGTGAGATGGGACTAGGGGCTGGGACAGGCCCCCAGTTGCCCATCCTCAGGGCTCACAAGGCACTACAGTGGTTTGCACCAAGGTGCCTGCTGCCCTTCCAGCCTTCTGCCCTCACTGCTGCCAGCAAACAAGGCACCCAAAGTGAGGTTAGAGACATTGAAATTGACCCTTTCACAGGAGGGGCTCATCTGAGCTCTGGGTCTTCCCAGCACAGACAAGAGATGCAGTAAGGCCCTGCCAGAGGCACTGTTGCAGAGGGTCAGCAGCAGCTTTTGTCTTTCTGTGTAAATGGAAGAAAGAAGCCTTTTATGGCGTATTTGCTCCCCTCAGCACACATGTACATTTGTACTCTTCACTGTACCCTACACACCTCTCAGGCTTGCACAAGCTCCTGCTCTGCCCAGTTTCACACATCTGAGACTCAGCCCTGCTCCAGGAAGACCTCCTGCCCTTTCAAAACCTCTCAATAACTGTGGAACAGTAAGAGCACTTTTTTTGTCATGAATACAGGGCCTCTTGGTCTGTGTGTCCCATCTTGGCCTGGTTTTGCCCTCCAGCAAGAGGGAAATGGTAACAATGCTCTCAGGGGAGCTTGGGTGCTTTGTCACCAGAAGACTTCCCATGCAATGCTGTATTCCTGCAGGGAGGGTGGACAGAGCCCCGGATGAGCAGGAGTTTTGTTTGCTTTATTTTCACATTGCTCTCTGTAATTTCTTTATCCTGATGTTTTGGGTTTCACCTGTAGGAGCTCTTTAGGTGAACCCTGCTTTCTGCATCAACATTAGATCTCAGCCCAGCCTGTGTAGTTACAGTTGTAAGGGGAGATGAAATTGGGGTCCTGCTCACATGCAAGGCCTGCTGCACCAAGAGCATGGCTGAACCTCACAAACCCTGATCTGGGATTGCATCCTGCCCCTAACTGTGCCTGGCAGTCTCACCCAAGGGCATCCTCTTGCCCCAGCATTCAGTAATGCTCTTCTCCTGGAGATGGAAAGGCAATGGCCCAAACTTGTGCCAGACACCCTCTTTCCCTCCATCTCCTCACACCTGTTCCTATAAGCACATCTTTCAAAACAAGCAACCATAACAATGAACAAGACTTAAACTGAACAAACAGCAGGGTCAAAATTGTTTGGGAACTCACCTGGGAATGGGTTTCTTGGGTGGGAAGTAGCAGAGTAGCTGTGCAAGAGCAGCAGCCTCTCCAAATGGCTTAGCAGGACCCAAGGAGGATGTGTCCATGGCCTTAGCACACTGCATCTATGGCAAGGTACCCAATATTGACCTTGGAAATCATCTTAGGAATGTGCCTCTCCTGCTCCCAGGCTTCCAGTGTGCAGCTTTCAGCAAAAGGACAAAAATCAGGAGGACTGCCAAATTTATCAAGTCATGCTTTAGCCCTTGCTGTACACATCAGCCTCTCTTATCACTGCCAGGAGACATGGTGAGAGGTTTGGTCAGACCATCCAGCTTCCAACACACCAACTGCTCGTGTGAACAGCAGCAGCAACAGAGGCACTCAGCCATCCTGCCCACCTGAGCCCTTGCCCAGCTGGCAGCAGAGCACAGCTCCTGAGCACAGGGCACAAGCAGGAGTCTGCAGAAACCCTTCCTCCCTGTCCTAGCAGCTGAGCATAAACAAACAGCCGGGTGTGCCTGGTCATCACTGCCCTTCTCCCATCGGGATCTCAAACAGGCAGTGTCCAGACTCAGAGGGGAAATCCCCACCATATCACCTAAACTGAGTTCACAGAGAGATCTCCAAGGCACAGAGTGCAGCTACCTGGATGTGCCCAACTGCAAGGCTGAGCCCTGACCAAAGGCAGGAAGTATCCAAGGAGCCGGCCTGATCCCACACACCACCCCGGGTCTCCTTAGATGACTGGAGATCAGTGGTGCCCACAGAGACATAACCCTGGGGGGTAAATGTTTACAGCTGCAAGGCAGCTTCTGCTCACTGATGCTTTCAGAGCCACACCAGACAGAAAATAGCAGGTGTATTAAGCTCCAAAATAAGATTATAACATGCTGTAAATTAAAGTACGATGAGCTCTTTGTGTTCAGTCAAATAAGGCATGATGCATGGAAAACACAGGGGCTCACATTCATCTCCAAGTGATCATTCACAGGATGCACAACAATACAATTTCACACATAGAAATCAGAGAATGTCTCTGAAATGTAAGATCGGCTCTTCCTGGGTGTATTTTTTTTCTTTTTCAGTAAAGATTTCCAATGCGCTGAAACCACTTATAATAATAATTGGGGGGAAAAGAGTCTCTGGGAAATTATTGGCATGAACTTTTAGATCTCTAAATTAAGGCCAGCCTAATTTTCCAATTAGGCAGCTTGATAGGCAAGATGACATGTGCAGAGTAGAAGGGCAGGCTCTAAACGGCATTTTTATGAACATTTCTCATGCCTGCAGCAGCTTTTCTATACCCAACAGCTGAGGAGTGCACTTTCCCATGCCGTCAGGGGTGAGGAGGTTACGACTCCAGCATTGTGCCCCTTGTTTCTCACACAAGAGCCCGGCGCGCCGCAGCGCTTGAAAGGGTCGGGCGCCCGGAGCTGCCCCGGCCCCGCGCCCACCGCCCGGGCGGCGGCTGCGCTCAACCCGCGCCGGGACGGGCGGCTGGCAGCGCTAATTGGGACGGGGAGGGCCTTTTTCAGAGTCGTTCAGTCGGTAAATGAAACCTCAGCTCCCCGGTGATGCAGCGTGTGCGAAGATGCCGCAGCCCGAGGTGCAAAGGGCACGGCAAAGATTTTGAGCTGACGCTGCTGCTCATTCACAGCTCGGGCTGTGCCGGGCTGCGCTGGCTCCCGGCCGCAACTCCCCTGCCCGCCTGGCCGGGGGAAACCCCGCTCCGGGCTGCACATCCTCCCTGAGCACGCCGAAGGACCAAACCCCTCTCCGGGCTGCACATCCTCCCTGAGCACGACGAAGGACCAAACACCACTGTGAATTTAGCAGTGATCTTCTAGGGCAAACAGGAGCCCAGATCAGTGCCTGGGAGCCTCAGGCATTTAGAACAAAGCCTAGCCCCCAAGAGGTAATGAAATCACACATCAGCACCTGCTCTTAGGTGAACCTGAGTAAACCATGCCTGGCCTATTCCAACAGCCTTCTCTGGGTCAAGCAATTCAACAGCTGGAGCCATGCTAGCCTGGCAAGGCCAGGGCTTTGGCAGACAGGCCAGGCAGGAGGTGGCCAGTGACTACCAGGAGAGGACATTTACATACAGGAGTCCAGGGCCATCACCCCTCCTTGAAGGACAGCTGCCAGATGCTCCTGCCAGACACACCGACAACACTGTCCATTACCTTGGTGTGGCTGGCACCAAACTCTGAGCTGGGATGGGCATCCTTTTCACACTGTACAAGAGCCTGGACTGATGGAAATGTGTCTCACTGAGCTTATCCTCAGTTTGCCCATGCATACAGTAGGAATAAAGAAGGAGGAACAATACCTTTGTTGGAAGTGGGAGAGGGCAGCAGCCACAGGCAGTAGCCACAGTCTCCCTTGGACTGCAGAGAAGGCCATGCCAAACAAAGAGCAAACCAGCCTCAAAGATACACAGAAGGTACTGATTTCCACCTTTCCTACTTCTGGAGAACCCCAATGCCCTGCTGTCTTTTGACAACTGGATCCCAAAGAGAAGACTGTACCCTCCTAGCTCAGCAGCAAACCATCTCCAGGTCAGGGCATTCAGGAGCTCCAAGCTTTCAAAAAGTTAGAGAAACTAAAAGAAGCAGAGTTCAACCAGAGTGGCCAAGTATGATGAAAACAGAATCAGATGAAAACAGAACAGTACAAGTTGACCTCCAGATGAAAACAGAATCAGATGAAAACAGAACAGTACAAGTTGATCTCCAGATGACCTTCTGGAGGTCATCTGATCCATTCCTCCCTGCTCAAACAGGATCCCATGGTCCTTGTTGTCCAGGACCATGTCCAACTTTTTTTCATTATTTCCACAGGTGGAGACTCCACAACCTCTCTGGGTGACCTGTGCCAGTGCTCAGTCACTGTCACAGTGTAAAACTGTGGGGTTTTTTCCTGATTTCCTATGTTCAGAGGGAACATCAGGGTGTACCCACGGCCTCTGGTCTTGGCACTGGGCACCACTGGTGTCCTCCTTTGTGCCCTTTTTGAAGATAGGAGTGATATTTTCTTTCCTCCAACGCTCAGGCACCTCTCTCAGTCACCGTGACCATCCAGAGATGTCCAATATGGTGCCCAGACCCTAATTTGTGAGGCAGGTCAGGATGTATATGAACTCTCTTCTCTGAGGTGTTTGTTTGTACGTTTTGGTAATTGGCATATCAGACCGTGGCCTTCAACTTCAATTAGTTTTGGGGTTTATTTGTATTCAGGGGAGTAATTTTGAGAAGAACTGAACAACTCTTCTCCCTGGGAAGAGAAGTATGTAGAAGCCCTTAAATTTCTTCCCCTTGCTACTGGACTGAGACAGCAAAATAACACGAAAAAAGATGCTAATTCCCATATGTGTCATGTCTTAAACACAAACCAGGTTTGAGGTTGAGAAGATGTGCAAAGATCCAACCAGTGGAGCTGCTGTTGTGTGAAAGACATTAACAGAGCTGGTATTTCAGTACTCCTTTGATTTCTCATGAGATGGGAGCAAAAAGACCCAGTTTACGACTTTGAAAATCAACATTTTATAGCAATTTATATATGCCTCCACTTTCAGAAGCTAACCCAAAGCTTCAGAGTGACTACAGAACATATTCCAAGGATGCCTTGGATCCCTTAAACCAGTTGGGAAGTGTAACTTTTGGCTGCTGCACACAGAAGTTAACAAATGGCAGATTTCTCATTAGAGGCACCATGCAGTGAGTGCATCAGGGCACTTAACTCTGACTGAATGAGGCACAACCGAGAAGGCAACAAGAACACTCAGAGGTGTTTAAGATCTCACTCATGTTAGTCTAACGCAGTCATAGCAGGGATAGTATTTTTTTTGGGTTATGGCCAGATGACAATGTAATAGCCCCATTTGGGCAGTCTGGACTTTTCATATGTGATAAATGCTTCCCCAGAATGTATAATGTACTAAAAAAAGGCATCTAGAGTGCATTCTTGTATCTAGCAGAAATGCTCTCTCTAGCCAAAACAGAAGACTGGAATATCTTTCCCAGATGGGAAAGATGGAATGGGATTAATACTGCAGGAAAAAGAATAAAAAGCTTGAACAATAATTTGCCTGATTTATAAATGTGACAGTATTAAGAAATGAGGAGGAACCCAAACTTTCCAAAATGCCCTAAAGGAAAGTAAAATGTGAAGTATTCTTTTCTTTAGAAATGAGCTTAGTGCCAAAGCTTTGGTGGCAAGATGCTAATTTGCTTTCAATAGGCAGGCCTGATTTCTTCAGTGTTTCCCTTTTTCCCCATCTCATCACCTAAAGGCCTGGAATATGAAAGGGCAGACAAGCCTAGGAGGATTTACCAGGTCTTGTTATAGCACATCAGTCATCAAAAGAACATTGAACATTGAATTGAATTTTTCTTCCAACTCCACACCAAGATAAAGATACTTTGCTTTCCAAGTATGTGTAAGTGTTTAATGCTCTGTTCATAAAATAAAAGGTAGGATTACAGGACAACTTTTTAAAGCCTTCATAACAGGACCAGAATAAACACAAAAGAGAAATTATTGCTTCAGCTAAAACCCAAGCCAGCTTTGATTCAGTTTTTATCAAAGCTAACTTTGCTTATAACCACATCTGTAAACCCAGAAATGCTACGGCCATTCAGGCACGAGTGGAGTGAGAAGTGGAAGTGGGTTAGGGTGAAGCTCACAAGCTCTTCAGTTACAGGCCTAGAAAAGGTAAGTGTCCTCCTAGCAGAACGTGTGGAAATATTCCTTGCTTGTGCAGAAGGGAAGATTTGAGCCTGCCCACCAGAGTCACCCACAGAGTTCCCAACCAAGTGAGGAGGAAAGGCTGGGATGGCAGCAACCTCCTCCTCCCTCTGCTGAAGATGCATTTCATGCTGCTCTCTGAGCACTCAGAGTTTCAATTCCATGTGCAAATTTTACACTAAGCATGAATTACAACTACTTGAAGTGAATCTGTAATGCTCATCCAAATCTAAGTGAAAAATTTATCAACTAAGAGATGGGGGCAGCATGCAAAGCAGAATATGATAGAGAAAAATGAAAACTCAGTATCTGCTAATGAAGCGGGATTTTGTGTTGTTACCTGAAAATTTTCAGAGCAAAAGAAAACTCATTCAAACACTTTCAAAACTCAAGACTGTTACAGGGGAAAAAAACCCAAATGAAAAAGATGATGAAACAAATGTCTTCTCAGGTGCATAATCAAAAAAGGTGAGAGAAGAAATCCTTACAGTTTTAGTAATGAGCTTTGCTCATCTGGTCTGTGCTTCAGAGTAAGAAAAAATTACAAAATTTAGAAGAAAACGCAGCATGGCACGTAGAGGAGTTCCTGATTTTGGCTGCCAGACAAACACAGTTGCAGAACTTGGTTCATACTGCCCTCAGGATTCTCAGCAAAATTATGCATTTCCATTTACAGCTGGAATCTTGATATGTAGAAGTAGCATTCATTTGGTTCACATTAGTTGTACATGTAGCATATATAGTGATAAGAGTATTCCAGGAGGTGGTTGGGCTGGGCACAGGGCCACAGGAGCTTCTGGTGGGCTTTAACATGTTCTTCATGTTATCTTCTTAGCTGAAATAAGAACAACCTCCAAACAAAAATTCAGAGTGATACCACTGCCCCAACCAAGACACATGCAAGGCCACTCAGGGATCTGCAGCACGTGGGCAAGGAGATTTCACTGTGCACGGCTCTTGTACATACATTTGTGCTTATTTGAAAGAAGAAAATGCAGAGAGGAGCAAAGAGGAATGTGGCCATATAGTCCACATTTATTTTTCTGTATGGTTGGCCCTAGAAATACTTGCTTGCATAATCAATTTCTATTCTGATAAAAGACTGGAGTTAAAAATAAGAATAGTCTTATAGACAGAGATAATGCTGCTGTGCCATTGTGGCTGTTCAGTAATGAATGCTGGTGGTTTCTTACTCTGTGTTAAGGACTTGTAGTCTCCACATATTCTTGGTATATGCAGGTACCACAGCTATGAAATGCAATTGCAACAGCCACCACAAAGACATTTCAGAGTTCCCTGCTCTGTCTTTGCAGCTCTGCCTTTGGGAGTTGTGCAGAACTGAGGCAACATGCAATGGGCTACCCCAAACAGAGACTCCTCCAACAAACTGGGACAACAACTGGTTCACCAAAGGCCACAAAGATGAGCAGCAGCCTAAAGCCATTGGAGGTTCAACCCTGCAATTTGTGTGGCTGGGTCAGTTTATGTCAACCTTGGGTTTCCAAATAGAATACTAAGCTGGACTTGAAATAGTGACCACTACAGCCTCCAAGAGCTACTTCTCTAAAGGTTATCCAGAGGAATGTTTGATAAAATCACTATCTGTTACCCTACTGTGAAATAACTCTTATTCTGCCCCAGAACATTAACACATATACTTCCTCCCAAATCACTCTTATTGAAGGTTGATCAAGCACATAGGACGAGTTATGTTCAACAGACAGGATTTCTTTGGTATTTTAAATCCCTTCTGGCTTCTTAAAAGGCCTTCTTTTCCTAACTTTAGTGATAGCATAACTCTGCCTGGAGGCTAACACCCAATGAAATTCATGTTCAAAATCCCCTAATTAAGATCACTGAGATGAATAAGCAAATTAAAGCAATAAAATAAGCTCACATTGCTTGTTTCCTCTCTCTTGCTTGGATCCATACTGATTTCAAAAACAAAATTTCAGTTTGCAAAACTATAAAAGGATCTGCTGAAACATGCCCATTCCTTCGGCGGAATGGTTATGCATTTACTGTGAGATTCCTCCTAGTATTCTGGTAAATATAAATTATACTAAAAATATTCTTCTTGACAGATCATGCATGAGATGTATCTTGAAAACTTCCCATATCAGTTGATGTCAGGCATTGGAACAGGCTGCTCAGACAAGTGGTGGAACCTGTGGAAGTGTTCAAAAAATTTGTAGACGTGGCACTTAAGGACATGGTTTAGTGGTGAAGATGGAAGTGTTGGGTTAACAGCTGGACTCTATGATCATGGAGATCTTTTTCAACCTTAATAATTCTCTGATTGTGTTTGAACTGTACCTCTTGTTTCAGAGTTATGAGAGGGCAAAGCTAGGAAATTAGTTTTCTTCTGTTTATTTGGTCAAAGGTTTTCTTTTAGCCAGAGGTGTAAGAAACAATCAAACCACTGTGCATACAGCTAAAAAGTATACAGGTAAAAAGGCACTTCAGCTTTACTTTTTATATGTTTAAAAAATACAAAAACTTTTAAAAAAGAAATTACAATGGTTAACCTATAAACAGGTTAAAGCGTTTGTATACTGTGCTAAACAAATTTTGTTGGACGATATGAAGACTTGCAGAGCTTGGGTGGCAACCTGACCCGCCAGCCAGCTGTGATCTAACAGAACTGCTCCCCATTTCTGCACTGATGCCATCTTATCCAAGCACCTCCCAGATGGAGGCAAGGAAAGGGATGTGTGAGCTGTGGCAGCCTGGAAGTGGCTCTCTGGTACCCTGCTTCTTTAGGGATCCCTTACCTCTTCTTCCTCTGAGGTATCTGTGTACCCAGTCATGAGAGGCCGAAGGAGCTACACTTCAGATTCAGTGGCTCCACCACTGCTCACGTGGCCTGCTCCAGCAGAAAGAGGAGCTGTCTGTGGATTTGGGTAATACATGCCTAAACCAGTGTGTCTTTTGCTCAATTTTGTGCAATCTGCTGAATAACATACATATAAAAAAACACATTGTCACTAGACAGTCACTGCAGACAAACAAGGTATACTATCTTAACAAATTTCATGAATTTCCAACATTTGGAAAAATATTTTAAGATTAAACAGGCTTTCTTTTGCAATCAAGTGGGAGGAATGGCAAATTTCACGTTCACTCAGCACACCTACTAGACAATGTGCAGATCACAAATGATGGTGCAGAATTCAGGCTTGGATATATCAGAAATCAAAAGAAGTGTTCTTTGATAACAAAGCCTCCAAAAAGATATAGGAAATACTATAGCATGATTCTATGGTTGTGTGTTCAAACACCCACTATATTTATCTTAAATATATTTACAGAAATCTAAGACCTACACTTGGCCAACTACATTGAAACAGCTTCTTTCAATTTTTATGAACCACCAGAGAAAATTGACTCACATGCCTTGGAAATGGGAGCTCTGATTAAAGCCAAGAATAATCTCTAGTTCCTCATGCAGATGGAGATAAAAGTTTGACGTACTGTAACAGATAGTAAACCCAGTATCAGCAGCAAACCAGCCTGCACTGCAACTTGGAAATCAGAAACCCTTGATGTTGTTCTGTATGAAACACCATCCTAAAAGCAGCACCACCACAGCAAGCTTTGGACTTCCTCTGTGGAAAATCAACATTCCTCTGGGATAGCACAATGGACTCTGAAATTCTTTATACAAGAATATGAACACATTCAGTTAAACTACAGAAGCTCAGTTAATCTTCACCTTTAAATCTAAAGGCTAAGAGCTAGATAGATGATGAATAAAAATGGAGTAAGAATTAGGTACAATATGTTTATTGTATTTTATTGATCACATTTTTTACAGGGCTAAGTGGACAGAAATTTTTCTTTTATTTCCTGAGGAACCGCTTAATTTATGTAATAAGTTTCAGAGCACAAAGTGCATCTCTTTGCAGTAAATTTACTCCTTTTGCTTTGTTTGCTTGCTCTCTGCAAGTCCCAAAAGCACTGCATCAGCTTCCAGCAATGTTGTGTCACTGGCTGCCCCCAAAAACCTGGATGTCAGTTCAAGGTCCAGCAGTCTCAGGCGTACCCGGGTGCCTCTCTGATATTTTCTGTGGAGACAAGGGGAGAGGGGGAAGAAGGTAAGTTTTGTTAAACACTGGTCTTGCATTTTCTAAGGCTCTTCTCTCTGCAGATCTAAGTAGCAGCCCCACAGAAAACCAAGAGCTGCAATGAAGTCCAATCCTGTTGTAATGTCATCAGCTCTGAAACTGCTGGGACACACTGTACCACCACAGAGCCATCATCAGTCTCTGCTGATACAATCCTGCCATCAAAGAACAGACACCACCAGATCCCACTGTGGGAATGCAGACTCTACAAAAAAGCAGTTTATTATATGGGAAACTGTTTGTGTCTTCCATCAAAATATTTTACTGTATCATCTGCCACCATGTCAATAATTATCTGCAGGACAACATATCATCAAAGGGGAGGAGAAGTCATCATTACATCACTGGTGACATTGCTATTATCAAAAAGTACAATGCCAGCTAACTACAGTTTATATTTCAACCCTGGGCCTCGGGCAAGGAACTTTTCTTGTCTTATCCCCTCATCCAAAGAGTGGGCATCATCTGCAAGTTTTTTATTACATATAATTAAAAAGAAACCCCACAACTATTGTAATGAAACATTCTGCCTACAGGCTTGGGTTTTATTGTTTTATGCTCTCTTTTTTCTTTCCTTTTCCTTTTAAGTCAGAAGATGTGAGTGTTCAATGTGTTTTTAAAACAGACCCTGTGTTAAGATGGCAATGCCAAATTAGTGAAGACATTTAAAATATGAGCAGGTTTTATAATGCACCTGGAGAGCTACTGATGGAAGTCCAGCAATAAAACTAAAACTATTTTTCTTTTGAAAGTTCAAGTTGCACTTTCTTTTTTCCTAGTCAAAGCATAAAGAGCTGAAGATACAGCAAGCTTGACTACCTTGAGCAAAAACAAGAGACAGTTTGAAACATTCTCCAGTTACCAACAGAAAAAAAATGTAATAGGGAAGTCTGGTTGCACCATTTCCATCTCTGCATCCACTGCTGCAGTGAAGAGTATGGCACAGCTACCAAAGACAGAACACAGCTTATGTTTGGTTGTTACCTAAATAGCTGGAAGGGATCTATTCTGTCCTTTTCTCTGTGAAATACATGCATTTCAAAACAGAACAGTTTCACAACTGATGAGAATTATTTAAAAACCCAACGTGCAGCATTTCAGTGCTGGTGAAATCAAAAGACAGTACATAAGAACTTAAAGTGGATGGTATCTTCCAGGATTCATTAGACTTATTGAGAGGAGAGGTCCCCAAAAAAGTTTTGGGATAAGAAGGAGAATGAAGAGGAAAGCTCCTCATTGAAGTACCTTAAATGAAGATCAGCTGACTAATAGTTTTGGCCATTTGGGTATATGGGAGAAATTCCCAGAAAATTGGGATGCATGAACCAAGCCTTCACCTTACTGACAGCTGCTGGCTAAATGGATTGCCTTTGCCTTTGCTTCTAACCATAAAGTTATCCTGATCTCTAACAATATCTTCAGCATAAAATAGCAGACTTTACACTCTACTGCCTTTATCAACGTGTGGGGAGGCGGGGGGGAGGGTTGAGAAAGGCCAAAATAAGAGGAAGAGAAGGAAATCTGCAAGGGAGAAATGGTCCTTTGAAAATAGGAAAGGAGATGCAGATACCTTTTAATGAAAAAATGGGAGGCCTGGAAAAACAGAAAAGAAGGGATAAATGTAAAGCATGTGACAAAAAAGCACTGAAACCACAGGCCAATTGTGTAGAAATCCAGGAAACTATACTTATATACAGTAGAGCCAAGAAGAGGAAAACATCACTGAAAAGACTGCATAAAACTATTAAAACCTGACACTAAACTCAGATCTTTGAACTACAGCACTCTGTGCTGCTTTTAAAAATCTTAATAGATTTTAAATTTAATAATACTTAATACTAACACTAGTGGTTCTGCAACAAATTTTTAAAGACCAGGCATCCCTCTGCCTTCTTCTTCTCTCTTTTCTCCTACAGGAAAAGCAGCTCACTGGTAACCTACAGCAGGAAGCTGTTGAGAGCATTACATTAAGGGTCCAACACATTCCTACAGAGATTGACCTGAATGAGGTTTAAATTGAATTAGAAGTCCTTTCTCTATTTGACAGCCCACAGTGGGAGAGATATTGAGCTCCATCTTTTTCAGTGAAATACAAAATATTACTTTCCTCCCACATCAGTTCCTTTTGGGCAGGTTGCTTGACTACAATGATGTTCTACAAGTGAATACATGAAACTAATTTTTTTCTAATCAAGCCTTTAAAAGTACTGTTTATAACCAGAGAAGTCCATACAGAAAATCTGTGAAGAAACTGGATTTCTCATGATTAATGCATATAATTTTACAGAAAATAAATAAATAATCTTAAGCACAACTGCCCCAGTTTTAGATCTGCTCCCTGTACAGTCTGCAGAGAACTTTGCCCTGATTTCTGGACATGACTTTAGCATATATTTGTAATGCAAAATCCAAGCAATTGTATTTTCGTAAGAAGAACCACAATCTTTAATGCTGCTTCAGTAACTGGAAGAGATTCCAGATACTTTAATCATATTTAATAACTAAAAAAGTTTTTCCAGTCACGGCACATCTGCTTACAAAAAGATCATGATGAACATCTTTGAGGAGCTGACACAACTGCCAATTTATATGAATGTAAACATTTGGGTTTGTGACAGATGTTCCCTACAGTTAAAACACTTCAAGAGTATGTGGATGATGTAGAAAAAGCAGAAACATGAATACAACATGCAGTGATGGTCTATCCACCACATTTTAGAGTGAGAGGAAATGATAGGTTGCTCTGTCTATAGCAATCATATTCTATCCACAAAGGTATTTATCTATAAAACAGATAAAACTATCCTATGGTTAAAGCAGAAGCTTGAAGCAAGACTCAGAAACAAAGCAGGCATTTTATTATTTTCAGGAATAGTGGCCCAGGAGACACAGGACACCAGTGTAAAAGGAAAGAAACCATCTCCTTACTCCAGTTTGCAAAAGGACTCACTCTATTTTGAAGTAACAATGCTGGTTTTCAAGATGACTTTATCCAATGACCATCAGCAGGTACCACTGACCTTCACCCAACCCCCAAGCACTGTGTTTCTCAAGGACTCCCTGTTTTCCCTGTACCACTTCCTACTGCCAGGTAAAAGTATTAAATTCACTGAGAAGTAGACAAAGGTGTTTCGTTACATTCATAAATGAAGATGTAAGAATTTCTCTAGAACTTAAAAAAATCATTTTGCAAGTAGACTGAAAGCTTGATCCACTTCCACAGAATTTATTTACAATAACTATGAATTTGAAGCCCTTGGGAACCCCAATTTTGAGTGGAAGGAGCCCACCTAACACCCACATTCAGAGGTGGGAATCCAGCAGCTGCTGTTGCTGGGCCATGGCCCCTCCTCAAGCCAGTGTCCAGAGCACCCACCAAAGCACCACCAGAAACCTTCGTCTGAACTTCAACCAAGGAACAAGGGGCCCTAAAAAGCTTTCTCTGTTTTAAATGTGTTCCTGCAGGTTTGTCTCCAACTCTTCTGGAGTGGGCAAAGCACTAGGGACAAGGCGTCCCTTCCCTCAAACATCCATGACATGACATTTAGTTAAGTTAGAGGCAACCCAAATAACTGCTTCAGTGTTCTTTGTGATTTTTGAACTATCTTGGAGAAGAACTAGAAAAGAATCCAAATGAAAGTCCTTTGTCTTATTTGAGCCATAAGTCTGTGCAACCACACATCACCAATGCAACACAGAATATAAGAGTACAGAGAAAGCACACAGCACAGCCTTGCTAATGGTGCTAAAGAAATTTAAAAAACAAATAAAAAATTAAAGTTTATGTCCTGTTGCTACATTAAAAACAGGGCTTATTATCTTTGCACGCAAATATCAAACTACTGTGTCTTCACTTACAAAAAGTAGGTCTTCTCTTTGCTAATCATATGAGTAGAACAGTGAGCACTTCCAGACTCAAGCAACTTGGAAGCTTCCTTCTGACTGTCCATATCACTTTTATTGCAATTTGGTCTCTATGATGATCTTTCACTTTTGCACTGAAGCTTTAAATCTCTCAAAATCTTAATGGTAAATTAAAAGGTTTAGCCAAAACTCCCCAAACTCTTCAGTCAAGATTTTAAACTTGTAATTTTAAAGTAATTTTACTATGTGAAAGATATATGAAGAAAAAAAACCCCCAATATTTTTACATAATAAAACTGGAGAGGGAGGATATGGAATGACATATTTCATCTCCTGCTAATTAAGAATGATGGGGGGGGGACTTCTTTTAACTTAAAGTCATTCCAGGTTACAGCCAAAGGTATACAAATGGAGCTGCCTTGGAAAGCAATGAGCATGTTAAAACAAGGAGGCTGTAACTAGAAGTGAGAATTCTAATTATACCAATTTCGGCCAAGAAAATGGGACAGTAGTTTTGCAGGTGTGCAATTTCACATGCAAAGGAAGCATCCTTATTACTACATGGTATTAAGAACTTTATTCAAACTCTAAATTATAGCTGTAGACATTAAAGCATTTTGTTAAACTATCCAGTATTTAAAACTGCATGTGATCACAAATTAGCTAGCAGTCCTATTTCTATTAAAACTACTCAAGTTATTAGTTTAAAATCTAAGGCAACAAAGCTTCTATTTTTGGAAACATTGCTACAAAAATAACAACACAATTACAGAAATGGTTGAGTCTCACTGGGTCTTGGCTGGTATTTCCCACTCATTTCAAAAGTGCATTAATAGATACCTCCTATTTCATACTATAAAAATACAGGACTGATATTTTGAGACAAGTGGAATATTTTGGCTCATACATCCTCTACTTTGTTAATGATTTTCAGTCTCCTTTGCCTCCTTTTGGAACAATAACCTGTGCAGTACAAAGATGAATGAACTTGCTAGGGCTGGCTATGACCCTTCTCATCCACTGTCCATTCCTCCATGCCCTCTGTCCCACCCCTCAGGAATGTGCATTTCTGATAGGAATAGGAAGGCAACTCTTAAACCTGGGGTTTTAATTCCTACACTGAGAATGTAACTTAGAGAATTTAATTTGTTTTTTTACACTTTTTGCATCATTACTTTTTAATGTCCCCCAGCACAATCTAGTGATGGCTTTCTGCAATGAAAGGAATCCCTGGATTATCTTTCATACAAAATCAATTAATATAAAACACTCCAAAGACATGGTTAGAGTTGAGCCATGGTACTCTCAGTGAATGCCATCAGAAGTCTTGATGCCTTTCATTTTTGCACTGAGAATTTCAAAGTGTGTTTTTCAGATGCATTATTCAAGAGGTTTTGTTTCAGTGCCTTAGCACAGTACAGAACAGTTTACAAAATTCGAAACCTTTTCACTTTTTTTTTTTTTATTATGCGAAAGACACCACATTATCAACCTCAGAAAAAATACAAGAGCAGCAAAGGTAGTGAAATAAATTGACCACCACTTTCCCTCCAGAGTTTGTGTTCACCATTCTTACCACCTTTCAAATCCACTCAAAATCATCCTGCAGCTCCTCATTAGTAATGCTGAAATGATAAAGCATCCCCAGAAGCAAACCCACCTCTAACTGCAGCAAAGCAGGACAGCTGATATGGAACAAAGTTGTGTGTGGAACAATCCATTTTGTTTCTACAAATGTTTTGAAGCATTCCCAGATGCTGCCTGAGACCACACTGGTCTCAACTTTATCAATAAAGGGATGCCCTACAGCTGGCTTAAGGAGCACAGTTCTGTATGAGTTTTGTACAGGTCACCCTGTGATGCCCCACAGTGAAGGAGCTCTGTGAAAGCACAACACTTTCCAGAAACTTCTCCCTCGCTGCCAGTATACACAAAATTCTTGTTCAGAGAAAATAGGGATGAAAAAAGCAGACTGCTGTCAAGCTGAAGGCAGCACATTTCTATGTAAAAATCTGCATCTTGTAAAGTGGCTTTTTGCAGCGAGGCACACATTGCATATGTAGTGAGGGGATGGCAATCCTGCATCCAGCAGGTCCAGACAGCAGTCGTAACACACACACCCTTCCCCTCTGAATGAGCTCCTAGGCAACGCTGGGGCAAAAAGGCCAAATCCCAGTTTTGAACATAGCAGCGATGGAAGAGAGTGGCAGCAGAAAGGTACTGTGAATTTGGCACAGAGTAGAACATGGATGGTGGAAGAGACACTCACTGGAAGAGCTGTGTTGTGGGGTAGTATCCTGCTGACTGCCTTTCTTTAAAGGCTGTTAAAGAGAGGACAAGAAACATGCATAAAAATGAATAATCATGTAAAGATCTTGATCTGTTATTAAAAAGATTGAGCTGTCTACACAGAATGAAAATACTGGTATTAAAAGGTGCTTAAATCTGTCTGGGAAAAGCCTGTAATAATTAGGAAAGTGAAGTCCAACTAATGCAGATGAGAATGACAATTTGCAAAAAATATTGATGAACTAATAAGAAAAAACTCCAAGCCCTGAGACTTTTCAGCCATTGATGGCTTCAGCTGAAGAGATGTCAAAACAGACATGGTAGTTCAGTGCAGGATAACCTGCTGAAATGTCATGTCTCATGATACAGTGAAGTCCTGAGAGATCACCTGAAGGTCCCTTTTGGCTTAAATTTTATTCATCCATTATTTATTACCACAGCATCCAGTCATTCAAATAAGGGATGGATGCTCAAAAAGGATTTTCAAAGCATCTCAGTTCTCTGCAATCAAACACTTCACAAAAATGCTCCAAGGTTGCTGGCTACTTTCTGTCAGAAAAGGAATCTAGCTTCTTGTGACTCATCAACCCATTACCACTTCAGCTGTATTTGTTTCCTACTTCATTTGTTTTCCTCTTTCCTTGAACTAAGAAAGCAAACACGCTGTCATTTCTTCTGAGCTATTCCTGCTCGTGACACCTGCTTAATAATTTTTCAGAATATTTTTGCTCTTTCTGCCAAATCCATACTTCTACAAGGAAACAGGCTATACTCTGCTAGATAGAAGCAGAGATCTAGATTACTCTGCTAGATAAAAGCAGATAAAAGCCTCTCGTATTCTTCTAAGCATTCAGCAGAATGCTTTGTGTGTGAAATGATCAACTTAAGCAACAGCCATTGTCACATACACTTTTGGAACAACAGTGCATTAGCAGATCCTATGGCAAACATCCTTAAAACCAGCAGGTTTTGTGCACCTGAGGAAGTCCAAAGCTAAACCCTACTTTACACTGACCACCGTCTAAAGCAGAAATTGGAAATGAATACACAATGAGTTTGGGCATATTAACTAGATGCTGATATGAAAAACCCCCTGAAGCACTTGAATATTCCCCCTGGACAACTGGAGCTTACAGAAATGCTAATGTCACTGCATGTATGGACACTTGGGGGAAAAAAAACTAAACAGATTAGTACCAGCAGCAAAGTTTGAGAGTCCACCCCATCATTAGGGGGTAAAATAATATCTCTAGTCATGCTTATGGAGCTGTTCAAAGCCATAATCTATTGGTCAAGCCTTGGCAGCTTCATTCTGTGGGACTCGAGTGCAGGGACCTTGTCACCCTTCCCTGTGTCTTCACTGTTGGCTATTGAGATGCCAGATAGCTGACTGAAAGCGGCACAGACACAGCTGAATGAAACACATGAGTTTTCTTTCCTATTGCTAAAAGAAGGTAAATGCAAAGCCTGACAAGAATTGTTTTATAATTGTCACAGAAAAGCATCAAACAAGCCATTGTGAAGACACTGTCAAGCTCTGCCATTACCATGATATCAATAATCAATGGCATTTGTGTCTGTGACAGCAAAAGAATACAGCCACAGGTGTCAAATATTTCAATCTAATTCTGTTCCAGTCTGGACAGAGTCTCAGCAGAATTTCTTACTTGTAAATCACTTCTAAACAGTAACATGCTTGCCCTCAATTCAAACAAAACCCAAAACAGCCAATATTTAATTACTAGAACAAGCCAAAACAAAAAAAATCTTGCTGTAACTTTTGCTACAGTATCTGCAAGAATCAATTTGCATTCCCTAAAACTTCTGGTACAGGATCATTCCCTTTTTAGGGAAGGAATCCACAGAATAATCTGTATTTTAAAATATACTTCATATCACATCAAAGATGAATGCTGTAACCTTTTCTCCATGGCACAGAGAGGTAAACTTTGACAAATGAAACTTGCAAGAGGTGGCTCCTGTCATCTAAGAACTTG
This sequence comes from Emberiza elegans, assembly GCA_024865655.1. Classification (NCBI taxonomy): domain Eukaryota; kingdom Metazoa; phylum Chordata; class Aves; order Passeriformes; family Fringillidae; genus Emberiza; species Emberiza elegans. The sequence continues at coordinate 42,544,801 of JALJVW010000175.1, read as the reverse complement.
TATCAGATATAGTCATGTCATCATACAGAAATTTATGCCAGTTGCTTTCTCAGTCTATAATGTAAAGGATTTCCTTTAACTTGAGAGGAAAATTGAAGAGAAAAGAAATCTGAGTCATTAGTCCAAATTTTTATATTTTTTCCACTGTTTAAACTACAAAATTAACTATTTTGATTAAAATACTGCTTTGTAACTTACAAAAATATTTAAAAATAAAGACTATATATTTAAATATATATAAAAATTAACAAATGATTTTATAAAACACTAAAAAACCCCATAGCCCTTTATGCTAACAGGCAGCAGAAGCCAGGCAAACTGCTCAAAAGACAAAAGATAAAGGTACCCAAGTGGAAAAGAAACAAAAAAACAAACTCACGTGAAGTATGCTCTAGCTCACATTCTTCTATCCATCTTTCCACAAATAATCACTATCGTAATTCCTACCCCTTTTCCTTCCCGTGCTGAGACCTTGGCTCAGTCAGATACTTCTAATGCATGTAGTCCCAAACCTTCAGCCCTCCACAGTTCAAATTCACTTTCCACAACATTGTCTTCATTTTCTTCATAGATGTGGTCTCAATCTTACTCCCTTTCTACACCTTCTCCATTTCCTACACTGTAACTTCTCTGGCCTCCCTGAGATCTCAGACCAGCCATTTGCAGTCTTCTTTTTCTATTCCACAAAAAACCATCAGACATATTTTCTTGTCCCCTCTTACTCACTGCCTGCTCACTCATCCTAGTCCCAGCCCATTTATCCACCTTCTTTTCAGTTTCTTACCCCATCATAACTTTCTCTCTCACCAGTACCAGCTAAGTCAAATTACTTTCCTTTTCTAGCAGTGCTTCTCGGTTTTCTCACTCAGCTGATTCCAATCCCTTCACACCAGCCATCCTGGCAGTTCTCATATAAGGGATTAAAAATAGTACATTTTGATAATTCAGACATGGTTCTTATCAAAATTCAAATCAGACTCCCCTTTACTGCCTGGATAATGATACTACCTAGGGAACAATGACAATGAATTTAAAAGCCTGCCCGGCTTTGGTGCTCAATCCTCAAGTTTTTTGCAGTTTGGAGTGGTTGTCACACAGGAGAATCCTCAGCAAACCAGGATAATTTACATACTGTCAGCAGGTTTTTGCAGACACATCATCTAACCCTGCTCTGATGCTCCCATCTGCACTGATGGAAAGTGCTGTACATGGCCTTTATTTGTATTTAAACCTCATCATAGGCATACATTGGATTTCTTTTTTTTCCCAGGAGAGCTGGATGCTGAAGACATGTAGGGACAGCTAAAATGGCTGTTCCAGGGGCAGTGAGTGCTGGTAACCATGTCAATGTCAGGGCTGGCATACAAAGACAGACAGAAAATAGAGCTGCTGAACAGCTGAAGCAGATCCCTGAATTCTCAGTTGCAAGTGAATCAACAGGAGAGATGCAAAAGGTGCTAAAGTTGAGGGAAGACTGAGCACTAATGGTTTGGGGTCTCAGAGAATGGGCAGGGAGAGAGGGGTCTGGAGGAGATAGAGGTTGAGGAGTACAACTCTGGAGAATGTGGGTGAGGTCTGTAGAGAGAGCTGATGGGCTTGAGAGGAAAGGACGAAGAACTGGATGGGACTCTAAGACAAGAGGAGCAGGAGGTACCACATGGTTCCTCTTCCTCAATCAGCTAAGGCCAAGGGAGGACTTCCCAAAGGACTGCTGAAAAGTACCAGCCTCTTCCCTGAACCTCCTTGTTCCCTAGTTTTCCCCCATCTCAGTCATTCTTACTCTTCACTGTGGCAAAAGCCAAGTCGTATTTATCTAACAGTTGGTCTGTAAGATGCAGCATATGCAGATTGCTCAGACAACTGCAAGACACTCAGCTAAAAATTTTAGCTGAAAATGTCTGACAGTATGGTCTGAAAAAGCTAAAAGAGGATAAAATGAGATCTGGCAGAGAAAAAGTCCCCCTGTAACAACAGATTATAAACCTAATTATTTCCACTGCTCTTAAACCATCTCAAAGCATCACCAAGTGTGCACATCTGGAACAAATGCCTGCATTTCTACACCAGAGAACATTACCCAACATTTTAAGGATTATCAAATAAGATTTCTTGACATTTCAATTCCTTGTTAGTATCCATTTATATGAATGCCTCAAGAACAATCTCAGCTACTTACATTATAAGTGAACAATACAGACTAACACTGAACAGACTTTTTGATGAAAAAGAGTTCATGGTGCTCCTGTAAAAGGAACATTTTCAGATTTGGTCAGGAACATTTCTTTGTAAGCTAACACTGCATTATTCATTCCAATGGCTTTCACAGTTAATAAAAGTCTATTCAGAGACAACATGAAAATCTTATTGGGGAATGGTGCCTTAAAAATGCAACCAGTTTGACACTGTCAGTTTGATTTTCCAGATCTGGCAAGGAGGAGTGTGAAGCACGGGGAAGGTTCACTTCTCTGCAGAATGCTATGCACTTGCTTTTGAGAGGAGCAAATATTTCATGGTCCACTTTCTGCTAAAAAAACATAATATATTAATAGATCTTAATCAAAATTAGGACAGGGACAGTGTTCAAATGTGTTTTGAATTTTTAAAATATGTCCTTTGTGAAACTGTGGAATGGATGAGGAAAACATATAAAGAATATCCCTGAAGAACCTCATGCATGTAGGCAAGGCATTACCAGCAAGAAAGGTCACCCAACAAGCCACTCACCTGCTGCACAGAGCAATGTCAGGAGTGAGCTCAGATTGCCAAGGGCAGCTTTTAGAAATGCTAAATGGAGGGGAAAACCATCCAAAAGAGCATGAAACAAGGTATTACCAGACTATTAAGATACTAGAAATTACAAAGGTTGACCTAATGCTATAATGCTTGAGGTTAAGCAAATATGGATGACCACTGAACATAAGTATCATAAGGAAATTTTCAGAAAGTTTCATTTTGGAGGGAATAAAGAAGAAATTAATAGTTGGTTAAATCAAAAGAAACATGTAGGCAAAAATGGCAGTTGCAGGTTGGAAGTACACAAGGAGAGGCCTCCAGGGAAAGCTGCTGGGTACCACATCAGAATGTGTCCTGGGCTCCTAGCACCAAAGATAGCAGAAGGGTAGGAAGGGTTTCTAAAGGGAATTCTGTTTAGGAGGCACTGACACTGAAACAGGAGCTCTACAATTTTAAAAGGGGGAATGAAAGAAGAGGGAAAAGCTTAGAATAAGTGTAGTCTATGCAATTCAGTGAAATTGGAGAGACAAACAAGACGTAGGCCTTAAGGATGAAAAAAGCTTATTTAAAAATAGTAAAAAGTAAGTGTAAACATGATAGCAGATCTGCATTCAGTATGGGGAATACACCTGGAAATGAATTAGCAACTACTGTTGTGACACCGTACAAGGACAAGAGCCATCTTCCTGATCTACTCATTTGGCTTATCCCTTCCTCTATAACCACTTTATTGTCTTCTGCTCAATAGAGAACCACTGCTAAGTTCTTATTAAACACAACACACACACATGGACTGAGAAAAAATACAAAATAAGGCTGTGGGGGTTTTTTCCTAGATGTGGAAAGATGAAAGAACTACAGAAACTTCAATTATTACATATTTCTCCACAATGAGAAAATTAGAGATAGATAAAGGTACTTAGGGGAAAAAGGAAGAAATAGAGATTCTTTCATTAGAGGAAACAACTGAGAAAGAAAAGAATTAATGATTATTATGCAGAGTCAGGTAACTTTCTACTCTACAGTCCCACCTCCAAATTCTTCCTGGAAGCAGCTTCTTCGAGGAATTTTCCACCTATAAGCTCTTTTTTGACTCCATTTGGTCCAACTTAAACTGTGCAATCTTTCAACTGGGTCTACACAGGTAGACCTTTCACATCAGAGATTTACTATGGGAGTACAAAACTGTCAACCAAAAGAGTCAAAGTCATGACAAAATGTGTGTATATTTGAAGAATGAAGATTATCATAAAATTATATGAACAAATGGAACTTAATTTAGACCCCCAGCTTCCAGGCCTGTGCTCCTCATGCTTGGTTCCATCAACCACAGAAGAGCTGGCTTCAGAGCTTTAGGTAGACAATATCATCAACTGTGCCCAAAGAAGCACCATGTTCTCTGGCAGACTTCAGCACAAGAAAAAATTTGAACCCTCTTTTGTATGTATACAAGCTCAGACAAACACTAAATGCTATTAGTTTCCAATGTTACTGAGAAATTAATTTAAACATTCTAAGCTGTTTTCTTAGACCCTTTATTCAGAAACTCCACACCAGATGTCCTAAAAATAATTTAGAAAAAGGTCTGTATCATATCAGATCTTCATAACACTAAAAAAATGAAGAGCTGAAAGTACAACTGCTCTCTCTCCATATTCAGAGCACTCTCATTAGCTCATCACATGCGGCTGCTGAGACTTGTACTCAAGGCAGCAGAGCTGCTGCAGATGCCTGGGACAAATCCTGTGAGCATCCAAACTATGCCAACCATACCTTGTGTGACTGCTTGCCAAGGAGAGGCTGTTATTAGCCAGGCCTGGCTCAAACAATTCACTGCCCACAAAGCTACTTTAATGTACTGTCTCTACTGGGGTAAAAAACACAGCAATCCAACAATACATTACGATACTTTCCCATCACTGCAGCAATTCCCACCACAGGCAACACTTTGTCTCCAACAAAGAAGCCTCACATTCTGTGCCTGCAAAAAACCCCTATCCATACTGTAGGGATGCCAAGAGGAACATCTGTGTGCTCAGAAGGACACAAAATTGGCTTTTTGTGTGCATGTGTGTGTGTGTGCCTGGGTGAAAGAGATGGGGGCAGGGAGCTCACTGACAATAGCTTGTGTGACTGCATGGTAAGGAAATGCTCTTTCATTCCCTTCCTCCTTCTTTTAATTTATTTTTTAATCTGAACAAGGGAGTCAAGCAGCCACAACAGTTATCAGCTACTTCCCTCAGCGCAGTGAAAAGGGTTAAGTTTCTCCCACATGACTAGTTTTACCCTGGATTTATTTTTACCAGAAATAATTTCTTTAGGCATTAAACACCTACATTCCTGTTTCATCAAGTATTATGAGGATTCTGGGTCTACTTGTCTCTTTATCATAGATTATTATGACTGTAATAATGAAATCAATGAAATGCTGAACGACTGACAGTAAAATGTCTCCCACATGATGGATGCATTTGTGGACTTTGATTATTAACAAACTGAAGCTGAAAAATGAGGAAAAAATAATCAGACAAAAAAAGTACAAATACTACTGGCTTTCTGAACACTGGGTTAGTCACCTGGAGAGCAGCATAAGAGAATCTAAACCACAAACTTGCACTACCATGAAATTAATGCTGTAAAGCAATGAAAACCAGTCCAGTGGAAGCAAATTATTATAAAAAGCCCCCCTACAGAGGGCAAAGACCATCACTTACCTGTAAGGATTTTTATTTTGTTTTTGTAAGACCTACTTAATCTAAAATTTAAACAATCCAACAATTCTTTACTGATGGATTGTCCTGGTCCAGTCTCATTTAAATATGTTCAAGTTCCTGGCTACATTCAAAAGTCAGAAGAAACTAAGGATTTTTTTTTCCTGGAGCTGTGCCTGCTAATGTCACATTCTCATTTTCTTCCTGCCCATTCTCAGCTACTGTGTTCCAACATGTGTGGTGCCATCTAATCATCTGACAGAGACCATTAACTCAAATAGCTTCATGTCTCAGCTTTAATGCCAGCACCTCCAAAACTGGGAGCATGAGGCCAGGGAATCAATTAGCAGCGACTTATCTGTTTGCCCAACTATTTGTAACTCTTTAACCAAGAGTCTGAAATTACATCCCCTTCCTTCTGAAGGGGAAAATGGAGCCAGGAGATGCAAATCTGGAATAAAACTCAGCCTTTCAATCTTCCTCTCAAACACTCACATTGCTAGCAACATGCTTCAGCAAAATAGTCAGGTCTTAACATACCTGTTGCACATCAGAAAAAGCATTTTCAGGTAACAGTATGCACTGTTATCTTAGTGTGCCTTCTCCAGACAGAAAACTGAGTTACAGGAGCTCCTACAACTCCTGTCCACAAAGCAAGGGAATAAAACAGTTCCGTCATCTGGAGAGGTGTCCACAGCATTTTACTCTGGATTTGGAAACACCAGTTTAGCACTTTAGGAAGCTCAATGCAGAGAGGAATGACTCAGCTGGGCAGAGTTCAGGTCTGGCAGGGCTCCCTGGGTGTGGCATTAGTCCAAACACCTCTGACAGCCTCTTGACTACCCAGCCACACAGATCTAAACTGCTTCTCTGTGATGCCAAACCTGATACAGCTGCACTAGACTCCCACTGTCAGGGCTCCAAAGGGCACAGTGAAAGTGGCTTTTCAGAGAGTCAGTTCAGGACAAGGAAAATTTTTTACCTCTAGTATAGCCCTGACCCTTCCAAACCAAGAATGATAACACCTTTTTGCAGTGAGCTGCACTGTCCAGAAGGTTGTACTCACCCAGGTCTAATAATACCTGAATGGGAAGAGTCAGCTCTATGTCAGCCAGGACATCCTGCTGGAGCTTGAGGTGTGAATGGCTACAACACAGCACTGCAAAAACCAGCCCACACCTGGAGGGGCTTGAGGCGAGTGGGTGCACGGAACCACTTGGGTGTCCCTCCTAAAACATCCTGTGACAGCCATGGCAAATGGAATGAACTGGGTATCTCCATCCCAACCATGCAGGAAAAGAGGTGACTGCAAAGAATTATGTCCAAACTAGGACTCATTTAGATAAAACACAACTAAATATTTGACTAAAACTGGAGCACTTACTTGAGCTCACAATGGGTGAAAGAAACATCTTTCACCTATTCTGTGCATGAATAAAAATTACCAGAAAATAAAAATAATTGCTAATTATACAGAATCTGTGTATGAACAGACAATATTTTTAATTCTTATTTTGCATTTTTCAGTGAAAGTAGTAAGTGCTTGTCACAATCACATTTTATGAAAAATCCTTTCGTTAGGATTTTTTCTTCTGAGAAGCTGAGAGGCCTCAGGAACAAAATGTAAACAATAATTATCTGCTGCTGTGGAATGCAACAGGTGGATCTGTGATTGGTCTTATGTTGGTTGTTTCTAATTAATGGCCAATCACAGTCCAGCTGTCTCAGACTCTCTTGGTCAGTCACAAGCTTTTGTTATCATTCCATTCTTCTTCCTTTGCTTGCTAGCCTTCTGATGGAATCCTCTTTTCTATTATTTTAGTATACTTTTAATATAATATATATAATAAAATAATAAATCAAGCCTTCTGAAACATGGAGTCAGATCCTTGTCTCTTCCCTTTTCCTGGGACCCTTGTGAACACCACCCCAAGTGCTCATAAAAACAGATTAAAATGTAAGTCAATTGCAAGAAACTAATTTGATTTTTAGAGAATTTTCCTTTTCACCCTCATAGTTATTGCTAAATCCTCCCAGTTCCAGAGCATGATTGTGTTAGGTTTTGTAGAAATGTGTACAGACAGCAAATCTTGAAATATTTGCAAACTAGTGCTTGAATTCTGTAAGAGCTGTGGTCCATGTCACTGACATGGATAAACTTACTGATTTCTGTGGAATTACCCATACAGCTCTGCAATGTGCCTGCACAAGTGGCTGCTGAACTGGGGCTAAAAAAACCAAAACAAAACTAAACCCCCCAAATCAAGTAAAATAATGAAGAACAAATTAACAAAGTAAGGAGGCAACATCTCTCACTTGCTGGACATTTTTTTCAGAGCAGTAAGTCTTTCTTATGAATGTAATACTTTTCCACTCTACTCTTTGTGTTTTCCTCCAAACTTTAGACACTTTAACTGAAACTCCCCATATAACTTCCTTTGCTGCCTCCCTTCTTATCAGCATTTATTTGATTTTAAAAATGGCACCAAAAGTTTCTCTAGTTGGTGTTCTGGGATACAAGCACACAGTGAGAATTTTTTTCCTAGCCAATGCTCCTACCAGCTTCTAGAAGATTAAGCACCTTGGTCTATATCCCACATTCCTGAACTGGAGAATGGAAGCTGTTAAGATTCTCTCTCATTTTCTCTCTGTTACCTGCAACTGCTGTACAATCTGTATGTTCTACACCCAGCTCTTGATAATATGCAAGCAATATTCAAGTCTTCTCTCCATTTTTCTCTGCAAAAGATTCTACTGACCATTTATGTTTATATTCTTTAAAATTAATGAAAATATATTTCAATAATCCAAAGATTTCAAAAACTTATAAAATTCAGTATGCCTTTTTATAGATGCAGCAAACTGCTTTACAACAAACTAATTTTGTCTGGTATGTTCACCTTTAGTTTCTCACAAGTAAAAACGAGTTTTGTATTTTAATAGGTTTTGAAGATATTCTGGAATAGTAAACTAAATATATTCTGCCAGTGAATTACTGCAGAGTTAGAGTGGTGGCACACATGAACCAGAATGGAAATAATTGTAAAGAAGCCCAGCACATCCATCCATCACACTTCCATCTACTTCTCCAGGTTACACACCCTTTTTGTTTCCAGTTTTAAACCTTTTACTCTGATTTTCTTTCCCAAGCTGCCCTGAAAATCTCGCTGCCTAACCCTACACTAAAAGACAACAACTTTTGCCAGTTTCATATCGGAGGGATCTTATTAAAGCAAATGAAAACCAATGGAATATTCAAAGTTTATAAGCCTGGAATAAAATGGGAACCCAAAATGTTAGAAACTAATCTTGTACTAAAGGCAGTCCTCCTTTCAAATGCCAACTTTATACTGAAGATTCAGTAACACTAATAAAACAAAGAACAGGCTTGTCCCAGCCCATTTTCAAATAAGCTCTGTTACTGAAAAGGGACTTGATTAACATTTCCATCTCTCTCACAAACTGAACATTGTGGTTATATTTGTTAGGGAAAGCAGGGGAGACCTCAAGACTGCTTCCGTGCCTTTCACTTTGTTACTCTTTTCTTTCCCACTATCATCCAAGAATTCCAGCTCCTGTTATTGCTGTTATCTCCTGGTGGAACACGGTAAGACACAATTAATCACGATAACAAAATCCTATTCTTGTTTGTGAGTAAAACTAATTGAGGTACAGGATTTCTTTTCCACCACCTTAGAAGGCGCCTTGCAGCTTTCCCACAGTATCAAGTTCCCAATACATGCACACACAGAGAGCACCCTGCTGATGACTCACTCCAGCTGAACCTACCTTTTCAAACAAACTTCTCCAAACAATGTATTATCTGCATTTTAAACGGCAGGTGAAATTCTACCACTCTCCCTATAAAAAGGACAGGGAGGTTTATTGTACTCCACAAAAGACTTAAGGAAAGTATTGATGGTCCAAGCAATTTGTAATACTCTTGGGGTGGAAACAATAATTCTGAGAGTTTTCTCACATAGGGAAAAGTAAAAACTACACATAAATGATTTTGCCTATTAATATGTCAATTTCATTAAAATGTTATCAACTCTGAAAGGATTCATTTGTGCATTTTAAAATATTCTGCCTGTAGTAAATCACATTTTAAACCAGCGGTGTTAGTTATAACATTAATGAACACACAAATCAAGAACAGGCATTCAGTCACCCAGGTCAAATTCATTTCTCTTTTACTTGGGAACAAGTTCAGATTATGTGGGCGATGAAATGCCTGCAGAGCCCCAGCAGGGCTGAGCACCAGGAGGCAGGTACAGGTTTAGGCTGCTACAGGGCTGATCATCAGCGCCAGCTCAGCCATTTATCACCTGCAGAAAGTTCACCTGCAGCCAGGACACAGTGCATCAATCAGTACCTGGCACCAGAGATGCACCTCCAGAGCTGTCACCACCACTGCACTGCTGCACCCAAACCTTAAACTGAGCCCCAGGGAGGCTGACACTATTTCAGCACCTCCTTTACGTAACGAGCACACTGCACTTAAAGCATGCTGGACTTGCACCCTTTGGACCCTGTCCTGGCTGCAGCTCACTCTGTCCCCTTTCAGCATTAACCACACTTAGGAAGTTACATAAATCCCCAAAAGAAACTTAGAAAAAAGCATGCTGGTTAAGGTGAGGTTATTCAACCCCAGTACTGATGGATGCACACAAATAACACTAAGAAAAATATGACAGTTAAAAGGCCACTACTTATTCCACACTATAAATAAAAATTCTTAAATGGAAATTTTAAAATACTTGATTTAGCTTTCTTTTTACAAAACCTAATCTATTTGTTTTGCCTTTCATAGGCAGAAGAGATTCAATCAAAGCTTGCCAGTAACATGGTATGACAATACAGGAGGAATTACTGAACCTTAAAATGTCACTTTTTGCATAGGAATAATTTTAATTTATGAAATGTACTTTTTATGACATATAAATAAAACTTAATGTATAAATACACAAAAAATTAATATCTAAAAAGTCAGTTTTATTTAACATAGGATTTTAGCAACTTGCCACACTTAACACCCAATAAAACAGCAAATAAATTCAAGATTGATGGCTTTGTTTCACCAACTGCAGTAAAAATCAGAAAGAAGCCACAGAAGTTTTAGTGTTCAACTAGCATTGCAGTCACTGTAGGGTGGGAACTCAAAATCCCTGGCAGGGGACTTAGGTTTGTCTGCACATTGGATTCTCTGTCCCAAGAGCAATTTTTGTGGGCAAGAGACACAGCAGCATCATTTCTGAATGGCAGTGGGGGACCAGCCACTGCAGAGCTGGGGTCATGGTAAGATAGCAGCTGCCACAACCTTGGTGCTGCAACAGAGACAGCAAAGTGGCTCTGGAAGTCCAAGGGCTCCCTTTTGGCACCTGAACAGTTAATGTCCCACACTTGTGTTGTGTAATTATACAGAAAAGATTTAGCTCCAAATAATTATTTCAGTGGGGTTTTTTCTAGCTTTATCAGGCATAATTTGAATGTTGCAGTCTCACTTAGAAAACCAAATTAGTTTTGCTGGAAGGACTGGGGAAGAGACCAAGGAAGTATATACTGAATGTTCCTGGAATACTGTCATCATAGCCTGGATGTCAAATACATGCTTATCCATCTTTGTGATGTAAAAAGAACAATTCATAACACTTCTGTCATTTGACAGTGCAGTACAAGCACCACTCTGATTACAGCTACATTTAAAGTTCATACATAACATAATTGTCAAGGTAACAATGAACTAAAAATGTTGTATAGAACTAATATTTTGTAGAAATTTGTACAAAGTAAAGTAAAAAAAAAAAACCAACATAAAAATGAGGACTAGTGAAATTAAATAACTTAATATTCAAACAGCTGGGATTTATCCTTAGTTGATTTTGTGGATGTTGCAAAAGAAAAAATTTCACAGCAAACTGCTTTGCACGGTAATTGTGCAGGTTGTGCAATAATACACAGGTTAGCTGTTTGATATCAAACACAGGTAACTAAACTGCATCCTCAAAAAGATTAAAAATATTTAGATTTTTCAGAGTAGCAGTGTATTAGTCTGAAAAATGCCATCCTCCAACACATGGGAGTGAGACTGCTCTAAATCAAGCTGCCACAGTGTGTCATACTAAGTAATGCGGGGAAAAGTAAGTTAATAACTCTTCAGCATTTTCAAGACTTATTTTCTGATTTTGATAGCTAAATAGCTTCTATGAATGACTAACCAACACATTCAATGATAACAATATACCTTCCTAAAAGAGTTTCCTTTTTAACAGTCAACTGGTTTGTGCATTTGTGCACACACAAGTATTAAAGGAGTGACAGATTTTAATTGAACTACAATGTGTGTGTAGGGTCATACCAGATACTGCTCCTTGACTGTGATATTGGATGCTCACATCTTTTTGGGTTTTTTTCCCCTAACATTTTCAAGCTTGAACAGAAAACAACCCAGGTACAAAGCTGTGAGTAGTGTTCATTCATCAGTAATAACCATAAATGAAAAAACAGGAAACTGGAGGGCCAGAAGTTGAGAAATCACAAAAAAGCTTATTTCTTGTTAAACAGCACAAGCCTTTGGTGAGCCAGAATATATTCACTCAAGTTGCAGTTTAGCAAAGCCTGACAGCAAATTGTTTTAGAGATAAGGTCATATGATTGACCATCCCAGCTTCTTCCAACAATTATCAAGCAAATGGAAAGGAATGAGAGCTGACTGGAACACACAAAATCAAACTGAGGAGGCAGAATCAATCCCAGGTAACAGTCGTATCAAAAATTCAGCAAAATGCTTCCCCATCTCACTCCTACTTATTTCTTGGTCATTTACAAAAGAAGTTAAGCAGATTTCTTTGAGATTGTATTTATGAGCATTTCTCATTCATCTGGATCACTTGCAAGGTAACGCAAACTCTTCGAAAAAAGACAGTATTTTACAAACAGCACAAATAAATATTTATTTCAGGAATTTTGAAATGTTTGCTGCACTTACTGTATTGAAATGCTGGATTTTCAACTGCACTTGCCTCAAAGTGTCTCAAAAGCAAGCCTTCTTTAATGGCCAGCTACTTTCTAAATACTTGATCAAAATCAGAGAAATTAAAGGTGGGATAAGACATCAAGTCTTACCTTTTACACCAAAGGAAGCAGCATGATGAAAAATTCATCTAACTTGTTTTTAAGAAACTTCTGTGAAGGAAAGGTTTTTTTACAACTGGCCCTGGGTAAACCCTCTGACAGTTTCACCATCCTAACAGCTGAACTTGTTTACCAAATATCTAAGCTAATTGTCTAAACCAAGCCAATATTTTTTGTTCTTCCTCCAGCCAAGATCAAAAGATATGACTGAATCATCTTCTATACTAGAAATAGGATTTGAATCCATGCAATAATTATTTTCATATTGAAATGATTAAAAAAGAAATGTTGAAATAAACTCCCTTTAATACTTTGTTAATTCTGGTATTTATGACATGAAGGAAAGCTGTAAGAAAGTTAAGATGGCAAAAAAACCTTTCAAAGCTAAAGATAAAAATGAAAAATTTTCTCCAACATTCACAATTCAGCCTCTTAGGTAAACATTCAAGTTTAATTCAACACCAATGGTTTTACTGCTATAGAAGTATAGCACAGAGCAGAAAGAAGAGCCTAACTCTTCTAAATGCCAGTTCAGTTTTCTTCCCCTGGGAAGATCAGCACTAGTACTAGCTGTTACTCTTGGCACCCCATGCAAACTACCATCTGACACTAAAAATGGTACTTGATTCTCTAATCATATGACTGACAACTGGCACAGTGATCAAGGCACTGTGAAATGCAAATCATTCTTTTTCTGACCAGCAGAAATAAAACAAACCTAGATACCAGAGTTTCTTCCTGGCTCCTATCAATCCTTCCTCACTGGGCTGTAGGACGTGAGTTTCTGGTGTCAATGCTCCAGTTGCCTTTGGTCGGGGAGAAGAACCAGTAGACACGAAAGACATCCATGTATGTGTCCAAATGTCTGCTACCTTAGCTCAGTCTACATGGAAGTAAGTAGTAAGTATCCAGCAAGTAGTATGAGGTACCTCCCTGATGAAGGTCACCCCTGTCAAATGTCAAGGTGTTGTTCAGAAGCTGGACAGGATAACACTACATAAAAAAGGCAAAATAGATTCAGAAATGATTGACACTTTCTGCAGCACAGAAAGAAAAATAAACAACCAGGAAGGGAAAATGACAGTGGATAATGTTATTCCAAGTATTCAAAATCTGACAGAATTCAGCAGAACAAGTAACAGGAGATACAGACCATGGGGTATGACTTAGGGGAGCACCACAATCACTTCTGCCTACATGGTACAAACAGATGAATACATTTAACAATTGCTTGCTAATAATGAACTGCCCTGAAGAGTTGCTTTGCTATGGGAGCAACCACCCCACATCAAAAGAACCTCATTTGTATATCAAAGGAGAAATTACACTCAATAATAATGTTTCTTTGAATTGGCAACTAAAAATAGTATTGGACAAACTTAACTTTTGGTCTGAAGACTTTTGAAGGGAGAAGTGATTTTCATTATAACCAAAAAACAAAAAGAAAACACTTTCACTTGACATATTGCAAATACCAGAAACTAATTTTAACTATGTGGTGTGAGGAGGTGGGTGTGAAAAAGAGGAAGACTACTTCTTACACATACTTCAAAACCTCTCAGCAACATCAAAGGAAAAGCATGCCACATTCTTCCAAGAGGTATTTGTTTACACTCCAAGAGCAGCTTGTGGTGCATAGGACTCCCAGTCCCATAGAGGAACGTGCTCTCATCAACACTGAGGTCCTCTCACGTGTTGCTATTTACTCCTCAAAGACCTCTTTCATTTCACTAGCCCCATATGAAAGCTCCCTAGATACTCAAGAGGTGCACAGTGCTGCACCATTGATGCCTGCTTTGCCCACTCAACAGAATATTAAATATTGCCTTGCTTACTCTCTCTCCACTGCTTTCCTTTTTGCAGAAGCACTTCGGTGCTCTCTGCAGAATTTTGCTACTCCATTCAACATTGTCCACAAAGTCTGAAGTAGCTTAGTCTGGGCTTTATGTCACTTTCCAATGATGGCATGGCTTTATGTCACACACAGCACTTTCAGGCTTTTCACTAATCCCCATTCTTCTTTTCATCTAAGCCTTATGTTACTTGAGAATTTGACAGGAGGAAGTTTCATATGGACAAGGCCTTCTAAAACCAAGCTGCCACTGGCTGTTGATACCCAGATGAAATACAGCAGAGTAGAGCTTTCATCTGTCAAAGGCTGCACCAACTGTGATGCAAGTGCTCAGTCTTTTTCTCTAAGTAAGTACAGAAGTAAGAGCTCAAGGTTCAAACTCATTAGAGTTTTTAAACCCCATAGAAGTAACCTGAACAAACAGCCAAGTGCTACAAGAAGGATAAACATGCATGACTTCCCATTTTACCTCTCTTTATGAAAATCAAGATGTTAAAACTTTTCTGAACAGATACTAATTCTACAATTAAAGTATGTAGGGCTACCAGGTTTTAAATTCACTATAAAACTTCAACTCAATAGGTTAAATTTAAGCAATATAAACATTTCTACTTTAGAAAAAATCAAGTCACATGGTGACTTTTGTCACCAGTCTAAACCCATAAAATGCAGAAGAAAAAAATGACAGGTAACTTCAATATATTCAATTACTTCCATTAATTGTATACACTTCCTAATGAAGTCACACAGTTTCGCAGCCCTAAGCAATATAGCTGAGAGATGAAAAGCCAGGCCATACTCTCCTTGTTTTGAAGTCTCTCCACTCCTATGAGCTGCTCCTAGTAGGTAAACACCCTTCCTCCAGCTGTAAGGGCAGCCAAGCAGCTGCCTCAATAACCAATGCCAGCTCCACATATTAATACATAAAAGCAGCTGCCTGCCTGCCTATGCAGCTGAAGAAAAAGTGCTGGAGGCACAGGCCAGTATCTAATACTGGCTCTGATTGCAAAGGCAGCTGCTTGGTTCATACAGCTGCAGGAAGAGTGCTAGGTATCAAAGTAAAAGGAAAAATGGAAGATGAAATGGCTCAAGCTGTGTAATCATAATTCCCAGAATTTATAATAGATACTTGCATCCTTAATCTCTGATCCTTAGCTGCCCATTTGTGAACTGGGGTAAATACGGGATAAATACGCCTCTCTGCTCACAGGATCCTGAAAAATTACATCCATTTGTGACTGTGAAGCATATTAATATAGTGATACCCTACCAATGCCAAGAAGAAGTAGGGAATTCTATATTCTTTGTGAACAATTCAAAACATGGCATAGCTGTTCATTACACAAATACCATTCCTTCAATGCATTAAACAATACTAAGGACTTAGAAAAATTTAAGATGAAAATCAAGCACTCCTCAGTTCCTGGTGGTTGGTCAGATTTTGAAAACAGCCATAAGGATGTCTTTGATGGCTTTTTGAGCATGCTTGTGCATGAGAAAAAGTACATAACACACACAAATTAGAGAAACGTGGCCTGTTTCTCTGCTCTGACTCAGTAGAGAGATGTAGCAGTCTGTATTTACTGCATAACATAAATACTGTATGCAGCTTTTACTGCTTTAGGAAAAAGCAATCTCCATCAATATCCTGCAGCTGATGACAAACAGTGGACAAGTTATATCTTCAAACTGGTACAGAAATTGCATGTAATTAGCACAAGAAGTTTTCTGATCCCCTTCATTGTTGAAAGTGCCAACTACAGGACTAGCAGAACTGACCAGACTCTTTGAGCTGGAAAGGAAGAAGGGGCACAGAACTGGAAAATAGATGAAGGCATCTCAGAATCACAGGATCTATGCTGAACTTCAGTATATAAGGCACAAGAATCAGAAGTGGAGGGGAATCTGAGAGCAGAAGACAGGATGAGAAACTTATCCCAGCACAGTTTTTTTCTCTTGTGCCACTTCTTAACTTTGGGTCTCATCTCCAGAGTGAGACCAGGGGGATGCTCCTGGGTTAGAAAACTGATTCAGGCACAAAGGATCTCTGTGAGAACCAGCCCAGGGCTGGCACAACTGCTAAGTTTCCATGTAGTCAGGCACCTCTGACTCAGGCCCACAGTGTAATCCACAGTACCAATACCACGTCCCCCTCCAGAACACCCCAAACTTCATTTAGCTCAAACTGAGATGACCCACCTTTCTATGATTCTGGCTTAGTTTCTGAACAAATGTCTAGGAAACCATCTGGAAATTGACATCTCTATTCTCAACCACTCACATACAATTACTGGCTGGGAAATGGCATAGATACAACTTAACAGCTCCCAGGGCTGCTGGCAGAATACAGTGACAGCCAGCAGTTTCATACTGACTCACTAGAAACTGGGACTTTCAAATGTTTCCACAAGAAGTACCTGACACACAGTGGAAACTGTCTATCTTCAAATCATCAGAAATATTCCATATCCCTTTGGATTATTCCACACAGCACTATGAAGAAAAGAAAAAAATTGATCCAGAAGTTTTTTACATAAAGAAGTCCTACACTTTTCTTTTATTAAGGAAGACAAGGAGAAAAAAATATAAAGAAAATGAAATCTTGTAATATTATTAACTACCCCTCATTTTTCTAGGCTTTTGGTGAAGTTTAAAGATCATATACCAAAAATTGCACACAAGAAAAATGAAAAAAGCTTCTTTAGAGATACTTTGTATCCCAGCCTTGGTCACCTGTAACACATTCTTCCTCAACTTCATTGCCAAGTTACTATGATCAACTGAGCACTGCAGGCTGCTGCTGCAGCTACCCATGGCTGTGTGATGACCCATCACATCAAGTACCTTGGGTCCTGCCGTTCATCTGCTCAAAGGAGACTCCTCAGCTCGAGTCCCACAAGGGGATGGGTTTCTCCCCAGTGTTGACAGCCCAGTGTAAAACCTCAGAGATGGGCCCTTGCTGAAAGATGCCATATTTCACAGGAAACATTCATATTCACTTGCCTACCTCCTGCTCAGTAATATTGCTACTGCAGATAAACCAGCAGTAACATAAACATCCACAGCTGTATACAGAACATCAGCCAGCAGATAACACATCATGCTCATGAGTAATGATTGTCCAAATGTAATTCATTCCACTGAGAAGCCCTCCCCATCACAATCTCACAAGGAACAGAGACCACAAAGAATTATCATGTGGCATAATCAGCACATGGTGTCAACCAAAGAAGCTCAGGTGGGCCTTTGTGGTTTCAATCTCCTCCATCCTTCTTCTGCCTTTCCCTCAAAATGAGGATATAACTATATATATTGTGTAAAATGTGCATTTAAATAATTGGTACCATTATGCATACCTGCAATGCACTGTTTTAATACCAAATAAATTTTTGGTATCAACTCTAGTATCAGGTTAAGTGAATTTATGAGGACAGCTCTTCATTGTGCTGCTGGCTGTGTTTTTATGTTTCAGAACTAAAGCACACAGTTAACAAACCACTCTCACTTCTCATTATAAGCCCAATTATACATAAAACTGGGGTTGATAATTAGTGCTTCCAACTCAATTCCCTGTCATTCACACAACACACTTAATGAAAGGGAACCCATCAGTGTGTGACATGCCACATTTTTATCAATACTCTACATACAAAGGTAAAATTAATTCCCTGTCAATAATATTATCTTCCACTACTCTATTAGACAAGAACTCCCTTGACTCCTCTTCATAAATGAAATATTTTTGTAATTTCTTCCCAAAATGGGAATGGAATTTCCTTCTTTCTGGAATACATCTGTTGCATTGACTGCTAAAATACACTGAAATAAAAACTGAAGAAATCAAATAAAAACTTTCAAATATTTCCAAAGCCAAAGATTTAGAGCAGAAAATGAATGGCAAGCTATACAAGCGGAAAGACAACATCAACAGGGGCAGCAGGTCAAGGAAGGAGATTCTGCCCCTCTATTTTGCTTCCCTGAGACCCCACTTGGAGTACTGCATCTAGCTCTGGGGTTTGCAGCACAAGAGACATGGACCTGCCAGACCAGGACCATGAAGATATCAGAGGGCTGTAAAACTCCTGCCAAGAAAGGCTCTGAGAGCTGGGGCTGTTCAGCCTACAGAAGAGAAGGCTCCAGGGGACACCTCATTACAGCTTTCAACATATAAAGGGGGCTTATTGGAGACATGGGGACAGACTTTGTAGCTACAGGAAAAGGGCCACAGTTTTAAACTGAACGAGAGGAGGTTTAGAATGAACATAAGGAAGACACACTTATGATGATGGTGGTGGAACACTGGAACAGGTTGTCCAGAGCTGTGGATCCAAGGCCACTCAGATGGGGCTTGGAGCAACCTGGTCCAGGAACGTGTCCCTGCCCACAAACCAGACAGGCTCTAAGGTCCCTTCTAACCCAAACCATTCTGTGCTTCCATGATTCTCCTAACTGAACACCACACTCCTAATCTGAGTCACCAGTTCTATGAAAAGGATTCTTTCCCCATTCACCCAGAACACCAGTGAATGATATGGAGATTTTTAGCACATTTTAGGGTTATCTCTAGTTTAGTTAGATTTAGAGAAATAATGGCTAGAATATCCTGCTGATGGGTACTCTCCTGCTCTCCCAAAGACTCTCCATTTGATTACCATCAGACAGGTAGTGTAGTATTGTCTCTATGGTAACAGAGACAACAGGAAGACTGATGGGGAACTGGAGGATCTACAGGATAAGGAAGAAATAAGAACAACACTCTTCTGCCTATCTCTAAAATAACAGCTGTCAGCAAATTACAGAATCCTAGGTAGCAAAATCTCACACAAAAAACAGTCCCAGGCTCACTGCAGAGAGGGGCCATCCCCAACAGCCCAGTACACAGCAACATGCACTCTGTGGAGAAGAGAACAGTCTTAAGGTGCTGCTCCGCCATTCATAGCATAATTACTGTGCTGCTTCATACAGGTTGTTTTCATTACAGTCTACAAGTGGCAACTCCAGCTTGTATATAGGTTGGGAGAATAATCTTTCTCCATTTTCTTTTCCTTGATACCGTGTGTTTCTACAGATCTCAGGAGGAGTTCCATACTCTACTAAGCTTTTTTCTTTTCTGAAATGAGTTTAATAGAAACCTTTCCCTACAAACAAGTATAAAATAGAAAAAGCCCACTAACAATTACAATACACAATAGACAATACCTCCAGGGTTTATAGCAAAATCTGTATTTCTAAAAAAAATACTTTAATGCAATTCTGTATATATTTGTATCCAAAACATAAGAAAACATTTCTATCTTAGTATTAAGAAATATTTGTTGTATTTTTGAAAACATCAGTCAATGTTTAGCAACTGACTGAGGGATGATGAAGTAACTGCACACTGTTATGCACAACGTTACACATATTAAAGTATTAACCCTTCTAGCTTATTCTTAAAAACCTTAAGTGAGCAAAAAAAAAAGAATTTAAACACTAATGAAGAAGGCAGTGTTGAGTTCTTCTTCTTGTTGTAAAGCAGAGGAGAAGAATCCAGCTGACATCCTCCATTACATCACAGTTCTGCAAATTGGCACAAGCAGAGGTAGATGCCTCACTTAACTCCAACTACTCCAAAGTCTGACTGCCAGAAAACAGATGCTGCAAAGCCATAGCAACATTTATGCCGTTTATCAGAAGAGTCCTTTGCAATTATGATGTGAATCAATGCATTTCAGCCAGGAAGAATAATGTCTCCTGGTTAAAACACAGACATTACAAATTCAGTTAGTTCCTACTCCTGCCAAATATGTCCATATTCATGAGCATCTTACAGTTTCCACACTGTAATTTTTTTTCCCATAAAATGGGAATAATAGTTTACTATAGCACTGGGAGATTGAAAAACATGTTTCATTAATATTTACAACATTCCTCTTGAGAACTGCAAAGTCAGCGACAGAAATTAGTAATTTGACATGACAACTTTTACAGAGATACATCTTACTGACAGCTATTTGTACAGCCTAGGATATGCAACAGGCTGTTTCTCCTACAATGCCATCAACCCCTCATATGAGCCTAAGATTACAAATATGAAAAGCTATGTTATTCCACTGAGGAATCAAACAGGCAAGGTGAAATGATTCCTACACTGTAAAGCCTACAAATTTTTAATGAAAAGTTAATTGAGCTTTAAATAGCAGGAGGGAGGACAAGTAAAAGCGAAAAACAGGCCACAAAGTTCCACAGGATGTATTTTAAAAAGTACATATCATGTTAATTCAGAACAATCTAAAAAAAATTAATACAGACTGATGTTCATTGGATTATCTCTACCACGAGGTAGTTGCAAATAATATGGTAGGGAAAAAAAGAAATTTAAGACCAGTGAATAAAAGAAAGAAAGAAAAAAAGTAGAAGACAAGGATAGAAAAAAACCACCAATTTGTTCTGCAGTCAGCATAGCTGGGCATATGTCTTTAGGGTTCCTATAAAAGTGTATCCATATATTCCTGTACCACAGCCTCTGCTGGTCTAATGCAACCTAAATATTCAGAAACTCACCCCATAAGCCAGTGAGCTGCCCTTAGGCCCTGGTTCCTCAGCTTTCCCCCTGGTGGGAAAATGCCCTTAGAGAAGCCCCACTCTGAGGAGGCTCAGCCCAGTGGAAGCAGTGGCTGCAGGCTGTGTCTCACAGCAGGCTGTGAAACCCAGTGGCTGCTGCCACGTCTCGTCTCCTGTGTCGCTGCTCCCACCACAGGCCACACGCTTACACATTTCAGTGAAAAGGCTTTTAACCTTTAAATGCAGTTTGTTTTCTTACAGAAAGCTGACAAAAGAGGGAATGCTGATCCATTTCATGCATTAAAAGCTATTTGGAAAAGAGTTGGGTTTTCAGGAAGCATTTCTGGGTGCGATGGAGTCACAATTTACAGTGAGACTGCCAGTCCCAAGGGAAAGCAGGAGAGATCCAAGGCTTTTATCTGTAACAAGCCTGCTCAGCTTGGCTTGTGCTCACAGTGTGCTGGTGAGGAGGGCTGGCTCTGCTTGCACAAGGGCACTTGTGTCTTCCCAAGGCTCCTCAAGTTCCCACCAAGCTCTTACTCCACGGGAGAGAACAGCAGTGTACTTGTTTGCTTCAACATACTTTTTTATTAGAGAAGAAATGCTGTTTTCAGGGGATGTCTCAAAAATAATTATGTAGAACAAACACATCTCTTCACTTGAGGATTACTACCTAAGAAAATTTAAATTTTAGCAGTGAAACAGCCTATATAAAAAATTGTTCATAATATTTTGGATGTCATCCTTCACCAGCCCCCCTACTATGTCTTCTCCAATTCCAACATATGTTCATGTCTCTGCTTGAGATAATTTTTGATAGCAGGCAAACTAATTAAACATTCTTTAGAAGCCACAGGGCTGAAGTCACCGTGTGGTGACTAAACACTGCAGCTGTCAGGAGAGGCAAAGTGGGTTCCCATCCTAATCCCGCGCTGACCTCGGAGCCGAGCCTGAGAACCTGTCAGAAAGGTGCTCTCACAGCACAGACAGCGAGCAGCAGCTGCTTATGCTCAGCAGGCTGCAGACAGCCTTTTTTTTTCCCCCTTTTTTTTTTCCGTTTTTCTCCTTTTTATTTTTTCACTGTCACTCTGGATATGCCCTTGCACATGCACATCCCTGCTCCTGGTGAGAAGGAGCTGCCTGTGAGCTCAGTTTCTGACATGCATAAGCCCAGACTGAGATGAAACCCAATGTCCTCTAGTCAAACTGCAGGCAAAAATCCAGCACCCACCTTGTGCGTGGGACAAGAAGCACCAAAGATACATTTTTTGGTATCTCCCATGCAATTAAATCTAGGTATTGGAGGATGTTAACCCTTTTATGCAATTAACAATAGTATTAAGTTTTTTCCCTTGAAAAATAAAGAACATTCATTTGAAAAGTATACCAATAATACAAGCAGAATTCTTAATCATGCTAAATTAGTCACTAAAGCATAAATATGTGGCAGAATATCTCACATATCTTTAATCTGAAGGAGTAATTTTTTTTTAAAATAAAAGGCATGAGAAGGCACAGAGAAGGCAATCCTTTTAAAATACTGTAAATATTTAATGCAGATACAATACTAACTCACAATGAAAAACCTGACAAACAACAGATCTAAGAAAGCTGGAAAACCTGAACCCCAGAATTAGGCATTCATTCAAATAAACAAACCTCAGCAATTCAGCCAGGTAAAACTACTAAATTGACTTGAGGACTGCTGTGTTCTGCCTGAAGATCAATAAAGGAGGTGGCTATCGGTGGTGATAACAGTGGTCACCACACATTTATCTCTCTTCATGGCACCTGAGAACAGCCTAATTTTCTAAGAATGCAAATGTGATGACTGTTTATAGACAGCTAATTCTAAAAACAAGAGACTAAAAGAGGACTGAAGAACTGAAAAACTACACATTTTTGTAGAAGTTACTAAGATGCAATTTAAAGAACAACTCAGCAGCTCAGTATTACTCAGCACTGCCTCATCAATTTTGCTTCCAGTTCACTGCACAGTCTAGTTCTTGTGAGCTATCCAAGTTATCTAGCTATGTCAGGTATCCAAAATCTTCCTTTGGTACCATGAGCCCATCTTTTCATCACTAGTTAAGCAACTCATCAAGTTTCCTCCAGTTCAGTCATAGAATCAAGAAATGGTTTGAGTTAGAAGGGACCTGACAGATCATCTAGTTCCAAAACCCCTTGCTGTGAGCAGGGACACCTTGCACTAGACTGCTCAAAGCCCCATCCAATCTGGCCTTGAACGCTTGCAGGGACACGTCATCCACAACTTCCCTGGACACCTGTTCCAGTGCCTCACCAACCTCACAGCAAAGAATTTCTTCCTAATATCTAAATCCAGCCTTCTTGAGCTTAAAGCCATTACCCTTTGTCCTATTAATGCCATGTAAAATATCCCTCTACAGCCTTCCTGTAGTCCCCCTGAAGTACTGGAAAGTGCTATAAGGTCTCCATGGAACCTGCTCTTCTTTGGGCTGAACAATCCCAATTCTCTCAGTCTGTCTTCACAGAAGAGGTGCTCCAGCACTCTGATCATACTCATAACTCTCCTTTAGACCCTCTCCAACAGGTCCATGAAAGCTTGAATACATTAGGCAACAATGAACAAGCTCAACTATTTTCAATCCAACTTCTGCAAATATGACCCATGTATTTCCTGGTTCTGTACCAGTGGGGCATCTTGTAACTGAAGACTCAATATTGGTTTCAGTGAAGAAAAACTTGATTATGGATAGTGAAGTCCCAACTGCACTGAAGTCTCACACAAAACTTAAAGAACTACCTTGTGATATCCAAGACCAAGATATTGAAAAAAAGTGTTATGACTGATACCTGTCTGAGCCCAGAAACAAATACATTTTAAAGTAGCCAAGCAGGGTTACTGCTTTTTTCTAAGGTCATTTTCAGACTCTCTGCTTTCTTACTGTTTCTCAAAGGTACATGACAAATGTAATTTAGATGACAAAATGGTCAGACCTCTTCTAAGTGCTGGGAACCGAGGAGAGCACTTGAATTCCACCATTGCCTGTGAACAGCATTTTCCTGCTAATTTCTGGGAATGCATCAAACCTCCCAAAGACTCAGACTTCTCAACTGTCAGAGAATAGGAGCAAGGTGAGTAATGGGTGTTTAGCAACAGCACCATCACTATTCCAGGCATTCAGCAACCCTTGAGGAAGCAACAGCTGTAAGTTTCTTGGCAAAACAGGTTACTAGAAGTTCATCAAATCTCTTCTGTGATCAGCAGACTGACTTATGAAATACAGCACTGTATTAGAAGACATTCATCCCTTGGACTTCGAGGCATTTCAAGACACAGAGCTTGGATATAGAAAAGATCTTCTAGTGGGCAGATATCTATTATTTAAAGGTGTTCATCACACTGAAGTTTATGGAGTTATTTATTCCCTAATCAAAACTTAAGTTCTCAAGACACAGACTCTGAAAAGTGTGCCTGCCTACACGAGAGCCACCCTGCAGCACACCTCTGTTTTTCAATGAAAGCTGCATTCCTTTAGCTGGGGCTCTTTCTAGGAAACATACTTAACAAATGAGATACAAATTAAAATCTGTAAAAACAAAATTCCATTTGAAACTTTACCCCAGTGAAAAAGAAAGAGAAACAAGAGCCTGAGACAGATGTTAGCTATTCCTCCCACAACATTACTGGAATGTGCACACGTACATGGTGATTGGTGCAGGAGATGGAACATGATAAAATAAAACTCCACTGACCCTAACCTACAGAGGCATGTGAGCAAAACTCTGCTTTTAAACTTTACTGTTAAACTTCCAAGTACAGTTGTCATCATTATCCATCATACTGAACTAATAATCCAAGTGACTAACACCTCAAGATAATAGGTTTATAGACTATGAGCAGCTGAGCCTGGATGCACTGACTGTGCAACATAAGCTCAATGCTATGAACAGCCCACAAAATACCTATTAAAACGGTGAAAGAAGTTTTAGGCTTGTTAACATCAGTGTCCACAGATCAGTTCTTTTAAATAACAAATTTTGCTTGCCACAAGTGAGAATCCTGAATAAATGCATAGACTGTATTCAACCAGGGATTTTTAACAGGCTCATTATTATCTGAATTAAAAGATGTTTTTCTCATTAATCAAAATTTTTACTGTAGATACATATCCCTTTTTTTCTTATGAGTTATCTGATTTATTAAAAATAACATTATAGAAAGATATTATACTTTTGTCAGAACACATCACATAGGTCACTATATAATTCATGCTTTCTCCTATGATTGAAGCTGGCTACAAAGCAACTTTCTGCACAACACCTAAAAGTTGTACTTTCAAATCAAGAAAAAAGGAGTACCAGAACAGGAGATGGTCTGTTAGGGAAATGGCAGATTGATAAAATGGGGTATGTATATACTGCCAGCTGCTCCAGGTGTTTGCCTTCAGAGGGAGGCTGTGCCACTACCCACATGACTATAATCATTTGCCAGTGAATACCTGACAGGTGCCAACTTCAAGTCTGGGTAAAACACAAGCATTGTTACGAGCAGCACTGCTGTGATCATATCCTTCTATCAGCTGCAGGATGCAAGAAGCTAAAATAAACTATTCAGGGAGAAGCTAGCCATCCTGCTGGACTGCATTTGCGTGCGTCAACTATCAGTCTGTCCAGTCAGAAGTTCTGAGTGCATGTAATATTTTAAGGGGAGAAAAAAAAAACTGATTTGAGGAGAGGGAGAACACAGTATCTGCAGTGGGTCTTTTCAAAATTAAACCTTCTCAAACTTCATTTTCTATTCATGATGTTGCTTGGCTACTTACATTTTAACCCTCTTCCTCCACAAACAATAGCAGCTCCTTATTTCATTTTCACACAGAGCTGTGTTCTTGCTCTCCATCTGCTGGCTCTGGAGGAGCAGTTGACCATGGCTTCCAGAATACTCTCACTGCTGATAAGGAAGCAAGGAAGAGGAAGGAACAAGATGCAAAAGCTTTATCCTACACCCCTTACTATTAATATTTGATGAAGTTGTGTCTGCAATGAAATGAAAGCAGACATAACAGAACCAGGAATAACCCCAGAATTAATTGGACAGAAAATATGAAGGTGATGACCTGGGCTTTATGACTTCAAAGAATCCACTGGTTTAATCATATTTATTTCTTCTGAGTAAATTTACTCCAAACTGGCTGTCTGTTAAGAATGCTATTTATTTTTATTTACTATAACAATAATTGTGATTATCATTGATTTATATTACTGATATAACATTACTGACCTCACAGGTTATGTTGTGGCATACCCTGGAGACTTTCTACTTGATCCAAGTGTTAATTTAACAGTAGTCTTCAAAATAATCCCACACACAGAGCCCACCATGAGAGCTGCTATCCAATCTCTTACACACAGTTTCTAATAACCAGCACACAAAGTGATTTTTAAAAGCTAATAGCAAATTTTAAATTGTAGTTATATATTTGCATCCTTGCATGTTTATGAGAGACAAACATACTCCAGCACACAAGAGTTTTAAAAGCTGGACTCACAGACAGGCTGGATGGGCTGAAGGAGCAGACAGTGGTTAAACAAGGTGGTTTCATCTACCCAACAACCTCTGATGTGCAGCATGATCAAACTTCCTGTGGAGTCAATGGGACTACTCCAAAGAAACTGCTTCTATGGCTTCCCTAAGCATTTCTGTATCACACAACATTGCTCAAGCTGTGGGCAGGAGTGGCCCAGGTGGCAAGAAGGAGGTTACTTTTAAAGCACACTAGCAATGACTGCCAGCATTCCATCTATGTTCTTCTAAGTTTTCACGTATCTCACTTCTCACTCACTGGATTTGCCTTGAATTTCCTCTTCCCTAGCCCAGGGCACTAGATAATGAGGCAGTCTGTCCAAATGGTGTTCCAAGAGCCACTCCAGCTTCTACAAGGGAAGGACAGGCAGTCCTTAGATGCACTCCTGCCTCCTTTTTAAGGGTAAAACTAAGAGAGACTATGTAACTGAAATCAGATGGATTAGTGTGAGGCTGAAAGCAGCCAAACTACTGATCTGCACCCCTTCAAAACAATTTACTTGAATTTGCAGAGGGTTTCACAAGGTCTCTTCTTTTAATGATCTCATAAGGAGATCATTAAAAAACTCACCCCACACAGCACACCATGCTAAGCTGTCATGGAATATGAAAGATCATGATCACATCAATAAGTGGAAAAGATAAAATCAGGCATAAAGTAGTTCATTTTCTCAATAAAGGGAAATCTTCAGTCAAGTCTCATGAAATGTAATAATTCAATCTGTGTACAAACTCCTCTTAAAATCAGTAAGAAACTTAAACTATTTACATTAATAAAAATATTGCTGGTCAGAAGGAGTTACATAAGCTCCTCACAGAGTATATATAGTGATAAGGATATAAAGTGACAAATGAAATTCACCACAGGTAAATGTGAAGCAGGTCACATTGAGGGAAAAATATCTCAACTTCATGCGCACACTTAAATACTTTCTCTGACTCAGAAAGAGTATTGTGGGGTTACAAGAGATAATTTAAAAAAACCCAAACATTTGCTTCAGACTCTGCTGCAGTCAAAACCCAAATCAACTATTTGACTTTACCCAAGAAAAAGAAAACTAAACTGAAAGTATTTTATGCTGCTGCACAAAATAACGGTTTTAAAAAGCATCCCCTTTGTTGACCTTCTTCCCTGTGAAAGGATAGTTAAACTTCCAAGTGTGGAGAGAACAGTGAAAAAAATATCTGTGACTATTCAGCCTCAAAAAGAAAGGACTGAACGGTGTGACCAGTAGCCCCTGACCCTTGGTAAACTTCAGTTTTGTGTGAGAAACAGGAATGTATTTGACTCTTGAGTCACGGAAAGCTCCAAGTGGGTAAAATGGTTCATTGTTGCTTCTAATGCAGGAATAAGCAGGCATTAAATAAAACTGGCATAATAAGCTAAGAAAAAAAGTAACTTCATTTATCACACAGGCTGTGATACTCTGCCATAAGTTATTGCAGGTGCTGAAATAGTTGACAGAAGTTCAAGGAGTGTTTTACTGGGGCAGGGGAGATCAGTGAGGGGCTATTAACCATGAGAACACTACCTCTTGCTCTGGAAGCCCCTCCAGCTGGAAGCTGAACAAAAGCACTGCACTGTTATTGCCCTGTCTATAAACCTTCCCCAGGCACTGGCTACTGCTGGGTACTGCAAGAGGTATTGCTGTCTTACCCAAAATAGCTGTTTTTATGTTCTTGTTTCTGCCACAAGAAGCCACAGGCAATCACAATGACAGGCTCTGAGGGTAGGCAATCAGCTCCCAGGCTGGCAGGAGGGAGCAAATGCAACAACTCAGCTGGGAAGTTCTTCTTTTTCTCTCAATTCCTTGTTCTGCATCCTCTCAAACACCTTAAAACCCCCAATTATTTTGAAATAGCCCCAGACTCGAGTTAAACAGTTGTGATTAAAGGCAACTTTAAAGGTAGTTTTAAAAGCTACCCTTAAACAAAAAGATTCAAAGGCTAGGAATCTCATCACTTACCTGGAAAAAAAAAATTAGCAATTGAAAAAGGAAAACACAGACACTCTGGAAACTTTCAAGACACTCTTGAACTTGTTCAAACAAAAATGAAAAGTGTCTAAAAATCGTGTAAAAATACTGGTTTAAAAATTAATATAAATCTAAACTGAAAGTAATTCAGCAAAATGTTGTTCTTTCTTCTCACCAAGAATACAACCTTTAATTGGTTTAATTTTTTAAAAACAATTTGAAATTGATATAGTTGTACAACCTGTTTCATTTGAACTAATAAAAACCTGAAGAAGTGACTGAAAAATGCATGATAAATAAACTATTATTCCTTTCATGTACTTATACCTATTAAAATACACGCAACTGACTCAGCACTTGTTTTAACACAGTTTAATCAAAACCAAGAGATCCTACATTTTAAAAGTGCATTTTCACTGAACAGGTGTAGATAAGTGTTTGTCCAGTGCAAACCCTTTATTCTGAAGGAAACCCTCCATACATACTTTAATCATTGCAAACTCACTGTCTGTCACCATGATATTTTCTGAAAAATCCCTTTGCCAGGATTTCTTCTCCTGAGAAGCTAAGAGGCCTCAAAAAAGAATGAAAACAATAATTATCTGATTGCTTGGAATGTGGTCCAGAGATCGTTTACCAACAGGTGCATCTTTGATTGGTTCCATGTGAATTGTTTTTAATTAATGACCAATCGCCATCAGCTGTGTCGGACTCTGAGGAGGCAGTCACGAGTTTTCATTATCATTCTTTTCCAGCC
This sequence comes from Emberiza elegans, assembly GCA_024865655.1. NCBI lineage: Eukaryota > Metazoa > Chordata > Aves > Passeriformes > Fringillidae > Emberiza > Emberiza elegans. Next base: position 42,515,526 of record JALJVW010000175.1, on the reverse strand, counting down.
TTCTGATGTATCCTTTCTCCTTTCTTTAGCATAGTTTTAGTATAGTATTCTTTTAATATAATATAATATAATATCAAAAAATAATAATACAGCCTTCTGAAAATATGGAGTCAAATTCTCATCTCTCACCTCGTCCTTGGGACATCACAACACAACTGTGACTGACATTCCCCTGACCTGGCAGGTCACACACAGCACCAGTACTTCAGCACTTTAATGAATTAAAACACTCTCACAGAGCAGTGTGAACAGCCACAAGTGTTCTTTGTCCTTTGAGCAGTGACTCTCTGTCCCAGCTTGAGGATATCACAGATACACCTGGCAGCTACGGGGCTCCTCCCAACAAAATGAAGGCAGGCCAACGCCACCTTCCCAACCAATTTTCATGACATCTACAGACTTGTCCCACCAGCAGGCCTAAGAAATCCTCTCAACAAAATGAAAATCATCCTGTCAAAAGGACAGACTCACTGGTTTCTCAGCTGGAGATGGAGAGGAAGGATGGAGTAAGGAGCTGTATGGATCGCCATCTTGAGAAGGGTGTAAAAAAGTCATCATGGATCAAAATAATAACACTAATCAAAAATACCCTTTATATTTATCCAGACAAGTTATTCCTTATTACTTTCTTCTTCTTGGGAAGGGGGGAGATGTAGACATGTATTATTTTCTTTCTTTATACACAGCTTTTTAACTACTGCAACAGCAAGACTTTACTCTGCAGAATCACTGTCTACCATTCAATGCCCATCTCTGCCTAGGTCCAACACCTTGCAACTGTACCTTCCAATTGTCAATAGCTTTTTTCAGACCCCTTCTCCAACTTGTCAACTTAATTTTAAAGTGTAAGGCCAAAATACAGTTTAAAGGAACCAGAAAGTGGATTAGCAGCCACTCTCAGCTGGACGTCACCTCTACATTTAACAAGCACATTCAGGATTCCATCACCCTGTCAGTAATGGAAATACTGGCAGCTACCATTAACAAAGGCAGCATCCTGTGGAAGCAAATTCATTGAATCTTTTCATTCAGACAATAAAATATTCATTGATATTAATGCACTATGGTTTTAACTGAGTTTTGTATGTGCTGCATAACTCCTGCCCTCCTAGCTTGCTATTAAAAGGCCAGGGAGATGGTACAAAAACATTTATTAATGTCAAGCTTCTGACATTGACTTTTTTTCCCTTCTATCCACAAAACATGTTGACATTAAACATTGAGAGTCCGAGTGAAACACATGCTATATACCTTATTTTCAAATAATTTAGCTATGGAGTTTTCCACTGTAAATCTTCATTACACACTCCAATTTGAATTTTCTCATGGTAGGTCTTTATTGATCCTCAGCAGCTCTTTCATAAAGCAACTGCTCTCAAATAACTGGGTCAAATTGCTATTTTTACAAGTATCTAAATACAAATTCATATAGATCTGCTACATTCCTTAGAATAAAACATACCTGCAAACAGCTTACAGAAATATATTTAAGTACTGCCTTTGCTCCTCCATTTTTATTTAAAATAATTTCACAAACATTTGAAAAGGCAGATCAGACCACTGACTGTCCAAATATTTCTCCTAGAAAGCACATGCAGAAAATGTAAACATACAACTTCAGCCATAAATTAACTTGAAAGTAGCTGCATGTACCCAAGACCAGTGTGGTCAGAAGCAAGCATATCCATGCCCAAGGACACTGTGGGAAGGGATAACCCCTATCTGCACTAGGCAGAGAAGAGACACTTGCCATGGCATGCAACTTGAGCCCACACAAGAAGAGCTGGCTGTCCCAGAGTTATCATGCAGGTGGGTAAACTCTCAATTCCTTAAACTCCAAACACATACTGGAAAATCTTCCATAGGACTCAGGATTCTTTGCTATCTGAGCTTACTGTAAATTGAAAGAGATCACCTTTTTCAAGCAGAGGTGACCCTTCTTCATGCAGTAAGACCTAAGCAGGTGATGTTCTTCACAAAGAAGGTCCTTCTCATCTCAAGCAGCCAGGGCTGTGATTGAGTGCTATGGGAACAGCTCCTATTTTTTGCTTTGCAGGGTGGACTGTCACTGCTAGAAAGTTCTGATGGGTTCATCTTAGATGATGCATAATTCCAGGCAAAAAGTCAGATTTGTGAATAGAAAGCATAACACAGGAGACAGCCTTCCAGAATCATTATCATCTTATTCAAAGTGGGTTTTTATCTGGGCAAACTGAAGATTCCAATTCACAGCTATTTTTTAGATTTCTCTCTATAAAGCAAAAACCTGCTCATACAGGTCCATAATGGTACCCACCAGCCTGACACAGTACTGGCACTGCCACTCTGCTGTCACTTAATAGGCAAGGGTAGAGTTAGAGACTCCAGAAATGCTCCAGTGAGGTGCTAAAATAACAGATATTATTATGCACATCATTGGCATGAATTAAATGACCATTCAGTTCCTCACTAATTAGCAGGACTTGCACTCTGCCATGACCTGCAAGTCACTGATGTGATTTACTGTGAAATGCAGAGCCTGGATGAAGTGAAGTAAATCTCTACCTAGAGATTTAAAGACACACATTAATGTGGTTTCAATTCAATCTTGTTATTTATTGTTAAGTATTAATACCAGTAAAGACTATATTGTACTGTGGTTTTGCATAGTGAGACTGCAATGCATTATTGATGCCATTGTATCTAAAAGGAGATAATTCTCAGGCCTTCAAAGACTGGATTTTTGGTGGATTTTCCACCAAAATTTAGAGAGAAATTGAAGAGCTCAATTACTATTTGTACCTCTGGAAAATCCCTCAAACTTACACCACCTTTTTTTTCTTTTCTAACATAGGTATGGGAAATTTCAGCACTCATAGAGATACCAAGGTGCAGTCTTACAAATTCTGGGCTTTTTGTACATTGTAAAAAGCCTTTCTATGCACTTTATGGACACACCAGCTAGAGAAGTACCCTACTGTCTTTCTGAATGTGTGTCTCTATAGATACAATGTTATCAGCTCCCTTCTATTCCAAAGCTGTATCTTTGCATTTCTCATTGTAAGATCCAGCAACCTAGTCCTGAAATTATAAGTAGTTTTACATTTAATTTTTTAGTAACAGGTTTGGTGTTTTGTTTTACAATTAATTTGCATCATCCATCCTATGACAATACAGGATTAATTCAGCAATTTGATACTATATTTTTCCTACCAGGACTGTAAATAGCCTATAACACTGGGAAAGAAGTATCTATTAATAATTCTTAAAAGTAAATCATCCTCCTTCTTCAAACACATGCAGTAATTCCCAATTTGAAAAGCATCACCAGAGGTCATCAATGTTTTAAAATCTTCTCAGCCTCAAACTTCAAATTCTCCCATTTTTCTATTTTAAGGCAAGTATTGCACTCATTCCCTTCACTGTGCAAAAGCAGATTTGCTCTGCAGTTTTCACTCATCTCTCCTTCAGCTGCAGGCTACTACATGCAGTGAGTGACTACAAAAGCTATTTTTATTGACAGGTATCTCCCCCCTCCCCACAGCTCCACATCCTTTCTTTTAAAGTCTAAATTGGTGAAGCTGGATGGGAAAATGCTTGGCTGCTTTGTTTCAGTATCTTGCTTTCCCACAACAGGTAGGCAGAGGCAGAGTGTGCTGCTGAATGCAGGAGCCTTTGCCAGAGGCTCAAACCACCAGTTATTGCTGCTGTCTCAGGCACTGCATATTTCTACTGACCATGGCTCTTTGCCAAGCTCTAATTAAGACACTTCAGTGTGTCAGGGAGTTAACCCTCCACTGCACATACCTTCTCCAGAAGCACCAAGGTATAAGCATCTTCCTCCTAAAAATCCCTGTGGAGCTTTCCTGTTACCAGTGCTGTGCAGTGTCCAAGCCCCTAACATTTTTGCCTCACTTATTCCATAAATGAAGGTGAATTAATGAGGTAGTTTGCACTACAACTTTTAGCACCATTTCTAAAAGTGAACATGCATTCCACCTGCACTAATTTGGTATGTATTGCCATGTATACTTTCTTTCAAAGAAAAATACCTCAATTTGTGAAAGAGCAGAAATTCCCTTTAAAAAAAATAAAGCAAGAATAGGCTGTTACAAATTCTTTACTCTCCAAACAGTTTTTCATTTTATTCTTGAAGGCTGCAGAGCAGCAGCAATGTTCTTACAAGGAAAATGAGGAAATCTGAAGAATCCAGAACTGCATTTTTATTTTACAAGAGATGAGACATAAACACGTTTGCTGATCTACCAAAACTATCTATTGGTCTCACACAAAGAACAACTGCCACTGGGCTGAATGAGGGGAAGCTGTGACAATAGTCAGAGGGGGTAAAGGAAACCCATGAGAGGCTGTCTGCATCTATACTTTATTGTTCAAAAACCCTGTTTAAGCACTGCATCCTGTCTGCACATAGAGATCTTCCCTAATGAAAAGCAATATATGTCACAATGTGACTGAGAGAAAAACTAAGTTAATTTCATTCTAGTAACTAGGGAAAAAAATAATCTGAACTGAATATGGGAAATGTCCACATGCAATAAAACCAACAGGAAAAAGCAAACAGTGTCAACTTCTAGAGAGTTATAAAACCAGAAAATATAGTTGACTAGCCAGCTGCCCTCAAACTGCAGAGTATAAAAGGCATTTGTAATGGAGCCTTTGATTACTTTACAGAAATAAATCTTGAATTTTACAAAGTCTAAACGAGGTAATTTGTAAGCGAATCCCACTCCTTTGTTCTTACTGTGCATTAGCCCCAGTGGCAGGAAAACCAGAGCTGTCTTCCAAAGCCATTGGAAGCCATTACTGGTCTGATCTTGGTTGCGTACAAGTTTTCCCTTTTTGAAATTAAGTTCTTTGCTTTAGACAGTATGTTAACAACTAAAATATCTGATCCGCTCTAGAGCTGTGTTTCTCTAAAGCAACACTGAGTTCTTCATTTTAACACATCCAGAACCCTACACAGGTTACATGAACGTGCTCATAAATTTTCTCATTATTAGACAATGCTGCACATCACCGAGTGGCCTTAAGAATTTGGGAGTTTTTTTATTTAGTAAGAATAATTTCAAATGTTTTGTGCTATTTCAGTTTTCTGCTGAGATAAATGCACTTTTTAAAAATCTGAAGAAAATTTTTGTAAGGAAAATGGTTAATATTCAGCTGGAGAGAGTTCACAGAAACATGAAGCCTTTCCTACAGGCTTGTATGAAGACAAATCCTGGAAGGAGCAGTGGTGGCAGGAAAGCCTTCATCTATAGGTACTGTACATTCCTATGCTTCTCTGCCATATTTTCTCTATGGCTGTAATCCACAAATGTCATATATGGGAAAAGGGCTGTCCCACTTGGTGCTATCAGAACATTACTTCCCTTACTCAAAGGGTCTGCAATCAAATATATTTTAGAAAGGTCATTTCAGTTTCCACAGAGAACTTTTGAACTCACAGGGGCAATATGTGCCAAGCATGCAGAATTTTTTCACACATTGGTTATGATATCCTAGGGCCCTTTGTTTAAACAAGCCAACCAATTTATCATATAAACTTTTTGCCCTTTTAATCACACTTTATTCTCCTTCTAAGAAAGGTACACAAATGAAGGCCATTTAGATGATGCCTACATATGCACTGTACATAAACTGCATAAATATGGATTATATTCAATGTTTACTTTACCAGTAAGCACAACTTCAGAAAGAACCTCAGAGCACACACTGAAGTTATTCTCCACCAAGGGCGGGTCAGAATGTTGAGTACACATATTGCATGTGCAGGTAATCAGTCTTCAGTGCACATCCAAGAACTCTATATTTCTGTTCTCTTATTTTGCCTAGAACTGTAAGAATTTTGTCTAAGATGTCGTGTTTGCTGAAACATGAGGTTAAACCATGTATACCATGCAATAATTTCCTTGATTACATTGATGTTACTACCTTATTGCTCTGAACTACTGAGCACGTAATAATTCCTATATCTAAGTTTTCAACTTTTCTTTCATTATACAGCACCAGCCTCCAAACATACAAGAATGCTGCAGTGGTTAATGCCTATTTCAGTAAGTTGGGTGACATATCTAAAGGCAAGTCAACTCAGCCTCCCTGGAAAGTGTATTCTTACAACTCCTTTTGAATTACATAAAGAGACAGCTGAGAATTACAGCTGAGACATCACAGGATGCACACGACATCAAAACCAGAGTACCCAAATTAAAAGTTTGACCAAGTTTTACTTATTAGGTAAGACAGGGAAAAAGACAGTTTAACCAGGAAGCTTCTTGATCTCTGCTAACAATTCTCATTTCAAATTCATCCTGACTTTTCATACTTGAAGTGGAACAGGTTTTCTCAGTTACAGAATTAAAGTATTTTAAGGAGTGTAAGGCATTTACAGACCTCTGCAGGATAAATCTTCAGTCTCATTTATCTTCTCTACAGACAATACAGTTGAAGAGAATACTGATTTAGACAATTGAGTCCTTTGGATTACATCATTCCCTGGTATTCCCTTTATATTGAAAAATAACAGCAGGTAGTGAAAAGGAAATAGTCTATTTTGAATATTCATTTTTAAGCAGAGAATTGGACAAGTGGTTTAGAAGACAAAGCTCCATAAGTGAAAAACAACAAACTCCTAGGACTATTTAGTATTTTTATGAACTTAATACATCTACCAGGGAATGCACCAATAGAACTTTCTGTATATTTGGAAAAAACTGTGTTGATGCAGAGGCAGCAAAGAGACTGTATATAGTCCTGGTATAGCCTAGCAATGTTGCTAAGAAAATTTATTCCTTCCTACAGCAGTAAGTATTGAAGAGCCACAGAATCAAATAATTGTGAAGATGCAATTTAACTGTCTTTTGCTGCCGGATGGACTCAGTCTTTCCCTACTGTGCTCTGCCTGAAAAACACAGTAATGCCAACACATTTCTACATACACTTGAAATATTCTTGGTTTGCACATTCTAACCTTGCTTTTTTTCATAAGAAAATCAGTCCATTCCCTAGAGGCCTGTAAGGAGTAGAAGAAGGTAGAAATCAAATAAAGTCAACTGACAAAAAAAAGAAAGAAAAAGCTAATAACATAACAGATGCCTGTAGAAGGTAATTTGAGAGATCCACAATACAAACAGGTTCCCTTGAATCTGAGCAGACCACATTTTCTCCCTCCCTGCTCCATGAATGAAGAACCATCTCTCTGATCTCTTAACAGTGGCTATACCTTTAAAGGAGAACATTTAACTCTTTTGGCAATCACAGTCCTCCCATAATGTCAGAAGATCATATATTGGAAGATTACATCCATGTATCTGTATCTACATATTTATATCATAATAGGTGACACCTACTCTCCCTGTTTCATGACAATCCACGTTTCAACAGCACTTCAGAATAATTGACTCCTAAGGAGCAGCACTGGGATGCAAATGCAAGGAGAAGCAGATAACCATTCATCCCTGCAAGTGATCCCTTAAAGGAGGGATTTATCAGCTGGCTGCACTTCTGCCCTGCACCCAGGGCTGCCCAGCACTGACAGTGCTCCCAGCCTTGATGTGCCATGAAAGTCACACAGGACCTTGTAACCCTCTCAGCTAATTTCTATACTGGTTGTTATCTATCCCAGGGCTGAAAGTGGTGCAGGACAGAAAAGCAAGCTGTTTTAATAATTCTGTATGCTATGTAGAGATCTCTTCCCTCTCAGTAGAAAGGGAGAGAACAGAGGGGGATGAGAAAGAGGACGTGTCAGACTAATTTACATGCAAATACTATGCCCCCAGTTCCAAAGAACATTAAAAGAAAAAACAATTTCCAAAAATAATTTATGGCCAGGAATGTTTTATCACCCTGGTACACTTACCACTAAATTTTGAAATGCTGGCTTATTGATAATGAGGGTCTGTTATCTGGAAATCCTGGTATCTCCTCCTATGGGGACTAGAACCTCTGTAAGCTGCTTGCAAAACAATAAATGTGGCTGTCTGCAGAACTGTTTTGTACAACAGGATGACAGAAGTACTTGGGTGCTTCTCCTGATCTAAAACCCTTTAATAATAACTGGTTCTAGAGCCCAGCAAAGCCTGCAGCTATGGGAAAAATCTGATGCATAAGGCAGCAGAAATACCCAAGCAACTGCACTCAGACTTATTTCTGCCTTCTTGGATATAAAGTATCCACCTTGTTGACCTGTCAGTCTTGCTAATCCACCTTCTATTTTCAGTTAATATCATTAAAGTTCAGCGTTTGAGAGCCTGGAGGGAGAGGCGAGCACTCCATCCCCTTTTTCCACGGGGCGGTAACCAGATGTCAATGGCTGCAGCTGTGACTACATAATTACCTGTTTGCATGAACGCGGACCGCAGTTTAGATTTAATAGGTCAGACGACAATGCAGCAAAACGCATTTAGCCCACGATTACCCCTTTTCAAACATTCTCTCGCTCGCAACTTCGACCCTGGGAACATTGCGGGCACAGACTCGGGTCAATAAGAAACATTGGCCGGCACAATGGGGCTGGCCTCAAACAGCGCTGTTGACAGACACCGGCACAAAGGCGGTGAATAGAGTCCCCCTCAGTTCTCACACAGAGCGAAGAATGACTCAGTGTACTGCCGCTTTAGTGCTCTGTTTGTACAGTGTATACAGCTTTTGTCCCCCGCCACTGTTCCACGCTCAATGGGGGCTAAAGAGCCGAGGAAGTGAAGGCGGAAGAATGGCCGGGCGCTCCCCCGGCCGGCAGCGGCTGCGGCGGGGGCTGAGGTGCCGCTGCCGGGCTCCACCGCTGCCAGCCCAGCCGCGCTCCGCACCTCGGAGGGGCTGAGTGACACGGCGCTGCTCTGCAGACAGCCTGGCACTTCCACAAGTGCATTTCATCTCCGTCAGAAACACAGGAACCCGCCCTTCTCGCCCACCCGCACCCAATTCAAGGCTGCCACTTGGACCAAGACGAAAAACCGAGCGTGGGATTTGGAATTACAGAAGCCCGATGTCCCTTCCAAAGATACATCAACGGAGCTGTAATTTTAAATCATCGCCGCAAAGGCTCAACGGAACTGAGAAGTGGAACAAGACAACCACATCTGTATTTCACACACATATTTAGATTGCACAAATAATGGGTCAGGGAAAATTTAACACATCCTTGATATTGCACGTGCACCTCTATTATTAGTTATCTATCAGCAGAAAAAAAATCACTTCATGATTATTGCTACTTTTCAAATAATGACTTTTGTCAACTTTCCCTTTATGGACATGGCACTTCTATTATTCATATTACCATGCTTGTGAGCATGTTTAAGAAACCAAAGTAGCCTTGTAGTACAACATCAGAACTGTTACCTTCACCTGCTTCCTATCACAGAATCATTGAATGGCCTGGGTTGGAAGGGACCTTAAAGATTATCTAGTTCCAAACCCACAGAAGGGAGCAGGGACACCATTCACTATACAATATGCAAAATGTGCAGACCTTTTTCTAGGGAGTAAAATCTTTGCTTGCAAAGATTATTAAGGTTTTTCAATTATTAGCATGAAGCTAATAAGAGATTTAGCAATTGCTCTTTAACTCATGCAGACCATACAACAGATAAAGTCATACATAATGAAGTCAAAGAGAAAGAACTGTTTAGTATGTTTTAAGATTGTGAATTGGTTTAAAAAAAGAAGAAAAAAAAGAGAAGAAAATTGTACTCTAAAATAAACAAATCCCTGAATTTCCATGAACAGAACACAAAGAATATTGTTCAATTTATCACTAATAGAAAGATAGTACCAGCATGTTCTCTACTGTTCTTTCAATTTCAGTTTTTAAGCTCAAAATACTAGAATGTTGTTATTATGGTAAGCAGCTACAGAAGAAAGCTCCAGAATACTAAAAAAAAAAAAAAAAAAAAAGATGCGTTTAATGCCAGAAAAAATAATTGAACCCACAAATTGAAAGTTTCCTTACATGTGAGCTAGCCAGGAAGAGTCTGGAAGTCTTGAAGTTTTGACTTTTATTCTTGGCAAACAAGTTGAGAGCAAGTAATCTTAAAGACATGTGAAGGCTTTATCCTCACATACTTTATTTTAGAACAGCACAAGAATTTCTAGTATTTATACCTACATAGAGGCTTATTTAAATAAGGCAGGCCTGCCTGCTCTGCACACTAGATATAAGACATATGACTGGCACTATGTAAAAGCACTGATGCCAAAGTATGCCTGCAATTTTATCAAGGATCTGATCAATTATGTTACTGAACAGTTATTAATTCACTTTAAAGGAGGAAAATCCTCACCCTTCAACTAATATTAGGGTCCTTAAATATCTTGCCACAGGCATATTCATAGATCTAAAGGCTGATGAACAAAGCTAGAAGAAGAACTAACATCTAGCATGATTATTGTTTCTTATAATGAATGGAAAATTCTCAGAGAAAGCCCTTTCAAATTTGATCTATGATGTGAAGAAAATGGAGACAAACTCTACCAATTCTAAATGGTAAGGGATGAGGAGCAGATCAAGAGCTTGTGGCTCAGGATTAAACTGACAGCAGGGACAAGTGACATTATAGCCTACTACAGGTCATCTGATCAGGAAGACCAAGCAGATGCAAAATCACAATCTCTGACCCTCATGAGGGACTTCAACCACCCCAATACCTGCTGGAGGGACAGCACAGCAGGGCATAAACAATCCAGGAGGCTCCTGCAATGTGTTGATGGTAATGTCCATCTTCAGTGACAGAGGAGCCAAAGAGGAGAGGTCATAGAATCATGGAACGGCTTGGGTTGGAAGGGACCTTAAAGATCAACTAGCTCCAGTCCCTTGCCATAGGCAGGGACACCTTCAACTTGACCAGGTTGCTCAGAGGCCCATCCAATTTGTCCCTGAACGCTTCCAGGCACTGAACAATACACAGCTTTCCTGGACAACCTCAGTTCTGCCTCACCACCTCAGTGCCTTACCACCTTCACAATACAGAATTTTTTCCGGATATCTAATCTAAATCTGCTGTCTTTCAATTTGAACATATTCCACGTTGTCGTGTCACTACATGCTCTTGAAAATGGTCTTTCCTCAGTTTTCCTCTAAGTTCCCTTCAGGTACTGGAAGGCTGCATTTCAGTCATCCTGAAGCCTTCTCTTTCCCAGGCTGGACAATCCCAATGGTTCCCAAGGTGTGTGCTGGTCCTTGTTTTTACCAGCAAGGAGGAGCTTGTTGGGATTATGGAGCTCAAGGGCAGCCTGAGCTGTAGTAACCATAAAATGGTGGAGTTCAAGGTCCTTAGGGCAGTGGGAAGGGCTCACAGCAAACTCACTACCTTGGACTTCAGGAGAGCTGACTTTGGCCTGTTCAGAGATCTGCTTGGAAAGAACCATGGGATATACCCCTAGGGGGAAGTGAAGCTCAAGAAAGCTGGTTAATTCTCAAGAATCACAAAGAGGAATTTAGGCAAAAACACCAGAAGGCCTATGTTCATAACCAAGGAGCTCCTGGACAAACTCAAACACAAAAAGGAAGCTTACAGAGGGTGAAAGCAGTGAGACCAAGTGTACCCTCAGCAAGTTTTCCAATGAAACCAGGCTGTGCAGTGCAATCAACACACCAGATGCCATCCAGGGAGACCTGGACAAGCTCGAGAGATAAGCCCATGTGAAAAACACAAAGGCCAACAAGGCCAAGTGCAAGGTCCTGCACATGGGTCTGGGCAATTCCAAGTACAAGCTGGGCAGAAAATGGATTGAGAGCAGCCCTGAGGGGGGAGTACTGGTGGACAAGATACTCAACATGATCCAGCAATGTGCACCTCCAGCCCTGAAACCCAGCTGTGCTCTGGGCTGCATCAAAAGCAGTGTGATCATCAGCAGGTCAAGGGAGCTGATTCTGCCCCTCTACTCTGCCCTCCTGAGACTCCCAAATGAGCACTGCACACATCTCTTGGGCCCAAAACACAAGAAAGACGTGGACATGTTGGACTGAGACCAGAGGAAGGTCACAGAAATAATCACAGGATGGTGAAATACTGGACCAGGTTGCCCAGAGAAGCTATGGATGCTCCATCTCTGAAGGTATGCCCCAGCCCTTCAAGGCCCAGCTGGGTGGGGCTCTGAGCAACCTTGTCTAGGGAAAGGCGTCCCTGCTCATGGTGGGTGGGTTGAAATTACATGATCTATAATGACCCTTCCAACACAAACCATTACATGATTCTATAATAAATCCCCTCAAACTTCCTTTGTTCATTTTTGTTTTTTTTAAGCCTAAATCACTGCTTAGCACATTAGCCTAATCCACTCTTGCCATACATTATTCCTTTCCACTCACTATAATTTAGTTTTGGCTAAGTGCACCACTGGTGTGTACTCCAGACCCAAGCTAAGCACACTCTTAATAAATCTCACAGAAGCAGGCAAGTATTTCACAAACCTCCACATTACAGCAATGCCTTATTCAAGTCAAAGTCCCAGAAAAGGATATTGTATTTGCTGCCACGCATCAGTGCTGCTCTGCATCCCCTCCCAGGCTGGCAGCAGCAGCAGCTCTGCCTCCTGCCAAGCAGAGGATCACAGCTTGTTTACTGAGCTGTGTCTGGAGGAAGCAGAGCGCGTTTCAGTCTCGTCTCCAGCAGCTCTGTCAAGCCAGCTGCCAAGAACAGTCTTGAAAGGCTTCAGGGGAAACAAAATCTCACACTTAGGTGGTAATAGACTGGTCCGGCACCAGCGACCCAAAGATGAGTGAGGTGGCACAGGCACTACTTGATCTGAAAGATTCAAACATTTTTAGATAACTTCAAATATACAATGTCACAGGAAAAGAAGTAACTGAACTTTCCAAGTGGAAGGACAGATTAGCAATCAACTTATAATTACCACTGAGATTAGGATCTCTATGTTAATACTTGAAGTTAATGAGTACAAATTGCAAATAAATTAAACTCGTATGCTACTTACACTTCCTTATGATGTATGGAAAAGACCTAAAAATTCTGATAGGGTTTTCACATTGTAATTATAATTTTTTAAAAATTTAAATATTTAAACTAATGCTCCATTACTTCCAGAAGATTTCAGACAGGTTAAACATGCATGTTGAGCATTTCCATAAAGAAATGCTTCACATAGTTTCATAGGAATTATGAAACTCATTCAGTAAAATCTAACTGCTTTTACAAGGCCTGCTAACTACACTGAAAATAAAGAACATGAAGTTTCAGAGGACATGTAAGCAATTCTTCACTTCTTCTAAAATCATTAATTAAAGAAAAATTGCTTAAGCCTTTTTCCTCTTACCCTACTAACAAAAAGTCACCAAACACTAATAAATGATTGGCTGTTTTTTCTTGTACCCAATGTTTATTTCTCTGCCTTTACAGTCATATCTCAGCTTCTTGGTTAAGTGGGTACATGCTCACACAGTGTGACCACATTATGTGTGCTTTTCCATGTGATCAGAGCCTGCCAAGTCTCAAAGCAGATTATTCAAAATATAGCTTCAGTATTTTTCAGAACAATCCCTTCAGTATTTGAAGAACTGGGGGACTGTTGTTATTTCTCACCCAAGCTGGGACTGGATTTTAAGTTCTTTAGGCAAAAAAAAAATTGTTAAATGCTAAGACAGGAAAATAGAAAATAGGAAAAAGAGCTTTGTGCCGTATTAAAAAAATGCCCCATGATTGGTTCTCATCATACTTGACATTTCAGTGTCCATAAATCATGGCTATGTTCAGCAAGTTCACAAAGCAAAAGACATCTGCATCCCTGCTTGGCTGCTATCATGCCCAAAATGCTGACAGAGCCATGGCAGCAGTGACCACACACAGACTCCAAAATCTATTAAGGCAAGTTTTAACAGCTACTGAATACTCTTAGAACACTTTCCCAAACCCCCTTTTTTCTTTTTAAATATATGGGTCTTTACTTACACTGCAGTTCCTCCAGCACAAGAGCAATAGCTGCCTAGAATTTTAAATTCTATCTTGAACATTCTATCTTTTTCTAAGAAAAGTCAGGCAAGCAGTCACAGCAGCAGGGTTGTCAGTGTTATCAGATGCTCCTTACTCAGTAAGGGCATATACATACAACCTGAGTGTCACTTTAGTACTATTGCCTCTGCTTCTTGCTCCAAAACATTGGGTACAAAAATTATACTCATTTGCTATTCCTGTCCTAGCTCCACACAAGTGCAATGTGAAAAGACAAGAAGCAAGACTGTGGGTTTTGTTAGCATATTAGTGAGCAGAAAAGGAGAATAAATTAGTCTTAAATAACAGACATGTAGTAAAATGTTATTTATTTTTGCCTCTAAACACTACACATTTTTAATTCAGAACTGCTGTGCTGCCTAGTAGCAGCAAAGCAGCCAAATCCCCTACACAGTTTGGCAACACTCAACCTTAAAAGCCTTACCTTGCTTTGTAGGAATCTACCTGGTTTTGTGTCCTGGTTGGATAACGGCATCTAAACAGGCTGGCAAGGAGTTACAGAAAGCATCAGGGGGAGAAAAGCATCTGTCATGGTTTTGGTGTGTAGGAGTAACAGAATTAATTTTATCAGTCTTTTGGACCTATTCCAAGCTGCAGTAAACACCCACTCCTCCCTCTGCTGAACCATCCCTCAGTACCAACTGGTGACTTCAAATAAAAATGTGTGACTAAATAAATCATCAATGGCCAGAGACAGCTTTTAAGTATCTCCAAGAACAGAGACTCCACAACCTCCCTGGGTAACCTGTGTCAGTGCTCAGTCACCCTCACAGTAAAAAAGCTCTTTCCTGATGTTCAGAAGGAACCTCTTGTGTGCTGGTGTGTGCCCACTGCCCCTGGTCCCATCACTGGGCACTGTGGATAAGAGCCTGGCTCTGCACTCTTTGCCCACTCACTTGAGGTATTTCCACACATGGATGAAATCCCTCTGAGCCTTCTCTTCTCCAGGCTGAACAGCCCCAGCTCTCTCAGCTTTCCTCATCAGAGGGATGCTCCAGACCCTTCAGCATCTTAGGGGCCCTTCACTGCAGTGTCTCTTGAACTGCAGAGCCCAGAACTGGACACAGCACTCCAGGTCTGGCCTTGCCAGGGCTAAGTGGAGAAGAAGGATTGCATCCTGCCACCTACCTGCTTGTCTAATGCAGCCCAGGACACTGCTCAGTTTTATTTGCCACAAAAACTCACTGCTGCCTCATGTTCAATTTGGATATCCACGGGGACCCCATAAGCCTTTTCTGGCAAGCTGCTTTGCATCCCAGTGGCCCCAGTATGTACTGGCACCTGGGGTTGTACCTTCCCAAGGGAAGGACTTTGCACTTGTCTGACTGAACATGGTGAGGTTCCCATCACACCATTTTTCCAGCCTGTTGAGGTTGCTGTGGATGGCAGCACAATGTCCCTGCGTAACAACTCTTCCAGGTTTTGCAGTCTGTGCAAACTTGCTGAAGGTACAGTCTCATCCCAGCAATGAGGTCATGAATGAAGATGTTAAACAGGACTGGACCCATTACTGACCCCTGGGGTACATGGCTAGGTACTGGCCTCCAGCCTGAGTAATCTTCATATTACATAGCAGACTGAGAGGAATTATCAGTGGAATAATTCTGTATATCTCCAGCTTTACTAATACCAACAATTTCATCTGTTACAGAAGATCAATTGCCATTTTCAAAAAAAGTTAAGTTTAATTAAAAAATTCCTAATCTGCCAAATTAAAGAAAAATTAAATGTGAACCCAAAACCTAAATAACCCAGAAAGACATAAACCAAAAAATAAAAGCAACTTTAAAATCATTATTTGTGGGAGGCCTGACTCATGCCTTCTAATAGCTCAAGGTTGATATATATTACCTGCAGTGTTCCCCTAGCTGTGTTAATTCCCTTCTCAGACTCACTATTCCAGAGGGGTGAATAATTACCACTCCATGGTTATATGATAGCATTAATTTTCCTGAGTAAGATCTTCGTTATATGAAGTCTTATAATTCACATTTGGTCCCAAACATCATTAATTCAGTTTCTCAACCTAGAGACTAAATAGCTTCTGTCTCTGGGCAAGTCTACACTTCTCAGAGGATTGCCATGCAAAGCACACAAGCCAGTTTAGGCCAAGCTTGTCTCCCAAAATGAAATCAAAGGCCACATCAGCACAGCACTGCAGCTCAACTCACTAGGCTGGCAAGAAGGTTTAGTGCACAGTTACACTCAACCTAATAAAAGCAGTTATACTGCCACAATTACCTGGACTGTTTTTTCATTTAACCCTTACTTCTTACCTGTACCCTTACAGATACAGGGCAAACTGACAGACTTTAAGCCATAAACATCAGCAACTTGCTCAGTGGTTTAGTCAAGTACAGTTGCCTGTACTCCTGAAATGAACCACATTTTTATAACTGGCAGGAGCCTACCTCACCCACTTCACCCAGAGCCACTGATGAGTGAAATACGCTGGGGAGCATTTCAAGAGTTTTCAATAAAAACCACAGTCTTCTGCATCTGGACTGGTTGAGATTCTGTGAGCCTTATCTAGCAATTGAGAAAATTAATTACAATTTACTAGAAGTATTTAAGTGAAATTGTGTGCTAACAGCAAGGCTTTCTCAAAGGTGAGGGGGGAATATTCCTAATATGCTGCACACAGAGATTCAAGTCATTTATTCTCATCAATCTCAGAACAAAATACTAGAAACAATTTTAATTCTTCTGCCAAGTCATGAGTTTATAATTCTAGTTTCTGCAGTTCTTGACAGCTAGCACCTGGATTAGGGGAAAAGAGAGACTTTAACTACTCATCTTCTACAGGCAACACTGAAGCCTTCCAATGCAGTAAGAAGCTTCCCAAGACTTTTTTTTTCTATCGTGTATGTGGGCACATCCACATATGAGAAAATGTGTGGCTTAAAGAGTATTTACAGACTTTGACATTGCCAAAAAAGCTCCAGGCCACCTATGGTCTGCTTTGCTCTCCCAAGACATTTTACACAGCATATTCCATCTCTCATTTATCACAATGCCCTGGGAAAACTGAACTGGCAAAACTTTTTTTATCAATAAAAGCTACTAGTTTTGTAAGGGTTTTTTCTTACAAACATCATTGGATCTCATAAATCACTGCAACTTTAAACTAATGATAGAGGCAAAAGCTAAAGACAAAAATTGATTAGCAAGCTCATGTGCACTGCTGTGGCTGTATTTCTAGGTCTGTGTTGTATTTGCTGTATCAAATGCTGCCCAGGGTGCCTCATTAATATGGACTAGTTGTACTGTTGAAAACCGACACCTGTCCCATGCCATCATTACATTAACTAAAGTACCTATTTGGGAGGAAAAACTAATAGCGTAGTCAAAAAAAAAATGTTTACAGACTTTGGGCTCCAGGAACTTTGGAAGCACTGTCTTGTGTATTACAGAACTGCACAAAGCCAACGCCTCCATTTGTGGTTGAAAATAACCACTGAAGAATGATATCCAGTGGGTGGCAAAAACAGTCACAATTGTAAAGTAACCAAGCAAATAATAAGCTGTGTCCATAGGGGATAAAAATGCTATAATTTCCAAAATGCATGCTGCTATAAATAAGTTGGAGGTTATTTGCTTCAGCACACTGACCAAGTTTGCAATCACAGAGCTATTCTTCGTGCCTGTTTTTAAAAAAGCAAGCTGAAATTGTTCGACAGCAGACAGAGTGGCACCACGTGCATTGTTTGGGCTTGGAGCAATGGTGAATTGCACTATATGGAAGCTTTGTAGAAAAGGCAGCTCCTGCCACCCCTGAATTTAGTCCTCTTCAATATAAATAATAAGGCTTCCTTTTAAAGTTGCCATGTTTGTATGTGGGAACAGGGCAACATCACCAATCCTGCTAACCGTTTCTCCCTGGTATTTGGGCATAGTTGGAGACCAAAGGCTGACCAGAGTGCCAAAACCCAAGTTTGCTGATGACTAGTGAAAACCACCTTGGTCCACAGAGAATTTCAACATGACATTCTCATAATTTTAATCACAGAAAGAGACTGGTTTTCACAATGTGGAGACCGGCTGTCTGGTTGTGTTTTCCACAAAAAATACAAACTGGAAGAGATTCAGGAAAGTGTGTGTGTACTATTCATTTTATACTTCAGCAAATGTGAACAGGTCATAATTATTTAACAATTCAGAAATTATAACACAGTCTAAAAGTTTGTCTTTCAAACTGCAGAGGAATTTTGCCCTCCAGTAAGAAGATGCTTAGCTGATAGGTAGGAGAACTTGGAAGAAGGAGCAGAAAAGTACAAAAACTGCTTTGATTTAAGATAGCCATTTAGTGTTACAAATATCAGCAACATGGCACTGATAGACCTAAACCATTCGACCCTAGAGGCATAAAGGAAATCTCTGTCATAGAGACTTACAAATTCTCCCAAGCTGCTTACTTATGTCACTACTGGTTTTTGTTCTAATAGGCAAGAAATACTTTCCAAACAAATGAAAAACCAAAACAACACAAAAAAATCTCAGCTGATGACAAAAGAATAAAGATAACTTTTTGGGAAAGACCAGGTAAATGGTCATGTTGACTAAATAAGATTTCAATACCAGGTATTCTAATAAATTTTGTAATTTCTGCTTTAATTATGCATAAATGAGCAAAAATTATTTTGAAAACTTTCCAAAAATGTTAGAAGCAACATAGTAGAAGGAACATATCATATACTGCTGCAATGCAGCAACCTCTAAACTGCTTAAAAACACACAACAGAACTGTAAATTCTAACAGTTCAGTAGTAAAGTATTGGTATAAAGCTGAGCAATAATTTGCAAGCTGAAAAAGACTGATTTGCATAATGCAGAAGAGATACAACAATACAAAAATGTAATTAGTTAGAAATGTAACTACATAATATTTATATTGGAAATATATATTAACAGTACATTAAATGGAAGGGAAGGGAATGCATTTCCTGCAAGAGACAGGACAAAATGTTCACAGTAGCTGTGAGGGAGCGGAGCCTGGAGCCATGTGGGCATGTCTAGGTTGATATTCTATACTACCACACACCACTGCTAGGGGTGGAAATATGGGATTCTCACTTCCAGAAAGGAGGGCATGGCTTGGTCAAGAAAAATCATAGCAGGAGGGGGAAACCCTGTCATGGGGTCCTCAGTGAGCATCTCTGCATGTAAATCACCCATTTTTGTACACTTTTGTTATTAACATTGCTGCTGTTACTGTTGGTATTCTAATCTCATTGCTATTTCCAGTAAATTGTTCTTATCTCAACCCTTAATTTTCACCTTTTTCTCAACTCTGTCCCCAGAGCAGGAAGAGGAAAGGGAGGAAAGAGCAGGGAGCAAGCAAGAGGCATCTGGTTTGGGAGAGAGTTTTGGGGCAAGGGGCACTAAACTGGGGAGTGCAGTTCCTAAACCATGGCAGAGTGCTTACACATTCTCTCAATCTTCTTGTAAGAGTTTTTTTACAGTGTGAATACTAATAGACAAGCCTGTAAGAAAAAGACTGATCTGTTGGGAATGAAAACTACAACAAAAGGGAAGCAGGGAAAGGAAGAAACCACTGACTTAATGCCAATGAGCTAACACCAATAATTTGAACACCTAAATAGAATGAGATAATTCTGTCAGCACTGTGTTCATTCCCCTCACATACCAAAACTAGGAGTTAAAAAAAAACATCTCTCAGTGGACCTGCTTTTCTAAACAAGACAATATCACAGAAATCAAAAGCGATTTTCCACAACAATCCAGCATCCTCTGCTTTTACCAGTAACTTCAACATAACTGATTTTTAAGAAATCATTAAATTTCATTAGGTTGCCAGTCTCTTTCATATGACCTGCTTTTTCTGCATCTGTGCAAGTTTGAAAATGATACTTGCAAAAGCATCATTTACTGTATCACTTGTACTGCTGGTCAGCAATTTCCTTCTTTCCTGCTGAGAATTACATATTACAGATAAGTGCTATTTTGCTGGCAACAGACAGCAAAAAGGAAGTAGACCACTGTAAAAACAAATATGTACAACTAAATCCAGTTATACTGCAGCAAGATACGTTTTCTTTATATATGACATTAATTGCCTTTTTTTTTTTAAGCAGTCATAGTTCCATCAACATTCAAAGCTTGAAAGCCAAAGATTTGCCAGGTTGTCAGACCAGCACCACTCCAGTCAGCAACAGTACAGGACAGGGAATAAATATATAGTCTAGGGAGTAAACATGGTTAAACATGAATTTGATGGCTGTGATTCCCCTGGCAAAGAAAGAGCAAAGGCCTTGGGAATGGGAGCTGAATGCTGAGTCCCAGTCAGTACAGCCTCCTGCCAGTCGTTCGGTCATTACGCATGGTTAAGGAAAGAGACAGAAATGTTATGTTATAGTTAAGTTTCCAACATCTCTCTCTAACCTTTTCACAGGAATATTGCACCATTGCATCCAGAACAGTCAGGGCAAGGGGGGCTCAGCAGGCAAGGGCTGAACCAGACACTGCCATGTCCCCTGGTACGAGGGTCTCTGCTGCACCGAGAGCAGGGTGCTTTGTGTGAGGCAGCTCATTCTGGCTGAGATGCACTCGTTCAAAAAGCATATTCACATGGCATCAAAACAGAGCAGGGAACTCCAAACTTACCCTCCAGCCTAACACATGGTGACTCCGTTTGATACAAAACTGGAACTAAACCAAACAGAGTTTTATTGAAATCCTTTCCCATTAAGAGCATCTCTCTTCATGCACCTCTTTTTCTTCTTTTAGAAAATTTATTTTTTAATCTTACAAGATCTTTTAAAACAGTTTCCCCTATTACTTTTAACATAAATTTAAGACTGTCTTAATAAAATGAATGTGCTAGAAAAAAAAAAACAGCCTTATTCACATTACCTAATCTAAGAAACCAGATTAGTTTAAATTGGATTCCATTCTGACCTTATCTATAAAATATTTCAAAAATAGAACAAAAAGAGAAGAATGTAAAATGTTTCCCAAATAAAATTTACCCTGGCAGTCATTCAAACAGAGTAAATATTTTGATACAATTTGCAGAAACAGCATTAGGTAATATTTTAAGGTGCTCATTAAGCTGTCATGTTCTAAATCACAACCGGCATCAAATGATTTCTTCCCTTCTCTGCTATTTAAGTTTGGCAAATATGCACTGTATAAAAGGTGTCAAGTAAAATTGCCACAGGATATACTGGAAATCCCTGCACCAGCTGCATACTCAAGCATAAAGGAAGTGTCTTTCTGATCCTACAGCCTGATAATACTGGAGTTGCTGGAGGGTTACAGCAGTCTTTGAAAATAAAGCTTCATTACACTGGCATGGAGAGGTGCAGTTTAATCCTCTTTGGAAGCTGGTCCTGCAATCCTACATTTTAGAAAATTGCTGAAAGCCATTGTGCTTTTGATGGGAATTGGTCATTAACAGTACAGGTGCAGACCATGCAAGAGGCAGTGTCAGCACAATCCCTTCCCATATTTTCTGCTTCTCAGGAATTCCATCTGATAATGGCAGAAGCAGGTTTTAACAGCACCTTTTTGCCATGGATTAAGTTGTTGCTTATTTGGAGATGTAAGACAGACACTTTCTTCTTTGGGACTTCAATTCCTCTGCATGTTAAAAGAGAGAAAAAATATACTTTCTTCCTATTGCTGAAAAGGAATCTTACTTTACTACAGATCCTTTCTCATTTGTATAAACTTTGGACATTTGACAGAATTGCTGTGCTGTTGGTATAAAATGCAAATTTAATAAAGCATTTAAGTCAGATTGTATCAAGAAATGTGTTTACTAAGTGTAGTGTGTATTTAATAAGTACAGCATATATTACATGAGATCTTGAAATCATAAGAGTAATAAATACTCCTTAATATACAGTAAATAAACTCCAAATAACAAAATTATACTGATATTTATAATCAAATACATCCTTGCCTGACCCCAGTCAGATTTTACCAACAATATATTTGATCTCTAATGAAACCAGTGCATTCTTCCAATCTCAATACCATCAATGCTGATAACAAAATGTGTATTTTCTACAATTCTATGAAAGAGATGTCTAAAAAAAGGAAAACAATCAATGAAAACCAAACAAAAATAGCTAGAAGGTTCTTCAAACGTTCAGTCAATTTAAATTTGCATTACTGTTCTAAGAGTTTTTTTCTTTAAAATTTGTGGGATTTTGTTTGGGGTTTTGGTTTAGGTGTTTTCTGGTTTTTTTTAAGCTAAGAACTTTTTAAGAACTGAGGGGAAAAAAATTCATTTAACTACTTCAAATTTTCCAAGTGAGGGACATCTTTTCTTCCAATTGCTTTTTCACCCAAGACAGTCTTTAGGGTGAAATCCTTTTTTATGGCCACATGGTGGTAGCACTACAGGGTCTTTCACCTGGACACTCAAAGAAACCACAACTGTCAGGAACAGGACTGAGCAGTTCAAGAGAACAAGATTTACACTCAAAAACCTTTTGTCTCTCTCCAAGTAAACTGTAGTATTTTCAAAGAGCACAGGACATCATATAAGAAAAAGAAAACTGTATTATAAGATCATGAAAATAGTTGAGTTCTGGTGAGAAAAAAGCCAAATTATCAAGGAAATATCAAGGAAATATCAAAAGCACATGTCCTCAAGAGATACCTCTTTACATTAATGGCAAAAGATTGCTTGCTACTGCAATTTTTTTTCAAATTCAGGTAAATTTTAGAAATTCCAATTCCAGAAACACAATGAATTGGAAAAAATTGGCAATAATTATTTAAATTATAGGCTTTCTTATTTAATTATTTTTATTTAGAGGATTAGGTCTTCTAAATAACATTTAAACATTTAAATAGTCTGAGAAAAAAAAACTGGTTTCTGGTCTGAACTGAGGAGAATAGGGATTTGAATCAGTCTCCTACATCTCACATGAATGCTTTAAGTCATTTAAGTATAGAGTAGCAACACTACTATATCCACTGCCACTACATCCTCAATGTTGTAAATGCTGTCTTTACTATTTTGGGAACTACTGCCTTTAGTACCAAATTTAACTTCATTAATAATACCCAGGCTATTAAATTCCATCTCTCCATTCCCATTCAAAAGCAGTGAGAAGGAAGTATAAACAAGTTTTATAAGGATCTGCTTGTTTTTATCATTATAAAAGGCAGCCAAAAATACAACTGGCCAAGATCTTCTCAGCCCCAGGCTTATGCTGCCAGCATTCAGTGGACAGCTGACTCTAAAGCACCTGCTCCAACACAAGCTCTCCTGGCCTCATCTTCCCCTGTACCTTGCAACATGTACCACAAGGAAAGGTGTAGGTTAATGAGGGTAAGACGAGAGCAAGGAAGGAGTGGACAGATGCTTGTGAGGTTTTTAAGGAAGACATCTGTCATTCCTTTCCCCCAGTCTGTCTTGCCATCTCAGTATTCCAGACCACCATGACAAAATAGTAATGCCAGACAGTAAAAGCAGGGCAACCACAATGAAGGGAGAAATGATGCATCTGACTCCATGGACATCAGAAGGCTGATTAATTACTTTATTATACTATATTAATCTATACTATATTACACTGCATCTAAACTGAATCTGCACAAGCAGCCAACTCAGCTGAAGAGAATCTTGTGACTGTCTCCTGACCGACAGTCTGGACACACGCTTGGCCCTGATAGGCCAAGGGAACAAAACACCATCACTTTGGGTAAACAATCCCCATATTGCATTCTACTTTGGCACAACACAGGTGCAGCAAATGAGACAAGAATTGTTTTTTCTTTCTCTGAGGTTCCTCGCCGCGATTCCCAGAAAATATCCTTGGAAAGCTGAGCCTTGCTTTTCTCTGTGAAGAGAAATGTGGACACAATGCCACACAAGGAAACAGCGAGTGGAGGGTTCAGCATTCACCATGTGAGTGAACTGCAGTCAGGGATTTGAAGGTACACACAAAGCTGTCCTCCCCTCAAACCTGGGAAGAACTGCACAAGCAAACATGGCTCAAGGCAAAGAGGCTGCAGTGGAAGCATAAAGGGACATGAGAGCATGGAGCCTTGCTATGAATCATGCAAGGAGGCAGTTCAGAGCTGTGGGCCAAAATTGGAGAGAAGACCAACAGAGACTCATGGTGGGTGTCTGCTGTGGGCAGTGTGATCAGGAAGAGGGAGTGGATGAAGCTTCATTCAAACAACCAGAAGCCACCTCAGGATTGCAGGACTTTATTGTCACAGGGCACTTCAAATGTCCTGATGTGTGCTCAAGCAGGAACAAACATGGAGGGAAGCAAGCAATCAGAGCAAGTGCCTTGCTGACACTCTCTCACCAGAGCGCCAGACAAGTAGGACAGGTTTTCTGCTGGACATGCTACACACAGGCAGATAAGAACTGCTTAAGAATGTGATAGCTGATGTCTGTCTCAGCTGCAGAGACCACCAATGAGGGCTTCCATTCTGAAGGAAAGTGAGAAAGGAAAGTGGCAGAAGACAGATCTAGGCTTCAGAATAGCAGACTTTGGGTTATTCAGGGTAGAGAAGCTGTCCTGAAATGAAAAAGTGCCCAGAAGACATCCAAGATCTATAAGGACAAACTCCTCAATGCTTCACCAGGGTCCTTCCCCAATGTGCAGTGTGAGCAGGCCTGGCAGAAGGCTGGTGCAGCTGAACAGGGAGTTTTGGTCTGAACTCGACCACAAACCCAAAGGAATGGCCAGAGATTGAAACCAATATAGAAATACTCCTCAGGTATGAAAGAATGGGATTGGGAAAGGCAAAACTAATCTCGATTTGAAATTAGCAAGAGATGCAAACAGCAACAAGGGCTGTATCACCACAGTAGCAGCAAGAGACTAGGAAAATCTCTGCCTGCTGCCAATGGGATGGGCATAAAGGACTCACAGACCTGTCAAAAAAAGAAGCTGAGTAGAAAAATGCTCTGATAAAATACTATTGCGGACTTGCACAAATGTGTGATTATTTCTGTTAAATCTCTTTTGTTAAATCAACTATTACAGAACTGATTATCACAAGAATCATATTTAATCTTTCAAAAACAGTGACATTGCAGATTAACAAAGATGCTCCTCCTCTCTTAGGGGAAACAGAGGGAAAAGAGATGAACTAAAATATTCTGAGGCTATGAATTCAAAAAGATGGTGTTTTGCCTATGTATTAAAAAATCAGTATTAAAGCAACCTGGAGACAAATGAAATAGACAAGAGACCTTTGAATAATTTATAGGGTGCCAAAGACAGTTTAGAAAGCTTATTAATGCTATTTCCATTAAAATTCATTATTTTCTTATCATTTAGCTCACTAAATACTCTATTCCCCAGCACAACTGTTCTAGTTGTGCTAGTTCCACCACAGTTGTTCTACTTCAGGACAGAGTGAAACTTGACATCAAAATCTATATAAAATCACCTGCTACAATATGGAATATTTGACTACATTAGCACTGATCATCTGGTATGAAAAGCATTATCACAAATAATATGTAAACTCCCCAGTATATCACCTCACGCATCCATGCTTAGCAGAGATAGCTACTGCCTGAGAAGACTACTTAACATGGGATTGAAGTTCCACATCCACAAAACTCCCAAGTATTTTAATAAACAGTGCTTGACAACTATTTCCCTTTTTTTCAGTGACTAAACACCCAGTAACTGCCTTTGCTCATCCTAAATTGGAATATATAGATAGCAATAATGAAAATTTGTAAAGGAATCTGAATTCCAGACAATGATGAGCTATGCAGATCTGTTTATGACTGGATTTTCATTCTGCATAATACCTGAATTTCCAGAGTTTGAAACCCCAGAATTCCTACAAACTATCCAAGGTCAGTCCAGAAGATGCTCAAGTCCCTTTAGCTAAGCATTTTAGGATGATGCTCACAGATGTCAATCACCTACCGTAAAGTTTATTACTTACTTTCCATCAATTTCTGGTCTTTTGCACACACAGTGAAACTTGCCACCAAAATCTATGTAAAGATCATCTTCTACAACATGGAATATTTGACCAATGGCAATTTTATCTTTGGCAGGCCCCATCTGAATTAAAGGAGAGCGTCTCAACATGGATGCAAATGATTCCGATTTCTCTGAAGGAACCTACAGATGAATAATAAAAAAGAAAACAACATTTCACAAAACATGCTGTCTGAAGGAGGATTTAATAAACTTTCAACATACAAAAAGGCTTCATTCACTGAATAGCAAGTAAAGATTTGACATGTTCATCACATTTTTAACAAGACTTCTAAGGAAGGTACCAGATGCTTTCTCCATCTCCAAATATTTAACACATTAAAGGTAAAGTTTTCATTAATTCAGTCAAAGAAAAGCATAACAGTGTGCATCTCCTGAAAACATCTGCCAGTTCTACTACTGCTTAGGTAAGTTAATTTAAAAATGCATTCCAAATGTAGGAGATACTCCCGAAAAGAACACTGCTTATCTCTTTGTTATCTCCTCAGTGAAAACCAAACCTGAATTAGCACCTTGCAGCTATTCATGCAAGTGTTTAATAATAAATAATACTTAAGTCTTTATTTTAGAGAACAAATCCATTTTTCAAAAGCAGAAAGCATGCACAGGATGGATCTAACATTAAAAAAAACAAACCATTCCTTCTCTCATTTTTCACTCTACAAAATCAAAGTAATTAAATAAACAAAATGCCAGTTTTTTCTCATAGAGTTTTGGGAAAATGCAAGAACACAAACCTTCCTGCTATGCTTCATGGAATGAAAGATCTCTGTTCTCTAACCTGAGAAAACTTACCATCATATGCTGGGTGAAAATATCCAGTTATATTAAAGTGAG
Organism: Emberiza elegans; assembly: GCA_024865655.1. Lineage (NCBI taxonomy): Eukaryota > Metazoa > Chordata > Aves > Passeriformes > Fringillidae > Emberiza > Emberiza elegans. The sequence continues at coordinate 42,488,762 of JALJVW010000175.1, read as the reverse complement.
ACCCAATCTCCCACGTGCCATCTCTGATATCCTGAGTATGACCACTTTTTAAGATTTTAAGACACCTCTGAAATGCAATTAGTAAGAAAAGCCTACTTGCTAGGAACAAATGAAAAGGGAGAAGCATTTTGGAAGCAACCTATACCTGAAAGTGAATCTAAGGAAATAATTTTATAGATAGCTAAATAGATTTTTAAAATTAGAACCTATTAATTTTCCCCACATTTAGTATAATTACTTGATAATAATTATTTTGTGCAAGATTTCAAACTGTTTTGGAACCAGCAGAAGAACTAAACTGAATAATCAAGCAATTAATGGTTCAGAGCTCTGCTGGCTTCAACAACACACTTTCCCATTGACTGCTTCAAGTGGTTGCTGAAATTCCATCTACATTTTATATGAACAGAGAATAATACCATCATTTTCCACTTGTACGTTTGGAAACTTTTATTCTTAGAGAAGTCAAAACAAGAGACAGTTTTGAATTCTAGATCTGCTGGAAGACATAAACAGCACAGATTGTTCTGACGGGACAAAGCCTCGGGAATTACAAGCTGGAGATCTGACACCTGGTACATTTGCTGCTTCAGAAACAGGAATTGTTAAATGCAGCATCCCAAGGACAAGGGCTGAAAAATGTGCAACATGTGCATACGTGCACACAGACCACAAAAAGAAAGCATCTGGCCATGGTAAAGCACAAACAGAGCAGCAGGATCTCACACAGGAAAGCCACTATCGTATAGAGTTCCAAACACAGCATTGCTTGAATTTCACTATGCATTCTAAATTCAAATAGATGAAAACTAGTTACACAGGATGCATTTGTAAGTGCACCAAGAAAAAGATGCAAAATGCTGGAAATGGTAGAGGACATACTTAAATGAGGTGATCCACACCACCAAATGAACTGCCTTTTCTTGCATGTAGATCATTTGAACAAAGCCTGAGCTTGCAGAGAGGATCAAGAGAACTTCTAAGTTTGGTCTGAAGGAGATTTTCCTGTATTATTTACATAGATGTCATTAGCAATGACATCTGAACACACTGAGATTGTTTGCTAAGCAATCAATACAATTCACAGTAGATGAGCAATTACACTCACTTAAATGGCATTCACCTCATCCATGCTGCCTTCATACCATGGCACACTCGGTAGGGCTGTCTACATGCAAAAAAATCTCACAGCACTTCATGAAGATGAGTACACTAATATCTTATGGATTTCCTGTTTTCATCACCTAAAAATGGTCTATTCTACTTAATAACATATCTCTTCCTTTTTACCCTAGCGAGAAAAAATACAGATGAAAAATTCTCCCATGTGCAAACTTGGCTGTGAAGTAATCTCTGTTCACAACAGACAAATGCTATCTTTACACAATGAGAGATCTGCTCATTGCTTACTAGAAACAGATTAAAGTAAAATACAGATGATAATGTACAAAGAAATTTTTTGCCATTCTTCACTGTGGACAGTTTTCCAAGAAGCCACCGGGAATCTGTTAGAATTCTATCATGGGCCTACAAGTCAGCAGCCTTCTCTATTCTGCACCCTGGAGAGGAACTTCTCAAGAGCACAAATAGCTGATTTATGTATAAAATAATCCTCAAGAGATGCCATTAGTTAGTGCCATCAAAGACTCTTTTGTGGACATTCTAGAAATACAGTGAGATAAAATGCAGTATTTTCTCCCATTTTTTGCATAACCTACAGCAGATCTCATTAAAGAGTAATTTATCTCAAGCATTTAAAGAGATTTAATGACATTCTGAGTGCTTTCCTCTACAACTTCTAAATCTCCTTAACTGGATTCTCCACAGTAGCTTTGCAGAAAAACAGTATGACTGTACAGTAACAGGGCAACACACTTTATTAAGCACTCTACTTTCCTGATTCTCAAGAAGTGCTGGTCATGCAGCTCTGATAGATGATATATTGATAACATGCCAAGTCACAAAAAAATGGAGATTATTACAAAATTCAGAAGAACAAATGGCATATTTTTTTCAAGTACCTGAAGTATAAATGCTTTTTTTTTCCCTCCTCCTTCTTAAATGCCAAATCTGTTTCATTTTCCTTCTAATTTCTGGATTTTAAAGTGGGTTTTGTACATACATGGATACCAACCACTTTCAGTGTGCACAGTTCAATGAAGAAGCAGCAGCTCTTTCAGGAACAGAATTCTCCAAGATGATACATATTAACCACAGAGTGGGAAAAGTCATAGACTTAAACCCCAGTAGGATCCAAACAAAAGAAGTAACTCCAATGGAGGAATGCAACATACTATTTGTGGAGCAAAGCCTACGACTGTACAAGCAGGGTGGCCCTATCCCACCCACTGAGCAAAATATCTGAAAACCCAGGCTACGTGTGTTATGTCTGCTTGCAAAGGCAGGTAGAATGAACACTGGAATGTGAGAGATATGGATGAGCAGAGATGGGAGATTGGTGATCTGATTGCTACAATTAAGGGGTAAATAACATATTAACATCTAGCAGCATGCAAAGAACACAACCCTCTGTACCTATCAAATTGGTTTTCCTCAGCACTGTCATCCATAGCTAGACAGATCTTTCTGTCCAAAGTTACTTACAAGAAACAACAAAATGGAAAAACCAACTTGCAGTAATAAGTTAATGTGAATCCTCAATATCTAAGGGCCCCGATAGCTTAGATATCCAAAATGGGACTAGAAAAGGCCTTGAGTAACCTCAACTAAGCTTATCCTGCTTGGAACAAGGGGTCTGAACAGATAACCTCCTGAAATCACTTTCAACATGCACTATTTTACTTAGGAAACATTATAGCAAACTGGAAGCTGCTATAAAGAATATTAAAACGAAACCCAACATATTAAGCTAGTCACTGAACAAGTATATATTGATAATGCATTTATTTCAGCAAGCAACCTTAAAAATTCTACTATCTACTAGCCCAGCAAACCTTAATTTTCCATACCTTATAACTACTGGAGGTGTGCACTGTTGATTAGATATAAACCTAAATCCCATGATTTTGTTAACTGTTGAAGGCATTACTAGGGTAACAGGTCATAGAGATGCAGTTTATTTACCAAATTTCTCTCTTTTACTACTTTTTACTTGAAAGCAATAAGCAATAAGCTGTATTTAAGTCAGAACTCCATCATGCAGAAGAACATCACCTTAAAGACTGCAGGACCAACTCAGACACTACACCACAAAATCTGACATCCAGCAGTTAATGGCCTTCCATCCAGAAGCAGCTCAAAAAGCATTGCCAACTTGAGAACTCCCCTGAATTTATCAAAGAATAACCATCAAGCTTTGTTTTCACCAACACAGTTTCCCTGACACTGAGGTTATCCAAAGAAACAGCACTGGACACTCAGGAGGAGCACCAAGTGAACTGACAAGACTACAGTGACTGAAATTTCAACATATAAGCAAAAAAGCAATTGCATCTCAAAGTGTTTTCTCTAGGTGCTGCCTTCTTTTTATAGCTCCATGTATCTTATTCTCCTCTCAGAATATAACCACCCAAACTTTAGGCATCATCCCTTTAACTTATCTCAGGGATGAGCAGCTCCCAGTTTCCACTTGACCAAATATGTTCATGTAGCTTCTCCACCTTCAACTTTGAACACGTTCACAACTTTGTGCCTAGCAGTAATCAGTGATTCTTAGAGCTTTCCCCAAAAAAACCCTCTATTCCTGTATTAGTAGGGAAAAAGAGTTTAAGGAAAAATATTTTTAAAGTATAAGAATTTACATTAATATTTATTCCTTACTTACTCAAAAAATACAGCCAACCTCCAGTACATGCCTAAGCTACATTTCTTAAAAACCAACTAAGCTTTGAATATTCAGGGTCATTCCACTGTACAGCCATTATCTAACAAGACAGCATTCCCACTAAACCTCCACACCTCGAGTAGTCACAGACATTTTGTCTCCTCTTCTAAAGTAATTCTGCACTGAGCAAAACATCCTGCACTGTCCGCCTTGGGTCTCTACCACCTGTACTTCTACCCAACAGACAAGGTGACACATAATTGGTCTTTTTTCCCTTTCCTTCAAATTTTTTAAACCCTGTCCCACAGCTTAGAAGCTTAGATACATCCTGAGATGCAGAAAACATCAGCAGTAACCATCTCAGTATACAGCACTAACTGTAGTATTATACAACCTACTCCTTTGGAGAAGATTTGTGCCTACCATTATTTTTTCAAACAACACAAACTATAGTTCTGCAGGGGTTCACCTACTTGTTTATTATCAACGGATATAACAATAAACAGTAAAGTTTATTGATAAATAAATACATGTACTTGCAATATACATTACATGAGTTGCTTTTATTCTGAAGTACATGGAAGAACAGAGAAGCTGTGGATGCTCCATGCCTGGAAGTGCTTAAGGCCAGGTTGGACAGGGCTCTGAGAAACCTGGTCTAGTGGAAGGTGTCCCTGCCCATGGAAGGAGGGTTGGAACTAGAGGATCCTTAAGGTTCCTTCCAACTCAGGTCATCCTATGATTCTATGAAATCAGAAGTCTAAGGTGAAATATAACTCAGGAGCATCTTTTGGACTTGAATGTGAACAGTAATGCAAAGACAGGAACCATCTCTTCTCCATCTCTATTCTAGTATTTGACAACCCTTGCAAAAAGTACCAAATTACTTGTTATTCTCTTATTTGCCAATGGCATTTATCTTGTGCAGTATCAAGGAAGAGAATCTGCAAACTGCTCACTAGTATATGCCACTCATATACACAGACAACACATAAAATAAACACCAGCATGATGCCAGTGCTTCAAAAATGTAAAAGGCTAATTTAGAATTATTTTGAAGCCCAATTATTAATTCTGCAATATGCACTAAGGAAAATTTTACAATACTATTATTTTAAAACCCCAAATGTTTTTGGATAAAACAGACAGGTGAAACTATGAACAGAGTAGAAAACAGGAAGATCAGATTAGGCAGAGCTGTATAAGAATTAACAGGGACACAGAATACCTAGCATACACATAACCAAATACAAAAGCCATAAAATTCACCAACTAATGCTCATAAATAACAGCACAGGCACAATTATAACCAAAGATAGCATAAACACAGAGTCTATTCTTCAAAGTCCACTCTGTTTTACATTTATCCTCCCAAGAATACAGCTCCTTTTCCTCCCCAATGAGTGGCCTGAGGCTTTGTTCCATTAAAAACCTGAAGTTTATGCTGTTTCCCCACAGATTCAATTTACAACCCAAAGTGGGCAACCACAAAGATAGGGAAGACCTCTTCAGTTTCCTTTAAACAAGAGACTTCTACTCCCTTTATTCTGTACAAAAAGATTAAAGTGAAGAACTGGTTTAAACTTCTTGTTAACAAAAGGCTTTGAAGACTAAATACTGACCAAAGCTTAAACAAAAGCAAGACTGGTGTTATTTAATAAAACTACTGAAGGGAAATAGTCCAAACAACAAGCATAAAACAAGGATTTGTGATTCAAGCAGTAATTTAGGGAAAAATCTAAGATTAATGACTGCAAAGTCATGAAGAAGAGCTTTGAAAGCAATCAAGGAGAAAACCAGAAGCTTCCCTGCTAGATATTTAAAATATATACAGATACATATAGATATATATACAAGGTATTTATAAAAAACTTCATACTAATAACTTCCTATGCAACAGTTGTTACAAGGTCAAATTTCTATGAAGACAGCACTTCCACACCAGCCAGCATGTTCTGAATTCTATAAGGGAATTATTTCAGTTATAAGGATTCTAGTTTAACACAGGCCAGTAGAAGAAATAACAGTGGAACTAAGAGTTGCAGCAGACGCTATATTCCTTCATTTCTTCTCAGTTTGAGTAATGATATTATTGCACCACCAATGGCAGAAAACTCCTAACTCCATAGTTTTCAAATATACACGGATAGTATTTGTACTCAACTTTTAAAGTAAAGTTTTGAAAAAAGTAGGAGAGGGGAGAAGAAAACAGAACCACTTTTAATACAATGTGGTACTACAAAAGTCATATTCAAGAAGAACATAGTAAGCACCAGATTCTCCTCCAAAACTGTAGCATTTGGAGGGAAAAAAAATCTTTCTAATTTTTTTCAGATGGGGAAAAGCAAGGGAAACAGCTCTGCTTTGCCTATAAGAGGATGAGGTAAATTGACTGCTATATATTAATTCCTTATTAAATTTTTATTAACTTTCAAAAACTTTACTTCAGGTTTTAATTGTCCAGAGTTATTTCTCATCATCATTTTAAAACTGCAAGTACCCCTAAGTAATGACCAGAAAGCAAAGCAAATTTCTGCTGTTTCTATCAAAACAGGAACATTCATACACTCTCCTCAGCACAGCGAAGAAATATGGTTTTATTTTAAATTGCAAACCAAACAAAAGTTGTCAGCCAAAAAGATTGGAAGAAGCTGAAATGAGGCCTGTAACCATCCCCTGATGAGGAGCAGTAACTAAGTGTTCTGGCAAAGCATCACTCCAACTTTACTCCAGATATTAAGATTTTTTGGTGGATTTTAGATTTTTTTGTCAAAGCCTAATAGTATTTTGTAAAATCCTCCTCATGAAAGCCCTGAGTCCTTGTTTTTGTTCATACTTCAGGATTAGACTTCAAGAAGCACATAACTCCACTCTCACTGCTAACATGAAGGCAAAATCTCATAGTGTCTGCTGCACACGTGTGCAGGAAGTCTCAAAGTCCCAGCATACCTGTGAGCATCCTGAACTGAACTCTCTGGAGGAGAGCACCCTCTCCCCTGTGGAACATCTCAGACACCATGGTCTACTCCATAAGCCTTCTTTGCAGCTTGGACAAAACAATTTGACAGTATTTTAATTCTTAGTTGTAAACCAGTGAACTTAGAATTGTTCTTGCCACTCCATTTGAAATCAGCTAAGCTATAAGCACTGGAATATGAAGAATGTCCTACTTAGTTATCAATTTAGACCTAAATAAACTACAATAACACTAATAAAAGGCCTCTAGGAAATCCCATTTAGATAGTTACATCAACTGGATATCCAACTGCCCTCAAAAGGCTGAAAACACCAAAGGTAACACTGGAATAGAAACTTGGGTGGATGTTGCTTTCTTACACACACATATTACAATTGATTTTTTTTTCACAGGATTGTTTGGGCTGGAAGGGACCATAAAGGTCACCTAGTCCTAATGCCCTCTGCCATGGGCAGGGACATCTGCCACTGGACCTGGCTGCTCAGAGCCCCATCCAACCTGGCCCTGAACACTTGCAGAGATGGGGCATCCACAGCTTCCTATTCCAGTGCTTCACCACGCCCACCATTCTTCCTTTGGTCCAACTTAGATCCACCCTCTTCCAGTTTAAAACCATTGCCCCCATCACAACAGGCCCTACTATTAAAGGCTGAGAGAGACTTTTTACTTTATGTAAAAAATACACAGAAAGGTCTTCCCAGAGCCTTCTCTTCTCCAGGTTGGACAGCCCCAAGTCTCTCAGCCTGTCTTCTTCACAGCAGCGGTGCTCCAGCCCTGCAATAATTTTTGTGGCCTCCTCTGGACTTCTCCATCTTTCATATACTGGGGACCCATAACTGGATGGAGTACTCCAGGTGGGGTCTCACAAGAGCAAAGGTATTTATCAATTTCTAAGTCCACAAATTTGCCTGAAAGACACGCTTGCCAGGGTAAATGCAAAAGTCTCTGGCTGAAATTCAGCGCCTTATGTCAGTCCAAGACAGCCTACAAGGCCCCAGTGATCATCTCCAGCCTAAAAATCAATATTCTAAGCTTCAGTGACATGTTGTACTTTCAACAATACAAATACCATGCAAGCCATAAAACCTTCTGGCACATAACTCCTAAAGAAAAAATGTAAGAACTGTACTGCTTCACTGACTTCCACCTAGGAAGAACTGCAACTAATTAAGAAAGAGGCTACTGCACAAAAATATCTACAGGGGTGTTTTGAAATTCATGTAATGCAGGAATAAATTATTTTCACTGAAGAGTATCTTCATTTTGTCCAAGTTACAATTCCTGTTTACCCACCTTTCTTATCTTAAAAAGAAAAAAATATCGAGAGCACTTAACTTCAGTTTTACCGAGAACAGGATTATTCATATTTAGTAGCTTTGTGCAAAGGGAAGCAAACACAGTTATAGGAAGTTATAAGGGTTGTCATACTTGGCAAAGACCACTGGAAGATTTTGCCTGGCTACAGACACAAATGTTAAGCCAACTTCCCATAGTGAAATCATATTTTGGTTGTAGATTAGTAAAGGATTACACTTCAATTTAAAAAACAACAAAAGTTTCATCATACACTACTGGATATAAATTTATCCTCATTAACAACCTTCCATCAAGTTCCATATTTTGGTACTCACTGCAATGCTGACTGATGAATACAGCATATTCCAAACCCAGATTAATTTTTGCATACAGAACAACTTCCAATTAAAAAATCTCAGCTGTGCAGAGAACACATGATATGCTTGAATGTGTATATTTGTATATATAATGTATATATATTCCCCTCATAATACTGAACAATGCAATAGTATGAACTAAGCACATTTTTAAAAGAGAACCAAATACATGTAGTACTAAACCAGTAAAATACCATGCTGAAAACTACCTTTTGTCTCCCATAATTACTCTTTTCAAGAAGGATCATGTAGATCTCAAAAGAAAAAAAAAATCACAAGACTAGGATTTGTGTGCTGTGCCTAATATTCAACAGGTTTTCTTGAACTGTACTTTTAGTATCAAAACTTTTTTGTTGCCTAGAAATCCCCATTGTTAAAGCTATTTGCAGCTTTTTCTCTATTTGAAGATGAGATGTGTGCTTCTTAACCTTGAGATGCAGTATACAAACTGTCCTTCAACTCATGAAAGAGCACAATTATTCAGAATACTTTGTAAACACATTTAACTTACAAGTGCCTTACTACATGCTAGTAACTCAAGTGTAGCAGTACTGTTCACAAAACAAACGTCAATTTTTTCAATTAACAGACTCATATGTCCTACAACAAATATTGTGCTACCAGAGTAAATGCAAATTAAGGCAATTCTTTTTAGTCAGTTATGGCTATCCCTGCCCATTATCAGTAAAGACAAAGGTTTACAATATTGTGTTTGAGTCTGGGTGTTTTGGTAATATAAACAGTGACACACATCACCAAAACTTAAAAACACACCTTTTTTTTTTTTCTGTGACTTTATGTAACTGTGCATGTGCTTATGAGGAATAGCATAAAACATTAAAGGACATCTGGGGAGGGAAAGGAAGGTCAGCCCAGTTGTATCACAAAAATTAATCATCTGCTACTTCCAGACCCTTTTTTGAAACTTTTTCATCAATTTCAGCTGCCCATTTAAAACTAGAAAGTCATACTGCTAACACACTATAATGTTACCCAAACCACCAAGGCTTACCCAACAAGTCTTATAAATGTACAGTCTGCTGCACTGGTTGACTCAATACCAGCTTCTTTGTGTTTGTAGTAAAAGGAAGGTTTCCCATTTATCTTCACATTTTGACTGGATACACAGCAAAGAAACTGCAAAACAAGACTTTCATAAAGAATTTCAAATGCAGCTTTGAAAATATGCTGTTGACTAGCCAGGTGGATCATTTACTGAACAACGCTGAGCTAAGATTTTATTTCACAACACAAAATAGCACAGAATTTGGTCACAATAAAGCAGCTTGTTTTTCTTGAAATTAAATAACTTCTATATAGAATTTAAAACATGAAGTATTTATCCATATATTTCTTTCAAGGGTAACTTTATAGCAAACAAATAGAACATTAGCATCTAAATCACAGTAAGTGGGTGAACCTACTGCAATGGATTATGTCAAAAAGAAAATCTAACCAGATGAGCACACACAGTCCTGAGAACAGCCCATGATGTTTTGAGCCCAGTAGCTGCCTTTCTCCATTTATCACTACCCTGCTCTTCCAGGTACTTTTTTTTTCCAGGTTCCTGGGGGACAGGATGCTGTTTCAATAATCGTAATAGGAGAATAACTGGGCTCTCCCACAGCAGCAGGGGCTGTAAATATGCTGTTGATAACAATAACCACTAGAAAGGATTTCAATTCCTATTTAACTGTCACACTATGGTTACACACACCTTCTTCCAGATATCTCACATGCAGTCAATGAAACCCAGGCAGCTGTCATGCACCTCCTTTTCTCCATGACACTGGCAGTCCCAAGACAGTTTAATTTTGGGGATTTCACTCTGACAGCCAGTCACCAAGGCCATATCACCTACCACTCATGGACCCCAGCAATGCCAAAGAACCAACTCACCAAGCCAGAGCTATCTGAGAGGCAAGCTGCAGAGACAACTCCTCCAGAGCTGTGATCTTCATCTTCCTCAAGCCAACCGAGGACTAAAGGCCCAGGGCCTTCCCACATGAAATTGTGTCTCTGAGTACATGGCTGTGATAGGCAGCAGTGACAGTGTCACTGTACTACAATTAAGTCCTCCAAAGGGCAGCAGGCATCACTCCTCTGCTGTCCAACATCAGAAGTCCTGCCTACTTCCTTTCAGAGAGTTGTTCCAACACCCATCACCATGTGAGTTTTACAAAATCTGTCATGCAAGCACTTCTGTCACATGCAAAGCAGGTCATCTGACAGACCCAGCTGTACCTTCAGCTGGGACAAATCCAAGTCAGAATAGACAAGTTCTCATGCCTCAGCAAGAGCATTCACAAGACAGAACTGCTCCTTCACAGAGGTCAAAAGAAGGACAAACAGGTTGATTCCTACTGTAATACAAACCAGCATTTCAAACAGATCCAGCTGAGAGGATGCTGAGAAGGCTGTGACACATGATATGTTTGAATGGATATATATACACACACACATATATATATACATATACATATATATTCCTTATTTAGCACAATCCTGAAAACACCAGGACATTTTCACAGCACAAGCACATAGAACCCAAGTTTCACAAACACAGAATTACAATCTGGCAAAGCAAATCAAGAGAAACTTCCAAGTAAAGACTGGAATCATTCCAGATCCTGCAAACCCCAAACTGGCAGGTCCCTCTCTCAGTTAGTGAGCAGTTTCCAGCACCTGAATGCTGACCAGAAGATATTCCACCTAAAACAGTGACCTCTGTGCTTAGCATACAGCTATTATAAAACGCTGTTGTATTTGTAATCAAACAAAGAATGTTATTTACTAGCACTAGCAAAGCACTCCAGTCACACAAAGAAAGAATACTGAGTAATATTACACTATGAAAATTACAAGTGAAAATTGCACTAATATTAATCAGTATTTTTGCTCTCAAATAACTGCAACTTCAGGAAAATCATCTTCTAAATGTTAACCTAGGTGGGAAGACAGATTGAGAGAAATATTTCCCATTAATTATTAGATTTAAATAATTTTAATTTTTTTTTTACTATTTGATTTCAAAACATCCAGTGTCACACATTACTTTAACCTGAGGATGCCCAGATACTGCTGAAGCAAGACAACCACACATTCCTTATAAAGGTACCCATGTAGCTTTCAGAAATGCAATACATTCCTTTTAAAATGTCACTTTTGTGTTTTAGTTTTTAATTTCTCCCCTAATATATAAACAGATTAAATGGCTCTTTATATGACCTAAGAATACTGATATTTTTTTTAAATAGTGATATTTAAATACACAGACACCTTCCTCAAATTTACTAATCCTTTCAGCAAAGAACCCGTGGCTAACCTAATTTAAAAACATGTATGTGCCTAGAAGAATAATTTCTGATCTCTCTCTTTCAAAAGTTAGATATTATAATGTACCGATACCAATCCAATCCTTTCTACCTGAACTTTAGACAAAATCAGTTACTTTTCTTCTCAACAGATGCTTTCCCCTCAAACACGGTATTCAAGGAACCAAATAGGAAACCCCTCAAGCGCGCTGCCCTTGCTGCGCCATCTGGAAAGGAGCAGCGCCCTCTGCTGTGCCGGGCGGGGATGCTCGCCCAGCGCCGGAGCAGCGTCCCCGCCCGCCGGGCCCGGCCAGGCGGAGCCAGGGGCTGCAGACCCCCGCTCCTGTGCAAGGACAACCTTCTGCTCGTGGAACCAGTCCCTGACACGCACCGGATGGCTGTGCCCGGCTACTCTCCCATGAAAACGTCCCAACAGAGCAGCTCCATCACACTGTGACAGATCAAGCACATAGCAGCAAAGTTCACTTAATGAACCCATTTCTACCTAAAAGGACACTTGACAACCTCACCACTCACATCCGAAACATTTTTAGACTACTTAGTTCACAGTGAAGAAAAAAAAATGTCAATTTGTTCTTAATTAGTGAGTTTATTCTTACATTTTCTTCAAACTTTGGTAACTGAGCTAACAATACAGCTCAAAAAACATTTCTCTACCTGTATCAAAAACCATCTCACCCTTCTGAAAGACAAGGTTTCCTATTTTACTAGGCAAGCAGCTTTAAACCATCAATGAAGGTACACTTAAAGCATTTGGTCCTTATAAAAGATTTCGTTAAGCAATTCCACAGAGGAAAAAAAAAGAACTTTAAACCTGTCTTTTTTTCTTTGCTGTTTATAATGCAAAAATTAAATATAAAAATGCAGAAGGCAAATGCGGCAAGAAGTGAGTTGCCTGCTGTAGACAAATGTCATATAGGTTTATCAGGATATTTGGCTTACCAAGTTGCTATCTTTTCAACAGTTTAAATCAACATTTAGGTGCCTTGTCTGTAAATTTCACTATTAACAAAACAGTAACAACAGAACTGTAAACTCAAGGTGAAAGCTAAAACACAAACCTGAACCCCTATAAAATTACCAACACAGCAGAGACACCACCAGGCAGTTCTGAGGTAAGGGCAGCAGCACACACTGCTGCAAAAGAAAAAAAACTTAAAGAGCTACATAGGCAAAATATCATCCCTGTGCTTTTTAAATCATCTGAAGACAAACACACGTCAATATGCCCATTTATCAAGTTTATTTATACATGCCTAAACTAAGTCACTGCCACCCAAGTATCAGCCAGTTCATCCAGTTTCAAAATTGGAGGAACACCTGACATAGGAAATCCACACAGGAACTGTTATCAAGCCTCTTCCCAAAAGAGAAACACAAAAAATCCAAACACCAGCTCTGGCTCTCACAGGATGAAGCACAGCAGAAGACAGGCAGCATTTGTCAGCTAAGGAACACAAGTTCTCCTCTGACTTTAGCTCAGGCAAGGGATGAGCAAGACCATATTCCTCCTTTTTCAAAGAGCAGATCCTGCAGCTGCTGGGACCACAGGAAGAGACTACAAGTAGAGCCTCTCCCAAAGGAAGTGTGTGCTTCTCTTAGAAGGATCTTATCAAAAGCTCCTCTAAATATTTGAGTTTCACCATCAGCATCCAGTGTGTCTTACCGTAAGTATTACCCAGCATTACTAAAGTAGCATCAGGGTTGCTCCCATCTATGGAAAGTTTATTTACCAAATAACATACCTTCTAGCAATCAAATACCAGCTAAAAGTGGTGATATTGGGATTTCAAGAAAGCTACACAAAATGAACAGATTACACTGCAGTCAGATCCCTTTCATTTCCCTCTTGTTTCATGCCACCTTCCACTGCTAACACATTCTCAGCAAAACCCTCTCCCTCTTCAGTAAACTACTCAAAGAGCAATCAGTGAATAAACATTAATCACACTCAGACTCACTGAGCACTACCTGAGCTAAGGACAGCATGAAAGTAGACTCATGATAATCTTCACCTCATTATTATGCTTTCAACATCACTAGGCACTGCAAAGCAAGCTACTTTCCTTCCTCTGGTTCAAGTGAAAAAGTAGCTCAGCAAAGTGTACAGAAATTCAGAGTTATGGTCAGATATTAATTTTAAAACCCTAATTTGACTTCTACTAATGCATTATTTGTATTTGTGTATGCAATTCACACGTTGTGAATAAAATGTAACATTTGAGTTAGTTAAGAAGCTTTAAAGGCTTGATAACAATTCATTTACAGATAGAAAGAGATTATGTAGATAGAAAAAAATGTTTCCAGCTACTCACTTCAACAGAAAAAGGGGGAAAAATTAAAATCCCCAAAGTACCATTCAGTATCTGCTACAGCTACATCAAGTGATTCTGTTCCTAAACTCTTCTGTTGGACACCACCTAAGCCCCTGGGTTTGGCAAACCTTTGATCTTAGCACAGCCAGCCTTTTAAGTGTGGATCTTCAATGGAAAACAGAATGTTAAAGACTATGCAGTAATTTGGGATACCAGGTCTTGGATTCAGTGATAGGCATTTCCAGTTCTACACCTGCAATATCAAACAAGTCCTGTCATAATAATTCACAGCCTTAATCTCCATATCCTACTGAGCACATTTCAAGTAATCTCAGATACAGGTGTAGTCAAATAGAACTGAAAAAAGTTACAAAAAGATGACTGTCAAGAATAAACACCAGCATGGAATCACTTCCACCTGAGGAATAAGCAGAGATCAGGGGTTTTCAGTTTGGAAGAGATATTCTGGAACATGTCAGTACACACACAGAGCTGTCTTCTGTTTCCCTACCTGTCTGCTAATGGGCACTGTCACAATCTGTGGAAAAACCAGCATGACAAAACTCAATGCATTGCTAGAGAAAGTGATGGTTATTCACAAAATCTCTATGTTTATTTTACCACTCACTCTCTCCCAAGTCCCATCCACTCACATTCCCATACTCCTGGATTCCCAACAAGCACCTGGGGAAAACCCATTTGGGTACAACACCAAGGATGAAGGCTGCCAGCTATCAAGGCCTCACCACACCTCTGACATTATTCCTGGTGGAATTCCTGGTTTGGCAATGGTGAACTAAGTTTTGGACAAATCTTTTACACCCTTCAGGAGTCAACAGCTGTAGAGAGGGTGGTCCTTTGCTCCAGAATTCTACTTACTGCAGCCTCAATAAATAGCAGACTGCTGCTCATCATCTCTCTCTCCATGACTGGTTCATGGTGGAGTCACAGGCAAACAAATGGCATGTGAGATATGGGACACAATCCTGTAACCCTCCTTGTGCACAGACCCTGCTCCTGATGAATCATTCATGCTGCAGCTCACCAGGCCTTGCCAAGCACACCATCCTAATTTTACAGCCAAGGACAGCTTCCCAGAGAACTGTGGGTTTCCACAATAACATGCAGCATCCTTTCAACCCTTGGCCTGATATTTCTTATGCTGGATTCACATACATACAATTCTACAGGTGTTTCATTCATAAAAGCCTTTTTATTTCCATTAAAATCTCTGGAATACTGGTTTAACAGGTCTTTGATCTGACCAAATAAAATCATTAAGAGATTTTCCACATCCTCCCTACCAGCTTGTAAAAAGCCTGAACACAGCTTTGCCCATGCAGCAGTACCTTGCATCCTACACAACCAAAACTGCTTGCATGCTTTCTACATTACCTTTTTGTAGGAGCATCTTAAAAAGAAATATGAACTGTCCACGCTTCTGCAGGCTACTTACTATGCAGGGTGAAGTGGTGAGAAGTGAGAATCAGAGTTGTTAGGGTTGGAAAGGACATCTGGACACCATCCAGGCCAGCCCTCCTGCCAAGGCAGGGTCCCCTGGAGCAGGTGACACTGGAATGTGTGGGTTTCTGGGTTTTGAGAGTCTCCAGAGAGGAGACTCCACAACCTCCCCGGGCAGCCTGGTCCAGTGCTCTGCCACCCTCAGTGCAAAAAAGTTCTTCCTCATGTTAAGATGAAACTCCTTGTACTTTAGTTTATGGCGACTGCTCCCTATCCTAGTGGTGTCGCTGGGCACTCTGGCACCATCCTAGTGGTGTCGCTGAAAACACTCTGGGGCCATCTTGCTGGCACCTGCCTTTGAGGTATTTATACCCATTGATGAGATTCCCTCTCAGTCTTGTCTTCTCCAGACTGAACAGGCCCAGCTCCCGCAGCCTCCCCTCCTAAGAGATGTGCTCCAGACCCCTCCTCATTCTTTCTGGCCGTCCGCTGCTCCCTCTCCAGCAGCGCCTCGTCTCCTTCGTACCGCCGAGACCAGACCCGGACACGGCGCTCCAAATGCGGCCGCGTTAGGGCCGAGGACGCTGCCCCGGCTCGATCCCCTCGCGCCCTCACCTGCCGGGGAGCCGAGCCCGCGGTGCCGCTGCCCGGGCGCTGCTCCGTTCGCTGCGGGGGAGTCTCGGCGGCTCCCGGCGCGGCCCCGCTGGCCCTGCGGACCGCGGGCAGCAGCGCCCGCCATGGCCGGGCCGCGCGGCCCCACAGCGCCGCCGCCATCACTGACCAGGGGCGGGGCCGCCGCCCCGCGCGCAGGCGTAGCGCGCAGGGCTGAGGCGGGCGGCGCCATCTTGGGTGCGGGACGGCGGCGCCGCGCTGCCCCCCGGCGGCTGCAGCGGGAGCGGGGACGGAGCTGGAGCCGCGCCGGGAACCGGCGGGAGGGACACCTGCGGGAGCTTCTTCACAGAAAAGGTAAGTACGTATTGCAGCGCCCAGGGAGGGGCTGGAGTCACCGTCCCTGGAGGTGTTTAAGGAACGACTGGACGTGGCACTTCATAGAATAGCCCGAGTTGGACGGGACCCACAAGGATCATGGAGTTCAACACCTGATCCTGCACAGGATACCCCAAGAGTCACACCATGCGCCTGAGAGCACTGTCCAAGCAGTTCCTGAATTCTGTCTAGCTTGGTGTGTGACCATTTCCCCAGCAAGCCTGTTCAGTGCCCAAACACCCTCTGCGGGAAAAGCCCTCTTGTAATACCCAGCCTGAACATTCCCGGGCACAACCTTCTGCCGTCCCCTCTGGAGCCCCACTGAGTGCTACGGTCTGGCTGACAAGGTGCTGTTTGGCCATAGGCTGGACTCCCTGCTCTCAGAGTATTTTCCAGCCTAATTGATTCTGTGATTACTACACCAGCCCTGAAAGCAAAGCTTCAATGCTCACAGTGGCCCCAAAGCGACCTGCACATGAGGAAAGGAAGCTGTGGGCAGAGGAAGATGCAGCAACAGCTCCTTCAGAAAGCAGAAAGCTCAACTCTGGAATAGATGACCTTTCTCTTTGTCAGTTAAATAAATAAATAAAAGACCCAACTAATAAGGATCATGTTCCAGAAGAACCTGCCCTACATGGTACTGACCCAAAAGAGGAAGAGCTCCATTCTCTCTAACCATTCAATTCTCTGTTCTTTGTTAAATTGGAGCTGTTGGAGGCGGAGGGAACATGTCAACCTGTTTTCTGAACTTCACAATGTAACCAGGGCAGTTTAATTTTATATAGTGGCAGAGCACTGGAACAGGCTGCTGAAGAAGGTCCTGGATTCTCACTCTCTGGAGACATTCCAAACCCACCTGGGCACAGTCCTGTACAACCTGCTCCAGAGGTGAGCCTGCCTCCACAGAGAGTTTAGACTAGATGAACTCCAGAGGTCCCTTACAACCCTAACAATGCTGTGATTGTAATTTTATGTAAGCCACTAGAAGGCAACCTAGGCTCAGTCTTCTCTAGAAATGCCAAGCTCATCCATGCAGAGTGCCCAAAGCAGTACAGTAGTATGTACCACTACTGCTTTGAACCAAACTTAAAGGACTGAAATAGAAATGAAATTTCCTTACTTATTTACATTATCCTCCATGTTCACAGGACAATACATTCCTCACATACACTTTTATTAAGCTTCTCACATTGTAATTAAGCACACATTCTACATCTGACATACTAGCAAGGTTGTCAGGAGCCAACTTTTTTTCCTCCAGACACCTGTGGCAGTTGAAGTTTTATGGATTTCACACAAATGTAGCAAAACTTGTTTCCAGTTCTAAGCAGGGTGATAAAATGTTCTAACCATGTGGCAGAAACACATAAAACACAAGAAATTTGAGGAGTACCGCAGACAAAACAAGATGTAGAAGGACACATCTTTTAGGAGAGCAACACTGAGCGATGACACTGTGCACCTCTCAAAACAGACTTCTGGGGCTGGGAACAGGGGTGTTGGCGTAAATACATAAGAAAAGAGTAAGATGGTGTAGCAGCTGTTCTCAGGCTTCAGCCTACAAGAGAAACAACATTAGGCTATAGGAACAATTCTCTTGATGACTACAAAAAACCGCTTCTGGAGTCAGGCTTATTCTTCTATTCCATGCTTTGTTAGTGTGAATACGACACCACCACGTGTGACTGGTCCAATGTTCAAAAGATGTTATCTTACCACAGTGACATCCTGTACAAAAAACAAGACTGAAAATGCTATGGTGACTGAACCAAACCAGCACTATGAGGCATCCTGCTTCCCTCTGTGTTGGTCAGAAGTTTCTGAGGTGGACAGTGCACGGAGGGATGGGTAAGTTTTACATCTTCTATCACCTATCCACACCTGCTGGATGAGGAACACTATCAAAAGACAGTACATTCCTACTCATGTGTGATCCTGCTATAGCTTGTGTAAAGCCTGCTGAAACTGAAGTCCTTTCTGTAGCTGGGAGTCATCCTTCCTCCTTGTCCAGCCTCCTAGTCCAGTGTCCCTGGCAGGCAACACTCAACTGAAACAATCACAAGGGATTGAAGTAACAAGCTTCAGTTTGGCAGCAGCAGGAGATTCATAAGGAGTTGAGCAGTAATTACACATTGAAAAGAAAATATGTATCCACAGTATCTGTACAATATAATTAACTTCTCAAAAGAGTTTTTTTCATTGCTATATTTTAAAGGTTGTCTTCAAATTACAGATAAGTCCTTTAAATGCTTGAAAGGCA
Source organism: Emberiza elegans (assembly GCA_024865655.1). Classification (NCBI taxonomy): domain Eukaryota; kingdom Metazoa; phylum Chordata; class Aves; order Passeriformes; family Fringillidae; genus Emberiza; species Emberiza elegans. The sequence goes on along the minus strand of JALJVW010000175.1, from coordinate 42,469,970 downwards.
TAGAAATTCCCCTTCCCACATAAAACCCCAAACAATGTATTTTAGTTTCAAAAATATTTTGAACCCACAAACAAGCTTGGTATCAGTTAATCGGGTAGAATAACTACGTGCTAAACAAAAGCACATCTGGTGGAAAGAGCGCAGAGAATGTTACAAGTGTGCTTGGTTTTTCCTTGCAGCATCTGGCAGTGGGTAGCAGGACAGAAGCAGAAATCTCAGTGGGTCTCTTCCTCTGTCTGTTCTGCAATGGTTTCTGTGGCACTGGCATTGGCAGCAGAGTTGAGAACTTCTCCAAAGTCTCCTCCAGCAGGTTTGCTTCCTCCAACTTTAGACTAGAACACAGAAAGAGCCCCATAAAAAGCACAGTAGTTAGTTGGCATGCCAAACATGCTTAAATGTACAAAATCAGTATGTCTCGTTTACTAATGCTCTTCAACAAAGCAGCTTTTCCAGGTCTAGGAGACCTCCACAATATTCTTGGAACAAATCTGTACATATCTGGCAGGAAACACTCACCAGCAGATTAACACAGTAATCTCCCTTTGACTTTGAGATACACGAAGCAGCCCTTATTCCAGGGCTGATTCCAGAGTCCAAAGGTTGACACACCCTCAGTTACAAGTGGATAAAGGTATGAAGCCTTTCAAACCAAGAAGTCTTTAAGAGATTCAGAGTTAAAACTCGCTACTTTATTTCTCAAGAAAGTACTTTGGACAGTTTTGAGTCTCAAGAGCAAATCCGAAGATCTTCAGAGGAGCAGAGCAACTATGTTACTTTCTCCATGTAACATGTTTGCCTTTTCACTTCCCTCCGCCCATATGCTCTGTGGGACTGCAGGGGTGTTAATGTCAATTAGTTGCAAGAAAAGAAGGCCCAGTTGCCCTTGTTGCATGCTTCTCATCCAGCCCAGTGTGCCCAGAAGTCAAATCTGGTTCTGATTACACAGATTAGCTATTTTTGAAGTGAGTTTTTACCTGGAGAAGTTATTAACGGTTGTTTCTGGCGCTTGAGGCTTTCAGGAGTGAAGTTAAAATTAAGGTGCAAAGACCTTTTGTCTTATATGCCAGAAATGAGAGATGTATCCCAAGGTATTCTCCTGTGTAGGATACTAGTCCCTAGAAAGGCATGAAATAAAATCCTAGACAATTCTGGATACCTAGCATTAGGTACTAATTATTTTGCATACCTAATACTAGCTGTTTGTGCAGGTTGGCTGGCTATTAGTTCTTCTGAAGGCATCCTCCTGTATGAGGTGCAGGCAGCCCATTACTTTATTTGCAAATCATTTGGCAGAGAAATCGTTTCCACAGGACTTAAAAAGTTGTTCATCCAAGCACCTCTTCAACAGTTTACCAGTAACTAAAAAATAGGCTGCCCAAAAAGACTTGAGTTTTTTCCTCCATATCCACAACTGAACAATCAATAATGTGTTTTAGAAATTCTTACCTTGAAGTTTTCAACTTTTTCCTCAAAGGATTTGAAAGTAGGAGAATTTCTATGAAAATATAAAAAAGTATCCACAGAATTAAAACCACATCTAGTTAACCTATAAACATCACAAACCAAGCAGACAGTTCCTTTTTCCCAACAGTAATAAGAGAATTGTTTGGGGCTCTTTCCCTGTTTTAAAGATAGCCTAAAAATAGTTTACATCTGGATCCTCCCAAGTACTACAAAACTAAAATTCAAACATACTCAAATTGCAGGCTCACTTTCATCCTTAGGAACTAAACATTGCCAGGTCCAGCGACAGGATCCTTCCTATCAACATGGAAGGGAGAACTAGCAAGTATTTTAGGTTCAGCTTATTATTCCCAGTCATTTTAAATACATTTCTGGCTTAAAGCATTTATTCAGAAACTCTTAGTCATCACTTCTGGTTAGCCTAATACATTATTGCTGAAGAGATCTCATCAGTTTTTTTACTTTTTACAGGAAAACCAGTTCAGTTTACTTTGCTATACACGTTCAATAAATAAAACATGGTTCACAGTGGCATTTTCTGCTAACATGTTACATTTAAGTGAGACTCCCCCTTGCCTTTAAGTGCCAAAGGCAGCTGTAATTACAAATAATAAGTTCTGCATACAAAAAGCAGGACAGCTTGGGATTTCCAATGCTGAGGGCTGGTGTATAATTCATTAGGGTCAGAAGAGTGGCTTAATGCTCCAAGTAGCTGTCACTGCTACGTGCAAATCTGTGCAATACTTTTTCTGCCTTTGTGTAGGATGGAAAATGCTTGCCTTCATTGGACCAGGATGAAGGATTACTCAAAAATGTATTATATAAATATTGCAGACAAGGGTGTTTTTCAAAAGAAGACTACAAGCTTCCCCTCTTGCTTTGCTTGGCATTTGTGTGGGTCAGCCACACTCAGCTGTGCTCTTTTCCCTTGGGAGAGCACACAGTGACATGTGTGCTCTCAGAGACTCTCAGAGGGACACAGTGCCAAGCAAGTGGAGACAAAAGGCAAACACCCCAGATCCCAAGAGACTTTCTGTAAAACCACAGGGGCTTTTTTACCCACTTTAATTTTCAAAAATATATGCCAAGCTACTGCCCTTAAAATTTGGAATCACTTAGTAAGTAACATTACACTCCAACAGACAGGGAAAAGCTGTTATAGTTTTCCAAACAGTAGGGAAATGTCACTTTCCAGATGTTTGATAACCACCTCTGTTAACCAGAAATAAAACAAATTTTACCCTATATGTTAGTACAGGAAATCCATTACAAAGCTGGGGGTTTTTTTTTGTTTTTTATAAAACTATGTTAGTTGACTTAAGTTCAATCTGACTTGATTCCAAACATGAAAATAAATAAACCAAACAGCTAGATTATGCATACATTACCTCATAATAGGCATACTAATTGAATGTTGTATGGAGCGTATACTAAATGCCAGCATTAAGAGAAAAGAAAGCAAAAAGTTAGTTTAAGGATTACATTGAGAAGAAATTGGCTTAGAGAGCTGACTTCTGTAAACTATCTTTGGTAAACAGCAAACAGTCTTACACAGTCTTAGTAACTGCTTGGGTTTGCTTTCTTAAATTGCTTAGCCATGCACACACACACACAAGTACATCAGAGCAAAAGCTGGAGCAACCTTTTTCTCTTTCAGAAAGATTCAAGTGCCATGCTTGTTAGTACTTGTTCTGCTTAGCTGCAACAGTCTGTCTGTTCCTTAAGTTTCTCAAGCAACAGAAGTCATGCTGCATTTACAGTTTTGGCAATAGCAAGTAGCAAACACTTAAGAGTCTTACAAATCAGATTATCTTCCTACTGAAAAAATTATCTCTACATCCAGAAGGCTTCCATTTACCTTCAGTACAAGTTTTTTACACTCATCAATACAAATTATCTACTCATCAATCAACAAAAGCAGTCACATCAGTCAGTATTCAAGGTCGGGTTTATGCTGGGAGCAGGATAAAGTCCTGTGTTCTGAAATTCATGGAGGATTTCTATAACCTGCCAGTGTTGCTATAAAGTTACTGTTTGTCTAGCAAGAAAACACATCTACTCCTAGAAGGTAATTGGATATAGATGAAGGAGCTCCTGCGTAGCTTCAACACCACTACCACACACCTAATTTAGTTCCATACGGGAAATCCCAGTTTACAGCAGATACAAACAAGCCTTATATGTTAAATAATTCTTACCAAATACCACAATAGCAACTTAGAATTATTACAAGTGACAATCTCAGTTTTTCATAACTATATATGGAATGTAGAAATTTGACTGGGCTTTATGATGCCTTTCAAGAGAATACTTTCCATGCATTTGTTGAGGAAGGAGAGGAGGGAAGGGAAACAACTCTCATAAAAGGTACCTCCAAAATTACAGTTAGCATCTCAGCACAATCAATGGAAGATACATTCACAGAAGAAAAAAAGTTCTGTTTATTGCAGAAAAAGTTTTAAGAGATCCTTTAGAAGGGCTCATTAGTAAAATACCCTCATAGAAAAAGAGGTTGGGATCCCTTAAGGCGAATGCACAACTATGGATTGATTTGTAGTTAGACCATACTGGGAATCAGATCCACAAGGCCAGATGTTTTCCTGACACTTCAGTAATGCGCAGCTATATTTCATCTATTTCCCCAAGCCCATTTCTCCTGTGTTTCATTCTTATGGATGGCCTGGCTTCCACAGGCTTTTCCAGATCACAGACAAGCTGATTCTCTTCTGGACTGTAATATATATCCTTCACTGTGATGTGGATTACTACAAGTTCTGGGCTTGCTACATGGCAGGTTTTATTACAGAGCTACACCAACACTAACTAGTTTCAGTCAATGCTCAGCCAATTCCCCTCATGCTGCAAGAAGTTTCTCCCTGCAAGAAGTTTAAGGCTAAAGAGGATCAAATACATATATTTACAAACTGTAGAACTGCTCACACTGAAAAACAACAACCTATAGTGTATCTCAGATGTTTTAACAGGTGTCTACAAAAGTTTAGTTTCATCTCGGACATCATTTAATAGAAGAACTATTCATGTATTCATGAAGAATTTACTTGCTGCTGGACAATACACTTCTGTATACCCTCAGTATCCAGTTTGCAAACAGCATAAGGTATTACATAGTTTTATCATACAATGATCCGGTTTGCAGGAGAACTGAATTAAATAAATGCAGTTGATTTTTTTTAACATAAACCACCTATTCTTCAGGTAATGCAGGAGGCACAATTAAGCCTTGAACAGCTTTATGAAGAGAACTTGTATTTCTTTCCCAAAGGACAGAATGCCACACTAAAGCATTCACTCAACTAGGCCATCAGCTTGGGCAGTTTGAAAGATAAGCCCTCTTTGCAATGCTCAAAAGCAAACCCCTAGCTTAAAAAAGATAATAAATAAAAGAGGCACAGTAAGCTACTCTCCAGTCTTCCATGCATTTTGTATTGTATTAAAGCTTTCTTATCCTCTACACAGTAATTTTTTTAAGCTACTCCATTGCCTCGCATTTTGAAAAGGCACAAGGAGGTATGCCAGAGTCCCAGCCTAGAAAAAAGCTCAACATACACAGTAGCTAGTTGCTTTGTAGTTAAATTTCCAGCTGATATGTTATGGTATTTAGGAATCCATGATCAGAGATCAGACTTCTAAAGCAAGCAAAGAAAGTTATTCTGTAATCTCAGTGCAAGGCAAAGATGGACTTTGCTCCATTATAGGGATGCAGTGCAAGAAGGGCCAAATACAAAGTCATAACTGCTCAGAAGCTACATCTTGGTACTACTACTTTGCACAGAATACTGATGTTGCCTACAGAAGGAAAGTTAGCTTATCAAAACTTCAACCAATTCTTATAAAGAGAAAACCGGTATTAAGAAAAACCTAAGATGGAACAGAGTTCATTTTCATCATAACAAAGGGCAGAGAAAACAAATAAAAAAAGGAAGCATTGCACTACCAGTCCTCCCTTCCTCTCCATTTCAGTAGTTTCCAAAATCACAGCTCCAGCAGCTGTCTCACTCCCTTTTGCAACTCCCTATTACATCACTTTGCAGTGCCCGAATAAAGATCTGTGTGTGATGTTTGCTGCATGGAACATGTAGAAATAGTCCAACAGGGAAGAAATCACACCACTCTAGCTGAGAAGTCCCTCAACCAAAACAATACAAGGGAAAGTGTAGCCACAATGAAGCCAATGCAAGAGTTTAACAAAAATGAACCTGCATATTCAGCAAGCTCAAGTATCAGGCCCATCAACTCTCACTTCCAGGGGAGAATTGAGGCATCTAAACCTTTCTGAAGCTCAGACTTGCCCTTGAGTAGTTATATAACCCTCAGACATGAATTCAGATGAATTTGGTTCTCATGAAAAACATCTTTAATATTTTGTTTCAAGTGCAACTAAGATCTTTAACAGCACTAATTCTTCACACTTTTGTTTTCTAAACTCAGCTACCCCTGAATTTATATCAATACCTTGCATTTCCACCACCACCACGACTCTGCTTGAGAAGTACACCAACAGCGCAGACTTCTCTGATACTGTTACATTCTCTCCCAGTGGCCCAGTTTTTGACAGAGTACTCAACACCCACAGGGCCACTAACTGGAGTAATTAAGACACTCCTAAAGTATTCCTGAAGTAGAAGACAGCTCTGAGTCTGTGCTTGTCCTTGTCCAGTGAAATAGTCCAGTACTAACTGGGGAACACCACAGCCTTAAGGCAGAAATGTGATTCCTGTTAAGTGGGCAGCTGAGCTCTGCATCCAAAAGGAACAGAAAAGTCTTCCAAGTTCTCACTGATGCTGAACAGGACATATTTGAGACTGGCTGCTATTCTTATACCTGATCATACTGAGCTCACTTCAGAGTCTGAGTTCTCATAGCATCCTCTGCCTCTGCCCATCTCTTCCCCTGGGGCAACAGCTCCCAGTTAGTACTCCAGGAGCCAAATCCAACACCTTTATAAAGATCCTACTGCTGTCTTTAGCTCCTTAGTGGGGGAGTACAGAAAAGATTAAGTCAGGCTCAGATAGATGGGCTGAGAGGCAATGGACAGAAGTTGTTACACAGGAATTTTAACTGCTGAAAACACTGAGTATTTGCTTAGACCAAAGGTAATGTAGATGAAGTAACTAAGATACTGGCATTGCTAAAGTAATCAACTCAAGGATTGTTTCACTGGACAACCTATGAACAAAGAATGTATAAACTATTTTACATTTAGACTCTAGTAATTTAGTTAGAATCACAGTACTAAACAGCCATTGTAATAGACACAAAAAGGGGGAAATCTCTGTTCTGCCACGGCACAAACACTGTTCAGACAAAGAAGGAGGAATCCTGCATGCCATTGACCTCAACACCATATTCTGTCTCCTAATAAAAATTAACCTTGCAGCATCATTTTAGTGGGTTTATTTCTAACAAGGAAGAGAGACTTATTAATTATTATGTATACTCAAGATTTCATGTTTTTAGATAGTTACCAGGTGAACATGAAGAAACAGCTTCCCTGACATTAAAAGGGCTTCAGTTTTACCCTTACTAACACTGAAGAAAAGAAGAAATTACCTTTTACAGAGAAAACTTAAATGAAAAACTGTAATGGAGACAGTCTGACTACATGCTTAGTTTGAGAAGCAATTCTTGTGCCCACCTTACCTAAAGGAATGTGAAAATGCCTGTAGTCTGCACAATGCCAGAGTAAGCATTAAAGAGAGAAATGAACTTCTGATAAATCTGAAGAAAAATCTGTAACTATGTAGTTGTACTCAAAGCATTTTCTCACTAGACTTCAAAAAGCAAGAAGTTAATGGCAGCACTTTAAAATGGCTGATTTTATTACACTGCTGCCAAAGCAGCAATATTCTGTGAGAATGTGTGAATTTTTATTTGCCCAATAACTGAAAAATAAGTTTAACAACAACAAATTACCTGTGGAGATGAGTAATTGTATAGGTTCTAGTACTAAGAATTACATAATCAAGGAATTGTCAGCCAAGCATTTGATTGTATTGCATCCAGCAGGATTTTTGCAAGCAGCTCAAAATAGTTCTAAAAATGACTTGGCAGACTTACTTAATGTGTATGAAGGGCTGTGTCATTTGGCACAAAGTCAAAATATGTTGCATGCCAACAATATTTAAGAATTTAAAAGTATCAATAGTCTCTTAAAAATGTAATAAAATCAAGCCACTTCTATGAGGCAGAACAGCTTAGACAGAAATAAAACAGACTTGGAAGGAATTGACACACAAAACAAAAACAAACAAAACCCCAAACAAAAACCAACAACAACAACAAAAAAAAAAAAGGAAAACAACAAAACATAAACAGTTAAAGATATTAGTTGTTTAAATGTAATATTCCACAAGCTGAGAAAGAGAACAGAAATGACAGTGCTGTGTATACCCCCCAGAGGCAGGCAGACAGTGCCACCTGCAATCACACCAGAAAAGTAAGAGCAGCAGCAGAGGTGGCAGCACACATTGCTTCTCTTGCCTACATAAAACACACACCACAGAACTCCTCAGCACCAGTGAGGACATACAAGCAGATTCTGCAGCAAGTCTCTTACCTCCCCTAAAACAGCTGCCGAAGCACTAGGTATGTTAACAGTGTAAATTTATGGCAGTGATCACCTACTTAAATAAAAAATGTTTCTACTTGGGGAAAAGTAAATAAACCTACCTGACATCTTCAAATTTCTTGGTTATGACTGAACCAACAGAAGAAAAAGCAGCAGAAGCCTTCTGACCAGCCTGAGACAAGGTTTCGGATGTTCTCTTGTATCTGTTTACAAAAAAGCATTTCGTTTTTAGGTTTTTTTAATGAACACCTAAGGAAACTTTTAGTTTGTGTCTATTTGTATTAAATGCAGAGGTACACTTCAGCTTTGGGGTCATATGGAAAACCTGCTTAAGATGTTATTTTCAGCCTTTGCAGTCCCTTCTGGCTACAGCATCTCTGCCAGCTCTGACCAGACGCAGTTCACCAACACGCACCTACTACCCCACCCCTAGAACAGATGCTATCTGCTATTGTAGGATTTATTAAAATACAAAATAAACTCACACAGAAAACACCCCAATCAAGGAAAAAAAAACAACTCAAAAAAATGCAAAAGAAAACAAAACACAAAACAAAACAATAAAAATAAACAAAACAAAAGGTCTATTTTTTGTGCCAAGTGTCTATTCTTGTACCATACAGTTCTGTCAACAAAATTCACCACAAAAAGTCTGAGGTACATCTTGTGACATTCTGTGGTTATTAACTGCAGAAGGCAGCTTGCTCTAGACCTTAAGTTAACAATTATGTTTGGACAAGAACATTAACTGTGACTTCATACTCTTCCTGCATGGGCTCAGTTTACAACAATTTTTAAGGGTAGAAAAGAAGGGTATTCTGTTGGACTTAGGACACCTCGGTATCCCAGATGTATCAGACAAAAAAAAAGTGTGTTAGAACAGCCCATATTTTGGTCAATCATTCTTCTTTCGCATGAGATATGGCTTGCAGTGTTCTTCTTTTTAAAAAGTCTGTTGATTTATCCAGAGAAGTATTAATACAACTTAACTTTTTGTTATATATACTCATTTCACAAGAACAGAGTGTTTAGATGTGACACAAGACCTAAACAGTTTTCACTTCAACAGTCTAAACAATCATCATGAGCTGGTACATACGCTGTGGTTGATGTAACATCTTGCCAGCTTTTGGTAATGTTCTGCTTTAGTTCCTGTAGTGAGTTAATTCCCAGCTTTCTCTTGATTTCTGCTAGATGCTTCTCTTTGGCAGCCAGCACTTGTGAGAGCGTCTGGATTTCCTCTTCCACCTGTAGCACCAGAGTTGTTAACAAGTGGTTGACAGTTAACAAGAAATATACCCAGCCATTTAACTATGTATTTCTTTAAAGTAACTACTACACATCAGTAATGGGAGGGCTAACAGAGGTTTTTAACATTGCCTCACAGACTTTCCTAAATACTTAAAGGGAAATCTAACAGACACTACAAGAGCTAGTGAGAAAGTAATCTACCTGCAGCTAGCTCTGTTACTGGAATATATGTACAATGAAGTCGGTAACTAAAAGACTGCATAGTTAGAAATTAGTACCTATGATATGTAAAGGTTGAAGATTAGTCAAACCTGGGACAATTGCCAAGCCTGTATTCTGCTTCCACATCAGAAGATGTACCAATGTGTGACCAGTATCAGGAAGCTCACAGCATGTCTGTCATACACAAATTTTGTCTCCTTTCTTCAACAGAAAGGTCCTTTTGTGGCTAAAGCCAGCACCGGTAGACTGGATCAGCCACCTCTTCCCCAGAGCAGGTGTGGAAATGGTGGCAGACTGCGCAGTCAAAACCCACACAAACACACAACACACGGCACCTGCTCTGCAACTAGAAAACTATATTGTTTATGTACTTCCTTCTTTACTCAGATGGTCTCTTAAGCCTCTCCTGGAAACATGAACAGAGATGTCAGCACAGTTCTACAATGCCATTCTGTGAGCTTTATAGAAGTGACAGAGGCACTAAGGCCATACGTATAAAGGCAAGGGCATCCCTCCCATCCTACTTCCTCATCCAGGCAAGATCACCCCAGTTTAGAGCAGCAGGCTGCCCACTCATTTAAGCTCCTTACAGGAGTACAGCTCCTTACTGTACTCCTTACAGTATCTTCAATGCACATCTGTTTTGGATATCTGTCTGAAGTCCAGCATGACATATCCTAGCAGGACCAGCCCACCCTCACTATCTTTGGCATTAAATGATACTCAGGATTGCCAAATAGAAGAATGTATTAAATGTGCTTAATTTAAAGATAACCTTTGCTTGCTAACCTTTGGCCTAAGCTAGTGTCTTTCATAAGGGTCCTAAAGTCCCATAGAGCTACTAAAGAAAAAAGACTGGCTGCTTAATAAAGCTTGACTTTGGCATGTATCAGGCTGAATAATTGCCTGTCTGCTCTTCAAAGAATGCTACCTTTTCTCACTCTTAAAAATACTCTGTTATGGACAAGAACAGTAACATGGTTAGACATTAGCAATCCAGTGCCTACACAGATACTACTACAAAGCATTCTTCATGGAAAGAGCTTTAGCTACTTCACACCAGTTGCGACAATACTTGGATTTTGGCTTCCAACCATGTTCTCTTTGCTGATTTACCCCCTTCTCACTCAAAGAAAAAAAAAGGGTTAGGTATTAATGTATCTTAGTTTAAAATCTGTATATTCAGCACTTCCAGCTTAATTCCCCATCACTAGAGCTGGCTGTTCTTTTCTCCTTGACACCCTTCCTTCCTATCTGTGCAATACACAGGAGTGCCAGCTTTAGACACTCATAGAATAACTATGCAAAGCATTAACTGTATGTTTAAAGATAACATTATTCCAGATTTTCATTATCAAAACAAGTTTAAGAGCTATTTGCAAAAGAATTACCTTGGCAAGCTCTTTTCTTAGCTCATCCCGTTCCTCTTCTGAGAGTGTTTCTGTCATACTGACAGTAGCAGCAGCATCCTCTCCGACCTCAGGTATAGAGTCACTCCTCAGCAGCCCTTCAGATTAATAAAAAGCATTAAAAGTCAGATTACCACAAGACTGCCAAACAGCAGCTAACATTAGCACACAGCTCTTTTGTCCCAGCGCACAAAAAACCTGATGAGAGGACACCAAAGTCATGCTCCCCAGCTACAGGAAGGAAACCAAAGGCATTTTGTATTTCGTTCTATCAAGCTGTATTAAAGCTCAATATAATGGCAGCTGCTGCTATAATAGGAGACTGGAAACCTGTTGAGAATGACACATCCCACTACTCTGTGAGAGAAACCAAGATGCAGAACGCTACGTCCTGACCAGTGTTTCCTACACAACCCTGCCCAGGAGTCTGTGCACACTCTGATCTCTCATTCATCTAGCACAGAAACTCTGGAAGTGCTGGAGATGCTCAAGGCTAATGCAGAGGCTCCCTCCCTTACTACTCTCTGGATCAGATTATAAAGTGCACACTGGGTGCAGCCACAAGCAAGGTTAACAACCCTGAAGAAAACTACTGCACTGCAAGTATGAACTCTGTATCCTGCTTGATCTCTCTGTCCCTAGTAACTGGGACAAAAGTGCCTAGAAGGTTGCAGGTATCATGGAACTGGAAGTAGGCTGCTGGTTTGCACCTGGACCTTAAGACAGATGGGAAGTCCAGAGACAGAGATCGGGAATGAAAGGCTGTCACTTCAAAGTAGGACAGTACTGAGAAGGGACTGATAAGAATGTGCATCCATTCAAACTGCTGCCTCTTCTAAATCCAGAAACCAAAACTCTGCCTAATTTTCCTACATAAACCACAAACATCCCCATGGTCTTCCTCAACTTTTGCTTTCACAGCTTCAGGGCAAGGAAGGAAGATGATATTATTTGTAATACTACAATGTAATAACTGTAATGATTAGTTTTTTTAGTCCTTAGTACTTGCAGTAAGACCATTTTAAACATCTTTTATGCAACAAAATTTCCACCAAAAGATTTCCCAATTTGAGTCTTTGTAGCTGACACTTAAACATGAAGTTTGCCAAAATCAAGCAATTCTGTTCTAATTGCAGAAAGAACAGTTTGCAAGGAGACGGCATGCTGGAATACTTGTGGATTCCCAGGAGTAATTCTTTATTCTTGACATAAAACAGCCTTACAGATTAAAAAAAAAACAGAAGCCAAATAAAAGTCTTAAAATACAAGAGGAAAGAGGTCAGGATTGTCTGTAAATAAAGAGCGAGGATGAGTGTGTGTATGTGTACAAATATGTGTGTGTGTGTATACACATAGATACATATGTGTGTGTATGCACATAAATATATCATTGATCTAAGTTGAAGAGGCATTAAGTAACATTTCCTATTAATCACTATAGAAATTAACCATCCAGCCAATGAAATTCCATTCTCATTTCAGCAACTTCTGATGGCACACCATACTATCCTTTAGGAATCAAAAACTCATTAATCACCACTATGATTTTGCTGTGAGGTTTCATATCAAACAGCTACATCACAATCAACTGAAAAATCAGGGAAAAAAAGATTCTGTGAGTCTGTAATTAGTTGTATGCATTCTACGAAACATGCTCCTAGCAGCTGTCAAGCTGAAAAAAAGAAGAAACCTTGTTCTTGGATCAAATTACTGAACTCAGGTAAAACTCAATTCCACAAATTCTTTCCAAAATGGTATGTTGTCTGTCTGTATCTGTGTCCAAAACACTTGTCCTCTAGAAGCACACTGCTACATGGACAGGACTTCTTGTGAATGCTGTTGTTATGAAGTGCACTGAGGAGGAAGCCTACAGGAGGAAAATTAAACCTAATTCTTCATTTATTCATGAGATTTATGCCACATTTTCCCAGAGTTACATGTGTCTTCTACACAAACATAATGTAGGTCCTGTGGGTTTCCCAATACACTAATTTATGTCAAAAATCTAGGGCAGTGAGAACTTCAAAGTCTAATGCCCAAACCAAAGCACAGCACTATGGCACCTAAAACAAAGCATTATGTCTCTCAATCAGATAACTTTTGTTTTATGCATCAACATATTTCCTTAACAGTTAAGAATGCCACACCTTTTTGTTAAATTGCTATTTAACCTATTAATTACATAAATCTACCCTGAAGGAAAACAATTTGATCTGCATTTCTCCTCCACACCCTATACCCCCTCAGTGTATTCTACTGTGACTCCTGACCTTGCTCTCAGCTGCAGCCCTTCAGGGACCACCTGCTTGTCATCACAAAGCCATTTCAGAAAGTTTGCAAGTACCAAAACCACCCTGACTCCAAGAGCATTAGCACAACCAGCTGAAAGGCTGTTCAATCTGATTATGAGGAGTCATCTGGATTAAATAACCAAAAATAGATCAAGTGAATCAACCAGTAAGAAAACATGCCAGATTGTCTCCTGCAGCAACAGCTTCCATTTGGGGAATGTAGCTTCTCTTTGGAAAACTCATTTTTAAGACTGTTCTGCTTCTTGGCTACCAAATAGAATTTAAGGCACAACGCTAAGAAGCAAGGAAATGATCTCTCCTCCCCTTCACATTCCTTGAGTTGTTAGGGAAACAGGACATCACTGCTATTTAGAGTCCTCCTTACCTCACCCTGCACAAGTGACCATGCCTTCCTCTTCTTGCCTTCAGAGCCCTGCCCATTTATTACTTTTTTGAGCTTCACATGAACGATACTGACAGCTTCCCATCAATCTTTGCTCTGGCACCTCTGCTCTCTCTCCTGTCACTGCTCACCCCCCTCTGTTCCCTTTGCTCCCATTCTCCAGTTCAATACCTGCAGGACACAGGGATCATCCATGCTATGGGCTAGGCTGTGCTGAGCCATCTGACCAAGGAGCAGCTTTCTACACAGCTAACAACCCACAGATCTCCACAATGGTGTGCCTACAATCAAAATGTATCCCATAAACTAGGGCTCACAGCCAGTAAGAGCCTGGCTTTGAAAAAACTTCATCAGGAAATGTGCACAGCCCACCTTAGATCTTTCTATGGGGCAAGAAACCAGGAAATCAGCAGCCAACAGATGGAAATGCTTTGGCTCAAACTACTACTAAGAGAGCATTTCTCACTTGTGGTCTTTTTTTGCCAACACAACTGTTGCTATTATTATTTTATATTGCTATGTAAAATTATTACCACAGCTTTCAACTTGTTACCTTTTGTTATGTTAGTTCTCTTGCATCATTAGATCGTGAAGGACTTAAAATTCAGTCATTTGGTATTCTGTTACAACCACGTTTAACTGAACATCTCATGTCTCTCAAACAGAATAAAAAGTCTGGGAGGAAAAAATCATAAAGACTTAGACAGTATTGAGAAAATGTACCTAGCTTTAAGGACAGTTTTTAGGTCTGTATTTCCAAGATTAACATATTTTCCCAGCACTTTATTAGTGCTACTTAAATGAACCAAATAAAGACATGAGCAAGTCAGTTATTAGGACTCCACGGATCACATTCAGGGAAATGGCATTTAAGTCCCTATTATTCTGCCAGGGTAGGCAAATAATTAGAGTAATTCAATTAACACTCAGTTTTTCTGATTTGTGGTTTGCTTTGGCCAATTTCAACCCAAGTTCATGCTCCATTTTGACCAGAAGTCCCTACCTCCCTGGCCTGAATTCAGAGATCAGCAGCAAACAGGAACAGTTTTAAGAAGTACTTTTCATTTTGGATGAGCAGCCTCGGGGTGGGGGTGGGTTAACCTCCACAAAGCTTTTTTTTTTACACTGACATGTTCTGCATGTGACACTCAGAATGAGCATTGTGGTTATCACTAAACAGTTGGCAAAGCTAAAGAAAAAAGGTGCTTGTTATAGTTTAGGAGAACAAGCTGTTGCAAAGTTATAAGACCACTCTAACATTTGAGTAACATACAGTACTGCAGAGTATATTTACTCTGCAGTATATAAGAAAGATCAGATTTAAGTGCTTTTCGTTTATCTCAGTGAAGAAGCCAATGGGAGACTTACTTCTTCAACCTGGAGGAGAAAATTCTCGGGCTTCTCCCAAATGCTGATAAGATATTCATTCAAAGCAAATGAAAAAGAAAAAGCCCAGAAAAGGCAGTGGTAATGGTGATGCATCATCACCTGACACAGAGCTGCTTCCCTATCCTTTAGAAGAGCTGGGAGAAGCAGTAATTGCAGAAGTGAATGCTGATCACTGTTTCCCAGTAGCCCCTGGCTCATCAAGTTCACAGAGAGGGTTGTTAAAGTTCACACAGATGTTCCCCAAGGGATGCATGTTTCTTTAAAATTTTAAGTAACAAGCCCATTAAAAAAAAGTTGACACCTGTGTAACCCCTTTTGCTTTGCCACACCTGAAGTAGGTCTAAGCTTTCTAGGTTTAAAATTACTTTGGAAGATTACATCTGGCAGCAAGGAATGGAAAGGAATGACGACAGTAAAACCAGACTAGGCTGTGTTAGGAGGCACAGCTATAGGTGATCTGTACAACAGGCTACCAGCAAGAAATTCAGAGGGTTAAGCACTAAATGGATGCCACTGCAGCACAGCACAGGGCAATCCCAGTGCAGTTTGTATCTGCAGGTGGAAGGTTTGCAGCATTTTAAATGCTAGGTGGAATGGAGTAAAGGTTTTAGAGGGCATTTTTATTAATCAGTGAGATTTTCAGTATTAAGGCAAAAGCAGATTTTAGACTATCCAGAGTTCTGAAGTCCTACTAAAAATGCAATTTCTACTTCCTCCCCTGAAAAAAATCTAATAGTTAAACTCGGTAAATTATTCCAATCTTGCAGAAGTTTTGTTACTAATTGTTTTTGCCACTTCATTTTTCCTCAAACTGCCTTTCTGCTAAATAAATAACAAATAATGTAAAGCTGGTAAACATATAACACATGAGATATTATCTACATGACACACGGAAGCTAACACATTCCCAGAATTAACATGAGGCCAACTTTTATAGATTTTTAATTTGAGAAGTTTTACAGGTATTAATTGCTAAGCATTTCATGTAGAGATTTTAAGGAAGGAAGAGAAGGAAGTTACCAGACTTTGCCAATGTAGGTGATCCAGGTGGAGAAAGGTTTATGCCAGGCGACAAGTAAAGATAATTTCTGTTCACTCCAGCATTGAAATCGAAGGGTGATTTGTAATCCTCATACAGATCCATGCCAGACAGTTCAGTGTGAGCAGCTGTCCTCCTCTTCCACTGAAGCATTCATCTTCGCTCTCTGGGGCGACCCACACAGCAGCATTCAGAAACCCTCCATTCCTCCTCATGACACTCCCTGTGCCTCCTCAGAGAATTCAGCTCTGCTACATATGACAGAGCCGCCCAGCAAGGGATTTCTTAGCCATCCTGGAGCTGCTGCTGTTTACATGGCACAAAGTTAAGTTCCTGTAAATTTATAACTGAGGCTGGACTTAAACAGACCGTTCCTTTAACAAACATTCACAGTGCACCACTCATGGCTTCTGGAAGAGCCTTGGTCCTCTGCAGAACTGCATCAACTGTGTTCAATCATTTAAATAAAAAAAGGTCAGCTGACTGCAGCTACACCAGGATATCCTTAATCTTCTAGGACACAAAAGGATTACCAGCCGTAATCTATCCTATATACCATCTGTGTTGGACTTTTTCCTCTGATTAATGGAAAATTCTGTGTGCATAGCTATTTCTCCAGCTGCTTCCATCAGTGTAATAACCACTAGTGAGAACTCAGTCTCTGCTGCCCAGGTATTACACCATAGTGCAAGTTCAGAATAGGAGAGAGCAGCACTCCTCTCTGAAGGCTGGCCTATAAACCCCACCTAGGTTTATTGATGAACCTTCCAATGTGCATTACGACTTTTGCTCATGAGGCTAAACATATCTGGGTCTGAGAGGGTTTTGTTTGGGGGAGGGGGTTGTTAAATATTTATGAAGTACACTCTCCTATGTCCTTGGTGCTTCAACCAGCATTGTTTAGAGCAGCCAGTAACAGCAGTAATGCATTGGCTGCAATGTATTTATGTTTTGACACATACACCATAAAGAAAGATCAACTTACATAAGCCATCTGACTTCATGCCAGGCCTTTAAGATTCAACTCTGGGAAGCAGAAATGCTTCTTACCTAAAAGAGGCACTCCGCACAGTTTTGCAGCGCTTCACTACATTGTTTTATTTTTGTTTCAAGGTCAGCTTCCTTCACTGAAAACACAAGGGTACTAGCAATGTAGATCACCTTTAGAGCTGAGCAACAATTTCATCCCAAACCCCATACCTTCACCTGGGATCCTCACTGCAGCCTGCACACAGAGGAGCATGATCAAACGGAAGTTAATATTTTCCTGCACAGTAAGGACAGAGCTGATCAGGCATTATTCCAGAGAAGTGAAGGAGCCCTGCAGCATTCCAAAATCAAGTCCAAGCAAAGTAATCCCTGGGCATATGAGAAGAAAGCACACCCCTTCTGGAATTTTAACTTCCCATTTCCACTGCAGTCAGTCAGTTGCCACAGGAACAGACCTTCCAGCTAATTAAAAAGCAGATCCTTTAGGCTAAAGACCTACATTCATTTCTGCAGGTGCAGAGTACCTGCAGGCTCATAACAAAGAGAGTGCTGGAGCCTGAAACACAGGTCTCTGCTATTTTCTAAACCCTCCGAAAAGAAGAAAATAGAATGCTCCTCTGCATTTCTGACACGTGGCTGTAACATCTGCCAGAAATACTGCAAAGTTCATCAGGCAAAGGTCAAAGCTTTGGTTACAGGTTGTAGTTAAAGCATCCAGAGGCAGCAGAGAACTGTGACACAGCTACAGTAATAATATACTCTATTAACCAAGTTTGTTAATATGAACAGCTACAGATTGTGCTTTGCAGCTTTCCCTTGTATAACTCAGTAGTCAGGGGCTGCCTTCTGTGCAAAAGGCTCAGGCAGCAGTTGTGCTAACTGGGTTAGGCAAAATGACAAGTTATCAGATGTGGCACACAAAGAGCTGGGTGTTTTCTACCATCACTCTCCCAACAGAGAGAGAGAGAGAGAGAGAGAGAAGGGGAGGCTACACCCTAGGACTTTTTCAAAATCCTAGATAATCATTCACTTTAACACTGGTCAGTGCTAGCTGGCTACAACTGCAAGTAGCTATTCTAGGAAAAAGAACCTCTTATGAAAATCTGTTGATCCCTGCTAACAATCAAGAATACCATTTCCTAGGCATTTCCTGAAGCAAGCATTACATTCTTGTTTTTACAGGAAATTCCCTACATTCAGAATTACCCATTACCAACCATTCAAAAAAAAAAAAAAAAAAAAAAAATCTGGTACTCCTCCTATATCTTTGTAGTGCACAAGTTGGTTTCATGACCCTAGAGACATCTGGATTGCCAGTCTCAACCGCTGACCTGGCCTGCCAGCCCTACTGACAGAAACCTGTATGGGCCAAACTCTTCAACACCTCATCACAGACACATACAGGATGTGGCCCACTGCTGGAACATACATTTGGCTTACAGGGTAGATTTGCTGAATTACAAATTTGAGAGGCTGAATTCTGCTTTTGCTCCTCCTTATGCATAGCCTGAGCACAAGCCCAGAAGTAACCCAAGACAATCTCTAGTTTTTAGAAATATTACAGAAATATTACTGTTCTAAGGTCACTGCCAAGAGAGGGACACCATCCAAGTGCTCCTTACTTCAAGTTCCTCTCTTTGCTCAATTACAGTAGCCATAAAGATGGGTTGCTACAGCACCTACCCAACACATCACCTAAACACACCTGCCTCCTGCTCTCTTACCTGCTGGAGTTTACAGGAGCATTGCTCCTCACTTTTCTCACGTACAAATCCTACCTGGCAATGAAGGAAGCTGTTTTGCTGAACAAGCTCCTTCCTTATCACTTAGGGAAATTTGATGGTCTTCAAACTTAAGTACAAGTCAATCTCTGTGTAAAGAGAAAGGACTGCAGTCCAACCTCCCAAATCTACTGTAGGACAATTTCTAGGCTGTCATTCCTAACTCATCCACTTCAGAGAAGACAATCTCTAGTTTTAAGAGATCCCCTGCCAGCCATAACAATCATTTTATCTGCTTCTTCCCCAGTAGTTCCTTAGCACATCCAGGGATTCAGGGCAGAGCAAGGCAGCACTCCCCCATACTGCCCAGAGCCAGTCTAAAGAAGATAGGTTCTGCTCGCTGTGGTGCATTTGGAGGAGGAATAAATCTCTCTCCAAGGGATTTTCTAAATTCAAGTGATGGCCTAAGGAAACAAAGCCAGGGTGGGGATGACTAACAGTAGTTGCACAGAAAAAGCAAGGTCTTTCTCTGCAGTTTGAAGTTTTCTGACCACTTTAGCAGCACTTGACAGTCACAGCAATCAAGATTTCTGTACACTATGAAAACAGGCACATTATGAGGCCCTTCTAGAGGGCCCTCCCATGACCAAAATATCCTGCTGGATGGGCTTCCTCTCCTTCACAATAATTCAGAGCACTTGCACCTGGCTGGAGGTAGAACTGAGGCTGTAGAGCCATACCTTAATGGATGGATGCTGTCTGCCCAGGGCAAGACACACACATTTCAGGGCTGAAGTTTTAAGTTTAGGTTTCTGTTACATGGCTTAGAGTAATTAACCATGAATCCTCAAGTATCTCTGTTCTTTGCCCTGCATTGCAAATGCAGGTTTTACTGTGTACCTTGGTTGTTACTGCAGATACCATCTGCAAGGCAGTACCTGCAATGATCCTGAAGCCTAAGGAAGGAGCTGTTCCAGAGCCAAGTAGCAGTGGTTTTTTGCTTACTATGCAAGAGATTAAAACCAAAGATTTTGCCATTCCAGAACAAGCATTCCTTTGCCCTTAACACCTCAGGGTAACTTAGAGTTTAGTACTAAAGTAATCTATGGCATTTTAGAAGGTGGTGCCTGAGAGACTGGCACAAAGGTAGATACCTTCTGTCAAGGATGCTTGAACCAATCACTGACAAGTTCAACTGAATGTCACAAAGTGTCTCAGGAAGGCTTGGCAAGCCTCAGCAAAGCATTAACATCACAATTCCTACCACTAACCATGTTGTAATCTCCTCTTAAGGTTACACAGGTATAATCTCCTGCTAAGGTTACAGAGTGTACTTAAAGCTTTCCCAGGTAACTATTGAGCATTAACAGTCAGTACAGATTGTGCACCTCGTGAATCATAAGGAAGGGAACTCCCTCCACAGCTAGAAAAGCTGTTAAGTTTAAGCAAACACCGTTCACCAGATATTTGCTTGCTTAGTCTCAGGTGTGGTTCTTTCTTCAGCTAGCACCTGCTACCCAGGTCTGCAGCTTCCACCTTAACCTAAGGCTCCAGCAACAACTTGAGCAATGCAATATTGTATTGAAGTACTTCTACCTTGATGGCAGCTGAGCAAGGATAGGATGCTATGATAGCCTTGTGCAGAAGCTGCTTTTCCCTAGCAGAAAAACAGTTTGTTTATACATGGAAACCTTATATCCCTCTTTCCCTACAGAAAGTAGGATGAAGTTTCCTAAGGAAGTATGAATGAGTACCACCTCTCGGCTTTGAAGAAACTGAGCTATGTATTCAGTAGTGTTTAATACAAACAGTTAAACTCAGGAAAGGCTACCACTCATGCCTCAGGATTGGAGGAATGCAGAAGCTACCCTAGGACATGATCTAAACAATATTTTGGACAAAGCTATCCAAATAACCAATCCACAAGATCTGCTCTGAGTTCTGCTGCAGGCACAGGCACCTTCACCACACTGAACACATCCTGTGTTTGTGACCTGATTACACCTGCAGCTGCCAAACTTGTGCACCACAGCTCATACTGTGGGCAAGGCTAGCATGACCCCAGCACTTAATCAAGCAAGCAAAAGAAAATGGGGGAAAATTATGGGAAGACTTTGTTGATAAAGAGGGGGAAGAGGTGCAAGAAGCACTTGCTCTGTGGGGGCATAGCAAAAAGATTCAGTCTCTTATTTTAAGGTTGCCTGTGGAGATTCAATTGCCTTCTCAGCCTATACTTGGTTTAAATTTCAACTTCTGAAGTCTGCTAAGAGGCAAGATTGATAAGAGGCCTTCCAGTAAGTGTGTCTGGGGCAAAGACTTCCAGCCAAGTGGTCTTCCACCACCCCCATCTTTCCCGGGTAGATCCCCATCAGGCAGCAACAGTCAGGCTCCTCTCCCCACTCCAAGAGAGTTTTATATGGCATAAGCCATTTTAAGAGCCATAAATCTACTTAAGCATCTTAAGCCAATCTAGATTCTGTAGCATCAGTTTGATCTTAAAAGTCTTACCAGTTTACAGACAAGCAAAGCCTTTCAGCACCTGATCTGAGGCCTTAAAACTGCATTAAGAGAAAAAGATGCTGTGAAGCAAGAGGACAGAAGCCCAAAGACTAAACAAGCCTGAAATTTGTACATTAGTGCTCCTATTTTCACATTGTGCTCTCTCCCCTTCCTTTAACAGCAGACACTTCTTTCAGTCCCCTGAGATTTGTGCATGACATGAATGGAGCTGCACAGCTACAGCAATTCCTGAACAGTACAAGTACAGGCTTCTGCAACCCTGTTCGTTTTGGTCAGCAGAATGTGGCTGAAGGGGTTAAGTGTCTGCTGTCTGTTAGCAGGGTACAACTCAACACCATGATATTAATCTCAGCACTTCAGCCTCCCCCACATGCTTTCTCTGGACAAGCTCTGCCTGATACAACTACATCATTCAATACAGTTCTTTGTACAGAAATATCTTCTCCAGCACTTTCTTTATCCTAAGTGCTGCCTTCACTCAGTCTTATTAAAACAAACAAAAACCCAAAGAAAAAGCCACCACCAAGAACCACCACCTCTTTGAAGATGTATCTCCCTGCAACACAAACACTTGCAAATGTTACAGGTAGAGATCACGGGGTTGCCAGTGCTGCTCTTCTCTTAAACCAGAGTCTCAGCCCACGGTATTTCAGACAGCTGACGCACGTCTTGGCGAAGGCAGCAGTTCTTGTCTCTCCTCTCAATCCAATTATAAACTCAGACTCATTTCCTGAGCTCTTGTGAGGGAGTACATCCATGCTCCAGCATATCCTACGACTAGACAAGCTGATACTACAGTAAAATACTTAACCCATTCATGTCAGACAAAATTCTCTATATTTGAACATATTCTCTACTGCCTTGCAAGTGTTTCAGCATTTAGAAGATTAGGCAGAAATCCCAGATTTATGACAAAGTTGTGTGTCCCAAACAATGCTCAAAGCTCATGTTTGTCAGCTCCAACAGTAACAGGTGAAAAGCTTTCCAATCTACAGAAAAGGACCAGGCCAAAGGACAGAGTAGCACCCCAGAACCAGTGATCAGAGTTTGCACTGACTTTGGAGAATTCAGATCAAAGCCGGCAAACAAAGAAGAGCTTCCAAGTGAGATTAACAGAGTCAAAACACTGTCAGGTAGATTTTAGAGGAATGTGTTTAGTTATTTCACTTCAGCCACTTCTCCCAGTTATGCTGCCATTCTCTATAGACTCTGATCCCTCAGGCAAGAGACTGACCCTGTCAAAAATGTAAAGAAACAGTGCTGAGCTGCAGCTAGAGATAGCTGGAAAAGATTAGGAACACTGCAGTGCAGAAATGGGATTGTCTTAAGTTTCAGTATGTAACCTTGCAATCTAATTAACAGTTTTACTTGAGTGACTCTGGAGTGACTCCCAGCCTCCCTCAGAAGACAAGACTACTTTTCTACACTTTTAAAGCAAACTTCCCTCTTTTAACACAGCATCCCAGAGCCTCCATTTCTGAAAAGCAGCTCCAGAAAAGTCCACCATCCCCAATCTATGTTACCAGGTCCCACATGAAATTGACACTGAGGTTTTAAGAACAAAGCAAATTGAATTACACATTAGGCTGAATTACATATTGTATATATAAAATTAAAACCACCAAAAAAAGCACCCTCTGTAGTCTTAGCAGTACCTTAATAATACCAACAAAATCTTCATTGCTTGTGGGACTCTGTAGCTCCCAACATATAATTCCCAAGTTGATGCCTGGATTTGATGCAGCACAGAAATTCCATCATTTACTATCAAGGGCAGAAGTACAGAAGCAACCAAGCAGCACACAATTTGATGCAAGCAACAAGGGTTTAGGGTAAGTACTTCACAAAATCCATTCTTGAAGATATTCAAAAGCCATCTGGACATGATCATCAAGGTGGACATGGATATTAAGAACCAGTAGTCTTTAGTATCTTTACTGATGACACAGATAATGGCATCAACTGCATATTCAGCAAGTTTGTAGATGATCCAAAGCTGCACTGTGCAGGTGACAAAACAGAAGGACAAGGTGCCATCCAGAAGGACCTGGAGAAACTCAAGAAGTGGGCTCATGAGAACCTCATCAAGTTCAACAGGTCCGAGTGCAAGGTGCTCCACCTGAGTCAGGGCAGTCCCAGATATAAGTACAGGCTGGGAGAAGTCCTTGAGAGCAGCCCTGCAGAGAAGGACTTGGGTAGATAAAAAGCGGACATGAGCCACCAGTGTGTGCTTACAGCCCAGAGAGCCAAACACATCCTGGGCTGCATTGAAAGCAGAGTGACCAGCAAGTCAAAGGAGGTGATTCTCCACCTCTACATTGCTCTTGTGAGACACCACCTAAAGCACAGCATCCAGCTCTGAAGTTCTCAGCAAAGAAGGGCATTGGCCTGCTAGAGCTGATCCAGAGAAAGGTGACAAAGATGATCTCTCTATGAAAGATCCTACAAAGGCTGAGGAAGTTGGGGTTGTTCAGCCTGAAGAGGACTCCAGGGAGCCCTCATTGTGACATTCCAGTACCTAAAGGGGACTTGTAAAAGAGGAAGAACAACTTCTTACTTTGTTGGTAGATAGTGACAGGACAAGGGGGAACAGTGTCAAACTGAAAGAGGAGAAATTTACATTAGACATCAGTAAGAAATTATTTTCTCAGAGGGTGGAATTATTTTCTCAGGCACTGGAACAGGTTGCTCAGAAGTAGTAGATGCCCAATCCCTGGAAGTGTTCAGGTTAGATGGGCCCTGAGCAACCTGATCTAGTTAGTGCGTGGCATCCTTGCCCCTGCCTGAGGGTTGAACTGATGAGCACTGAGGTCCCTTCCAACTCAAACCATTCTGTGATATGGTCCTGGTGGGCAACCAGCTCTGGGTGGCTCTGCCCTAACAGAGGGGTTGAATCTCCAGAGGTCCTTCCTACCTTAACCATCCTGTGATTAACACAAGGGCTGTAGTAAGTCACTGTAATAAGCTCCTCCAGATTCTCCCAGGATCCTCCAGGGACCTCTCTTCTTCAGGAACACAAGGGGTCCTGGCACCCTGCCTTAGGGCAGGTCTGTGGCCTACCCTTCATCCTGCAAAGTAGATTTACAAATACCTACCTGCTGACAGAATAAAGTTCCATTTTCTCCCACACTTTCTAAACTGAGATATGGACAGAGACTTCATGGGAGACTTCTCACTTCTGCACTTCTACCCAGTGCACAGGAGTATTATGGCAGCTGACAAGCAAAGCAAAAGCATTTGCAGAAGTAGAGACTATGTTGGTTTCTGTTATGAGGCTGCAGGAAAAAGCTTGAAAGATTCAGGGAGAGGAAAAAAGTCTCCTGTATTTTCATGAAAGGGACAGGCTTACACTTCACTCACTAAATGAATGAGCAAGCAACTTTTTGGGCCTGACATGTGACTCCAGACACAGAAGCAGCTCTTGGCAAGTACAAAAGCCATCTACTTCCCCCTGACACCCCTTCTCCAGGAGGGAAGTGAATGTATGCCTCTGCAGCAGGAAGAGTTCACTCTTGTACAGAAAGAAAAAGATGCAGTAGATAAAAAAGCTACCCATGTCACTGAGCTAAAGCTGCCTTTCAGCAGGAGCCTCTCCTCCTTTTATCCTTTATCAGTTGTACAGAACCCAAAGAAACCAGGCTCAAGTTAAGCCTTTAAATTCCCTTCTCAGACTCCTCAATTTATTCTTCATGCACTTCAGCACAGTTTCCTTTACTCCTCCAGTAACTCTCTCTACTGCATGCTCTCAGGTTCCTCTAGCAAAGTTCCTCAGCCCAGAAAAATGCTGATACAAAAGCTTCCAAACACATGTCAGTTCATCTACAGATGTCAGCTTGCCCTTCAGAAGCACTGGGAGAGTCACTTCTGTGCTCAGGATACAGTAATTTTTAGCACAACCACACAAATCTCCCCAAAATAGTCAGAGCACAGTAATCTCCACATGAGCTTCCACAAAGGATGCACACATAGCACCAAAAGGAGGGACATTTTCTAGAAGTACTGCTAATTTTACCACACACAAGTTACTGGTTGCATGGTTAAGGTGCATGCACTCCTACTGTAGCCTGGCACCTTATTCTGCTGTCCATGATAAAGATCAGCTTTTTGCTTAGCAATAATGACAAACCACCAGATTTTTTCCCTTCTTAGGACTTGACTAAGTAAGTTTATGATTTTGACTTGTACTGTCAAACAAGTGTAATTACATAAAACTTAAAGTACAATTTCTCAAAGGCAAGCAACTGCAAGTAGCAAGCTGTATAGAAATCCTATTAACATTTCTGCTCTTGGCTTATCTGAGAGCATAGCATAAAATATCTGTGAAACTGTAAAACTCTGTCTAGTCAGCAGCAAAGTGCACTAGTATGATAAATTCACAGACAAATAGCCCCAGAAATGTTTCAGGTCATAAGAACCTGCTCCTGATCCCCCTTCTTCAACCAGTCAATTCACACCTTTAGACCAGTAATGGGTTTTGCTACAAACCCTTCAGAGAATCAGCCTGTTCATGAGGTACCTAAAAGCTGACAATAGACACTGAGCCAGTTACAGCTTTTCCAAGCAGATAAGCCCATAATGAAGACAAGCCCTTATTACTCATCTACATTTCTCAACTGCAGAGTTTCAGTGCACCCTCCTAAACTTAAGGAAGTATGACCTAACAAAGCAGTGCTAATGGCACACCACCAGATTGTTGGTAGAAAGTACTTGTGCAGCAGCTCACTATTACTGGGAATCTCTCACTTGAAAACCCAGAATAAGCTGCGTTGTTTTCCCTGCAGCATCAAACAAGACACATTACCTACTCCTTCACAGTGCAGCACTTTACCAGGCACCCATTTAACTGTGCAGTGCTTGAAGTGTCCTGTTCCAGATGGAGAGTGTCTGCTGCTTGCCCAAACTGCTAAATTCCACATCCAGCTGGGAGGCACCAATTCCTACAGTGCTTCCAAACAGATTTGGAGCAATAGCTATCACTACTAAAAGGATCTTGGACACATCCTGCCAGGCCTGCAAATTGGACAAACTCAGGATGTGGGCTTGAATACTTCTGCACTGCTCTTAATCTCATTTAACAGATAAGAGGGAGAATCCTTTAACTGTGCATGCAGCAACCAGCAGCGATTCACTAACAAACCAACTGCACTGACAGCTTTTTTTTCTAATATAATACAGATAATGCATCAACCTTTAGATTATTATGACCACTGAAGTTGTCCTTATATTAATAAGTACTCTGAGATTTTATCCAATGGATATGTCCTTGACTGACTTTTAATGCTGCTTGAGCTGAGTAAATCCTGTTAAGAGACATTTGCCCCTACTCCAAGTCACACTAGGACAGTAAATTAAATTAAACTGTTAGCCTAGAGAGATACTGCTGTCACATAAATCAACAGACAGTCATAAAACACTAATCGCTCCAAAAGCTGAAGGTGGCAAAGATAAGGGTCAAGCAAGTTTGTCCAGTGATGATTCCACAAAAAGATATGAAGCTTTAAAGGACTCCCAGGTCCTAGAAGACTTGAGCATACCTGCCTCCATCAGATCCAACTTTGGACATGAGATGCTACTTTTTGCTGCTAGGTGACATTACAGGCAACCTGTATTTCCTTTGTAACAACCTACACAGGTCCAGATCATGAAAGTGCTAATCTCTCAAGATCTCCAAGCAGTATTAATATAGTTATGCACCATCTAGTTGTGTTCCAGCCTATTCCCTACAAAAGGAAGTTTTCCTAAATATCAGCATGCATGGATAAGCATCCAGGCTCCTCATTTATATTTCACAGCAAAGTAAGTAGAATGAGTTTAACCATTCATTTTACTGAAATATATGATAGTGGACAAAACTGGAAACACGTATCTTAATGCACACAAACTCAGGTAGGCGTTTCTCCTTATTCTGGTGCAGTTGATGTGATGAAAACTACAGGGAGAGGAAAGAAGTGCAGGTTTAAAGGAGCAAAATTTCAAAGATACTGAGCTTCATTTCTAAAAGTAGACAGGAAATGAAAGAAAGGAAGGGGAGGAGGTGACTGGGGTTTTTTTAGTTTTTTGTGGGTTTGGTTGTTTGTGGGTTTTTTATGTTGGGATTTGTGGTTGTTTTTTTCTTTTGGTAAAGAAACCACACCTCCACTGATTTTAGTAACCAGCTGCTCCAAAACTGCACTGTTCCACAAGTTGCCTCCTCCCAGTATGGGACCTGAAACAGAACATCAGTGCAAACTCCAAGAATAAAGCTTTACACTGTTATGTGAAATCTAAGTTTAGCATCACTCCCTATTGCACAAGCTAATTCACCACACAGCTCATTTCACAACTGTAAATGTCAAACAAAAAAATACATATATTCATAGCCATTTGAGTACTGGTCATGCCCTAGTTTAATGGATCCGTTGTGTTTAACAGAATAGTCTGGTAAACTTTTCAAGCTTTATGGATAAGGACTACTCTAGCTACTACCCAGGTTATTATTACACCAGATTTGGCACATCACAGCTCGGCCATCGGCACAAAAAACTACTACAGAATAACTCAGAGCTTAAACAGCTATGAATACTGCAATCCACAAGTTTTCATTCTGGTAAAAACTTGACCAGGATATTGAAGAGGTGGAAGTTGAAACACTGCCTTGCATACAGCTAGTCCTCAGTTGTCAATCCACAAGTGTGCCCTGTAGCAGGGAGCTGTGATACAACATTATTACTAAGCCATCACATCCCTCAAAACACTGCTGGCACCACCTTGCATGAAGGGCAACGAAGGCCTCTTCAGTTATATCACCTTGGAACAGGAAGACTAGAGAAGTTATTTTACTTGGCACTTGCTCTATCCTTAATTCATCAATTCTCCCTTCTAAAAATATTTAAAAGTCTTCTCAGCTCCTCTTGACAAAAAACAGAGGTCTTGCTTTGACTTTTGTATCCCTCTTCTCATATTTTCACTTTCTCAGAAGTTGGTTTTGAACAGGAAAATACTCTTCATTTGGGATGGGAGGGAAGTATGTTTCTGGGATTCACCAAGATGAAGTTCGGTCTTGAATTGTAAATAAGAAACAGAAGCATACTAAAGACTTCATGTATCAGAGGGCTAACACAGAATGAGTGTCTGTACATTCACTCCAGTAAAGCTCTCCCTTTTGCCATTTATCCCAAAAACACTTCCTCACCACAGAGGAAGTACTCAGCACATCACTCTGCTGATTCCATTGACACTCAAGTTGTCTTCTTTCTTATACAACCTCCAGAAATCTGTCATGCCAAAAAACCTGCACAGTGACAGGCACAGAAGCCAATCAAAACCACTCAGCTTCAAAGCAGCAACTCCAACAGGTTTCACTTGCTACTGTTCAGAAATGTGCAGAAACTAATTCTTCCTGCTCACCGCTGCTCATGAACCATAGTACTCATGTTCATCTGCAATTCACACACAAAGGTAGCAAAGCAGGATGCCCCAAATACCCTTAAGGGTGGTGTACATTTCCCAGTTAAACATTTGGTCAGTATCTGTGTTTTACCGTAGAACGGTTTGGGTTGGAAGGGAGCTCCAGTTCCCCTGCTAGGGACACCTTAAACTATATCAGGTTGCTCAGATCCCCATCCAGTGTTTCCATTGGACCTTCCCAATGTCCAGTGGACCACCAAAAACGTCCAATGTTTTGAGGAATCAGGCTTCCACCACCTCTCTGGACAACCTGTTCCAGTGTTTCACCACCCTCATCATAAAAAATTTCTCTATATCTAGTCTGAAGCTACCCTCCCTTTCAGTTTAAAACCACTATCCCTTGTCCTATCACAACAGGTACTGCTAAAAAGTCTGTTGCCATCTTTCTTATAAACCTCCTTTATCTACTGAAAGGCTGCAGTAAGATTTCCCTGGAGCCTTCTTTTCTCCAGGCTGAAAAAGCTCATCTCTCTCAGCCTTTCCTCATATAATAGGTGTTCCACCCCTCCAATGATTTTTATGGCCTTCCTTTGAACCTGCTTCAACAGGTCCAAATTTTTCCTTGTTTAGGGAGCACAGAACTGGACAATACTCCAGGTGGGACCCCATGAGATCCAAGAAGAGGGGCAGAATCACCTCCCTTGACCAGCTGGCCACTGCTGCTTTTGATAAGGCCCAGGGTGTGTTACGGCTTTCTGGGCTGCAAGCACACACTGTTGACTCATGTCCAGCTTTTCATACACAAGCACCAGCCTAAGTCCCTCTCAATCCCTTCATTCCCCAGCCTGCACTGATACCACAGGTTGCCTTAACCCAGAATAATTTACAGGAACAAATTACACACTTCAGAGTGTGAACAACTTGCAGCTCAGAAGTTGGTGTTTTAAGCAATGCACCCAGAGGGGAGCATTAGGCAGAAGGCTCACCTACCATTGCAGCTGTGCTCTGAGAGCACCAACCACCTTCCTTACAGGATTGCTGGATTGTTAAAACCAAGTCCTCAAAACCGTCTTTGAACCTGAAGGATCCCCATACATGCACCAGCAAAACCATGAAAAACTCCTGCTTCTTTAGATAAGTGCTTACTCTGTATTGTCCAACCAACCCAATCAGTGGGATGGTTGGACAATACAGAGAAGGTACTGCATCAGTTAGTGCAGCCCAGCACTCAGAGTCCACACCCTGCAATACATGCAGCACCTCTCTGGCCCTTGTTACGTGCCTGGTGAGCAGCTGGCTTTTTCCTCCTTTGATATTAAACAGAATTAAACAAGTTTATATTGAATGCCAGCAGTGCTGGAAATGAATACTCAAGAATGTATTTGCAGTACACTGATTTCTGCAGAAAAAGTCAACTGTTGGAGACACCACAGTCCAAAACAGAATTCTCCCCCCATACTAATCAGAGATTCCTCCAGAAAAACAAAAGCAACTAAGTTGACTAAGATTAACCTGAAGGCCAGGAAAACAAAATTTGTTTGCATCGAAAAATCAAGACTATATTCATAAAGAGCACTGCACTATATTCAAATTCAGTCACTGCATTTCCTTTTCCCAAGAAGCATACTACTACCTGCTTAGTGTTCACACTAGTTCTGCTATATCAAATTTTAACATGTTCGATATACAAAGCTCAAGCAGCATTCCCAAAGTACAGACAGGTGTCTCTGTTGTACCTCATCATTTACTAGAAGTGCACTAAGAAATCCAAATGTATTTTAGGAAGGCTAGTATTTAAGACTGATTGCTATAAATAGTTATTTAAATGGTAGCAGCAACTCATTATTCCTTCAGAGTTTTCAGGCAAGGAAGTTTAGAGTGGGTATCTAAAACACATCTTTACTGCAGTTAAGGACTACCTTATTGGAGAAAATAACAGTAATGTTTCAGAGTCTTCCCCTCCTTCCAAATTATCACACTTAAATCATATGACAGTAGCAGCCAGCTAGAAGTGCAGTAGAGTTTTTGGCAGTTACACTACATGAACAACAATTTCCATGATTCGCAGGATCCCCCCAACAAGCTAGGGGCTGAAGTCCTCACACACCCTGAACCAGGAGCTGGTGGAAAAAGGTACTGTGCAGGGATCCAACCACGGCCTGAGCCCTGGAAGAAGTAGAGAGCCAGACCCACAATGTGCTCAGTCTTGTTCAACAAGATCAGGGATGAACACCTGCTTGGCAAACAGCAGCACAGCACCAGTTTGCCATTTCAGACAACGGGAAGCTGGGGCTGTGACCTTCTTCAGATGTCCAGAGAGTTCTCTTCAAGGTCGTCTGCAGGAACTTCTGTTCCCTGTTCCTTCAAGTGTCTCCAGAGGTGGTGATAGACCACACGGCAATGCTCTGAACACAGCAGGTGGACCCATCCCTTTCCTGAGGGCCCATGACATACTTGGGATACCAGAGCTGCACAGGGGCCCCAAATGGCATACTTGGGATACCAGAGCTGCACAGCACCTAGAGAGACTGCCCACGCAGCAGACAAAAAGGCTTCTCACAATTCAGAGCAGAAGGTAAAACATACCTGCCATGCAGGCACCAGAGCAGTCTTAAGAGAAAGACAAGAAGTCATTTCAGGTCTTTCCTTTTACTCAAGAACAAACTCCCTGTTTAAAAAAAAAAACATTCTGGAACACAACACTTGCAAGTAGCTTGCTGAGGAGACAAAACAGAGCATGAATGGTGCTTTCATGAGCTCATAGCTCAAAGCAAAGCACATTGCAGTAAAACAGCCTGTTTTCCTGCTGCCAAGACAGTGACATCTGGCAAGAGGAAAGTCAATATTTAAATCAGGCTCCATTCCCACCCCATGCCTAGGCTGGTACTACTTCTGATGCTCCTCAGAGCTGAGTGCACGTCAGCTGCTCAGCAAAGCCTCTTCAGGGACTGCCTGGCACAGATTTTTGGTGCTATGGAAACGGCCTGCACAGCGCCGTGTGAGCCACGCACCGAGCCTGTGTGTGTGCAGGCACAGAGCTAACCTCTGCAGCAGTAATCAAAGCAGCTCTGAGCAGTCAGCAGGTTAAAAACACTGACTGATCTGGGCACTTTCTGCTCTGCCTTCCCCTGCTTTTCAAGACTCCACAGATGTACAGATGTAGGCAAAACACTTTTGAGATGTGCTGAAGGGATTTCTCTTCTGTGTAATAGTACAGACACTAGAGAGAAAGGTGCACTCCAGCCAGTGGGAGCTGTGCCCATTTCATAACCTAGACCCTTCTTTTGAGTAGGAAGTACTGGTTCCTACTTAAAGGACAGCTTCTTTAAAGATGTTTATAGGCAAGTCCTTGTACAGCCCCATTCCTGGGAACCTGTGTAAGGAAAAGCAAGGGACATCAAAACTCTGATGTACTCCTGCAGGGACTACAGGGTATCAGTAGATGCAAGTTCAATGAAATGGCCTTCTTCAAAGGCAGCCTGTCCTGGCAGCAGCTGCAATTGTCCACCACTGTGTTATTCCCAGGGACTGGATTGCTGTAGAACACTGCAATGAACATCAGACAGAGATGACTTGAGTAGAAGCAGAAGGGGACTTTATTTCAAATTCTGCTATCCTGATCAAATCAATCAAGACTTTCTAATGTCATGATGTGATACACATTTAGGAGAGAACAGACAAAGAAGCATGAGTAAGATCACCTATTGCTCATCTTGGGATCCCTGCTAGTAGTTTAATTTAAATACTTCAGGCAAAAAGTAAACAGTGCAAAAGAGACACAAGCAACATCTCCAATACTCATAACTGAAATACACAGCTTTGCCAGGCTAAGAAGCAATTAAAAAACATTACTTACAAAGCTTTGTTTTCAACCTTTTTGAGTTTTTTCTCATGAACCAACATTACTGCCATACATGGAGCCCAATCCTAGTAAAGCACAGGAGGAGCACCTGTCTGAAAACACCAACTCCAGCCCAGGTTGCTTCCCTTGGCACATCTTTTCATCCTTGACCGGGGGTTAGGGGGTTCTGATGAAGCACCACTTCCCTCTAGCTGCTAGACTAGGGAAAGCTAAACAGGAAAAACACCTGTTCTTCTGCCTCTGCTTGCCTAACCCACCACCCCCAGGAAGCTGCAGGTGCTCCCCAGCCTCTGTTACCCCACAGTACAACACAGGCATTGCTAGTGACAGAACATAAGCCTTGAGCCAAGCTTGCAAGGCCCCAGGACTAGAGACTGGTCAGGCTTGCTCTGTTTCTCCCCTTCTTAATTTGCCTGTGGGTTTGTTTTACTTGATGTGTCTCAGAGTAGGGACACAGAATGTGAGAAGACAGGCATGGTACAAGTAAGGAAGCAGAGGGTTGACAATGGCAATCCCATGGCTGTAAGAAAGTCATCAGTCACCAGTGGAGATGTGCAGTTGGACAAAACTATTTTAGAGATAACAGAGGAATAATATCTAGCATATATAAAAGGCACTTTCTATAATAGATTTGGATGAAACACAGAGCTTGCAAAGCCATGAAAGAAACAGCAGATACATAAAAAGCACACATAACAGAAGGATTCCAGTGGATCCTACAGTGAGGAAGAAACCACCACCATCTTAGTCCTCCCAGAAAAGGAGTTACAATATGACAACTTGCTCTAATACCCCTGCCACCACCACAATGATACTAAAAGCCTCAGAAGCCAGGGGAAGGATGAATAAACCACCAAGAAAAAGGTGCAGAAACTAAGTTTGTATGTTAGCTTTATTATTACTAAGACTTCATCTGCATAATAGCCTTTTTCTAAACTAATTATTGAATTAGATTGCTAAAATTTCAATCACACTAACAATAAACAGGTTTTCTTTCCATGTACACACACAAAGTGTGCTTCCTCTATCTATGAAGTTTTTAAGTACAGTACACATTTGTTGTTCTGCTGGGAGGCTACAGGCAGGAGAGGTGCAGTTCAGAAGCCTGTCACTCCAAACCACAAGTGTCACAGCATGTACCTACAGACTTCAGTTCTGCAGAAAAGGGAGCATTCTAGGCTTGGCCAAAGCAGCACTTGCTGGGCCACTCCACTGTCAGTCAGCATCCAAGGACACTTACTGCTCTGCTCTCACACTCTGGAATAGAGAAGTCAGTTTGCAAAACAGAAATGCTCTCAGTGACAGCATTCACAGCACAGCAGTAGTGCTCATTTCCTTCTAGACAGCATCAATCCACCCCTTTCTGCTCAGGAGCAACCAACAGCACAGTGAGCACTATTCCACACACCAGCATTCGCTGGCAGCCAGTGCTGTGCTGCTCCCCCTACCCCACCCAGGAACAAGTGGCTGCAGACTCTGCAGCTGTAATTGTACTTGCACTAGCAGAAAATCCATACAGCCATCTACACCTCTGCCAGAAAGAAGTGTTTTCATAGCAGGGCAAGGATACTCCAGACCAGTTAGCCTGACTCATGGTATCATCCTGCCAAACAGCCAAAGCCAACACACAGCTATATATTCTTTCACCTCTGCTCCCTTAACTGGAGGCAGAGGAAAAGGAGGAAGACAAGTAAGAGGAAAAGACAGGAGTGACACTGAACCTTCAGGAGAGATCCAGATTAGAAAGTTCTGGGTAGCTGTCTGTTACTGCAGCCCTTTTCAAAAGAGAAGGCTTGCAGTAGAAAGCCTGTCCTCCAATACAAGGTTGTTGAGTGAAGGTTCCCAATCACTCTGGCTAACACACCCAAATATGAGCAATTCTGAAGACACTCTCCACCTTTAACAGGAGAGAAACCTGTCCCTCTGGAGACTTCAGCTGAAGCTGATATAGAATGACTGTGTTGGCTGAACAAGAGCATTTCAATTTAGTGCTTAATCTCATTTAATGCTTGCTTTCCCTTTCAGTCACCCTTTGTTTGACATTTTTCTGCTTACTCACTGCAGGATATTAAAAGAACAAGGGTAAACACCTCCCTTCCTCCATATAGGAAATCTCAAATTAGAAGTGCCCATATTACAAAGACTTCAGTGGAGGCAACAGGGGGGCCATCATTCTCCTACCTGGAGCATCTTGTAAAAGCACAAAAACCCCACACCTATCAGGTGTCTGCTGCACAGGGCTCAGCAAATGACACTGTTGCTCTCTCCTATTAAATTAAGGAGGAGTTTGGATTATTTTATTTTGAAAATTGGTGAAAAAACACTGGCTTTCAAGAACACTCCCTGCACTGTATCTGCTGCCATGGAAACATCAATTTTTGAAGAGATACAGCACATATCCTCCCTTACCTGCAGCAATGTCCAGCACCCTCAGGAATCAGCAATCCACAAACAGCTCACTGATTTTACATGGCAAATCTAGGCCCTTGTTTTCCTACAAGACTTCTCTGTACTGGCTGAGGGACTTCCTGCCAATAGAAACTGCCAGGACATCTTCCTGTTAAAGGAGCAAACAGTTGTGAAGAAACAGGACAAAGCCTTTCCAACACTCAGGTAGCCAAAGCAGATTTTGGGATGTCCTTACCCAGCAGGGTCAGTGCATGGCAGAAGGCATCAGAAGCCCCAACACCCACCTCCTTTATCACCCAGCTCCTCCTGGGACTATACTGACATCTGGCTCACAAAGCAGAAGTTGTTAGTCAAAGGCTGCTGTATTCAGCAGCTGTAGAAGACAAGGGGAAAAAAATGTACATACAAGATAGACAGGAGCATGAATAGAGATATGAATGACTTAAAAATGAATAGAGATAACATTCCCAAGGCTGAGTAGCGCAGTATGTGGTTACTGACAGCCCTTGCAGATGGAAGGGGCTTTGCTCTGCAGCCGCCAAGCACAGTTCATAGCAGCTCAACAGCACTCGTGCCCAGGCCAAGAGAGGTGTTAACATATGGCAGCCAACTTACAGCCATGAAAACCAGCTGTTCCCACTTCAGCCACAAAACATTCAGATCAAGCAAAGCAAGGTACTTGTTCAGTCTCCACCAGCACATTCTTAAACCAAAGCCAAGTTGCAGTGCTTTATTTTAGGCCAGAAATGTCAGCCTGAGCCTCCAAGGCCTTCCATTGCTTTGGTGGGCATTCGCAGTGGGAGAAAGGGGGAACTCATGGGCTGCTTCAAAGTGTGGGAAACTGGAATAAAAAGGAATTGCATCAGTTTCATGTTGGATTTTAAAAGCCCCAAGCAGTTACAGCTTGGCCTCATTGGAGGATCAAAGGATCCTTAGCTAAGCTTTCCCTGCACCAGAAGGGTGAGAGCAGACCTTACCCTGCCTGAGTGAAGGACTGTATTGACTGCTTGGGACAGCAGTCATTGTAGGGAACAGGGAAAAGATCCATGCATACCACAAGCAACAGATTCTTTCCACAGTTGGAGCACAGGGCTGGCCCCCCTATCCACACCCTACGGAAGTGGGTGTGAGTATGAATGAAGAGTTCAAGTTACCCTGCAATGCTCCAGCACTGCAGAGGGCAGGGACAGCTGACACTGCTCCAGCCTCCAGCTGCCCACCCAACAGTTGTGCATCAGCTGCTCCAGAATCCCTCCAACACAGCACACTGATCCCCCATGTTTCTGTACCTCATTCATGCACTGGCTGAGACAGGAGGACAGCAATGCCATCAAATAACTATGTAATGCCACCTCACCTCAGCAGGACCCTCAGCCTGAGTCAGAACAGGGTTTTCCCCACCAATACAGTTTTTCTTGCAAAAGAAATGAAAGCCTGCTTCTGTTCAAGGGACCTACTCATGTAAGTCTTCTGATATTTCTGTCATCTTCAAGTCACTGTTACAGACACTCAGCTCAGTGAAATCATTCTTTGCAGTTCCCACAACAGCCGTCCACTTGTATTTACTTACAAGTGTTTGATTTCACAATTGCACATTAAGTGGAAAAAAAATCATACCAACAGTACTGCAAGTACCTAGTGATAAGAAAACAAATAAAGCAGTAGGAAAAGGTGCAGCTTTGTCCAATAGGACAATGGGGGAAACCTTGTCCTACTGCCAGCAACAAGTTCTTTCTGCACAAAAAAAGGAATATTCAAGTCCATTCTGTCAGCCCCAAAAGCGCAAGTCAAGGCTACAGGAAAAGAAAGGCTTACATAGTCTCTCAAGAAATCACATGTAGTGTTTTGGGACTCCTTTTAAGTACCACAAAAGCCTGAGGATTTTGAAAGACATCAGATTATATAAGTGAAGTGTTGCTGAAGCATAAGAGGAACCCCTGAACACAACGCTGGAGATGGATTGTTACCAGACAACTGTGCTGTGGTGCATGTGTTTGTGAGACTGCTCAGTGGCACAGTCTCCCTATTCAGAACACTGCTTCCACTGTAGGGGCAGCTT
Source organism: Emberiza elegans (assembly GCA_024865655.1). NCBI lineage: Eukaryota > Metazoa > Chordata > Aves > Passeriformes > Fringillidae > Emberiza > Emberiza elegans. The sequence goes on along the minus strand of JALJVW010000175.1, from coordinate 42,432,966 downwards.
CATCCTTATTTTTCCACTGGTAAACTGTACCAGCACCAACAGTAACAGTGGCAAGTCAGAGAGAGACTCATTTTGCAAGCAAAATCAGGTGTGGTTGGGGTTTGGTTGTTTTGCTTTCCTTTGGTGGGGGAGAGCATGGAGGAAGAGGGGACAACAGCATCTTTGTGAAAGCACAACTGCAGTTATTAATCTATTCAGCAACTAAGCCCATACAGTAAATCAGATTTTTGTTCATGACAAGTTAAAGCAAAGCAACAGAACAAGGGACTCCTCATCTCAGGATAATATTATATCCATTTGGCTTGAGCTGACACTACTGCTTTGGTGCCTGTAATCACAGAGCAAGAGACTCTGAGTGCTTGGAGACCTATTTCCAGAGCTGTTGGAGAATCACATGGAGCCATCCAGCCAGTCCAAATATCCCTTCACTGGAAACAAAGACACTTCAAGTGAAAAGTTGCTCAGTGATTCTGATGCTAGGCTAGGAACAACATTTTAAGGACTGCTACCAAACCTGACTGCTCAAGAGAAAGGAGAGACTTAAGCACGTTCTACACCTGGAGCATTAGCCTTGTCTAGTTTGGCTGCAGTCTTGACCACAACCTAGATTTTCTTCCTACCTCCTAATTACCACTATCTGAGAAAGCTGTCACCATAACAACACAGAGTGCAACCTCTGACTCGCAATTTTAAACAAATTCATTTCTGTTTGGAAGCAGTAATCCAGAATGTTTATGCTGGCACCAGAGACAGGACCCGATGGCCTGGACTTTAACCATATATGTTGGCTTTAGTGAGTAATAATTTGTATCATTAAGCAGTTTCCAATGTAAGCACTCAAGTTTGCCAAGAAAGGTGGTCTTTGAAGTCTAATTGGCAGGGTATTAGAAGCCTTTAATTAACTGGCACAAATGCATTGACTATTCTAGATTTTTCCACTGTACCTGCAGATCTCCATGAAGAGGAACCAGCACAATTACTCCAAAAAGAAGGCAGAGGAAGAAGGTGTTGCACCACGTTTCTCTGTAACAGTCCCTTACATCACACTAGGTACACTATTCTGACAAACATCCTGAGGTGCAATACCCTCTTTGTACGAAGCAATTTATAACAGAAATGAGTACAACAGCAAAACAAGCCTCTAGTAAGTGTCAGGACTGTCACTAAAGTATTTCAAAAGATCATGCTATTTTACTCTCCTTTCCCATCATTAGTTGTTTAAAACCCTGCAGTTGCAATAAAGACATCTGCCTTTTTTATAGCAGAGCCTCAAGAACTTTGAGACAAATACTGAAATCAGTTTTAATGCTCCTGCAGTTGGAATTAAAATTCTGAAGGAACTATCAGCTGTGCTATTTTCTGGCACAATTCTGTTTGTTGGTACCCAAGAATATGGTTTTGGGGCTGTTTTCTTTCCTTTTTTGGGGAAGTTTGTTGGGGTTTTTTGGTTGGTTTTTTTTAGAATTTATACTTATATTGAAGACAGACACAGCACTTCAAAATGGTTGAAGGAACCTCCCTGAGGTGATTCAGCTCCTCACCAGATTACCTTCTGCTCAGGCAGAGATAGCCTGACCTTTTGTGTAAATACAGAGAAACTCAGAAGGCATTGTTAATTGTACAAGTGTACTACACAATCCCCGAAACACTTAACTGGGAGCAAATCAAGGCTGGCACCTGCTCAACTGGCAGAGCACAGAGCTTCACCATGGCAGAGCAAGGGGTACATTCCCAGCAGCTCCTGCACCTCCAACATCCCAGCTGCCACAAGTGCAGGCTTCCTGCCATCCCCAGCATGCCAAGCAGGAAAACCCTGAATGAAATCAGCCCAAGGGTGCAGACACTGAGCTGGGCCAAGCAGCCCTGCCAGCTTACTGCAGGTAACTTAGTGACCCCAGCCTGCCCTACCTCGTCTAGAGGAGAGCAGCTGGCGTGTCGTTCAGTACCACACCATAAAAAAGATCCAACTGATTCATGAATGGGTTGGATAAATGTAATACACCTCTGTGGGATAAGCTTATACAGCAAGAGAACGTGCTTTGCTTGCATTTATGTCAGTTTCCATCAGGGCACCAACTATTATCTTGGGCAAGCAGTCCCAAGGCTTTTGGGTTTCAATAAGCCATGAAGTTTTAGGAAGGCAGGCAGGACACCAGTCTTCCCAGGCAAAACGCACACCGGTGAAGCACCACAGAGGCGCCGGCCCTGCTGCCGCTCAGCGGCCGAGGGACAGCTGCCCGAACAGCTGCCAGCTGTGGAGCAGCCCCGGGCTGGAGAGAATTAAAAGGGAACAAACCCTGCGCACAGCGCTGGTCAATCGAAAGTTGCACACTCGTATAGTGGAAGAGCTTTACTTTTACTGCAGGGTGAAAGCAGAAAGTTTATTGTCCCCGCGAAGCTCCGCGGGAAGGCCGGGATGAGCTGCCCGGGCATCCGCGGCTGGGGGGGCCGGCAGCGGCCCCGCGCTCCGCCGCCCGGCCCCGGTTCCGCATTTCCCGAGCCGACGGCGGCACAGCCTTGCCCAGGCCGCGGGCAGCGCCTTCCGCACCGCCCCGGCCCCAGCGCTGCCCGGCCCGGCTGGGCTGGGCTGAGCAGGGCAGGTCCGGGCCGAGCAGCGAGGGCTGCGAGAGCCACCGCCGGCCCCGCCGCGCCAGCGCCGCCCGGGGCGCAGCGGCAGCGCCCACCCCCGCCATACCTTGGTCCCTCGGGGGCTCCATGGCGGCCCCGCGCCCGTCCTGGTGCCCGTCGCGGCTGCCCCAGCCCGGCTCGGCTCCGCTCGGCTCGACGCCCGCCCCCGCCTGGGTGGCAGCGGAGGCACCGCCCGTGCCCGCGGGGCGGAGCCCGCCCGTCACTCAGCGGCGCGGCCCGCCCAGGTGAGCGAGCGCCGCCCGCCCCGCACAGGTGAGCGCGGCACGGCCCGGCCCGCCCGGGGGAGCCGCCCCGAGCCTGGCCCCTGGTCAGACCCTCGCCGGCTGTACCCCCGCTCCAGGGCAGCGCCTGGCTCTGCAGTGCTGCTGCACCTCGGCTTGGTGCGGGCTGACACCGCGTGGCACCGCCTCCGGGCGGAGAGGCGCAACCAAGCTGCTGCCCGCAGCTGGTGCGACGGGCAGGAGGAAGCTGCCTCCGAAGAGATCCAGTTCACAGAATCAGTTAGGTTGGATAAGACCTCTGAGGTCACCGAGTCACACCTATGACCAGCTTGTCAACTAGACCATAGCACTAAGTGCCAAATCCAATCTTTACTTAAGCACCTCCAGGGACGGTGACTCCATCACCTCCCTGAGCAGCCCATTCCCATGTCTAATCCCCCTTTCAGTGAAAAAGTTCTTCCTAATGTTCAACCTAAACCACCCCAAGCACAGCTTAAGACTGTGTCATCTTGTCTTGCTGCTGATAGCCTGGCACAAGAGGCAGATTTCCACCTGGCCACAATCTCCTTTCAGGTGGTTGTAGAGAGTGATCAGATCACCCCTGAGCCTTCTTTTCTCCAGGCTAAACAACCCCATTTTCCTCAGCCATTCCTCACAAGACTTGTGTTCCAGACCCTTCTCCAGCTTTTGTTCTTCTCTGGACATGCCCCAGCACCTTTGTGCGGCTGTGGAATCTTCCTTCTGGTTGTATATCAAAATATACCCACCCACACAAATTGTGCTGCATTATGAAAGTTAAACTGTGATTTTATTCTCACTTTAGAGATTGCCCAGCCAGACTCACTAGCATTTATACCAGGCAAGCTAATTGCCTTGGCTGCCTTAAAGAGACTTCAGCAGCTGAAGAGAAAACCAACAACTCCTCCAGCTGCAATCCTAGCTGCAATCACAGCTCTTTCTATTAAAATATCATTAAGTGCAGAGTTTTCATTATGCATTTTGACAAGCAGGCTGCCTTACCGAGAATATTAAGCTACCAAATAGATCTTTGCTTCACCCTTTTCAAATCCCTGGCCTTGACATCTATGGATTTGATTGTTTGAAAAGATCAATGTTTGTGCAGAATGAGCAGCAAGGCCTCCATGGCAGGGCTGTGTGAATAGCCAAATTGTCCCCAGCGTTCAGCATGCACCGTCACATGCTAAAGCACAGCACAATAGAGAGTCATGAGGTGCCAACTCAGAATGTCCTTGCTTTGGATAACAAACAGCAGCAGCAAATCCAGGTAGCTTTCAATCCACAAGGCAGCTGAGGAATGTGAGCTTTTGCTAGGGAAAAGGAAAGCATGTTTATATTCTAGGATATGCATAGCTGCAGCAGGAGGTTGTTAGAGTGATACCATGAAAATAGGAAGTCATTCAGAATATACCCTGCATTTTTTTCCCAGATACATGACTCAACACAAATTCATCCCCCATATCTCAGATATGTTTTATGGCGGTTTCAAAAAATAAATTCAAATAGATATTTGAGAGTACATCTGCTTCTATTAAAAAAAAAACCCACAAATTTTTTCCCCCACAGTACTCCACTTGAAGTCCCAAGCTTTCCCACTGACCAGCTGATATGTGATACATTATCTGTAATCACAGTGGAAGAATATCAGTATCAATAAAATTTGCCCCCCTTTGCAGGTACTTTCACTACCAGCAGGCCTGGCAGCCCTGAAATGCCTATGAATAACCAACTTGCAGAGCAGTGAAGCTGTCAGCATCCCACTGCCTCTTGTAGGAGAAGGGACATTTCACTAGCACATCCATAAAAGCAAGAGCTAGCCATCAGGAAGGGACTGCTACCTGGAGAGCTGCTTCAGTACCCTCTGGTAGTGGCACTACTCAGTCTGGGTATTGTAGAGCACTGCTGATTCACTCACACCCACCCAGCTGAGGAACACCCTGTTCAATACACATGCAGCCTGAATGCACAGTTTTGCTCCCAGTTTGCTGAACTCAGTGTCTAAGCTTAGAAATATCCCCTTCCAGTCCTGCTGGATACTGTGCTGTTCAATTTCCCCAGCAACTGTGGCCCTCTCAAAGTAGCAATGGGGTACCAGATCCCAAGCAGGTCCCCATCTGTCCTGCCCAGAAAAATTTTAGATACAAGAGACACAGTTAAAACCCACCATCTCCAAACATAATGATGAATACATCATTGCCTTTTTCCTCATTGCCCTGAGTAGCAAGGAGATGGAATTGTAACAAGCATCTATTACTCAAACTGAAGCCTGTTAAAAGGTGTATGAATGTTGCCTACAGGCTCCAATTATGATCACAGAACATAAACCCATGAACTGAGAAGAAAAGACTGCATCTGTCCTGAAGGTCCTGTTGTGTCTATGAAAGGACAGAGGTGTAGGACAATGGGACTGAGCTCAGTGCCTGTGACTTCTGTTTTTTTCAGTCAGTTATAACAAATAAAAACAAATACATGCATGTATAGCAACCTGGTCTAGTGGAAGGTGTCCTTGTCTGCTTTAGTGGGGTTGGAACTAGATGATCTTTAAGGTCCCTTCCAACCCAAGCCGTTTTAGGATTCCATAGAAGGCAAGCCTATTAGAACTTTGAACCACCTAAATACAGGACTGGAAAATACTTTGTCCTGAGCGGTATTGGGCCTGTCCTGTGCAAGGGATGTTCATTGCCAGGGAATATGAGTAGAGAGGCAAACACAGAAACACCTGACATTATGGCTGCATGTCTCATTTCATTTCCCACTCACGACCCTGGAGCCTTCCCAGTGCTGTGCCATACTCATAGCCTTGGTCTCCCACTGTGGTCTCAGAGCCCAGTTTTAAAATACATCCCCCCTAGATCAGTTGTTTATTGAAAATAACTGGCAAGGCAGTCATAAATGAATAAAGGCCAAGGTGTCAAAGAATTAGTACTGCTAAAGTGAATGTATATTGAAGAATTTACACTTAAGAGTAACTTACTTACATTTTGTTTGAAAATGCAGCAAAAGGGCACCATTGGCTTGGCTTCTTTCAAAGCCTGGAATGATTTTATTAAGCTAAACCTCTGTTCAACTACCTCTTCTAGGCAGAGAATGATGCCCTTAGCCCCCACAAACTTGTCCCAGGCTCAGGAGGAAGTACTCTGCCACAGGATCATGTGGCAGAACAACCACTGTTCATGTTAAGGATCATAATCAGAACCTCCAATGGAAATGGTTCCAGTACATATAAAAAAAATTCACAGCACCAAGAGTGTGACATTCAATTTTAGTGAGAGAAGAACTTTGTTGCTCAGCTGTGTTCTGCTAAGGACATTTACAAATATTCATTGTGAGGTAGCTAAGCATACCATTCTCTGGCTCACCTTGTAGCCCCTTCCTCATAACCTCTGGTTTGGGCACTCTCTTGTAAAATAAAAATTCAAAACCCCTTTAGCAGAGGACACATGTACATTCTGAACCACCAGTATAACAAGTAAATAAAACCTGTAAAACCTGTAATGAACCTGTATTTACCATATGCCAGGTGAATATCACTGGGATATTAGTGGAAGGAAAACAGACAAGCAAGCACAGTCCCTCCCTCTACATTATTGCCTGATGTACCAACCCTGAAAGCACTTAACTGGATCAAAGTCCTGGCAGCCAAAGACTGCCATTGGATCAGAAATGCTATGCAATATGTCCCTCCTGAGGAAGCATTAAAGTCCCTGAAATCAGATCTTCCTATGCCAAATCAACTGTAGAATCAAAAAAAACCAAAAATTTGAATGTGTAAGAGCCTTTTTAGGCTGGTATCATCTGACTCACAAGTCAAAGAGTTTATAGTTTTTAATGATGTTTTTCTTGCTAAAACTCTTCTGTTGAAAATAAATTCTTCATACCTCTTAGTGTCTGTAGGTCAAGATCATACCACGGTACCCACTGGGATAGATAAGCAGATGCCCAGTGGGATTTTAAAATCCCATGGGCTCCCACCTCACCACAAGAAAGTGCAGCACATTGCTGAAAATATCTGTGGGTGCCTTTCCACCTCTTTAAATGGCCGAGTGTCTTCAAGTCCAAGGCCACTTTTGAAACCAATCCTGAACTGGTTAAATGCTGAACACCCTGCAGTTCTAAGCATTTGAGTAAGAACACATTGATGCCAGGGCTACTGGAGATGCCTCCAAAAGAACTTGGAGGTCTTCAGCTGAGTGCACCACCATAGAGAAGCCTCCATGAGCATTGCACAGTGGTCAGCTGGCTGTGAGACTGTTATTTGTCCTGGGCCAAATCCCAAAATCCTTACAGGAACTAAACCTTCCATCAAAGGACCAAGATTCAAGTACCTACATGAGCTTGTTTCCTGGAACTAATCTGACTGGGCATGCAAAGGACTGTTAACTGGGAGTTTGCACCCCCCGCCTATAGCAGCTTTTGGCACCCACTGTGTGCAGCTGCTAGCAGATGGGTAAAAGGGCTTGGGCTGGGAAGTAAACATTTTAAATAAATAAATAAGTAAATAATTCTAATCCTGTGTTAAATCTGCTACAGGGGCACTAGAGGGAGGGCTAGAGCACCACATGAGTTTGGAATTTGCATGTCTCTTAGTTATTTCATTATTTCCCAACGAAGGCAGAGTACCTATATGTTTATTTTAATTAAGTGCCCAAATCTCCAAATAGAGCTTATTTTGCATGAGATACATACAAGAAATTGAGCATAGATGTGCACACATACATGCATTCATGCTGTAAATGTGTATGATGTAGGAATACCTCATATTTCTATATTTCTCTTTCCCCCCTCTCCCCACCACTGCTACTTTCACTTGTGAGCAGAAGAAATGTTTCTAACTTCTCATTACCTATTTATCTTGTACCACAACTGTCTTTGATAACATTTGCTCAATTATAGCTCCAGGAATGATGTGATAAACTGTTCTCAAGCCTTCTAGCTTTTTCCATTTATGACATAAATATATTGATTGGGAGAGCACAGTCTTTTCTTTTCACCATGCATCATCATCTACAGCAAGCTTTATTGCTGTAGTAAATATACTGTAGATAAAGCCTTAGCTAAACTAAATCCATGTCAATTAACTGCTGCTAATTAGTTAGTCACAATTATTCTATTTCAGAAAATAGATGAAATGGAACATTTTATCATTCTAAAATTGATACTGGGAATAAAATGAGGTCATGTCTTCAGTAACTCATGACTAAATTATTTTTAAGGTTGCAGTGTTGTACAGTTACTGCATGATAATTAAGAACCAGAGGATCTAGGTTTAAATTGTAGTTAACTTTCAGTATGCTCTTGTGAGATGACTATGTACTACCAGGGCCACTGGCAAGCCAAAACACAAGTATTATTTCATATTTTTAGAAGCAGCCAAAAAATAGAAAAGTAGAACTGGGGCCAGAAGAAATATATAGGAGTGCAATTACAAGGTTACAAGGGAGAAAAAAAGCAATGATCCAATTAACTAAAATTGCTGCAAATTGTTTATGTATTTTACAGAAGACAGAAGAAGAAGACTAATGGGAAAGCCTGCTTGCTTGCATAACAGAAGCTGTAGGACTCCGGCATTTTGAATTCCCTCAGACATTTTTTCCTTATCCATTTTACAAACAAGAAGTCAAGGCTCATAGTTCCTCAATAATGTAATATCTAGCCTGTTGAAGAGAAAAACCTGTGTTTCAGGCTTCTAAGAATATAGCTGTTTTCATTGACAGGCATACCACTAAGCTAGATAATGTAAAGTGAAAATAAGAGCAACAAATTAGACTATAAACACTGAGATTAAACTTTCATTCATCTCATTAATATTTTACCAGTAACACTGTCTACTCCCTGCTGCCATTATTATAGTGAGAAGGCAGTTCCATCACTGTCTCACTTAGAAATGCTTCCAGTAAGAGATGCACAAATCAGATATAACTCATATAAGTCAGTCTTTTCTCCAGACTGTTGTGAAGCCAACTATGCTACATGTCTTAACATAGTTCCTACCTGATCTTATAAAGCTCACTTTGAAACTCCTTGCAAAAATCATGCCTTGAAATTTCCCCAAAGAAGACAGACCATATTTCCAATTTCAGTCACAACAAAACAGATAAAGCAAGTCTCCTCCCTTCTTTTCCTTCACCATATCTATTTGTTTAAAAGCAGCACAGAGTTTATCCTGTTTCCCAGAGAGCCTAAACCACCACCAGAACTTTTCAAAAATGGGGTGGCCACTTCCCTGCCCATCAGCAGCAAGGAGGCACAGAGGTGGTTCTGTGAAGTCAGACACCAGTCAGCCCCCAGCCCAAGCATGTTCCACTTTTAGTTTTTTCCCTTTAAAGAGAAAAGGACTGTACTCATTTAATTTGCAATGGCCTGTAGGTTTTGTGTCTGAATTATACATCGCTGCATGTGCTAAATGCAAGCAGGAAAGCATTCTTGTTTGTCTGGGCATTCACTGAGGTTTGTGTTTGTGAGCAGTGATAAAGCCACACTGCAGGCTGATGGCAAGCAGTGCATGTGCAGTTACCTGCCCACTAAGCCAAAGGAGAATTTATGCCTCTTAAAGGAGTACCCTGCCCTCCTGCAGCACTAGCTGGGCCACATATAGATGTTTATGCCTTCATTCTAAATTTGTATCTCTCAGCTCCTTCTTGACCTCAGGTTGTCCTCAGTTCATGCTTTGAGACTTTCAGTCTCAGTCCTCACTGCAGCAGCAGCAGCTCTCCAGATCAATATATGGATGTGAACTGGGAGAATAGCTGTGAAGCTCCTGTGCCTGAGAAATTCCCCCTACTTTCCCAAAACTGTATTTTTTCATTTCACATTCTTCATTCCTTCACTAAATAAATTGTCTGATTTCTCATATGAATTTGACTAACAGCTAGACTTGGTTTCAGCACAGATTCTGTTTCCTTCATGGCAGCAGAGGCTGTTGACTGCATACTTGGCAAGACAGCTTTCCTTTGTTACTTTGGGGGAAAGTCATTCCAAGCACGTGGATGTACCTACCCCACTGCAGGGCAGGACTCCACAAAGCAACCCAGAGTTTTGGTCACAGCCTTGTGCTTTTAAACCTCGTACTCGTGTGTCCATTGAGCTCCTGCCTCACAGCAGGGACGTGCTACACGTAATGACACACACTTTGCACTGCAGTAAGGGGTGCTACAAGGGCAAACTCCTAACCATTCTGTAAAGCCCTGGGAGAATGCAAAATACAACAGGAGGTCTGAGGAAACAGCTGATTGCCTGTTCTTCTTCTGCTGAAAGCACTTGAATGTACTCCTGTTCACTCAAAACCAGAAATCAACGCATGACAGCCCCCCTACACACACAGCAACATCTCTAGGTGCTCTGGTTCAAAGGCAAAAAAGAGTGTGTAAGTTCAAAAGCTGTAAGGCAGCATGTCCTGCAATTCACAGGTTCATGATAATTAATCATTTAATCAAGGTATTCAGAGAAGTTTTATGAACAATATGTTGGTTTGCTGAAGGAAACAAGCATGTGAAGGGTTTTGTTGCTCAGCCTCCAGCCAGACCCTGCTTTTCTGGGTGAAAAACTAATATTTGTGCCTGTTGTCTCAGAACACTGCACTATTTTTATTTCTCTTGTGAAAATGGTACATAATGGTATCTTCAGTGTGCATTCAACTTACGTATTATCTACTGCTGTCAACACAAAACAGCCTATTATAAGGCCCATAGTTTCTTTTGCAGCTCTTATATGGTTTATCCTTAGGGCTAATAAAGTAAATCACTATGTGGCTCTGTGTTTCCAGCCAATTTCAGCATTAAGAGGAAATTCACAGATAACACAGCTAATTCTCTTCTGTGTACCAAGACACAGTCAGAGTCAACTCACTGGTGTGCAGTTTTCACTGTTATCAAAACAGAAAATGAAAGGGGAGTTTAGCATGCACCCAGAAGAAATTAAAGACATGCTGCACATTCTTTTTCCTTATTGAGTAAAGCAGTAAAAAAGAGGTTTGACTAATGGTGAAAAAGTAATTAACATTTGAAGATGTATCCTGCTCCTGTGAGGAAGCTTGATTTTGTGCAGAGTATTTCTGTCAAACTAGAGTCTCCAAGTGCCTTGCAGTATTAAATATGTTAGCTGAGAAACTAAATAATAAATAAGGGCAGGGGAAGACAGAGCTTTTAGAAAAGCTCTAAGTAGTCATTTCTTTCATATTTAAAGAGGATGTACACTACTTCCGCTCAGCCCTGCCCACTGCTTCCCCTCCAAATAAAACCAAAGCAACAATCCTCTTAAATTGGCTGATGATGAGTCCTCCACCTATTTCCATGCTCCATCTCCCTGCACAAACGTGCACACAATAAGAGAAGGTGTGGATGTTTAAGTCAGTTTCCACATGGATGATTTCTTGGCTTTTACTTGCCTTAGCTGCACGACCCTTCCAGCGACCCATTTCTGTGGCAGCTGCCACCTCAGTGCCACTGCACTGTCTCACTGTCCTTGGACAACATTTGGAAGGTGCCTGTAATTATTTATCAGGCCAGGGAAAATGCCAGCACCCCCCATGTGATGTTTCTGAGCTTCCCGCAGAGCACCTCCAGGTGCTGTGCAGTGCATTTTTACAGGGGCTGGATCTCAGGAGTCTGGTCTGCTGACAGTGAATTCCCTCCTTGCTTCTCCATGCATTGCTTGCAGCTTCCCAGCCTGCAAGCCCCATGGATCCCTCACCCCCATCAAACAGGAGGAAAGGAGAGACCAGGAGACCAAAGGGCAAAAACAGCCCTTTAAGACAGCAGCTGGAGGAGGACATTCCTAGGAGGCATTGCCAGAGACAAAAAAAACCAAAGCTCCAACAGCCCTCCTTTCTCATGAGGCTTCTTACATTGCTTGTCTTTATTTACCTTGTCTTTCCTTATTTATAGTCAACAGAAATATGAATTCTAAAAGGAGGAATGTACCCCTTCACAGCCTTAATGTGAAAGGGTTGTAAGCACTGGTAAGTGGCTAGACTCCAGACTCCAGCCTCCTTTTTGCCACTGCTGAAGACAAGATAAAGTCTCCAAAATAATGAAAATGGTTTTTAAAATGGCATTTGATATAATTCTCATTCTTTTAACTTTCTTTTCCCATCAAGAACCTTGAGGGAGCTTCATGCCCTCAGACTCACATTTCTGCCTTCTGGGCAGTTCTAACAACACAGTGCTTTCTTCATCTAGGTCATGTGCAAACTTGAGCTTAGTTAATGCTACTTCATAAAGAAAAGAAGGAAAATGGAGGTAAATGCCATTCATAATCAAGAACTGGAAGACAGTGAAACTTGGGAAAAAAAACCCCAAATATTATGTTTACATCAAGCTGCAAGACTTGGTCACCACAAATATGGTGTCTTGTGCTCAGAACTCATTTTCCAAACCCATTAGTTGCTATTTTTATATCACTCCTACAAGCTTATTATTTGCAAAACAGTGCCAAATTCAAACAGAAATGCATTTTGTGGGCCTAGTCAATCACATTCCATCTTTGGTTGTGATGCTGCAATGAACAAAGACATATTTAGTTATTGTTATTAATTTTTTATTAGTGTGTATATATATTCTTGCACAAAGTTTTAGAGCACAAAGTTCTTATGAGGAGCAGCTGAGGAAACTGAGGTTGTTTAGCCTGGAGAAAAAGAGGCTCAGAAAGGATCTTATCACTCTCTACTCTCACTGCCAGAAAGGAGGTGGTGGTGAGTGTGTTTTCCCAAGTAACAAGTGACAGGAGGACAGGAAGTGACCACAAGATGCACCTGGAGAGGTGCATTTGGATTAGTTGGTTTAGTTGTTAGGAAAAATTTCTTCACTGAAAGGTTATAAAGCATTGGAGCAGGCTGCCCAAGAAAGTGACTGATTCATTATCCCTGGAGGTATTTAAAAGATGCACAGATGTAGCATTTGAGGATAGGATTTAGTGGTGAGCTTTCTGATGTTAGGTTAATGACTGGGGTGATGATCTTAAGGGTCTTTTCCAATCTAAATGATTCTGTGATCCTTTTCTGTGGCTCTGTGGAAGTCTCTTGCTGTCCATCACCCTGTTGTGTCAAGGCAGGCAGAAGGGCCTGCTGTGCCAATCACTGCAGCCACTCCAGGCCAGCTCTGCAGTACCCAACTCTGGGATTATCAGGAATGTAGCTGTAGAGCAAGAAATTGAATTGCAGGTTGTCATCTAGCTGTGGGGCAGCAGAAACATGGACTGCAGGTGAGCCCTGGGCTTGCACAGCTGCACATAATCAGATCAGAATAGTCAGGGTGTACTCCACAAGACATGGATTAGTGGTGAGTCCAGTATGCAAAGAGGTGTCTTTGTTTGTGGTAGTGTACATGCTGCAATGGGAGTAGTCCCAATAATCTCCCCAGGGTATATTACAGCTGAGTTCAGAGGTGATAATCTCCACAGAGTATATCACAATTGAGTTCAGAGCTGAGTTTATAATGCAGCTCAATCTGACAGCACTTGTTCACATGCAAAATGGAGTTAAAATAGTGGTTCTAAATATTGGTTTAGATTTTGAGGTATCTATCTGGAAGGTAACACCTCTCTCTTATAGCTTGAGAATTCATGTGTCCTGTGCCCAGAAACTTAGGAATGCCCACAAACCAGGACGGGTGGATTTGAGCTTCAGGGCCCCCATTCCCTTCTCTTAGAGCTAGTGTGGTATTCTTACAGCAAAGGCAACAGGGGAAACAGAGACCTTTTGCTATTATGACATTGCTTTGCTAGAACGTCATGAGGATATTTACATGTGACATTATGTGACAGCTGAATAATGCTTTTAACAAAAACATAACCCAGTCAGTGTCTCCAGCCTGCTGACTCTGCTTTTCATAACACTCTTTATCAATGTCAGGAAACTGTCAAAAGCTATAAATGGTGCTGGAGGAAAGTGCTAATGTCGCTCCTCGAGCCTGTGATCTACATAATGGGAAAATATTAACATGGAGATATTAACACAAGATATTTCTTGTTCTAAAGGTGCAAGGGTTTTAACTCAACTGCAGTGTTTAGAAAATGTGAACAGATTTTTCAACCAGCATGAATCAGTATAGTTGATATTGACTTCATCTTAGACAAGCTGACTTCTACTGAGGATGCAATATAAATATTGACAAATCTGCTATTATTCATTGGAAATAATGAGCTGGGCAGAAACAGCTTCAGCATGTGGCAGCACAAGGCAATCCAGTTTCACTTGGGTTTTGAATTGAAGACAATTTTAGAGAATGTGGTTAAATAGTTCTCTGGAAAGCCCAAACACAAGTCAGGGTGCTGTGAGGAGCACAGTGCTGCTCCCTGGCAGCACAGCCAGCAAAGCTGAGCCCTCACCAGCGAGGAGCTGGGGTGCTGAGGAGCCGGGACGGGATCAGCTCCAGGGCAGCAACAGGCATCAGGCACGGATGGGTGCTCACCAAGCAAGTCTGTAGCAGCAGGACATGTACAAGGGCAAGTCAGGAAGCTGATCTGGAGGAGCTGGGTCAGGATCAGAATCACAGCAGCACCATCCAGGACACAGGCACCACTGCAGCACAGCAGCAAGAGGGGCCAGGGGTAAAACCTCAGCTAAAAACAGCTCCCAGGAGGCAGGAGGGCAGGTCTGTGCTTCTGTGTGTCTTCACAACAGCCCTAACCAGTGGAGCGTGGTTGGCCTTGGATATAGCCAGCTATGATCCAGAAGGGGATTTTCCCAGGGTCCTGGCAAGGAGGTTCCATTTTTCCATCCCTGCTCAGAAATATAATTTTCTCCACCTTTTCCTACTCTCTTTGACAGATGTCAGTCAAAACTGCATCTCATTGGTAGGAATTAAAATTTTCACAAGTCTTCAGCAGGCTAATTGTTGAGTAACTTCACAATAAAAGAAGAAAGAGAGTGTATTTTAATTTTAAGAATACATCTGGAGGATTAACAGACAGGTTTTGACAGAGGAAGAGCTTCTTAACATACTGCTTGCTCTTTGCAGGGAGTGTGAAAACTGGGGGAAGTTATCCCTGTAAATAAAATAATCCATTTAGAGGACCTGGTCCATCCCTGGTGAAAAGCCACACAAAATACATGTTATTGCTACTAATGTTCCCGCTACTAAGCACATCTACCACTTTGGGGTAATCATGCTGTAAATGTGGTTTTAATGTCTATTTAATGTCTATTAAATGTCTATAAATGTCTATTAGGTTCAAGTAGATGGGCAGCCTGGCAGCTTCCCTTGCCAGGAACAGCTCTGCACACCAGTGCTGGGTCTGGGCCCAGCAGCACCAGACAAAAGTGCACATGGAGCAAGCTCTCCTTCCTCATTCTTCTATACAAATGCTGATGCCTCTGAAAAGAGAAAATGCTGATTAACGTGGTTGCTTTCATTTTATTAATTTCATGCAATGTACAGGCATAGATATGTGTGGTGATAAGAAGCAGTAATGGAGAAGGCAACGAGCAAATGGAGAGCCAGAGAGGGGACATGTGGACCAATTACAGTATTAAATATACCAACTTTTCAGTGCTTGTCATATTACTTAAATATTTGGAGGTGAGCAGTCACATGCTGGAGACGGAGCATATGTTAGGTTTAAAGAAAGGAGAAATTAGAGGGTGTGCAGAATCAGACAGGGAAATCATAGGGCTCCTTACTGGTGGAGTAACTCCCCAGTGTCTGCCTTGGGAAGAGGGAGCTGCCTGCCTGCTTGTGGCAGCCAGCAATTCCCTGCTGAACCAGCTGGAACATGGTATCACTCATCTGCTTCTGAGCATGGAAAGAGACATTTACAGGGACCAGATCCCACCAGAGAGCAGCAGTGTTGAAGCAACCGCTGTCAGATAATTTGGACTTGAAATGACTGAATGTCCAGGGCTCTTCTTTTCTAGACACAGCAGTGGACATACCATTTGTGATGGAATGGGAGATCACAAAAAACAGGGACATTTTTCCCCATCTTCATTCAACAAATTGCAAAGATCTAACAACAGACCCTCAGAGAAGCCCTTTCTCAGCAGCAGCTGGTACAACCTGAAGCCTGGATGCTGCTGGCCAGTGTTCAGCACCTCCAGGGATCCTACATCTCTGTCAGTCAAGATCAGTATTTGGAACATGCTGGTTTTTTCCAAGGGGCAGGAGGGAACTGCAAAGCTTTAGCTGTAAAGTAATACAGCTCAGGAGTATTTCAGGAATAAATATTTGAAAAGTTACGTGAAATGATGAATGCAAGAGTGTCCAATCATTCAGCTTTTAACACTTACTGAATTAGGCTGTATTTCTATGTGCAAAGCCTAAAAACCTGACTATGTTTATTTATTGATCTAGCAGTTTTCATCTCATTAATTGGTAAATTCCTGTGGGAAATGAGCAGCTTGAACTTTTCTGAACTCCCACATATTAATTGCTCTAAGCAAGATCCAAGTATGGCAAAGAGGCTTGTCACTGGTGCAATATCACATATAGAATATGTGAAGAAAAAAAACCCCAAAAATATGTGTGGAGGGAATTTTTCACAATTAGGAAACCTTGAAATAGATTGTTGGCCCTGAATTTGCCAGAATGGAGAATCAAATGGATTTAGTAAAAGGCAAATAATTTACAATAGTAGTGTCCCATGTTTCCATCTTCACCCAAAACAGATGTTTTTCTAGCTCATAGCAGGAAATAATGATCCTGAAGTGAGACAAAAGGGAGAGAGGAAAGTAGAGATCTTATAGGTAAAGCTGATGTAGATGCTGCTCTGGCTTGCAGGTGTATATTTCTCTCCAAAACCCTCAGAGCTAATCTGGCTAAGAGCTCACTTTGACTAACTCATGAGGAATCCCAAAGAAACCAGCTCTTGATTAAATTCAGGGGGATAATCTCAGGCTTTGAACTTGACCTCTTCTATTCTGGGTGTCCTGCATTCCTTACTCTGGGTTACAGGAAGATAAAGTTGCTTCTTCAAGCTCTTGGAAAGAGGATTGACATGGGATGAAGGCAAATCTCATGGAAAAGCTCCAGGGACCAAATGTCAGGCCACCAGCTCTTCATTTGAAGGGAGCTAAAAGAAGAGGGCATCCTTGGCAAATGATTACTAAGGAGTAACAATTTGTTCAAGCCACTGAAAGGATTCCTGACTGCAGGAATCCCTCTCTTTACTTGACCTGAATACACATGTATTCCTTCTCTGAATATTTTATGCTGTTCTGGCTTGTAGCAAGCATTCCACTACTGTGCCCTGGTTTGAATGTTGTTTTCCTATGTCATTTGGAGCAGTCTCAAGAAATAAAAGATAAGAAAAATGGTTTTAAAGGAAAGAAAAATTAGCAAAATGGGCATTTCCATCCCTAGTATCTGGGGCAACAGATGGGGTGGTGAAAAATATGCCTGTAGGGCAAAATTCTGCTCTGATCACCCTTGTGCCCACCAGAGACAGTTCTAATTTAAAGCACTGAGGATCATGCACTATGGAGCTACACTTTGTTAATTTATCATCCCTCACCTTAATCTGGTGTATAAATCATGACAAAGGCAAGTGTGCAGTAACAGTTGTATATTGCTCTGTCCTAGCAAGCAAGCAGAGTTAGGTCAGGAGGTTCAAATATGAAAAAACTTTTTCATGTCAGTTTAAAACTCTCCCACATTTTCTATGATAAAATATCATATCAGCCCACTAGCAGTCTTTCAGAGAAAAGGTAGAAACAAACTTGAGAGAGAGGAAGTTTGATAAATAAACTATTTTAAGTATCTATTCTCTAAGAATTTATCAGTATGAGATAAAGGAAGCGGTTCAGAATTTTTGGCCGGTCACTTTGCAAGTGATAACACTGAGTCAAAAAGAGAAAGCATATTTTGTTTGATTGGTTTTGGTTTGAACAAATCTATGCTGCATTGGTATGCAGAGTGATTAAGCCTTCCCTTTGCCATTCAACACACAAATGGCCAGAAACCAGTATTTTTATCAGGAGTTTCATTTCTTCCTGGATTAGTTTTCTGCCATGTATCAGTTGGCTCACCCCTTTAGGAGCATTAAACATTTACATTTAGGCAATGTGAATTACCCTTGAGTTGTTCCCTATTTAGGTACTGCCTGTGAGGATTCATACTTTCCATGTCTTGAACAGGAGTTTGCTTTACCTCTGATTTCAAGCAAGGTTTATTTACAGACATGGCAAACTGGCCCAGAGATCACGTGAGGATCTCAGAAAAGTGTGCAAAACCTGTTCTTCTGGATGCCTGCTCAGATACCGGAACTGTGGGATGACAAGGCAAAGTGTAAGTAAGTTACCGGGTCTTGAGACAGAATTATGTCAGAAAACTGTCAGAAAACACTGCCTTGCTCTGGGAACTGCTCCTGGATGTTTCCTGCAATATGTGAGGAATCAAAAGAAAACACCAAGAGCAGCAGAATCATCTTTGTGCAAGTACAAGATAAACGTACAGAATTTCTTTCGGTTTGTGTAGGGTGTAGGCTGTGTCCACCTGGAGGAGGATAGATCAGCTACCCACAGGGTGCCCAGGCTGGACAAACTATCATGCATATTTAAAAGGCTTTCCTCCTCCTCTGGGGAAGATGAACACAGGAGCTCCTGCAACACAGTGTGCACAAAGGAACTATTTCACAGAGGTACCAATCAATAAATGATGAGTTGCTCTGGGCATATCTCAACCATAGCAACTGTGCTCATCTGATGGGAAGGCTTTGCTTCACATCAGTGAAAGCAGCAGGGACAAAGTGCATGGGAGCCATGCAGAAAGGCTGGGGGAGGCATGTAGGAGACAGCAAAACAAGTAGAGAATGGGAAATGTTCAAGAATGTTTGCTGCTGCTGCTGATGATGATGATAATAACTAATAATAGTAAAGGTAAAAGAACCTGCTTACACATAAGGCTTACTAACTGTTCTAGGGCAGGTGTGATAATGAGCAGAGAGCAGCATAAATTGTCAAATGTACCTAAAAAACGTGGTTTATTTCTGGGCTTTGGGCACCACTGGTATAATGCATTCAAAACCATTTATTTGTCTCGGTCAGTGTGCTAGAATCCCAGGCCTAAGGGTTTGAAAAATCACTTCTTCACTACTAAAATCTCAGTCCATTACCATTAATTTAATCATCTGCTTGTGTGTAGCTGAGGCAGACGTTCCTTTATATCCCCATAACAACTTCCTAACAATTCATCTTCAGTTATGGGCAGGCAATAAACACCTCTTCACAGGTCGCTGACTGATTTAACTAGGTTCTAGGTTAAAAAATTACAAGATTGTACTGCCAGTAATTCTTCACCCTGCAGTCCCTTGTGCAGATGTTTGGAGCAAGAGTAGCATCCAGTGGTCAAAATGTTAATTACATTATATTGAGGGCATTGCATGCTGGAAGCATCTTAACGGCTCCAGCTTTCTTGCAGCAAAAAAGCAGGTGAGCAGAAGCCTGGAAAATTCAAGGTTGTGCTTTCATTGCACAAAGGAAACCTCTGCAGGGTAACACATCTGTCTCTCTACAAAGTTGGTGTGTGTTTTTCCTGTCATGCCAAATGAAATCTACTGACCTTTAAGTTTGTAAATTCTAAGACTGAGGGGATGGATGGATGGATGGATGGATGGATGGATGGATGGATGGATGGATGGATGGATGGATGGATGGATGGATGGATGGATGGATGGATGGATGGATGGATGGATGGATGGATGGATGGATGGATGGATGGATGGATGGATGGATGGATGGATGGATGGATGGATGGATGGATGTTGCTGCACATGGATACTGCAGCATTCACATTCTCTGAAAAAATTCTTTCACCCAGGATTTTTCTCCTGGGAAGCTGAGAGGCCTCAGAGAAAAGGGAAACAATTCTTATCTCATTTTCTTCTCCTGTGTTGCACTGATCTGGAATGTCTTTGGAGATTGTTTACCCACAGGTGATTGCCTGATTGGATTCTGGTGTGAGTTGTTTTGACTCTTTGGCCAATTGGGGCCAAGCTGTGTTGGGACTCTGGAAAGAGTCACAAGTTTTCATTATTATCTTTTTAGCATTCAGTAAGTATCTTTTATGTATTCTTTAGTATAGTTTAGTATACTTTAATATAGTATAGTATAATAAAGTAGTAAATTAGCCTTCTGAGAACATGGAGTCAGATGCTTCATTCTCTCCCCATGTTGGTGGACCTACATTTACAACAGGATTCCATGCACCAGGC
The DNA here is from genome assembly GCA_024865655.1 of Emberiza elegans. NCBI lineage: Eukaryota > Metazoa > Chordata > Aves > Passeriformes > Fringillidae > Emberiza > Emberiza elegans. The sequence goes on along the minus strand of JALJVW010000175.1, from coordinate 42,412,936 downwards.
CATGTTCTAAGGAAAGAAGGAGGAAGGTGAGTGGGGAGGAAGGTGCTGTGACCTTGGTCTGGTGTCTGTAGAATGAAGCCCTGAGCCCAGGACACTGCAGAGCAGCTGTCCTTGCAGTGCTGTGACTTGTCCCTGGCTCAAGGACCCCAGGCACCATGCACAGCTGAAAGCAGCAGACCTCTGTCCTGGAAATAGGATGCCAGCACTGCCAGGGGGAATAGGTGGAGCTTGACTCATACTCAAGGCAGATAGGAGAGGGAATGTCCTCGGGGGAGGGCAGCACCGGCCTGTTTATTGGTGAGGGCACGTGGTTGGAAGGGTGGAGGTGGAATCTGCCTTCCTCCTCCACAAACTCTTTATCTTCACCTGGCCTGGGGAGTGAGAAATAGGGCCAAAAGGTGAGTCACACACTGGGAGGACAAGCCTTGCTTGTGCTTTGTGGACTACAAGAAAAAAGTGACCTCAGATAAAGGCTCTGCATGTGCTCAGGGGCAGGGAGAAAGTAGGCAAGTTTCTTGTTGTCAGTCAGGAGGAGAGGTTTCATTAATCACACTGCAAGTGAGGGAGCTGCCAGCTGTTAATGGGGGAGCACTGGGTTTAGTCCTCCAGCCTGAGAACAGGGAGCATACTATCCAAAAGGAAAACAAGGCTCTGGAAACTGCTAGAGTAGGATGGCAGAAATTTAGCTAGTGATAACTTAGGTTAGACATCTAGGGCTAATTTCTCCCCTGGAACTGCAATAAATGATAAAAATTAAAATAAATTAATAAATAACAAATAAATAAGAAGCCGGTTTTAGAAAGTCCAACATTCATGTCCTTGTGCCCTGTCAGCATCACAGATGAAGGATCCCAGGAGCAAACCTGGATGCAGCTTTATAGGTGTGCACAGAGCTCTGCCTTTCCTGGACAAAGTGCTCTGGTCTCCCCAGCACCAAGGGACTTGTTTTGCTGCATTTCTGTGGCCTTTCAGTGCACCATCACTCTGTGACCTTGAGGCAGTAAAACTTGCCTGGGGCAGTTAATGATTCTCCCTGCTCCCAGGCAAACATTAGCCAAGGTAGAGGAGAACCAGCTGCAAGGGCTGCCTCCCTTTCTTTTCCTTCCTCCTTTACTAACAGCAGAAATGTTGCAGCTCTAATGCAGAGCCACACTTGCCCAAAGTGCCGGAGAGAGGAATTCTCCTTCACTGTCTCTCCTGCTCTGTGTGTCTCTCCCCAAAAGTACTGTGAAAAGGTCAGATACTGAGGCATACACAGGGAGAGTTCGCCCCAAGGGCAGGAATGTTACCTAATTCCAGGCTGCTTTGCTGTGCCCGAGTGGGTGCATTTTCAAAATTATTTCCTTAAGTTCACACTATCTGACGTGAAATGGAGCACCCCATTAGAAAAACCTTTTACAGAAGAGCTTCTCACTGCTTTCCTAGGAATCATTGAGGATTTTCCATCATGTATGTTCTTGGTGCATGATGTCTCTGTGCTGAGTTCTGCATGCTGCAGGATTGCTCAGCAAGTCTTGCTGGAGTGCATGGCAAAGGCAACTTCACATGATTTTATGGGACAAATTGAAGGGCTCTCCACTCCTCTCCCCACCCCACCTGACTGCTCAGGTGATATTTTCACACTTCCAGCAGATGGCTGTGGGCATGGCAGCTCTACATGCTGTGATGGTGTTAGAGCACCAAATGCCTCTGCTGGTGCCTCAGAACTCTCAGGCAGTTTCTCCAAGGGAGAATGAATGTCATAGAGCAGGTAGATGTTTAGTGCAGGGTCATGTGAGCCTCCTACTCGTGGGCTTGTCCTCACACTGTGGGAGCCCAAAGCACCATAACCTCCTCGGTCTGATGCATGGTAACCAAACCAGCCTTCCTGCACTTATCCTGAGATAAGAGTACACCATCCTTTCCTGCAGAAAGCAATGAAGCTTTCTACTGCCTCACAGAGCAAAACTTGTTTAACTCTCCTCCCTGAAGACAAGACTGAAAGTGCCTGGGAAGATGAGCTGTACACAGCATGTGTTAACAAGAATATTTAGAAAACAGACCAGTGCCTGTTTTGGGTCATAATTTGCACTGCATCCTGCACAGCACGTGGGAAAGCAAAAGAGAGAACTGTGCCTTGGCTAGGACATGAAGACTCAATGAATTTCCAGAGGTTTTGGTGTCCCTTCTGAAAACCTGACCATGTGGGTCACATTCTGTGGGGTGCATACACCTCATTGCTGCACACATTTGATTGTGTTAGGAACTATCAGCGCAGCCTGTGTGAATATTAATAATACTAATTGCTGGGGCACAAGGCCAAGGTAGGTTCATAATCCATACAAAGGCTGTCCTGAAAATGCTTTGTGAATTCTCCATCAGAAACACAAAGTGTTCATAGAAATACTCCTACACATAAACAGAATGCAATTAAACCATCCCTAAAGTACACGTAAAATACAAAAAAGCAAACAGCAACAAATATGATAACATGCACACTGTGGAGATGTTTAAGTTACTGAATAAAAGGGATTTACACTGAGACCGTGTAAATCTGGGAGAGGGCTCACAGTCACAGTGGGCACATTTTCTGTTTGAGGCTGAGCAGAGATCTCTTGTGCCAGGAGCAGCATGGCTCTGAGGGACAGCAAGAGTCAGTTCATTCCAGGTTCCTCAGTTTCTGTGGTAACAGTGCTAAAAATCTGATCACATCCCATTCTGGAAAGCCATGTCCCAGGGACACTGCACACAGATGTAAGACCCTAGAGGCAGTGATTCCTTTTCAGATATTCCACTCAGGTTTCAAAGTATGCTGATACAGGAAAGCAGCCTGGCATGAGGATCTGGTATCTAATGGGCTGCATATTGGCTGCAGGCTGCTTTGGATTTTATTGATTCTTGGCAGAGGCTGTGCTGGTTCTTGGCTAGAGGACTAGAAGTCTGATTAGCAGCATAAGCAAGGCAGGTCTCAGGGATCATCTGGGTGAGAGCTGCTTGCAAAGATAGGCAGTGGGGTGCTGGGTGTTTGTGCTCTGCACGCCTTCCTGCCTGTTAGACACCACACTCTGAGCCAGCACAGGAAAGGCACCTGGGAACCACCTTCAGAGCCTGGCAGGTGCGGTGCCAGTGCTCCTCACCCTGCACCTCCTGCCAGCGGGCTCAGCCAAGGGCAGCAGGGACATCTCTACCAGACCTGGCTGTCAGCAATGAGAGCACCTTGCTGCAGCCCTCTCTGAGTCTGAAACACATTTATCTCCCTTGTGGATATGATCAGATTCCTCATCCAGTTATCAGTCCTGTTTTGCAAGCAGCTGCAGAGTCAGAGGGGTTTGTGGCTTTGCTTTGCAATGTGCTGGTTCCTTGTACTTTGCTTGTTGCCAGAGTAAGACCAGCAGTAAATGTAATGCTGCATAGAAAGGCCCCACTATCAAAAGTCTCTTAGCACAATAATATTTTCTTAAAAAGCAAAACAACTTGCTAAGATTTGTGAAGCTAATAAACTAACCCAGGCTTCCTACACAGATTTCCTGCAGTAATTCCCAGCACAGCCAAACAGCACAATCCACAGCTCTTTGTCTGTAAGCACATTCCAAGGCCATTCGACTAGAATGAGGTGTGGGCATGCAGGCTGATTTGTCTGGTGCTTCCCAGCTGGCCCCTCCTCCTTTCTGTCCTTGAGCTTCTTCTCAGCTATGTCTGAGATAAGGGTGGTTTCACTCTGGGGTCTCACGCAGAAGTCCTGCTGCAGGGAAGCAAGGACTGCTTTTATCTTACAATCCCTGCAACAAGCCCTTTCTCCAGACTCGTCTTAGGCACCTGCAGAAGTAACCAGAGTAACCTGGGACTGCAAAGTGAGGCAGGAAAACTGCAGTTTTGGTTTAACTGTAGTTGAACCAAATGTTGTGGTTTACAGGTATAATACAAATGTTTTGACTTTTTCCAATGTAAAATCATTCCCAAACTGAAGAGCAATAAAATCTCTTGTCACGTCTTCAATTCCACTTATGCCAGGACACAGTTTGAACATACCTCTGCCCCTTGAAATGCAGAATTCTTTGGTTCAAAGAAAGCAGGTTTCAAGGTAAGCCCCAAGGCCTGCAGGTGGGGCAGTAGAACCATTGCATAATCGCATCAGACCTTCCTAATGCCTTCAAATTCCTGCATATCCTAAATACAGCTGGAAAACAGAGCCCTCCACCCATACTGGAGAGTAGCTGCAGTTTGATGAGAAATATGGTCAGCTAATACTAAAGAAAGAAGAGACAGAGGAGAAACACTAGCTGCTAATAATAAAAATACTTTCCTAATATAGACACTTTATCTAAAAAACTTAAAAGTAACGTTTTATTTCTCCAAAGTTTAAATTTGTCCCTAAAGTAGTCCTGGGAATGCAGTGAGAAAGTTCTGTTGCTCCTTGTGATTCAAAACAAAGTGTAGTTGTTCAAAAGCTTTGAACCAGCCCAGGATTTATAATACTTGTAAAGCTGGTTCAACTGGCTGGCAGAAGGAAGGGCAGAAGGTCAAGGTCCTGCTTCTAGAACTCAAATTTGAATGTTACCCTGCACAAAGATGTTCTTCCTTCAAGAAAGACTCTCTGGTGCAGACTAAGGCTCTTGCTTGTTCTTTCACAGGGAGACAGTTTGTGACTGTGTGTTCTGCTAAAGGTACCTGGGAGGATTTCATACCCTTCCATTTTCCAGGTCACCTGTCCCTCAGGGAAAAGAAATTAAAGGGGCAGGGGACTTAATGGCAGAGAGTGAGACTGATAAAATCATCGTTGATGCAGAAAATAAAAGGAGATAATAACTTTCTCTTAGAACACACAAAAATCACAAGGCATGAAACAAAATAGCTAAAGAAGTGGAAAGTACTTAACACCTTACACCACTGAGCTGGAAAGCTCCTTGTCGCAGGACACTAGGAGTCTGGAAAGCTGTCATAAGTTGAGAGACCAACTGGACAAAAAAGGAAGAAAAAGCCATCAAATACTGTTTAATATTAATCACCCCTTCTATCTAGGGTGGTCCCAAGCTGCAAATGGCTGTAGACCAGAAAAATACTTTATGTAATATCTCGTTTTTATCCCTGGGTTTTTATTCTACCCTCTCCACCTGCTGTTGTTCAGTGTTTTGCCTCATGTAAAGAAGGGATTGAAATGAGGATCAAAAGATCAAACCTTTAAAATGTTAAAATTGCAGAGCTTGAGCACAAGCATCCTCAACAGTAGCTGTGGCTCTCTCTCAGTGAGCTGCAGAGAAACAACCCCCTGCACTGGCCACTGCCTTCAGTTTCCCCTTCTAGGATGTCCAGCTCTATAAAACATTAAATGCCCCATTCTCATCTCATTTCCACCCAAAAAGGGAAAAGCTGAATCATGGCAATGCATAGTAGATGACAAACACTTGGAAATCTTTTATTTCCTTTCTTTTTTTTTTTTTTTCTAATTGACTGGAATATCCTAATTTCCTGAAATATGCAGCTATGTCTCCCAGTAATTTAAATCCTCTAATTGTGGTTTGGGCTTTTTTAGAAGAGACAGTAAAGACCAATGCTAATTGTCTGCACTCTTGCACTGTTTCCCCACCCCCAGCTCTCCCTTGTAGCTGTGTTCATGGAGATCAGGAGCTGGGAAGGAAGGACAGGAAGGGAGGGCAGGCTCTCCACAGTCACCCACAGCCTGGGAGCCTTCCCACCGTGGGGGCACCACGTGTGCAGAGACCCTTCCCCACGCATCCCCTTGGCAAGGGCAGATGTTGAAGCTGGCAGAAAAGCAGAGCAAAGGGCAGTTTTCCTAGCTACTGGAGCATTTCTATCTCTATTTTATCTCCATTTTTATCCCCCATCGTGTTTCTGCAGAGATGGAACACAACCCCACCACAACCTCCCTTTCTCAGGGACCTGCTCCCCAGCGTGGCTCTGGCAGCGTTTAAGCAGGATGCAGCTCAAGGCTGAATTTGGCTCAGGATCTATTTCTGTCCCTGTTCCATTTCAAAAATATAATCTGTTAAATTAAATCAAACATTTTCTCCTGAATAAACAAACCACTACATACTTTCCTTTTCTCCCAAACATACATTTTAATTACAAGAGAAGAAGACTTGGCAACTCCAGCTGAAGACAGCCCCCTGAGCAAACAAACAAGCAAGTAAATAAAATAGCTCCTCAGAAGGCTATCTTTATAGAAAAGACTACTTTCTAACCTAATTTTGAAATTAAGTTTATGTATAAAGTACCAAAATAGCAGAGAAGAGAATAATGAATATTCTGAGGTTAGCAGTACCACACTCGAAAATTGAAATTTATAACTAAAATGCAACAGGGGAGGAACTTCAAAGGACTTGACAAGCCCCCAGTCTTTGAAATACCACCAGATCAATAGCTGCATGAGAAGAACACCAGAGTTGTTTGAAAAGGCTGGGATTTTTCCAGGTTCACTCTTTGTTTGGTTTCCTTTTTTTGTTTTTTTTTGTTCATTTTTAGTTTGGGGTGGGGGTGGGGGGATGTGTTGGGTTGTTGGGTTTTTTTCAAGAAATCCCAGATATAGATACAGATATTTTTTGTTTAATTAACTCTTACAAGTCAATGAGACTTGCTTTGTGTTTTTGAAATTCTATAGAAAGTGTTCCCATGACAAGTTTTTTCTCTAAAACTTCCAGGAACTATTTGGTTGTAAGGAATTTAAAACTTTTCTTTATGATATTTTAAAAAATAGAAATTTCCTTCATATTTGAGAGAATCTGAAAAAGTGAAGTCTCAGCCACCAGAGTTAAAAATTTTTGAATTAATACACAGTATCTCATTCCAGTCCTCAAAATGCATGTACTGATTTTCAGAGCAATGAGTTTGGGGTTTTAACCATATTTTATTTGAATTTAAAATTAAGTTATTTGCAAATTCTATTTGAAAATTACTTTACACTTTTCCAACAGCGGAATCTAATCAAAACAATAAAAATTAGAAGAATGTTTCACAAAATAATGAAGGAAAACTTACCATATAAATGTTTGTTACAGAGCCTATGATAAAACTCTTCCAATATGTATTCCTAAGCACTGAATCGTTTTCAAAGGTAATAGAAACTCAGTTGCTCTGCCATTATAGGGAACTATATTTTCCTTCTTTAGAGAACAATATTCCCAGGTTTTTAATCAGACCTTGTTGGAAAAGCCTTTTAGTATTTAAGCTCAACCCTGGACACGACCGACTCAGCCAGGCTCAGTCCCTTTTGGAAAAATAAACAAAATCATCACTGCCTCCAGCTGCCACTATTTCCCCAAATTTTTTACTGGGGGAAAAGTCTTAAAATTATGGCAGTGGGTTCCAGTTAAGTTGTTTTTGGTTAATTGTTCAATTTAAAGTCTTTATGGGTAAGACTTTGTGTTTTGTAAAATAGGTGAAAGCAACCAAAGAGATGCCGATGCACTCCTGATAATAGGTGCAGTTGTAGAGGAGGAAAAAAAGGAAATTATTTTGGGATGTTCCAGGGTGCTAGAGCAGAATTGGTACAGCAAACCACAAGGTGAACCAAAACATAACACAAGCTAGTTTAAAGCTTGAAACACTGCTTTAAAATGCTGGGGTCTGTGTGAAAGAGAAACAAGGAGGAAAGAGCAGAGAAGCTCTTTTTGAAATACTTCCAATAAAGGTGATTGCCTAATTTTGCCTGCTAGAGGTAAGGAAATATTTAATGACTTAATTAACCCACCCTTCCCATAAAAACCATCACACTGCTAAATTTCCACAGCCGCCTGTGAAGCATTCCCAAGGTCCCAGGGGTGGTGGCAGTGGGGCTGGGGAGCTCTGGGACCCTGTCCAGCCCTGCCAGGCCAGGCAGGGCAGGCAGCCAGAGCCAACAGGGCAGGGAAGAGGAGTGAAAGTCCTGCAGGGAGTGAGGGCAGCAGGGGGAAAGGAGAGGGAAGTGTAGCAGGTCCAAAAGTGTAAATAAATGACATGGGTTGGTACATTCACATGGGGGTGGTGCAGGCACCACACTGCAGGTGATGGTGCTCCAGCTCCTTGTTTACACTTCCATCACCTTAGGCTGACAGTATGCAATTTCTTTTATTACAGCACTTGAAATAACTGGAAGAATAAGGAACCTAGTGCTTTAGAGTAATCCTTCTCTCCCCCAAATATTGCCCCTATTATATTTCCACAGTAACAGAGCTCTGACACCTCTACTGCAGGAAATCCATGTGTCAATACCTCCTCCATCATTCATCCTCCCTTTATTCCTGCTAACCCTGCTATGTCACACCCTGCTTTTGAGGCTCCTGCTAACCCTCACACCTCTGCCTCAGGCTGATGCTGGGGGTTGAGCAGTGCCTGGACCAAAGGTCTGTTGGCCCTGTAATTCCCTGGAGGCTCCTGGAATAGGGAAGGGGAAAGGTCCAGTGGGTGCCAGCTGGATCCACTGTCTCCAGGTCAGATGGGGAAGGAACTACCTGCTTATCTATCATGTACTCACCAGGACTGGAAAAAATAAGTGAAAAATTTCAAGAGGAGCAGCAAAATAATTTTAAAATCCCAGAGAAGATGAAGGGGGAAAAGCCTCAAAGCCCCTGAGGGCATTCATTCAGCCTGCCTGACCCTGTCAGCCACACTGGGCTTCCCAACCTGCTGGTCCCAGGACCCCCCATGGGCCCCCAGGGGGCTTTCAGCTGCTGCCCCTCGAGCCCTGCAGCCCCCCAGCCCTGGCCTCCTTGGCCCTGGGTCCCACCGAGCCGTGCCCATGTCCCAGCCTGTCCCCATCCCCAGGGATGTGTCCCCATGTGTGGCTCCTGGCGGGGGTGCTGGGATGGGCCCAGCTCAGTGAGTGTGGATTGTAAGGTTACCCAGTGAGGGTGACTGCTTCCACCATTTTCCTCTGGATGTGAGGAAATCTGCCATCCCAGCAGCACCGAGGAGACCCAGACAAAGAAGGGCTTTGGCCAAGTCCTTCAGGACAATGTGAAATTCAAGGGCTGAGCCCCTGTCTTGCTTCTTCCCCTGCCTCCTGTTGCTCCCATTGTTTTCCTTTCTCTTTGAACCCCTTGTCCCTTGGATCACACCTGTCCTCTGGTGAAAACAAAGCTAAAAGGTCTGTCCCTTCTGGGTCTGTTTTTTCTTCATGGAAACAGAATTGCACTTCAGCTACAGCAATGGAGCCCTAGAGGTTTTTTACTCATTTCCTCCTTATGTATCCTAAAGCCATGTTCATTCTTATCATTAACCATCCTGAAGGCCATGCCAAAGAAGGTTTTAATATTTTTTTGCAGCTTGGAAGAAATTATATGTGATATTGTTCCAATAAAAGTGCTAATAAGCACTTCAGATGATCCATTCTAGCTGCCTGTTTACAGGCTTCCTAATAACAAATTGAAGGTACATAATGAAGGATGTCACCCTAGGAATAACTGGGCTCTCCTCTCTGTATTCTCAATTCTCTGTAAACACATTCAGCCATAGCAGGATCACGTTTCCTCTTTGGACACTGTATGGCATTTATCCCATCAAAGTTAAGCCAGCAGAGCATTCTGCTGGGAGATTTGGGAGATGCCATATTGCAGTCTGACAGAGGGTGGAAGAGCAGGGATATCCAAGAGAGCACAAACACCTTCCCAAACGAGTGGATGGGCACCTCAGAAGAGGCTGCTAAAGGAATGTAAGAAGAATGCTGCTCTGTTCTATCTCTTCTTCCTTGTTTGAATTGTTCCCCTCTTTCATCAGCAGTATCTCTACTCCAAATATTTTTCTTCTTAACAGCACCCTTTCCATGGGCATTTTTTACCCCAAAACCACAGTATGCTGTCTTTGACAGCAAGAGCCCTTAATTTCTCCATGTAGGATTAGGAAAGACGCAGTTTAAATTATCAAAAGTGTTATTTCATTAACACAGCTAATACTGGTTTCCATATTCAAATACACTACAAGATAACTTTCATTATCCCTTTAAATAAACCTAGTTTTCAGAGATGCAAGTATGTAAATAAAATTTGTGTCAGTTCTTGTTCTACACTTTCAGCCATGGCTATGCTGACACGGTGCTGCTGACCATTTCATGTCACCTTAACATGGCCTTGCTACTCCATCCCATCAATGGTTTTTTCAAATTTCCTGTTTCCCAGGAGTTTGCAGAGACTGACTCTTTAGCCTTCCCTGCAGTGTAAAGTGAAGTTCTTTCCCTCCCATGTTCATGTGCTCTAAAAGCAAACTTTTGCAATATTTAAAGGGAAGGTCTCAGGGAGCAGAGTGCAGCCTCCTCACCAGCTGTGATTACTCCCTCAAACAGATCACATCCTGCACAATTACAAAGATGATACCACTGAAGACCACACCTGGTGAGCACAAAGGAGCCTCAGCTAAGAAAGAACAAGCAATGGAAAGGTGGGGGGTGTCTTTTATGATGCCCAGAACTGGAGGGAATGTGCCCCCTGCCAGAGGGGCTGCCAGCTGTACCTTTAGGACTGACTTAAATGCTTTCCCTTTGTGTATCTATAGGCATTAAACCATTTCCCTTTGGTACCCAAGCTCTAAAAAGCACCAGTAACTCTACAGCAAGCTGCAGGCTGTAGTGGAGCCATGGCCTCCATCAGTGCCTGCTGCCCAGATCCCTCAGCAGCTTGGTACTGTGTGGTTTCCCACTGATGTTGTCTCAACACAGCTAAAGCTCCACCATGCTCTGTCTTAGGCAGCTTTGCCAGTTTCATGCTCTCAAGCACGTTTCAATCTGCTTTTCCCTTCCCATTTCACTGTGCTCTTTTTCTAAGTGGTGCTTGTGGACAGAGAAACCTTGAAAAGGATGAACCCAGAGCAGCAGGTTCCCTGCAGAAATCAGAGGCAAAGGCTAGAGAAAAGGTAATCTACACCCTGTATCTCCTTAAGCCACAGTGTATTCATATTTCAGAAAGGCTGTTTTTGAAGTGGCAGGTAGTTTAAAAGTTCACCTGCTCAGCCACAGGACTTCCAAGCAACAAGAGATGGAGTTAAATTCGAGCTGTACATGCTATGAGAACTTCCCCACCACTTCTAATTTTCTGAAGCTGGATAAACCCTCTCAGAACTCTGTGTTTGCAGAGGCTTTTGGCTTTGCACAATGCTTTAACTGTATTTGCCCCTGTAAGTTTTACCTTCTGTTTGTTTGTGCAATATTTTAATGGCTTTGACTTTGTGACTTTCAGGTATCTAAAGTGCTACAGCAGATGGGAACAATAACATTTTCATTAGAAGGCATTGCCAATCTGAGTTTTAATTCAGACTTTTCCAGCTGCTGATCTGTGCTCCAGTGACTTAAATGTATGTCTAAAGCATTTTCTTTTAGATCTTTTTTTCTTGGGCAAAAACAAGAAGAAATCCTTCACTTTCATTTTGTGCCCATCCACGGCCTTTGAGAGCCCACCTACAACCACAATGACCACAATAATGTCCCTTTAGGAATGTAGCTCCTGTGTAAGGGCACACTAAGGGCCCACCAGTGTGCCTGCTTCCCAAAGGATGTGAACACTCAAGCTTTGAAATCTGCCTCTTTGCTTGCAGAGCAACAAGCCATGCAGTATCATTGATATAAAGCTCCCCAGCCTAAATCCTGAAGCCTGCAATAATATTGTACTGAAGGGAAGAGCTGCAAAAACTGGAATTATGCTTCATCTCTTTGTCTTCACCTGGGTACCAGTAAACTTTTTTTTTAAGCTGCTAGCTGATACTCTCACACAAGTAGATAACTTGGTAAATTTTTCTCAGGTGATAGTAAATCATGTTTTGCATTTACTGATTATTTATTTAGTGGTTTTCTTGGAAAACAGTTGTTTTATAGTGACTCATCTTTTTAGCACAGGTTAGCATTTCATATAGAAGCTCAGAGATTGCCCTGTAAAATTCTACCTGAAAGAAAACAGTTTAAAATTATTCAGCAGAAGGCAATTGCAAGTCTGAGACTAAAACTAAAGTAACAACTGGAAACCAATTAATCAGCATGGTCAGCATATTCTTCAACACTTTTGTACCAGTAACACAGTTGTAGTAAACCTGGCCCTGGCATTCATCAGTGTTCCTGTTGCTTTGTCCCATATTCTGTGGCAGTATCTGCTAGTAATGCATTAACAAAAATCACCTTCCCAAGGCATGGAAACATTTTTTTTTAGCTCCTGACGTTATAAAGGTACCTTGAATCAATAGAGCTGGCACTCACTGAGAGATCGGAAATGCTGTGGGAGGTAATTGCTCCACAGCAAATGACTTCACATAATTTGATAGTCTCATGCATTATTCTTGCTGTTAATCCATTGTGATTTATTTTCCATTTCTACTCCATTTATCATCACTTTACTGTTCAAGGTTTTTCCTGATCTTTGCTTCTCAGAGCCCAGTCTCGCATTTCGTTGCTGGCAGTTCAAATCAAGAATAAAATAGATTAAACACTTGAAATGCTATGCACAACAAATACATTCCACTTGTACTGTGTCTGGAGGCTGTCCTGGGCAGCCCAATCTTTCCATTTTTCTTTTCTTGTGGTAAGTCAAAAAAAAAATGTCAACAAGACTCCCCTTTTTCGAGTAACAATTATTAGATTTCACTTCACTTACAAATCTAGCTACAAATACACAGCACTGTGCCTTTTCATTGTGCAGCTGACATTTATTGAGCGTGTGTTGGAATGTTTTGAAAATATAAAGTTATCCATTACTTGTGTTTTCCATGCTTATAAGGGTCCCATGCTTGTGTTTATATATATGTTATATATGTGTGTTTATATACGTTTATGTATATAATATATATATAAGGGATTGAATCTGACAACCCTTATATATATGTGTGTGTGTGTGTGTTTTTATATATGTTATATATGTGTGTTTATATATGTCTATATACATGTTTTGAAAATATAAAGTGATCCATTACTTGTGTTTTCCCTGCTTATCTTGGGAAAACCCCAGATGTTTCAAAGAAAACTAAAAGTCATGCCCACATGGGCACGGATTGTCAGATTCAACCCCTTTTGGACAGTAGATAAAGACAGTGCTGGCTGATCTGCATTCGCTTCCACTCTGTTTGAACATTTACATTCTGTTAATATTTCTCTAGGATTACTCTGCTCGAGGGAGGCTGGACCAGATGACCCACTGTGGTCCCTTCCAGCCTTATCCATGATGGGATTCTGTGATTCCCAAGTCAGAGATGTGGGTGAGAGCCCTCAGGTGAGGAGTGGGAATAGTGGCCAGAGTTCCCTGCAGATTTTCCAGAGCTATAAGTGGGCTCTCTGCATACCCATGGGGAGCAGGCAGGACAGCCTCAAAATGCCTCTTTCCTTGGAGCTGTCTGCCCAGAATTCCAGCGCAATATTTTCACAATTGTCAGTGCTGCATGTGAAATAAGACTTTGTCAAAACAGGGAGGAGAGAGGGCTTCTCAGTGCCAAGATAGCAAGGATCAGCAGCAGAACCTGGAACAAAGTTCTTTGTTTGCCCCAAAGCCTTCAGTGCTGTGTTGGATTGTTTTATGGGCAGTAGGGCAGGGGGTTGCAGGTGGCAGCTCAGAGCTAAGTAACCTCTGATGAGGCTCCTCCTGTTTGCCTCTAAATAAAACTGAAATATTTGGAGCTGGGCTACATGAAGGTTTAGAACAGAAGGAGGCAGCATTTCCACCAGGTTGGACTAAATGACTCTCAAAGCTGTAGGATTATGCTCTTCAGCACTGCCAAAGCACAAGCAGGATTCCAGCCTATGAGTGACTTGGGTAGTGAGGATCATTTACAGTCCTGGATGGTCATATGATAGTTGGACTATCTCTAGGTTCCTCAGTTAATGGATTACCTGCAAAGTCACAGGAGGAGAAGGCATCTTCTCTCTTGGTCCTGCAGCATGGCAGGAGCTTTGTCAGACTGATGCTTCCCTCCCTTTCTGGTGAGCACAGTTCTCCTTGTGCTATTCACGGGCTCCTGGCCTGTGTTTAGAAATCCAAGGCCATTAAGGGTGCCCAGGAAGATAGGTAACACTGGGGGTGTTTGTTTTGACAGAAATTCTTTCTGCCTAAATGAGACCTTTGTTTCAGCCCAGAGTTCAGCAGAAGGCTTGCCTGTGCTTTGCACGCTTGGCATTTTTTGTGGCTTAAGCCCATTTTACATGGTAGTAATACATCATCAGGAAAGTACTGAGCTTTTTTGCTTGACCTTCTGTAGTTCCTGTTCCCATTTTTAGAAGCCACTTCAAATGTTGCTGTTGGTCATGTTCCATTTATATTCAATCTGTTCCTCATGTCACTGTTGTCACTCATAGTGCTAACTATGGAACTGAGAATTAACATCTGTTTTCAAGGAAAGTGCATTTTCAGTCTCCTTACCTATTGCTTATTAATTGGAATTTCAGCACTACTTGCAACACACAGGGTTTTTTGGGGGTCTTTACTCATTACATGGTATATGCAAGTTGCAACCTACTGCTCAAAAAGGGACTTTCCTATAATGAAGCCAATAATAATTTGTGACCTCTGTGGGTTTGGGGTAAAGCTCATATCTCTTTCTGATAAAACTGTGATGTAACAATCACCAACAACGATGGAGTTGCATCCACAAACTCAGATATCTCCATGGTTTTGCTTTCTATCCCTTTTTTGAAGCAAATGGTGTCACAGCCATGACATCAGTAATTTCTGTTGGGATGGGCAGATTTCCTCTCTCCTTCTCCCCTCATTCCTAAGTCAGTGATGTGAAGCTGATGGAAGAACACTTTATCTAGGCCTGCCTGGCAAGAGCTGGTCTTGTAACTTCTTTTCTGCAGGCTTGGTACAGCTGCCCATTTTCCTGAGGGATGAGGGTCTAAGGTGACAGCTTCATTACTTAGAGACCTCCAGCTGACAGGCACGTCTGTCTCTAAATACAACATTTTGTATCCTCTGTTACAGTCATTCTTTTGCCATAAATGTACCTTTAAGCAGGGTGTTTAAAATGGGTTCCGTTTATGTTAAAAAGAGGAGATTCATTTTTGCACACACCAGAGGTCTTCATGGAGCAGCAAACAGTATCACTGTCCTTGTGGGCACACCTGAATGGTCAGTGGGTCTCCACAGAGGACCCTGTAGAAAACAGGACCTCCTCCAACTATATTCAAACAGATCTCCTTCCTCAGTACTCATTTATATCAAAGATCCTATCTAAATGTGTGTTTCCTGGCTCCTTCTCCAACCCCCCTTTTGTTTGCCTGCCTTCCACGTGGTGAGCAGGCTTGGACAGCTGTGCTGCTGGTGTAAGAGTCCATCCCACTTCCAGCAGACAAGAGATTGTTACCAAGAGCTCTTCCCTGCTGGACTTTCAGGGGGCAGTAAAGCACAAAGTTAAAAGTCACTATGGCAATGTCTGACCATAGGAATTTGACCCACCTGGCTTTTACAGCTCTAACTACATGAATACAATTAAGGAAAGAAAGATCTGGAAAAAGCTGCCTTGGAGACATCTGTGGGAAAAGGACATCTGGTCTTGAGACAGACTAGTCTGGGCAAGACCCAGGTAAAACTTCCCAGGTTCAATCTCTCTGAAAGTTATTATATCATGTGGGCATGACTTTTAGTTTCCTTTGAAACATCTGGGGTTTTCCCAAGATAACCTACTCATGGCCAAATGGCAAGGGGTGTTACCCTGAAAGTGAGCAGGCAGTGATATTCCTTTAGATCATGTTGTGTTTTGACTGAATTATGTCAGTAACAGTTTGCTGAGCCTGAAACTAAAATACATTTTCCTGGGGCTTGTCAAGAGAGTTTATACCCAGCATATGGCTTGCACAACCACCCCTGAAACAGCCTGAGCCATGTGAATATTTACCATGCATAGCTCTGGCCTGTATGTTTGAACAAAGCTTTAAATTTCTTTGTGTTTTCTGAGTGCCAAGACCTTGGTAGTTCTGCAGTGTGGTAACTCCAGCAAATGAAAGTACACCTAAGGAATCCCCCTGCTGATGGCTGCTGTTGTGAGCACTCATGAGTCATATCTGTAGTGCTCTGAGAGGTCAACCAGAGGGTGCCACTGGAGGAGCACTGAACTGCAGCTCCTGGGCAAACCCCGAGCTCTTTCACGTGATTCTCTTCTCAGCAGTCTTTGCAAGTTACCCTGCAAGGCCCTTCAGGTACCATCTCCTCCAAGGCTCTGACCTACTCACACCACGCCCATGGAGTGATGCACAGGTGGGCACTGCACACCAGTCCTTACAGAAAGGCAGGGGGGATGAAGGTGATGTCCCACACTGGCAAGGAGCTGCTCTGGAGATCCAGTGCAGTGACCACAAAACTTGAATGCAGGTTTGTGTTGACCTACATGTCATCTACAGAGGTCATCCACCTCAGAGGTTCAGCCTAAATTGCAGTCTGTACAGATCAGGATGCTCCAGATTTCCCACATGGGACAAGATCTTATCTCAGGCATTCAAAAGAATGTGGTGCAGGTATGAGCAGGAAGTTTGTTTGCAGTACAGTTTTGGTACAGCATAATTCCCCTCACCATCTCTAGTTCTGGATAAATGCTCCCAGGGGTGCTCAAAGAATTTGTTGGGTATTTATTTTCTAAGCATAGAAGACTTTGACCAGAGAGACCACAGTCTGAGCATATTCCAGACACCTCCACAAAGGAGTGAGTGAACACGTAGCAAGAAGTGGGTGCCCTGTGGCAGTGGCACTGGCTGGGCTGTCAGTGACAGGGGATTGGCAGCAGGCTGGCAGGCACTGTGCCACCTTGGCAGGTGTGAGGACATCAGAGCAGGCAGGAAAACATTCTGCAAGGGCTCTCCCAACTTGTCCCGTGATGCTTTGACCACTTGCTTGGCAGACTGTGCTCAAGCTGCAGCCCCTGAAATTCCCTGAGAGCCCACCTGAAAGGCTGCAATACCAGCCTTGTTACCTGCCTTCAAAAGCTGCCTGTGCAGAAAGGCAGGATCAGCCTTTGCAGGGTCTGAGGCTGGGAATTAGCCAAAGACAGCCCCTGGTGGGAGGCAGGGACTTCTGAGGGGATGTAGCAAGGCTGATCATGCACCCCAAAGGGTCCTGCTTTGTTTGTCTCCAAAACTTTACCTTGTCATCCCAATGCAACCTGTCCTGAGCTGTATTTCTGATGTGTGCTCACAGCCCCAGTGGGAGTGCCCAGCCTGGGAGTGACAGAGCTCCATGTGGATCCTGTGGGAATTATCCAGCATCACATCTTGGGATGGAGGACAGAGCCATGGGGCAAACACTTGGATTGGAGGAGCAGGAGTGGGTAGGGTCCACATCCCACAGCCAAGTGCCCTTTGCTGTGTCCTTTACTTGTGCACAGTGCCCTTGGGAATGTGCACTCCCAGCTCTGCTGCTGCTTGTACAAAAACAAGGGGCAAGCCAGAGCTGCCTCCCATGCTGGACAGGGAATGGGCAGAGCCAGTGGAGGGAGCTGCTAAGCAGGCACAAGCCTCAGTTTGTGTGGCAGATGCACAGGAATCAAATGGTGCTAAACTTCTGTAAACACACACAGAGCTCATCATCTTGGGAATTCAGTGGTTGGTGTCAACACCAAGCAGTAACACTGCCCAGATCTGCACGGCAGCTATCTCTCAGGAAAACCACATTTTGGGGCTCAGTTATCAATGGTGGAGTTTTTAAGGAAGGAAAGAAATGCAGTGTTTGATAACCATGGAGGAGGCATGAGCTGCAGGGATTACAGGTGATGCAGTTTATTGCTCACTGGACAGTTTTCTTCTTCTCAGAAAACTGAGGTAAGTTTGAGGGGGCAAGTTTTACAGCTGTTCCAAGATGACCTCGGTGTGAGGTTCTCCTCCAATGCTCAGGCAAACCCCTTCAGGTCCCCACAATACTTTCAGTGGGTTCTATTTCTTGTGAGGTAACAAGGTTATGCCTGTGTGAGAGCCCAGCTTCCAGCCCGTGCCATGAAGTTGTGTTACACAACAGGTGTATTGTGGCACCTGAAAATAGTGATCTCCAAGTGATATTAAAGGTCAAGAGCATGTAAACTGCCAGAAAGCTTTGCCTCAAACACACTGCAGCAGGAGGATCATGGGGGTGCTTTAAACAGGCCGAGGCCAGTCCTTTGCAATTACAGCAACCACACCATCCAATCCCTGCACAAGTTCAGCAAGCTTACTCCTAAATTAGCTGGATTTCTGTTCTCACCCTTCTGTTATAGAAGACCATTGTAAAATATGTTAAATGCCATGCACCCTAACAAACCAACCCGAACAAACTCAGTCTTCCACAGGAAATTCTGTCAATATCCCATGGTTTGCTGAAAGTAAGGTTTAGGACTACACCTCCAGCATCCTGCCTGCCCAGGGAAATGTGTCATCTGTGAGGAGCTACAGCAGGATCATTGTCACAGGAAGAATCCCTGCTGGCTGTGCTCCAAGGCTTTAAAACTGAGACCTTCCTTTAGATCAGCGACACTGTAGGAATACACACTTGGCTTCAGAAGCACGGTCAGAGTGCTCAGCTGACCCTGTAACCACAGTGCAGCTTCTCACACCTTGCTGCTTTGCTGCTTCCTGCCAGCTGAAGACAGTCCTGGGCTGGATTGTCTGACTGCATATCCAGTATGCAAGCAGAAGGCACCATTTTCACACTTTGGTCAGAGGTGGGTTGGTGCACCAGACGTGTCACTTCCCAGGGACATGGGACCCTCCTCCATGTGCATGAAGGGCCAGGTACAACAGAGCAGCTGGTGCAGCAGGGGCTGGCTGTCCAAACCTGCTCCTTTTGTATGACTGCTTTGTTTCAGACAGCCAATACTCAGTGGCACTGTGGGTTTATTTCTAGCAAGAGCAGAAGATTATATGAGCAATGTTATTCTTGGTTGTGCAGTCCTGGTTGTTCACAGGGAAGTGAATGCATACCCATGCCCCCAAAACAACCTGGAAATGAACACAGTTGTGCTGCCCACTCTTTTCAAGACAGCTTTTCCTCTCAGCTCTCATTCCCCAAATTTTCTGTCTCCAGGAGATCTGTCCCAGGACAACTCTCTCCATTTCTTTTCCTTATTTCTTCCTGGCTTCCAGCCTCTAATATGCTTTCAGCAGCCAGTGTGCTTTCCTCAGCATTTGCAACTCATTCCATCAGGCCAGGTTTTAGCTCCTGATACACTTACATGCAATGTATTATGTAAGTTCCTACCATTTTCAGCTGTCATGGCCTTCAGAGGCTGCTTTTCTCTTTCCATTTGACTTGGAGAAATCCTGCATAGATCACCCACTGTTCTTAATGAAGCCTCCGCCTTTTGCCTATAGAAGTTTATTTGATTTCAAATTTAAATAGCCTCCACTAGAGCAGTAAGACAGGCTTTTAATCACTTGTGTGAATGGCAATTAAAGGACAGTACTTGTGAGAAATTTTACAATGGGAAATTATTTGAAATAAGCAGAAATTTGTATTGCTACACACTAATTATTTTGTACTTCCCCCAGTGCTGTTAAAATGCACTGAGCTCAAACAAGGGGGTTTCAGTTTGGAAACTTCAGGTGCCCTGAAATTCTGTTCATTGCAACCTGCTCCACCTCCATAGCTCATACATTTTCCATGTGAGGAAATTCCTCATTTCAGGAGCCGCTTCCATTTTCTCACCTATTTCTCCTGTTGCAAACACCTGAAGCGTTTCCTTAGGGCAGATTGTGGTGCAGCTCTGCCTTGGCAGTGGAGAGAGCTCAGCCCAACACCGAAGTGCCCAAGTCTGAGCAATCAGGTTCTGCACTGTGGCACCTGCACCAGGGACACCCTCTGCTCTGAGCCCTGCACACCCTCAGGGTGGGCTCCCAGCAAAGGCTCTCCCTCCCCATCTCGCTGAGTGTGATTCCTCACACAGCAAATGATAGCTGGGACACAGAGGGAGGGAGGACCTGCCAGACTGGCAATAGGAGTGCCCTGAGACACAAATCCCCTGCACACCCTAATCCCCTGAGCTAGGGATGCATTCAGTTACACTGCATATTAACAGTGCTAATCATGTTGTGGACAATCATATCCAGGTATCTGAGAAATGCCTGCCTGGACTGAGGCAGGGTAGTTGGCATTTGCCAGAAATCTGCTCTCTCTCATGCAGCTGTGTTACCAGGTTTTCAGGAGAGTTTGAGTTATGAGTGATTATGCCCCTAAGGAGATGTGAAGCAGACACATATTGAACTTTTAAAGATGTTTTTCTTACAAATCAATGAAGTGCTGGTTCTCACTTTTATTTCCATAACCATATGACTTGTTTCCACTATGTGTCAGCTGCCTGCTAATATTGGATTTGCACTTTTTATAGAGATTTTTTTTTCATGTGATTTCCAGAGAGGCAACTGAATGCTGGTGAAGGTGAGAACTAGCTGTAGGCCAGTGGTAAATGGGAAGCAGAAAAACATTTCAGTCCAAGCAACCTGCAGTGACCTGAGAGAAGGGCTCTGTCTGTGCCACAAGTAATGCAGCATTATAGGAAGGAACAGCAGAATGAAGCAGCTCATGCTGAAAGCCTGACTTCTACATTAGGTGCCTTTTAGAAGGGTTACTTAAGACCAGCTCATCTGGTCCAGTGGACTGAACATGCACTTGTGTTTCACATACCTCAAATGTGCTCCTGGAGAATCTCAGGGCCTAATTTAATCTGAAAGGGATCTAGCTCACAGGCTCCAAGCATGCAATGCCAGATGTGGTAGGTGGGAACAACTGGACAATCTGTTTCAACAGAACATCCCTTAACTAAAACACTAACATTGGCAAGGCAAAAGACTGCTTGAAATAGATTAAATTTAGGCTAGAAGAGAAGTTTTCCCTGTGTGATGTGTAGGAACAAAGAAGCTGCAGGTTCACAATAAATTGCAGCTGACAAAAAAGCTCAACAAGTAAGCATGCGCTTTCTTCTTCTTTCTGCATCCCTCTCCTTCTTCCCTGGCACACCACAAAGGAGGCTGGGGTGCTTAGCTCTGCATTCCATATGCAGAAGAAAGAAAACAGCCATCTAGAAATTAGATATTGCAATACAACCCTACAGGATCTAATAATCAGCCTTTTTAGTTTAAAGTTACTATTACTCACCTCATAATTTAAACAGGGGAGAGCCACATTTTGCCTTCAGTAGAATGCATACTGGAGAATTTTTTTTTCTATAAATATTTAAATAAACTACATTCATTGAATTAACTTTTCTCTCAATCTTTCTATTTACTTTTATTTGCTATCAAAAGTTGCATTATGGTTTTCAGCTCAGTTCTTCCCTGGAGGCCATAGCCACAATAATATTGTTTGATGTAAATAGGCTGTGGTGACTGCATTTTTTACTCCAGTAAGCACATTGCTTGGAACATGCTGCTCACTCCCATGCTCCAAAAAACTGTGGGGGGATGACTCATAGCTAACAACTGCTACTGATCTCATTTCCCTTACTCAAACTCCACAGTTTATGGACAGTTCTGTGTGTGAATGTGTCTCCAGCCTTGCCTTGGTCAGCCTTAGGAGTAAAGAATGGAGTTTCTTTCCTTTCTTTTAGTGGACTGGTGCTCATCTCACTAATTTAATGTTCATTTACAGGAACATAATGAAAGTTTAAAGTTCAGTTTATCCTACAGCAACTGCATGTGGTATTTTTAGAACTACTTTCTAAGCATTTTTAGGATAGATGGCCAGGTGAACTTGCACCAGCCTAGACTTTCAGGAGCTATTTATATTATGCATTACCCACTCTGAACTGCTTGTCTGTGCACAAAGATCTCTGCATGTGACACACTTCCTTCCTGGATGTAACTAGACTGCTGTTGTGGTCTTCCACTGCTAAAATCAGCCACAAAGATTTTTATGCTGCAATAATCCTTCTGTGCTGGTGTTTATTTCAGTGTTCTCTGTGGCCTCCTCCCTCTGCACGTGTGCAGGGTCACTGTGCTGGCAGCCAGGGCACTGTGCCAACAGCGTCAGCACAAATGCTGACACAAATGCAAGTGCACTCCTCTGCCTCAGGGATGAGCATCCCCGAGCTCATCAGCTCCCTTTCCCTGTGTTCCTGCTTTGTGCTTCCCCCTGGAGCCAGCCACACCAAACAAAAATATAAACCATGATGATAAACCACCACCCACCCGCCAAATTTTACGTTCTTGTAGCTTATAGAAAGCATGGCACTGAAGATGCCAAGATGGCTGCCACACACACCCAAGGACAAAAGACTCAGTCCTAACCTTACTGTTAGTTTTTGCTAGGTGTATACGTGCAAATACCCGTGCTCCAGTGTGGATGCCCTGGACACCTTAATTAGGGAGACAGGAGCAGCTATCAGGCTCACCACAACCGTAGCCCAAAACGCCTTGCAATCGCCACACCCCCACGGGTACTCAGCAGAAGTTAACATTAAGCAATGAGTGTAAACTTGACTTAGCCATAGCAAATCTAGGGTTGGTAAATGCTGTGCCAGCCACCGCGGTCATACAGGAGACCCAAACTAACTTTATAACAGCGTAAAGAGGAGGAAAAGAGGTGGTGCAGGGAGCTGCACCTTCCCCAGTGCAAGGGCTGGAATTTTTGAGAGAAACAATAAAGGGTCTGGCCAAGAAAGACTGGCTGGGCTAATAATCCTAATAACCCAAGGCTACAAACATGGCTGGGGGACCTGAAGGGGAGACTGCTTACGGCTGAGCCCACACTGAGCACCGGGCTGGATTTATTGCCATGAGTCACACACACTAATCCTCACCTCAAGGCTTTCATCTGGCACTAAGCTCTTGCTTTTCAGTCTCCACTGCCATCCTTTAGCTAAGCAATTATTTTGTAGCAGGAGCTCAGTACAGTCTTTACCAAAAGCTTGCCTTATATAAGAGAAGGTGAACAGGTTCTCTTAGATAAGACAATTAGGCAGTGCTCCTTCTACCTCATTGTTCACCATGCTAGCAAGGCCAGCCAGTAGGAGAAAGAAATTAAAATTCATGCATTTTTTTAGGCAAGCTGCATTAATATTACTAAATCCACTACAGAACTAGGCTTTGATAGAAAGTACCAGTTTTTACTAATGAAGTCCACAGTTTTGCACAGGAGAGAAGTTATTGAAACATAGTTTCAACAATCTATTGCACACAAGCAATCTCATGAGAGGGTCTCAGACGTTAATCATGCAATGACATTTGTCATTTCATGGAATCACAGAACATTTTGGGTTGGAAGTGAGCTTTAATGGTCATGTAGTCCAACCCCTTCTACAATGTTCAGGGACATCTTCAACCAGACCAGGTTGCTCAGAGCCCCATCCAGTCTGGCCTTGAATATTTCCAGGGATGGGTCACCCATAACTTCTCTGGACAACCTGTTCCAGTGCCTCACCGCTTGCATTACAAAAAAAAAAAAATCTCCCTTGTATTTGGTCTAAATCTACCACCTTTTATTTTAAAATTATTACCTTTGTCCTATCACAACAGGCCATGATAAAAAGTCTGTCCCCAGCTTCATTATAAGCTTCCTTTAGGTATTGAAAGGCTGCAATGAGTTCTCCCTGGGGTCTTGCCTTGTTCAAGCTGAACAACTTCAACTCTCTCAGCCTTTTCTCATTGGGAAGGTGTTCAACCCTTCCAGGCATTTTTGGGAGCCTCCTCTAGACTTGCTCCTACAAGTCCATGGGGTTTTTGTGCAGAGGACCCCACAGCTGCATGCACCAGAGGTGGGGTCCCACACACAAGACTGCAGTAGATGGGCAGAATCTCCTCCCTTGCGCTGCTGGCCAGGGTTCTTTGGATGCAGCCCAGGACATGGCTGGCACTCTGGGCTGTGAGTGCACACACATGGCTCACATCCAGCTCCTCATCCACCAGCACATCCTCTTCAGCAGGGCTGCCCTCAATCTGGCCGTCCCCCAGCCTGTACTGACACCAAGGGCTGCCCTGACCCAGATTCAGCCTTGTACTTGCCTGGTTCTCTCTCACCAGTTTCACATGGGCCCACTCCTCAGCTCATTCGGGTCCCTCTGGATGACATCCTTGCTCTCAGGTGTGTCCATTTGGTGCATAACTCAAGACAGTAGCCCCACGAGCTGATCCACCCCCCTAGGTTTGTGAGTAGCAGCTGGCACTTCCACATTTCCACGTAGCAGGGGTCACACATGTCACATTGTGCTGGGCCCCTGGTGCTCCTGCATTTTGCAGGAAAATGGTGCCATCACTGCCTGCCATGCCAAGCCTTCAGCAGAAACACCTCACCACATCTGGCTTCTTCTGCTTCAGCATTAACCTGGTAGCAAAACATGCAGAAAGCTGTCAGAAGGGGAACACACAGGGAATATTTCAGAGGAAGGAGAAGACAGAAAAAGCCACGCTATACTCTGCAATAATCCCAGGCTGGCATTGAGTCCAAGCTCATCTTCTATCCATGCTGATGGAGACAAACCTATGACTTACACAGAGGCTAACACAGGCCCAGCTCAGGGGCAAAAGCTAAATTTCAATGACATCCTAGGCTGGGAATGCTGTTTCCCACTGTATTAGTAAATTAAACGTGCCAGGAACTGTCTCGAGGAGAGGAGAGGAGAGAGCAACAGGGACCTAAAAAGACCTAATGTACTAAAAAATGTGCTACCAGCAGTATTTAAAATATTAAAGAGAATTGGCATGAAGTTTATGCTTTAGACAAATACTTGCACAGGCTGTGGTGAGAGCTCATTGCAGAAAATGGAGCAGGGGAAGCTGCACTTTAAAGATTCAAGATGCTATTAGAAGAGATTTCCCTGTCTCATGATGTTTATTAAATATCCAATTTTAGACTAATGATAAGGTCAGACATTAGTACCCAGGTCCTATGTTGATATTTAATATTGTTCACCCCCATTCTCATGTTTCAGGGGAACATGCTGGAGACTGTCACAAAAATTACATGGGAACATAAATATAGGGAACATATATAGAGAGAAAACCCAGCTGTAGTACTAATTTCTTTGTTGCCTGAAACTAGATTCCTTTCTTTGTTTTTCATCTGCAGCTTTGCAGGACCTGCAGGGTATGACAAATATTTATTCTCAGCATAGCATTTTGCTGCACAAACAGAAAGGTTGTGGCTGTTTCTCGATGCTCCCTGGCTGCTGCTCCTGTGGTGGTGCCATTCAGTGCAAACAAAGAGAGGAGCAGGGGGAGCATTCATTTCAGTCAGCACCACCAGTTTACAGCATCAACTTTTTCTCCTGAATGCCAAACATGGACCTAAATGTTAAACTTCTATAGCCAAAAAAAGAGAATGTTATCTGGCAGCACAGCTCCATTTACCAATGAACTAACGAATGCAGAATTACAGATATCTGATTACTGTTAGGTAAATGTGATAGTGACATTATACATTAATGTATTGACATTATACACATCATCTGTCCCGTGCTACTGCCATTTACTGAAGTTAGTCTCAAAATGTGGATACTGAATGATCACTGCATCTGCTGACAGTTAAAATCCAAACCTTTTGGAAACATGTAAAGGAGAGTTCAATGTCTATGTTCAAAGGGGAGGGGAGAGGCACACTTGAAGATCATGGACCCCAGCTGGGGAGAAGTGGAGCGCTTGTGAGTCAAGACCTCTGTCAGCCACATCTGAAAAAAAGTATGAAGATGAGAGCTTCAAGAAACTACAGAGATGAGAAAAAATAATCATTACAGTATTAATGTATTTTTACAGATTCTAAACTCAGAAAGGCAGAATAAAGAAGAATAAGTAGTGAGCTTTAGCATGACAAAATGATCTTGGAGGTTACATTTGTTATCAGTGATCTGCAGTAGGTCATTTGCAATAGCTGATGTGCCAACATCTGCCAAGTAGCTAATTTTGTAGATAGGCTAACCTCAGATAGGACTGATTTCTAAATGAGCTGGCACACCTGCATGAATCACAGGATGAGGAGAAGCTGGAAAGGCTAACTTGAACAAATTCCAGAACTGTAATAAAATAATGTGCAAGTATTCAGCTGAAGATGGTACTTAAAATCAAGGCATAGTGGTAGCTTTCCAAAAGAGCATCCTCTCTCTGCAGGATAGATGCCTTATACACAGGTTATAGACACTTCTAGGCTGAGACTGTTTCTTTTTAGTGTTTATTTTGTACAGGACTGAGGGAGGTTATGGTCCATATTTGAAGCCCCAAATTATTATTATGAGCTAGCACACAACAGAAGGGAGGACATTTTCCCTGCATGCCTTCAGCATTTCTCACTGTACTTGGATGTGAAGTCACCATTCTCAGGAGAGGAAGGTTTTCAGGCACATAGTTTTCTGCATAATACTGTTCATAATTATACTAATTATTTTTATTATATCTTATTATAAAATAACAATCAGCAAAATATATTATAGTTATTATACATGTTAATGTTATATGATAATTACACTATTAATTTGTTGTAATACTACTGAGAATAAATATAACAAGAACAAAGAAGCAAAAATAGGTTTTCTCTCATCTATGCTGATTCATTCCTTCTTCATTGCTCTAGACAGAGGAGCAGTGTTACCTGAGCCCTGTATCCTTATTCTCCCTTCTGCCTTCCAAGCCATGGAGCAGGTTGAAGTCAGCTCTTATAAAATGCAAATGGAACTTAGGGAAATGCTGCTGTCCCTAGTGCAGCTCCAGCAGATGCAATGGGGTCACAAGCAGCACTCAGAGCACTATGGCTTGTCCTGATTTCTTGAGTGTTGGATCATCGACACCAGCACAGGGGAGGAGATGTGGGGTCCCAGTGGCACGGCGCTAACCAGGAGATGCTGCTCATCTGGGAGGAAATCTTGGCGGCTGTTTCCAGGATGGCTCAGACATAAGCAGCAGCTACTCTGGGATCAGCCATTCCCTGGCTCGGCAGAGCAGCCGCTGCCTTCCAGCAGTGAGCTTCCGTGCCCCGGTGTGGGTCAGAGCCACAGGCTTCCCCACGCTGGGACACAGGCATGCAGCTCTGTCCTACCGTGGGAATCCCTGGTACTTCAGAAAATACTCAGCTCTGGTCTCTCCAGCCTGTGATTTTACATCACCGCCCTCTTTTTCCTTTTTGCACAGTTATCTTGAAAGTAGCTGATAAGATGGAAATCTCGGCTTCTGCTGAATCACCGAATCTTTTTGTCTTTGTCTTCACAGAGTGTGAAACATGGTATCAAACATGGCATCAAAAGGCTTTAAAAAAACAAATAAGCTCGAAAGGTCTTTACATTTTCCAGAGCCTGGGAGAGCGCAGAGCTGGGTCTAGCTAGATACACATGTGTGCATGTGTGTGTGAGCAGTTCTTACAGGCGAGGAGCCCCCACCCTGCTTTAGGGAAGGGGCACCGGCACCCCCTTCCAGGGCTGCCTGCTCCTCCCGCTTCCTTCTCACCCAGGGGAGGGCTGATAACACCTCGTGGGGAATTGCAAGTTAAACACACGACAGAGAAAAAGGCAAAGCCTACCGCTGATAGCAGATAAAATCGCCACAAACACTTAACCGGGCTCACCTTATCTTGTTATCTTAAATTAGCAGAGTTCAATCTAATTAAGTGCTCACATGGAAGAAACCCAAGTTGTGGTGTGACTAGTCAGCCTGAAGGCTCTTCTAACCGCAGCACTGATAGGCTTTGCTCTTATGGGGTCTGAGACAAGGCACAATTCTTGCTCCAAATGGTTTGCAAGCTACAGCCTGATCTCCTCTCAGAGAGGTGGGCAGGCACTCACTTTTACATATGCGGTTTGCATCTTGAAAAATTAATAGCTGAGGGGTTATTTCAACTCTTACAGCAAGAGCTGCATGTGCTTGTGCCTTTTTGCTGTTATCAGCTGCATTAACTATGCCAGGGCTATTGCCTTATACACTTACACTGATAAGTTTTATTACACCTAAACCAGAAATTCCTATAGAAGATAAGACGTCAGGAATCAAACTGCATTGAGGTTTATAACTTGATTTATTTATACCCTGAGGTTTATCAGCAGCAGAGTAGCTGATAAATTGCTGTTGTGAATTTGTCAGATATGCTCAAGAATCAGTAAAAATTGCAATTTTAGAAGATTTGGATCCCAAAGCTGTGACCCAGTAAATTCAACAGCCAACAATACCCAGGAGAGCATTGTCTCTAGCTTTTGCATCTGCTGATATCATTTCCCACTCCATATAGCTGGATGCCCCCCTATATCCAGATGGTGTTTCATACACATCTGCAGCTCAGCCTTGATGTCACACAGCTGGATCTCACTGGAAATTGGGAGCACCATCACCATGCTCCAGTCAGTAGATTTATCCCTGCACAGATGGACATACAAGCCTGTTGTATGCAGCCATTGCAGGGTATCAGTGAAGCTACCTGTCCCTTACTATTTGTCATCTAAAATTTAACTGACCCCTCTTGAACGCAGTGTGTACCTCAGTTACTTGTGTCCAGGTCTGAAGATGGCACAGATAAATGAGATAATTAGAGAATTAGCATAGACTGTGAGAGAGTGTGTCCCGAGCAGGCCAGTGAGGAGCAGTCTGTGCTCTGAGGTCTTGAGCAGGGCAGAGCAGAGCTCAGCTGACAGATTGCCGGCCCTTGCTGTCAGCTCCATGCAGAGCGCTACCCCAGGGAGCCTGGGAACTCAGCTGGAAGGACAGCAAGCTGGGCAGGAGCGAAAGCTCTCGTATTTAGCTCTTGTATTTTGCTCTGTTTGCCTCGGAGGGGAGGCCTGCAAATGAAATATCAACCAGCTCCTTCATTTGAAGAAACCTCAAAACAAAGGAGCAAAAAATGGCTTGGATAGCAGATACAGCCTCCCACGCTGGCTCATCTCATCTGCTAAGGCAGGGGGGAGTGGGAGAGCACAAACAAGCATCTGGTCTTCCTGATTGTCATCTGACCAATGAATTTAAAACCCTGGGAAATTCAGAGGTGGGAGGGTTTCTCCCAGGGAGTTGTACAGCATTCCTGAGAACAAAGAACTGCTCAACACCCAAAGTGGCTCACCTGCAGAACTTCTCAGCTATTCATTCCCTGAGGAGACCTGAACATGACACTTCCTGCACCTTTTCTCCACCATTTGGGATGCCACAGCCCAGAGGCTCAAAGCTCTCTCCTTCAAGTCCAGCTTATTAGTCCCCTTCCTACCCACCCTGTCACGACTGGCTGCCGTCATGCTGCCAAGCCTCCCATGCTGTCAGAGAGGATTTTGGTACCTGTGAGCTGCTGAAGATCCTCAGGGCTCCCAGCACCTCCTGCACTCAAAGGCAGCAAGGCCAGGCACACACAGCTCTCCCAAGTGGGCTTCAGCCAGGGACAAGGAGCTGCTGGAGTGTCCACTGCATGTCCCCAGTGGGCTTCAGCACCCACACTGAGCTGCAGGAAGGAGGGAAGGGGACAGGTGAGAGATGGAGCAGACAGGGATGGTGATGCCTGGTCACAGTTAGAGATGAGTTTTAGATTTTCACACCATGATTAAAACAAGCAGCTATTTCACTACATTGATATCCATTATGGTCCATTTTCAAACACAATAAAACCTAAGTGGCTGGCCACAGTTGTAAGTTGGTCCACAGTCCTGACAGACTACAATTCAGCATTCTGTAAAGAGGAAAGGCACAACCCAGAAGCTCTTTGGCCTTGGCACAGGGCTGGCCCCAGCACAGACCTGGGGCTCCTGGGCAGGGCTCCCAGCTCATTGCATGTTATGTGACAGGCTGCTTTCAGCCATGTGCTCTCAGCACCCCCATTGCCCTCCATCCTCTGACATCACAGGGACCTGGAGATTCCCAGTGCTTCCAGGAGCTGCCCATTCATCATGGATGAGCACTGTCACTGCCATGAGCTCTTGTTGCTTATCAAACCTGTGAAGCTGAGGAGAATCATGCCCTGGCAAAGCAGTAGATGTGTTAGAAGGAAAGAGATGGAGCCCCAGCCAGGGATATCTCAGTGTGCTGCAGACCAGCTGCCTTGTTTGGCAAATGGTAACTGGGATAAACCCTTAGAAACTGTAGCATCACAGAGAAGATCCAAGGTGGAGTGAGAACCTGGATAAATCAGGCTTACATTAAGCAGACTGACCTCCAAACACAGGCAAATTAAGCTCTTGCAGAGAGCTGGGGACTACCTATGCCAGTTTCAGAAGGCCAGATGCTCTTGGCAGATGTAGCCTGACTGGTTCCAGAAACAAGAGCAGTAATGCTTAGTGGTGTGTGCAATGCTGCAAAGCCTGAACTGATTCCAATGATGAATTATTTCCTCTCCCATCAACAAAAGAGCAACCAAAATGATCAGCCCAGAACACACAAGTAGGTAACTCTCAGCGTAGCGTTACTGAAAAGTAGAAAACAAAACCCAGCCCAGGCGAAGAAGAAAGAAAAGCCTGGTAGGAGATTGTCAGGTACTGTAAGTGGATTCGACTGAAACTGGAGAATATGCAGTCTAACTCCAGTCATGCTAATGAAGTTCTCTGAAAAGGTGTTGCAATTAGATGTCAAATCACACGGGTTGCTCCTCTGCCCTCCTCAGGGCAGATAAGCAATCAAAATAAACACATTTATATGAGCAATCTGCTAATCCTCTGCATAAATAACATTTCACCATGCAAGTTATATTTGGCTTAGTGCTCCTGAGCACTGAGAAGCTTAGCAAAGTAGTTCAGTCCTTATCCCATGAGCACAACCACAAAATCCCATCCATGTTTGCATGTCCTAAGGTTACCCAGGAGACAGGGATAAGGGCCATCTTTGGTGCCTCTCTGCACAAACTGGAGCTCTCCACTCCACCTGAATCTCTGCTTGGTGGGAGAAGGGAGTAGGTGAAGAGAGCCTGGCACGGGTTTTGAGGCAGACAAAAGATACACGATCACTTTTCCCTAGGTTAGCAGGAATATCCATGAGGATGTTTTTCTTTCAAAGCCAAGAAGCTCCTTAGTTTGTTCTTTCAGCATTCTAAGTCTGGCATGGCAGATCCCTGCAGAGGCGCTGGTTAGAGGAGGCTGAGGGCTGGCTCAAGGAAAGTTCATGCCCTCAAGGGCTCTGTGCTGCTCAGGGAGGCAGAGCTTTCCTGGGGAAAGGTAAGCAGAACCCTTTCAGAAATGCTGCCAAACCTGAAAGCTCAGGGACACTTCACAGAGCACTCCTGCCAGGCACAAGGTGCTGCTCAGGGTTTGGAAGGTGAATGGAGAGGGTGGTCCTGCTGGGGAGTGAAGGCATTTGCTCCCCAACAGCCTTCCCAAGGGATTTCTGTGACCTGTGCACTTGGCAACTATGGACCTCCCGGGCTCTTGGCATTATCTTTCCTATAGGTACACAGGTTCTGAAACAAGGAGCTTTAAATCTAACAGCAAAAAGCTGCTAGAAAAATATCCCTAATAAAAATTTGGAGTCAAAATTTGGAACATATCGAGAATTTATTCATCATGGACATGTTCAAAAAACCAAAAATTTTCAGACATTTATATACCCTGTAACATGCCAGATTTTTTATAGACACTCCCAAAAGTTTCCCCAGTTTATTGCATCACGATGTAGGAGTTTTGTTTCTCTTAATTACTACCAGGACACCTCATCTATCTTTGTTTAATGGATAACTCAAGTTTTATCCAGCTAAACAGTGCTTTGTTAAATTTGCTGTCCTGGCTACACAATTGATATTGATTAAGTTTTCTGGGGTGTACAAGCCTACAGAGTGGCTCCCTCACTGCACTTGTAATGTATTAATCAAGTTTTCTTCAGTCTACAGACCTTTAGCTACTTAATTTCCTCATGGTATCTTTCTTGTTCTATAACACCTAATTTATCTCTAGTTATACCATATCAAACAATTCTTTATTAAATTGTGTTCTTCATCCATTGATTATGTTCTCCAAGGGGTAGGTGTCCATGGAGCTCCTTTCTGCAGGTGCAATGTGCTAATTTCTTTTCTACTGACACTCGACCAACACATATCTAAATCAAAACCAGTAAAGTAAAACATTCAAGCATTCCTTAAATAATTAAACATAATTAATTACAAAATTTTTAAAGAATCACAAAACTCCTGGCCAACTAAGATATAACTCACTGTCAGTTCCTTCTGGAAGGAGCTTTAAATCTGACAGCAAAAAGCTGCTAGAAAAATATCCCTAATAAAAATCTGGAGTCAAAATTTGGAACATATCGAGAATTTATTCATCATGGACATGTTCAAAAAACCAAAAATTTTCAGACATTTATATACCCTGTAACATGCCAGATTTTTTATAGACACTCCCAAAAGTTCCCCCAGTTTATTGCATCATGATGTAGGAGTTTTGTTTCTCTTAATTACTACCAGGACACCTCATCTATCTTTGTTTAATGGATAACTCAAGTTTTATCCAGCTAAACAGTGCTTTGTTAAATTTGCTGTCCTAGCTACACAATTACTATTGATTAAGTTTTCTGGGGTGTACAAGCCTACAGAGTGTCTCCCTCACTGCACCTGTAATGTATTAATCAAGTTTTCTTCAGTCTACAGACCTTTAGCTACTTAATTGTCTCATGGTATCTTTCTTGTTCTATAACACCTAATTTATCTCTAGTTATACGATATCAAACAATTCTTTATTAAATTGTGTTCTTCATCCATTGATTAAATTCTCCAAGGGGTAGGTGTCCATGGAGCTCCTTTCTGCAGGTGCAATGTGTTAATTTCTTTTCTACTGACACTCGACCAACACATATCTAAATCAAAACCAGTAAAGTAAAACATTCAAGCATTCCTTAAATAATTAAACATAATTCATTACAAAAATTTTAAAGAATCACAAAACTCCTGGCCAACTAAGATATAACTCACTGTCAGTTCCTTCTGGATACAGGATTTCACCAGGAAAGAAAAGGTCACTGCTTGAATCTGAGGCCATCCAGAAACACAAAGGTCTTACTTGGAAGCACATTTCTCCTCCCTGACCTCACACCCTGTTGGCCATTTTTGACCTTTGTCTTGGAGGGCCCTGGTTTTGCAAGGTAAGCTGCAAAGCCCTGGAAGGAAAAGGAACTACCAGAATATAGAAGTGCTCTGACATGTGCTCCCTCAAAGGCAAGAGGAATTTGGGTCCCTCATGGAAGAGGAATTTGGTGAGTGAGCCTGGTGGAGAAGCTGGGGGAAAAAGTAAAAGAGTTTTCTCCCCTAAGCCCCATTGTGTGATAATAAAGTCATTGCCTCAAGTGTTATCCATAAAGGAGGACATGAAATCTGATAACCACTTGTGGTGTCCCAAATAAGAAGTTAAAAAAGCCATCCAGAGTGAGGCTGAATAGCAGCACTCGCTGCTGGGGACAGGGGTGAGGCACAGAGCGACCCTCGGCTGGAAGCACTGCGTGTATCCTACCCCACACAGGCACTGCACAACACAAACACCCTTTCTGAGAGGAACATCTCACACAGAAAGCACCGGGCTGGAAAGGGAAGAGCTGGGTGTAGTGGCTGTGAGAATGCATCTCCTGTGATGCCCTGGAAGGCTGAATGAGCTTTAAGCAGCTGTTTGGTAAATCTGTTCTCCCCTGAGGGCACACTCAGTGGGGTGGCTCTGGCAATTCGGGGCTGAGGAACTGATTATCAGCATCTCAGTAGGGAGTGGGTCTTCCTCTGAAGAAAGAGGAAGACTTGGCTTTGATAGTATGGTCCCACTATTCTTCCTCCCTCAGGCAACAGTTGGTAAACAGCTGCTTTCTTAAATAGCTTTATTTCTATCACAGTATTATATGTGATATATTCACATTCTAGCATATCACATTCATTATACGTGAAATATTATAATATGATAGTATTATCATTGTTTTAAATACTTGCACAGAAAGGCAGATGATTTTCTAAAAGTCAGAATCTGACACCAAGTTTATGA
Source organism: Emberiza elegans (assembly GCA_024865655.1). NCBI lineage: Eukaryota > Metazoa > Chordata > Aves > Passeriformes > Fringillidae > Emberiza > Emberiza elegans. The sequence continues at coordinate 42,379,234 of JALJVW010000175.1, read as the reverse complement.
AAAGATATAGTCAAAAGCTTGTGAGATACTCTACATCTGGCACTGATTAAGAAATGCTATTTGGAGCTACCAAAGGTAATTGGTGATAAAAGTCATCTTTATTCCAGTTTTATAAATGAGGTACTGAGGCACGGAAAAATTAAGAGCCGTGTTCAGGGCTGTATGGAAAGCCTTGGCCATGGCTAGGAGCAGCTCACTGACCTGCAGTCCCAAGCCTTTCAGCTGTGTGCCTTCACTACTTTTTCCTGACAAAAACTCAACCTCCACTGCAGATGAGAAAACTCTGTGATAACAACTTCTTATGAAGAGGTTTCTTGTGAGCAGCAAATTAATGAATATTGTGCTTTTCCAGTGGATTTGCATCCTGAAAGCTCAAATTCTCATCCTCAGCAGACTCCCATGACACCAACACCTTCCCTCACAGCTCTCCCAACACCTGCTTGTACCCCTGACCCAGCCACAGCCCCAGCATTGCTGCTGCTGCTGTGGGAGAGCTGCTGGTGATGTCCATCCTCCTGGGGAAGGAGGTGACTTTGTGTCTCTCTTATTTACACAGCAGCTGACCTTCATGGAAAGCCTATAAGGTCAGCAGTGCCCTTTCAAGTCCTGCTTTGAAATGCAGTAGGACTGGTTCAGCAGTCACTGGGAAATCACCATTTCCCCAGGGAATCAGGCTAAAGCTTGAGCTAAAGCAACTGTCTGGAGCTGTGGGAAGCACTGTGAATTTTCCTGTTCAGCAAGCTGGCAAGAGGGACATTTTGGAAATAATCATGGAAACACAGAATGCCTTGGTTGGAAGACACTGTTAAGATCATCTAGTTCCAACCCCACTGCCATGGGCAAGGACAGCTTTCGCTAAACCAGGTTGCTCAGAACCCCATCCAGCCTGGCCTTGAACACTTCCAGGGATGTGAAACAGTCTAGTTTCTTCGTACTCACCCTGTTTATCTTCCAGGAAACCTCAGCAAGGATTACCATGCTGCTCTGTGGATGTTCCTCAGCAGCTTACAATCTCCCCAGTGAGCCTGTCATTGCTGGAGGCCACAAAGCCATGACTACCTCCAGTCACAGGTTAGTAGCCATGTCATCAAGTGCCATCTTATCCTGGTACAGAACCTTCTTGCCACCCTATGGTTTACCTCTCAGACAGAAGAACACTAGCAACCAGTGTTGTCATTACAGTGCAAGAGTTCTAATGTCATTACATTGCAAGGGTTCCATATTGTTAGAGTTTTGTACCTCCTTGATGTGTCTTGTAGGCAGCTCCTCTAGGCACTGACTCTTCCTTGTCCTCACAGCAGCCAGCTAACTCCAGTTCCCACCAACCAACCAATCCACTCTTTTATAACACTCTTCTCATTGGCTACAGGTGCAGCCTGTTAAAATCAGGCCTGCTCCCAATCTCTAATAATTGTCTCAGCTGCAACCCTTTAGGGGGTAAGATTACTTTCTATATTACCTTTATTTACTTATGTTCTATCCCCCTACAAACCAGGATTTAATAAAAGTAATTAAAAGGCTGTTAATTATACGGTTGTTTTCACTGCTATTCAGAGATTGTCTTGTTTATTGGTTGTCTTTTTTTCCTCATGCATCATCCTGTGTGGTTAATTACACACCAGCCTGCCCATGCAGGGAGCACAGCACAGCGTGCCCTGGCTGGTGTGAAAGAACCAGAATATTTAAACCAAGCCATACAGCTTGAGCAAGAAGCCTCAGAGTCCATCTTATAGCATCAGCACCACTGCCCCTTTCTGACTCTATCACACTGAAAACAGTGCACTGTCTACTGCTGTCCAACAGTAGAGACTATGACAATGCTTCAGACATGTTTTCTGAAAATAAAAACTTCTTTCCATAGCAAAAATCCACGTTTGCTTCTTTTGTGCACCTCAGTAGTGACAGTGATTGCAATAGCTGGGGGTGGGGATGGGGGAAGCCAACTGCCAAAAGCTTGTAAAATTTAAAATGGAAAACTGTGACTTGGCATCTGTGAAGCTGGGAACAATGGAACAAAAGCCATACACAAATGTCAACTACAGGACAACCATGAGATATTTGCTAGTATGATCTATATTTACAATCACTCTGATGTTTTTTTTCTCTGTGAAAATATGTAATGACCATGGAAAAGAAAACCATGACCACAAGATCATCTCCTGAGGTGTATTTGTGACACAAAGGGGATGTAAATGTCAAACTGCAAAGGTTTTGCCTAGGCATCCTCTGAAATCTCAAATATGACTCTTTTCACCTGTACAGCCTGAAAAGTTTTATCTCTTTATCTTCTTTTTTATCTCTTCATCTCACTTTTACTACTTTTCATTGTGTCCTGATTTATTCCTCCACTGTGCTCTCTTGCCCCTCCTCTTCCATCCTCATGGTCCCAGTGCACTGTAGGCTCTTGTCCCCAGCAAGTGGTGCTGATCCTCACCTCGCACTCTACCTGCTGTTATTGCCCAGTGGGAAGCAGGACACCTAATGGCAGAGAGACCTCCATCATGCAATGAGAGAGGTTTAAAAACGAGATTCAGAGAACAGAAGCTCAGAGGAATCCTCTGCTTTGGGCTGAGTGGGATCCTTGACATAGGAGAGCATTGTACAATGCAGTAAGGCAATGCAAGTGCATGGGCTCCTCCTTTGGGAAACACCTTTCCCATGGGGAACATGGCAGGGTTGCCTGTGACAGAAAGGGTTAGATGAGAGACTAAGGTAATCCCTTCCAGATGGAAGTTTCTTTGCTACTTCTCACATATCATCAGCACACAGCTTTGGGTTGCAGCCCAGGGTCTCCACAGATTTGCTGTCTGGGACTTCATCATGACAAAAACAAAGCCTTAGGTGTCATTACTCTTCTTGAGCTTTAAACTAACCTCTTGAGTTTTACCCATCAGTAGAGCAGAATTCCAAGCCCTAGAATTATACAGTCATCCTAAACTGTGTTATCATATCTGGGAAGGCAGAACTCATCTGGACCTGACCTCTTTTCAAGGTGCACTTGAACAACACTCAAAATTGAGGACACTGTACCATCTAGACACACAGAGAACTAAATTGGGCTTGAATACAGTAAAGCCTGCCTGTCACACACACATTTTATGAAAAATCCTTTCATTAGGATTTTTTCTCCTGAGAAGCTGGGAGGCCTCAGAGGAAAAGAAAAACAATAATTATCTGCTGCTGTGGAATGCAACAGGTGCATCTGTGATTGGTCTCATGTGGTTGTTTTTAATTGCCATTAATTTTAATGGCCAATGACAGTCCAGCTGTCTCAGACTCTCTGGTCAGTCACAAGATTTTATTCTCGTTCCATTCTTTTCTATTCCTTGCTAGCCTTCTGATGAAATCCTTTCTTCTATTATTTTAGTATAGTTTTAGTATATCATTTACTTTTAATATAATATATATCATACAATAATAAATCAGCCTTCTGAAACATGGAGTCAGATCCTCGTCTCTTCCCTCATCCTGGGACCCCTGTGAACACCCCACACCTGCCCTGCTGGAGATGGCTCCAATCCCCTACCCAATCATAGCAGCTTCAAGTGATCCTGATGGATTCAGCAGGATCCATTATCTGTCATCTCTTTCAAGGGTAATCTCAGTGAATGTCTTTGAAAGACACTTCATACAGAATCAGCTTCATGGCATGACTCCCTTTTTGGTTGCTGTGGGTCACTTGCAGTTCACAGTCATCCCTGTCATCCATATGTCTGTCCCAGCCATGTGCATGCCAATAAATGGAAGGACAATGCTGGATTGATTATATTCTGCACGCTGGTGTCACAACAGCCTGTCAGCCCCACTGCTCACTCTGGATCACAAACAGGCTCAGCAACCACTTGCAGGTGTCAGGCAGATAAACAGCTGTGTCTGCCTGGTCAGAGGATGACAACCACCGGGGCTCATTCCTCACTGTTGGCAAGTGGCACTCAGTGGTTCCCTCTAAGAGCTTTTTCTAGCCCAGCATTCATTACTGGGCTGGAAAAATTCATTAAGGAGCTCTTACCCCAGCTGAGAATGCCCAGAAGGACCCATGGAATTTGCCAATCACCTCTGGCACACCTTAGAATGGGTTGTTAGTGGTCTGCACTGCTGTCCAGCCCACTGCCCTGGAGTTTTCATCTCAGAAACAGATGAATCTAGGATGTCTTTCCACTTTGAAAAATAGCCTCTACTAGAAGTAGAAGAAAACTCTTAGGATACTATTTCTAATTTCTGGTTCAACATGCTATTGTTTGGGTTTTTCATAAAATTTTTACCAGATGTGGCTTCTTTCTTAGACAGTCCTTTCTCATATTTCCTTTTTAGAATATTAGGTGTCATTTAGCTGCAGTTAGTGGTAAAATATTTGTTTCCATTTCCTTTCATTTCATAAATATATTCATTTGTAATCCAGTTTGGAGGTTTTTGTTCTTTTTTTTTCATGAAAGAAAGTGAAAAGAAGCAGGATGACATTGAAATGCATCTCTTTATGACTGTTTCTTTTATTCCTATTATTTTCCTCAATATTAAAAAAATACTGAGATAAAGTGGTTTTTTGCATACCATTTGCCTTTGTTTTTCCTTTGTTTTTCCTTTCTTTTTGTTTTCTTTTTTTTCCTTCAGTTTTATACTTTTTCACCACCCACAAGAGACACATGAATTAGACATCACCAAAAAGCTTCTTTTTGCTGAACTCTTTCAGACTGCATTTAGCATAGTTTTTGCTAAAGCATCTCATGAACAGTGCTGGTTTCTACTGACACAAAATTTAAGGGCAAGAACTTTTTGGGGTTAACAAGCATGGAAATTGCACAGCTCTCCTTCCTCTTGCACCCTCTGTAGTCATGTACAGATATCTCTGACTTTTGTTCATTCACTGGTCAAAGATTCACTGGATAACAATTTACTGTTCAGTAATCTTTAAGCCATTTGCTGCCACTTACTGGATAACTAGACATCCTGCTTCAAAAAAAGGGGAAAAGAAAAGAATCAGGAGTGGGTTTACAATGAAATTCAAAGTAGGCATCACCTTAAGCCAGTGTAAGAAAAATGTCAAGGGCAAAATGAACATTAAAGTTGTTCCACTCGGTGGAGACGGGTTCTTGGTTAATGAATGACAGCTATAAAATGCCTGCAAACTGCACCAGCCCACTGCACTTCCTCCTCCTCTGCCTGCCTGAATCCCTTGGGAGTGGGAGAAGGCAATTGGAATACCAAAGCAAAAGGAGATTTAATGCATTTGCAGAAGAGTTGGAGATAAAGTAACACCTACCTGGAAGAGAGGATGCATTTTCCTACCTTTTTAATTTTATTTCCATGTGCTTTTATTTCCTGAGGATACTAGTATTGATAACATTGCTATTTCCTCAATGAAATGACACATCAATTTTGTTTAGATGAATCTGGAGGGTTTTAATACTGGTTGCCATTAGAAAAAAAGCTAAAAGAACGTTAGAAGCTGCAAAGTGAAATATTTACAAACAATAGATAGGACTAAAAGGATAGAGATAAGATATTGCATTTACACTATGGCTATTCTTTAGTCACACAAGAACATGCCATTTTGCTGGAAGAGCTGCCCAGCTGGGATTGGGAAGGTGAGGTACATGAGCAGTTGGTCTATGCTCTGTTTTAAGTGTCTCTGCCTCTTACACACTACTGAGAGCCTTATCTGAAGGAAGAATTATTAATCTGTTCCCAGGCTGTCCTGAAGAAGCATTATCTTGTTATCCAAGTACAACACAACCCCAAATTAATTCATTTTTCACATTGCCTCTAAGAGAATTGCTGTGAATTTCTCATTTCACAGCTGACAGCTGAGATGCAGTCAGAGATGTCCACAATATTTTCATGAAGGAAGCAGCCAGCTCTCAAGCAGGCAGCCTGGCAGAGTGAAACACTATCAGTAGCCACTTTGGAAAAGCCTGATTTTAGCAGCTTGTCCAAAATTTCTGTGACAGAGCCAAGGACAGAGCACAGTTCTGAATTGCAACACCTGTTTTTTTGGCAATGCCTCTTTTAACTCCCTGGATAACGTGGTCAGGGTCCAAGCACTTCCATCAGTCAACAAACCTGATCCAGCCCCAAAACAAGCCTATGATATCCTTCAGTTGAGATGGGAACTCATGACAACACCAAGTGATCAAATATTTAACACTTCCAGACTGGATATCACTAGCCAGATGTTGAGGTTGGAACAGAAAACCTTCAGCTACCTGGAAACCTTCCTGACAGGTCAGGAGATGCCAGATCCTGCTTTCTGGGGAAACACACCAGCTGAACTGGGTAAGCAGGGAAGATCTTAGGCCAGTTCAATTTCCCCAAGTCATTCCTGTTTATGACCACCTTTTAATGAACTGCAAAGTACAAAGACTGCAATATGGAAAAAAAGATGACTTTGCTGTTCAGTGTTTCCTGTTGCACAGAGGGACTTAAGGTACAGAAAAAAGGTAAAACCCAGAAATGCAAACTAGGCAGAAGAAGACTGTTTTGAGAACCAATAACTTCTGTTTCTATTTCATGGCGTGACCTCCATTCCATGCTTCACTTTCATAATGTGACCACTAACCAACCCATTCCGCTATACTGCTTTCTGACTTTCTCACTGATTCTCCCAGCACTTCTAATAGTTATGTTTTGTTGGTTTTAGCAGCAGAAAATGTTGAGAAATGGATAAAGGAGAAATCTTGCTTGTCATCAGGCTCCCCTGTAACACCAAAGCTGTCTCTAGTTCTTTAAACACTCAATTTACCTGAGCACAATATTAAGAGACTGCAGAAAGGAAAGCCTTCTGAAGCTGAAGGAAGGGTAAGCTAACACAACCTAGACTTCTCTCATCCTGCTTTACATCCCTCACCTCCAAACAGAGCAAAAGCATTCAGAAGTGGGGCGTAACCAGGGAGGTAGCCCTGGGCAACCACACTGAACTTACTCATTCATTGTTTCATGTATTCATTGTATGGCCTTTTTCTAAAGAAAAACAAACCCAGCCGCGTGGTGCTCTGCTGGTGCTGTGCACACAGTGGCAATGGACCAGCTGAGGAGTGATGCCTCAGCTCTCTTCCACTGCTCCAGGAAAAAGCTCTTCCAAGGAGCAGGGAGGTGTCTGCTGCCTGGCCTGCAGTGCCTGCCGAGCAGGAAGGCAGGGAGGAATGCTGCACTGTGGCTTGGAAACAGGAGATGGGGAGATAGCAGCAGCTGCCCGTGGCTATGTGGGGCGAGGGAGCTCACTTCTCCTCAGTCTTTGGTGTCTAAGTGAGGACAGCCTGGGCTTTGAATACACCTTACTGAGGGTGCCTGTTTGGAGAGAAAAAATTCCATGTTCACTGAGGATAGAAGTGGGTTTTGAGCTTTCTCCGAAGATATAGCTGTTTTTAACATATCTGCTGTCATGTTTCTGGTAATAAATGGACTAGGTCTTACAACATGACAGGTTTTGTTGTCTGTTGGCTGCAAAGAAAGTGGCACACTTTGTACTCACTGCATGGGATGCTGCATTTCATGCCTTGCTTTACACTGACCTAACTCACAGTATGATCAGAGCACTATGAAAAAAATGTTAAAAATCCAAACACTCAGCCCTCTTAAATAATCTTCTATTTACATTTTTTGTTGCTTTTATAAGTAAATCTTGAGTAAAAATACTGCAACTCTACTGAGCTTTAGCTTTTCCTTCTGCCAAGGATTGAAGCAGGAAAATTACTCCCAGTGAGGAGAGGCCACGGGGTCTGAGGGGAACAATATGTCCATGGCAACTCCCCCTCTGACATTTCCTTAGGAAGTGAGCTCTGCCAGCAGATGCCAAAGGTAAACCCTACCATATGCCTGACACCACATCCACCTGGTTAGCATATTAGGATCAAAACAGAGCAGTCAGCACATACTAATGTATGTACAGACATCCAAAGACAGAAAAACCCTAACAGCTCAGGAGGATCTCTGTGCATCAGCTATGTTTACATTTCACATTAATGTGCAACTGCAGTAGCACAGAGGCTCAGGGAGCACAGGAGGATGCATTTCCTACAGGAATCACATGCAGTACTGGTGTTCAGAAGCCCGAGGGAGTTGGTTTCTGCAGTGCTATCGCACATGCCACAAGAAACTATTTCAAAACCACATGAGGTCTGACACCACAGCCTGTCCTCCTGCAGCTCAGGCACTGGTGGGAGTGCCTGGCTTTATTAAAACTGCAGACATCAAACTGGCTGCCATGTCTGTCCAACTGTGTTTAAAAACCCCCTGACAGAAGAAGGTCAGCACAAACTAGGCTGGATACAGCTCTGGCTGTGGATGAGCACTGGATGCAAGTTGCTGCAAAGCCAGAGGCAGATGCATTCAGCCTTTCCCAAGGCTGAGCTTAAAAAGCCAGATGAAAAGATGGATTGAGGCTTTTAGCTGCTCCAGCTCAGTGTGCAGCCAGCAGGACTTGAACTCAAAGCTGTGGTCTGAAGGAGGGGCACAGCTGGGCTGTGCACAGCAGCACATCTGTGCAGCCAGAGCTGGCAGAGGGCACTGCTGTGGGTATTGGGAGCCAGGACCCAATGGTTTAAAATCGTCTCTACAGTCTGATTCATACTGATGGACAAAGCTTTTTCCTCTCCATCTATGGTCTTTAATCATATTTAAACTGGGTGTCAGCAAAGTAAGCTTTCTACATGGACCACCTTTGGGGTTTGCTGGAATGGCTGGCCAAGCTCTGTCTCCACAGGTGAAAAACGTCCCCCATGGTAATTGTAAAGGGGCACAGCTAGGTGCTGAGAACAGAACTGAGGTATCATTGCACCAAAAATCCACGTCTTTGTACACAGGGTGATAAGGAGTGACATCTGAAGTTTGGTCTTTGTTTTGTTCAAGCCCAAAAATGCCAAATTTGATACAAAAATCCATTTTCACAGAACCAAGGATTTCCAATTCTTGGGGTTCAAAGGATGCTTCAGCAAGGAATTTGGCCCAAACACCCCATTCATCAGAAGGATTTATAACAAATCATCAAAGATGTGGAGGAATGGTTTTAGGTGTTGGCCAAGTATCTACTGGCAAACCAACCAAACAAGTTGGAAATGCCTTTTCAGGGCTTGAATGAGTTAAAGAGACACCTGCCATCCCTGAGACCTCCAGACCTCTGAAGGTGGCCCTGGGTTTTTTTGTACCTGGGGCATTAGGTGAAGGAGAAATTTCACAGAAACAGACAGCAATGTGTTTTGTTAACCTGCATGACTGAGGATGGGCTGTTTTGTCTTGTGTTTTCTACTCAAGATCACAACTTCCCTCCAGCAGCTGCTTTCCTTTAGTTCTAGGTGTATTGGCTTGACTGTGACAAGCAAAATAGAAACAGAAATCACTGATTCTCAAAACAGTCTCCTTCTGCCCAATTTGCACTTCGGGGTTTTGGCTTTAAAACCTTTTTTCCACCCCAACTTGTGCGTATTCTCTTTTTCACAAATACTTGTGCATGTAAATGTGTATGTGTCCAAGCACACAAATACTCTCACACATATTCCCTATAGCATGCACTAGACTGCAAATGGTAGTTTTTTAATAGTTGTGTATACAATTTCTTTTACAGTTCATTATCAATGTCATATTAATCTTCATTTTCTCAGATTAGATTTTTAAAATCATCTTCTTTGTAATTTCTGATTTATTTTAAAATACCAATAAATAACCAAAATGCAGTGAGAACATTGTATGTGTCTTCCTCTTTTCCTTTCAGTTTGTTTAGAGGAGTAAAAGTAAAATATCTTTGAAATCCTTGAAATATTTCAGATTTTGATTGCTATTTCTTCCTCTCTCCTTTTTTTATTTTGCCCTAGACTAATTCCATTTTGATTATCTTTCATTAAAAAGTAGACTCACCAGGATCAAAGTTTTTTAAAAATAATGTATGATTATACATATTTTCTCTATGAATTAATTCATATGAAATTATTAATTTATTATTTCTACAAGTCAGCAATCAATGAAAAAGTTTTGATAGCATTACAAATCTGACAATTAATATATTGATTGACCAACAGGTCACACATCATTTCAGTATTCTACCCAAGCCTTTACATTGAGAATCAGAGTTCTACTCTGAGAATCAGATTTCTACTGTAGATTTGTACTGTTATACTTTCTGCAAACATTCTTGTCAGGATAGATCTACTTCTTCAGTTATTTACAGGCCTCAGATTTCAAAGGGAAGCATGCAACACAAATATGCAGCTATTAATTGAGGAATTGCCTTCTCTGAAAACATTGGCCAGTCATTTTTCTTTTACAAGAATTTGTACTTAAAAATGGAAGCAAAATAACAAACTAAATTTGTATCAGAACTCAGATAGATATCTATATCTATATCATCTATATCTATATCTATATCTATATCTATATCTATATCTATATCTATATATCATCTATATCTATATATCATCTATATCTATATCCATATCTATATCTATATCTATATCTATAAAATGCTTTGAACTTTCTTTTAATTCTTAGGGCAAGAATATGATCATGGTGATTTTTTTGTAGGTTTGTGTCTCTAAATCTTTTTTTATGAACATGTTTTAACACAGAACATTCAGCTGATCACCACGGACTTGTGGTGTGTCCTTGATCTTGATGTTTCCTCTTGATAAATCATTTCCACAGTGGGACTCAGAAAGCAGCCCTGGCTGCTCCAGCTTTTTCAGGGTCTCTGAGGCCACATCAATGCATAAAGATGGGGTGTCCTCACCCCTTGGCCAGTCCCAGCTGCCTTGCTCCCTGCCAGGCAGCCCTCCAGACCCTGGCTAAGTACATGTTTGCACAAGGACTCCTTGAATTCCTCCTTCTCTGGGTGACTCAGATGACAGGAATTCAGCCTTACTGTAATTCATGCTCAGTTGCCTTTATAATTTGTCCCTTAATGAACTGATGCATGCAGGAAACCTGTTCTCCTGCCTATTCAAACAGTGGCCATGCAACATTAATCCGTGGACTTTTACTGTATCAACAGTCACCAGCACAAATTATTTCAGCTACCTGACTTGGGTTATTTTGGATAGAAGTGAAGTCCATCTGCATAAAGAAACATTGTTTCAGGCCAGTCTCTCCTATGAGCACAAATACAGATTTAAGGCCAATTTAAGACAGTTCCCAAAATGTCATGGGACCCTGAAGTTTCTGCATCCCAAGACAATCAGCAGTTATCTCAAGGAACAAACTGTTCTGTTTTCTAGAGCTGAACTTGTGGGAGCATTTACTAAAACAAGTAGCCCAACCCAAAACAGTGAGCATCAATACAGCCAGATAACAAACCTGGGTCTCTTCCTTCAGGACTAGGGTCCTCCTCTCCTTCCAACCTCTGCTTTTGTACAGTGCCAATGAATACTGTTAACCACAGTTAATAAAATTAATAGTTATGTATATGGTTAATAGAATAAACCATAGAAAGGACTGCACTTCACTTATGAAAAACATACCATGTTATGGTTTTATGTTATCTTTTATTCCCTGGCAGAGCCTGGCAGGCCTGTCTGTCCCCACTGTGCACTGCTCCCTGCTGCCCCGGCAGATGTGTGTGCCAACAGTGGCTGTGTGCCTGTCAAACCAGAGCAGTGAGCCCATCTTCTCCCTGGCTTAAAAAATCTCCAAAAAAGTTCAAAACAAAACACACCCAGCACTGCACTGATCACAAAGAAAATGTAACATGAAACTATGGCCTCCCTCAACCCCTCCCTCAAAGCAGTCTCAGTCCTTGATGAATAAAATACACTAACTTTTCTCACTGCAGCTATTTTAATTGTAGTTCAGGATGGAAAACATCAGCACATTGGGTTTTTATAAAAGAACAGAAAATCTATTTCCTTTTTGGGGTCAATTAAACAATTGGTGTTTTCTCAAAGAAGTAAAACAATATTTTTAATGGCAAAAGAATGAAAATTGTGACTCTTAGTGGTACTCTTCTACCCTATACATTTTTTCCTCAAGACTTTCCTTTTTCCTTTCTTTTGTTTATCTTGTGGAGGGAAAGGAAAATCTGAAACCAGGCAAGCTCCCTATCAGAGCTGCCTTATCTCATCTTGAGGGTTTCCTTGACTTGGGCACAGCTGAAGCTGGGCGGAAGCCACATGCCTCCAGCCACTCCCTCACTGCCTCCTGAGCAGCCAAGGACAGGAATGCTGGCATCTCACAAGGAACCGAGCACAGAAAGACCTGAAAATCTTCTCACGTGCCATGAGTGCAACAGCGCTCTCCTGTTTTGGATTAAAAAGCTCCTTCAGCTCCCTGGTTCTCCTGAAATAATCACAGGTTAACTCCACACCTCTGTCCTCCAGAGTGTCCTGGTTACAGCCCCTCTCTCCCAGCCTCCAGTACATTTTACCAGCTCCACAGAACTGTGTCTCCCTTTACTCATTCACCAGAGACCACCAGGCACCAGGACATCCCCTTGCCCCCTCCACCTACCCTTGCAAATAACTGCAAACCCCAGTCATTCTTCACTGAGCTCTTAGAGAACAGAAGGCACAGAAATGCCAGATGCTGCACATACCCACACCCTCCATCCATCCACTGCTCACTTAGGGTGTCCAGCATCCCTGAATGGAGCCCACTCCCACTCTGCTCCCCCAGACTTCATGACTTTGGGCAGCCAGTTGCCTGCCACGGCTCTGAAAAGGTACACTGCAAGCAGGGGCACAGGTTCATATGAGTAGTTTGCAAATCTGCACGTTAGTTAATTCCAAAAGGTTTGTAAGACATCACACGTGGAGCTGTGAAGGATTTAGCAGCCAGATAAGCAATGCCAGCCTGCCCACACTGAGAGCTGGAGCAACAGGACCAAGGGAACTGCTTTGGCCATCTTCACTCCCAACCTGATGTCTCCTCAGGTGTGGACAAAGCTTTTGGGTGGGAGTGAAGCCCAGCATAGGCAAGAGGCAATTAGGATACACCAAAGTCTGAAGTAGCAAATTCACTGGGCTTTGTTTTCTTTAATTCAGGCGTGCTGAACTTGGTTTTCTGTGATCGTGATCCTTCAAAGATGCCTTTGCTTCTCCTGGTTCTGTGTAAGGAAAAAAAGAGACCCAAAGGTCAAGCTTTTCAATGTGTATCCCAGAACAAGGATTTCTGCATGAAAATGATGGAGTTTGGAAGTACATCAACATGAAATGAGGACCTTTTACCTTCCAGCAAGACAAAAACATCTTCCAGAGAAATATTTAACTGCCTTTGCCTTCAGACAGCCATTCCAATGAGAATGTGCTTATTTTGGCAAGACTGTCCTGAACTGAGCTGGTTTGTGTGTGGTTAGGAGTGTTGGATGGAGGCTCAGTAATTTGCTGGTGGATGCTTGAGGAAGGCAGTTCTTGGGAAGAGGCTGACTAGACAGCCAAAATGTAGGTCACCAGTGGGTGGAGTTCACAACCTCCCAGCTCTGCTGCACTCAGTGTGCAGCAGTTACATCTCCCACAGATTTTGAAATTATTGACAAAGCCTGAGAGCTGGGCCGCTAACTTTAAGCCTTTAGGATGATAATTTATTTGGTTACTCATTGATGTAAAATGCTTTTTTGTAAAATGTTTAATGTCCCGTCTGTTCCTGGATTATCTGCCAGCTAGGAGAACTTCCATCTGCAGGGACATAGGTGTTACTCTACAGCGTCTAAAAGTAAATGCAAATACTGATAACACAGTTGAAGACCATTAGTCCCATTTTCAAAGTGTCTCCTCCCTATCACACTCATGGCAGCTCCGAGCAATCCTTTGGCTCCTCAGCTCCAATGGCCATTCAACTGGCAGGGCTTTGCAGCAATGATGGGTGAGAGCCATGGGGTCTCAGCTGTCTGGCCAAGCATTCAGTGAGAGCAGTCAGGGGACAGCACTAGTTTCTCAAACGACCATTTAAAATCAGCTCTATATAGCATTGTGCCAGTTTTTATTCTTCTTGCTGCGTGTGTTTCAGGAAAAAAAACCCCAACCCTCAAACGTTAATAACTGTTCTAAACAAGGAGCCAGAACAACACACCCTTTTATGTTTGCACACACTCCATTGCTGCCTTAACTCCAGGCTAAACCACTGCTGTATATCTGCATGATCTTAAACCTTAGCAAATTAGAAAATAAATATATGTGCATGCATTTGAAATAGCACATTCTCCTCCAGGCTTTCTTTCTCTGTAACTGCTGAAATTGTCTGACAGGGATATTGCTGGCAGTCTTACCACAAAGATCTGTGGTGAAAAGGTTTCAGCAGTTTGCAGTGCGGATGTACCATCAGGACTGCCACCAGGACACTTTGGAGGGATTTGGAAAAACCAGCTGTCCCTGGAGGATTGCTGCAGGAGCAGAGGCCTCCTCTGCAGGTACTGTCTGCACACACATGGGGTTCCTGCATATGGACCTCTGATGCCTCCAATATCAGAATTACTGCCTAAAGTCCAATAGCTAGCTGGAAAGTGGTCTGAGTGATGTCTGGGAGGTATAATGGTACAACTCATGAAGCAAAGCTGGTGAGGATATCTGGTACTGGAAGTTTAAATAGGAATTTTTTAATTCTGACCAAGTCGTGTAAACAAAAGCTTTTGCCATAATTCTTCATGTTTGTAGTCTTCTACCCTGTGGGAAAAGGGTTAAGGATTGTAGAAAAAGATGTTTCATATAAAGAAAGCATTGCTGGCACCACCTGCAGCCCTACATCAGGATACATTCTGAAGTGTATGCCTGTCCTTGCTGCTGTCTGTGAATGGCCTGAGTTAGGCACAACCATCTATCAGAATAGTCTCTTTGAAGGGCAGGGATGTGCAGTTCATGAGACAAAAGATGGAAATAAAATAGCAACAACGTGCCCAACATAGGCTAGGCAAAGAGGGCACCTAAGAAATTTTACAGGTAAGAACTTCTTCAGGTGTCCCAGAAGAGCAGATTCTGTGGGACAAAGCAGGTTTGCTGTCACTTGCAGCCAGGTGGCCAAACTCCACCTGGGCAGCACATCAGGCACCTGACTGCTTTTCTGGACTGGGCTGTATAGAGAATTTACACAGGAATCTGAGATAGAGTAGGAGATCTGCCTCTGATTTTCCAGCTCCCAGTTCAGTGCCTTAACCACAGGTGCCAGCTCCTGCAGTGGCCCTGAGCTCATGGGGATGCTGGAGTTCCTCCAAACCTGCAGAGATACCAGAACGGAAATGGGCCCTTGCAGCACAGAACAAACAAGAACAGTCCATAAAGGCTAATGATACAATTCAAGTGGCCCTGTGCTCAGTGAACTCAGCCTCTCACCTCCAAGTGCTGGCAGATGAAGTTTCTTTTGTCTAAGATCAAACACTGATTACTTTAATGGACTTTGTCTCAGCAATCTTTTTTAACACTAAGGTTAATATCTGACAATTATGCTAGATTAGCATCAAAGACTAATGGAAAGACTGAGGTAAATATATTCACAACAGTCATTGTGTGGCTCAACATAAAGATGTTTGCTGTCAAAGAAAGGTTTTCTATTATAAACAAGTATTAACATACCATAAATGCTGCTGTGTAACATCTAGGAGTAGCAACTGAGCCCTTTGCTACTTCCAATGTCAAGGAACTAAACCACACAAAAGTTAAGGTTTTAAATGTATAAAGTCTTGGGGAAAAAAAGTGGATTATAAAAAGAGAAAAAATCTGCAAATTTCTGCCTCTTCTTGCTTCCCCATCATTATTCCAGCTTTTGTTTGTAGTTGCCCTGCCTGTCCATTCAGTACATAAATGGCCAGCCAAAGATTAAAGCCAACAGGATCAGATTTCATAGGATGCTCTGGTACTAAGGAATGATGCAAGTGTTAGACAAGATACAGAAAGGAATTTAAACCTCATTGAAAAATTACAAGAAAGAAGATCTTCATCCTGAAAAAACACAGTGTGAAAAAAGAGGATATACAGATTTTATTCATATATGCATGCTCCACTAAAATTACTATCATTGAAACATATCATTAAAAATTACCCCAAAAGTTCAAGGTTCCTTAACTAATGATGATTCTGTCTCACAAACAGCAGGCACTGAAATACTGTGCAATTTCCACTGGGCTGTGACCAAGAAGTCACTGTGACAATGCACATGTAATATTTTAAGCACAATATTCCATAGCAATGTTTGTTATAAAAGCGTTTTCTGCTGTTTCCACTTCTTGTATTTCATGAAAGGCTAAGCAGGAATCATAGCTGTGTGTACAGATACTGAAGCCCAGGACCATGGCCAATGCCTGGATTTCCATTTCTCCTTATGATGTTTTGATCCGTACACAGACCTATTATTTTTCTGTCTTACTTAATAGTGAACAAATGCCACAGTACAGGGACAGAAGAGATCTTTGACCTGTTGTTTACCACAATTCTTCATAAGCTATTTAATGAATGTATTATATCACATCACTAATGCAGGATTTCCAGTGTGCATTCAGCCTTTCAGCATTCAGCCTGTGGCTGCTACACTCTCAGTGTGATGATTTAGCTGTAACTGGGGACAGTGCTGCTAAGGCTGCCACACTCACCTGTTTGTAAGTGGATTTCACAGAGGCACAGAATCACAGAAGTCTTCCATTCCAGCCCCCTGCTCAAAGCAGTCACATAGAGCTGGTTTCCTAGCACAATGTCTCTGGGGTTTGAACACCTCCAAGGAAAGATTACAGACCTCTCTTGGTAGCCTGTGACAGGGTTTGAACAGTAAAGAAAGTTCTTTATTATATTTAAACAGGGTTTTTTGTATTCCAATTTGTGCCTATTTCCTCTTGTCCTTTCACTGAATATTACTCATGAGAGTCTAACTCTGTTATTTGTTCTTCTGTCTTTTTATTATGTTTTATGTCATAATACAACATGTCATAATGTAATGATGTGAATATTAGACATCTTTCATGTCATATTATTGGTCCTTGTTATATTTCTCCATCAGGTATTTCTCTGCACCGATAAGCCTCACCCATTTATTTACACAATTTGTTTGCTTTCTCTCTAGGGCTTTGGTTGTTTCCTCAATGCTGGCCCTAACTCCAGAATTCATTTGACCTTAAGGCCCAGCCTTTTACCTCAAAGTTACTTGAATGCATTAATGCTTCATGGAACAGCAGTACTGTCCTTACAAACACATTGCAAGACCAAATTCCAGAAATTATGATGAATAAGAAAACACTGTTTTAGCTAAGTTTCTTCTTCTGCTCACACTGGAGCCCATATCCCTTTTAAGTGCAGGAAAGGAAACTGTCTTCTCCTTTTGGCAAGTGCTGTAGGAAAGGTTCTGTGGGAAGGAAAAAAACAAGAGGTGGAATATAGATGCCACTTCATCATGCTTTCAAGCACTTGCCCTGGGAAGCCATCCAATCCATGTGACACATTGCTCTGTACAATCACTGCAGAGCAATCGGGCACTTCCCCTCCCCTGTGACAGCACAGCACAGGCACTGGGTGCACTCCTGCAGCAGCTCAGCCTGCCTGGCTCTGCTGTTTGCTTCCTTCACAAACAGAACTCAGGAAAAAGTTATGTCCCTTCATCCATTTGGGATCCTGTCCACAAAGCCCCCTCCAAGGACAGGTGCCAGGAAGAGCACAGCTGAAACTCACTCAGTTCCTGTCCTTGAACGTACAGAAGGTAGAGGCTGTGTAGTCCACAGGCTGAACCTCATGTCAGAAAAGAGCTTTAAGCAGCTCATTAACCAGTTCCATCTGGGGAACACACTCAAGCCAGGCAGCAGCTGAAACCTGTGGGACCAGTGCAAGCTGGTCAGAGGGATCCCTGTGATAGCCTGGGAGCTGGGCTGCTTTGCTTATATCAAAGCAGAACTGATGTTCAGGTGCTGCTTTCTGCATCAAACTCCTTACTGTGGGATAAAAGATTGCTTCTTTTCTGCCACTGACATGATGTCCTGCTCTGAAAACACATCAATCTTCTAAAACCTGACAGCAGCCTCCAATTCCCACCTCCAGCTGTCACTGCTTTGGCTGTGAAGCTTCCTGGCACGGTACTTGAGAGGCTTCTCTGCCTTCTTCTGATCCCAAGAGCTTTGTAAGCCGCATTGACTCAGTAAACTCAAGCTATTTAAAACTACTGATGCCTGGATGGTAAATTCAGGCACTTAGAACTCAGGAAATAATAGATCTGTCCAATTGCAGGTTTGTTCTCTTTACATTCATTGTATGCTGCCCTATCAGTGAGAACATGAGTTGTTTGCTTTAATTGTGGTTGTGACATTAAAATCAGCACCATCCAAAGCATGCACAGAGGAGAAATAATTACAGTGGCACAAGGAGCAAAATTATTTCCTTGTCTAAGCACTTGTCTTTGTAATCTAATAACAGTGAACCAGTTATTATCCTCCTACCCTTCCTCTGCCACTCCTCTAATTTCTCACTTCCTTCCTTCCTTTCTCCCTCTCTTCCTCCCCATCCATAGTAGCTCTCCCCACTGAAATAGCAGCAGCAGCATCTGCAGCTCTGAACCTTGTATATTGTATATTGAACTGAGATTAAAGACTGGCAGCAACTACCAAGAAGGAAAGCTACACTCTCAAAGCCATGGAGAGTTTGCAGAGCCCTGGATCAGGACCAAAGCAGTGTCATTGCAAAGGCTGCTCTGATTGTCCTTCTGCCATGTACAAACATCAGAAAACTTCTGCTGTAGGTGTTGCTGCTGGCACACTGTAATTAGGTAGTAGGGCCATATCCATGGTTAGCCTGTCCACTTTGTTCTGCTCAGGAGCTGGAGAATGAAAGAAGGATTGGTGTCCCCAGTACCATTTTATTCCTGGAGAAACTAAAATAGGAGCATGTGTGCTGAGTGAAGGAGGTAACCTAAAATATCTCTCTCAAACTTCAGGTTTTTTCTCTTCAAAATACACTCAGAGTATTTTTGTTCTACCTTAAAAAAAATCAATACCTTATGCTTGGAGAAGGAACATATAATTGACAATATGTAATTCTCATCAGTAAAGACATTCCTTAACACTTAATTTCCTGAGTAAATAGGTTAGCTAGTTTGACTTATAATTAAGTACATACAGTTGGACTCTTTAAGCACCTTCTTATCTCAAAATCTGTGGGGATACAACAATCTAAAACCCAACATCCATGGAGCAGCTTGGAAAAAAAACCCATAATCACAATATCATAAAAACCAAATATTGATAAAAAACCAATGTGGACCTTAAATCCACTCTTCATTACATTAATTACTTCATTTCTTTCCCAACAGGTTCCATTTGTAGTGTACTAATGAGTCCTTTATCTTGAGGATTTTTGTTTCTTGTCTGGCTGTCTTTTATAGATAAAATCTTAGTTCATGGTACACATGGTTGTCAGCTTTGTGCTCTCCACCAAGGTCACCTGTTTGATTCAACCCTCAGAAGTCACTAGGGAGGATCTCATGCCCACTCAAATTCAGTTCTCTCCTCTTCCTGGTAACTTATTTATGCTGGGTTATGCAGGAAAATAATTTTGTATTGAGACATATATCCTTGCATTAAGTGTGCTCAAAGCAGGCAGAGGGCTGAAGGAAGGTGGTGGCAGGGACGCACAGACATAGAGAGGATCACATAAATTTGCTTCCCTTGAAATGGTGGCAAGTTTCCTGTTGCATGCTGCTAGAGGAACAGATGGAAAGAACCATCAGATAGGCTTGGCATTTGATTGCTCCTTAGCTTCCAGGGCTGTCACACCCAGCAGTGACTCCGTGGGGTGCCATTTCCTCTGGGAGGGCTCCTGATGCCAGCTGAAATGCCTCACAGCTATCTGACAAAAGGTGTTGAAGTGGTGCAAAATCCTTCTGCCAGTTCAAGTATGCTCAAAAGAGGTTCGAAGGAGCAGTTTTGTCCCTAAAGGCTTTCTTTTCTTTTCTTTTTTTTTTCTTCTTTTTTTTCCCTGATCAGGTGAAATCTGTCCTTATCCAGATGGCATTAACATTACTGAGTAATTCAACAGAAAAACAATCATGAGTTCACAGCAGACCTGCACTAGGGCTGTTAGAGGGTGGTTATCCACACCCTTAACCAGGGCAGATCCATGTCCTGACATACTCTCCATGTCTCTATGTGCAGAGAACTCAGAAATCACAAGAAATAAAATCTTATTTCAAGCTCTTCCAACAACTGCCACCTTCACCTTCCGCAGGTTACTGGATCTTTTTGTGTCCCTCTTCTAACCAGAAAAATGGGAATAATATTTACTTTTCCTTTTAATGAGGTAGGAAGCATTGCTGTGTGTACATGTACAAACTCAGCTCCTCAGTATTAGCTCACATCTATTAATCTGTTCAGGAGCATTTTGTTAGTCTCAAGTGTTGCAAAAACCTTGCTTCTGCTGTTACCTGTGTATGAGCAGATCAGGATTAACTCTGCTGAAGTTAATGATAAAACCAGGCTGGGTAAATGCAGAATCAAACACTCCCAGTAATGAAACACCCCAGACTCACTCTCACAGGAGCTGAACTTTCTTGAGCCGTTCTCAGAATCTTTACAAACTCCTGTGACAAAAGATAAGTGGTTTATGTTTTCAGTCCTTTGGGAACCTGTACAGATCTAACACTGCTGAATCTGACCTGTTTCTCAAGATGGGAGTTTGATTTTCTGACCTGGAGAGCAGTTAGGTTTCCAGTTTGGGGGTTTTACTCCCCTGCACAGACACTTGAATCTCACTAAAGAACATCTCATCTACAGTAGGAAATGTGAATAACCAGTGTTACACAGTGAGTTCACACAAGGCCAGAAAATGACAGTGACAGTGGTATTAATGGGCTTTTATGTTTTCCCCAACGAGTTCTGGAACCTGTGTCCTGGGTGCATCAGGCACAGCATCACCAGCAGGGCAACAGAGGGGATTGTCCTGCTCTGCTGTGATGTGGCCTCACCCTGAATATTGTGTGCACTTTTGGGCAGCACAACATAACAGTATGAGGCTATTGGGGGGTGTCCAAAGGAAGCCAAATGAGGAGGGGCTGAGGTCACTTGGGCTGTTCAGCCAGGAGGAGACTGAGGGGAGAGCTCACTGCAATCTGCAGCTTCCTTGTGAGGGCAAAAGGAGAGGCAGGCACTGATCTGTTCTCCCTCGTGACCAGTGACAGGACCCAGGGGAACGGCCTGAAAGTGTGTCAGGGGATGTTTAGCTTGGGTATTAGAAAAAAATTCCTCCCCCAGAGGGTGTTTGGGCACTGGAACAGGCTCCCCAGGAAAGTGCTCACAGCACCAAACCTGACAGAGTTCAGGAAGTGTTTGGACAATACTCTCAGGCACATGGTGTCATGTGCAGGGCCAGGAGCTGGGCTTGGTAACCCTTGTGGGTCCCTGCCAACTCGGTTTATTCTGTGATCCTATGGAGAATCTTTCACACCATTTGCCACTCATGAAGGCCACACACTGAATGCACCCAGCCACTTCATCTCTGCCACATCTCTCTGACTCTGCTATTGCTGAATGATGGGGATGGCTCCAAACACAGAGACCTTCCCTGGCTGTACAAAGCAGCAGCTCTAACACCTTCTCTGTCCATGTAACTGTGCTGTCTGAGGTCAAGCAGACCTGTGGCACTCCCCAGGTTTCATATGCTCCTTTTATCATCCAAAACATGCCTGGCAGAATAGTGTTCTGGTGCTTTCAGCCTCTCATCATGAGGAAGATATAAAACTTCAGATTTAGCTGCACATATATTGCATTGCCTCAGAGAGCTGAAACATAATAAGTAAATCTCATATATATGGTTCCCACTGCTTATGGATCTTGAATCATTTGTTGGTTTTTGTTTCACTTAAATGTGTACTAAATTCTCTCTGTAACATTCTTTTGTCTTTTGTAGACTTCCAGGACAGCCTGAAGTTCAGTAAAAATGTCTGTTTTGGTCTAAAGTGGATTTCCTTTCAAAGCACATATTATCTTCTGGAAAAAAACCCAGGTAGTCTGTAGCTCTGGACTCTGCATGCCAGAACATCCTCAGGACATGCAGGAGGAGGGAGGCAGCTCCAGAGCACAGATACATGCAGAGCAACCATGCCCACACAACAAGGACAGCAAACTTTGAGGGTGACTAATACCAAATAGCTTTGAGAAAAGGCTGTAACCTCTGGTTACTGAGACCAATCCAAACCTGTCAGGGACAAAAAATGGTTCCAACAGAGCCCTGTACTGTCCCTCTGTATAAGTGGCCACAGCACAGGCTAAGGGCAGAAGAGAGCAAGCCAGTCATGTGGGAAGGAATTAGCTCCTAATGCAGTGGGATCCTGGCTTCTGCACAGCTCAGAGACCACCACTGTAACAACACTGACAGCATTTCATTCAGCTCCTGCTGCTGCCAAGAATTTAGGTTGCAAACTACTTTTCTCTCACCCTCCCTCAGCTGCAATCCAGTCTTGGCTCCTTCTGCACCGCGGCTGCCAGGATGCTGATCTGCAGGACCTGGGCTCCCCCAGCACTCAAACAGCCCCACCCTGCTCCAGTGCCTCTGCACAGGCTCCCAGTGCAGCCACCCCCGCTTCAGCCAGGGGATAAATGAGTGCTGGGGAGCCCCAGGCTCCTCCAGCCAGCCATGGCTGCGCTGCAGCAGAGCACAGATCATCCCCTTAGTGCTGCCCCAGACACCCCGGAATCTTTGCCTTATAAAGACCATTTTGCCTGTGGCTCACGCTCATGCCCTGTGTACATAAAGAGAAATTGAAATGTTCCAGGCTCTGCTGTCATCTTCTGAGCAAAGCAGTAATATGGCCTTGTGACTCCTTCTCCCCAAACCCGCTGCAGAGGCTGAGTTCAGTCACAGCATTTCATTCAGCTCCTGCTGCTGCCAAGAATTTAGGTTGCAAACTACTTTTCTCTCACCCTCCCTCAGCTGCAATCCAGTCTTGGCTCCTTCTGCACCGCGGCTGCCAGGATGCTGATCTGCAGGACCCTGGGCTCCCCCAGCACTCAAACAGCCCCACCCTGCTCCAGTGCCTCTGCACAGGCTCCCAGTGCAGCCACCCCCGCTTCAGCCAGGGGATAAATGAGTGCTGGAGAGCCCCAGGCTCCTCCAGCCAGCCATGGCTGCGCCGCAGCAGAGCAGAGATCATCCCCTTAGTGCTGCCCCAGACACCCCGGAATCGTTGCCTTATAAAGACCATTTTGCCTGTGGCTCACACTCATGCCCTGTGTACATAAAGAGAAATTGAAATGTTCCAGGCTCTGCTGTCATCTTCTGAGCAAAGCAGTAATATATGGCCTTGTGACTCCTTCTCCCCAAACCCGCTGCAGAGGCTGAGTTCCTCTCTTCAGCCGCCACGCTGGCCAGGGTGGCACCAGCCCGGGGAGCCATGGTGGCTGCCACCACCCTGGGGAGCCTTGGTGAGCTGCCACCAGCCTGGGGAGCCATGGGGAGCTGCCACCAGCCTTGGTGAGCTGCCACCACCCTGGGGAGCCTTGGGGAGCTGTCACCACCCTGGGGAGCCTTGGTGAGCTGCCACCACCCTGGGGAGCCTTGGTGAGCTGCCACCAGCCATGGGGAGCTGCCACCACCCTGGGGAGCCTTGGGGAGCTGTCACCAGCCTGGGGAGCCATGGGGAGCTGCCACCAGCATGGGGAGCCATGGGGAGCTGCCACCAGCCATGGGGAGCTGCCACCAGCATGGGGAGCTGAGCTGTCACCAGCCTGGGGAGCCAGCACCCCAGGGACCTCCTAGAATGGCTTTGCTCAGCCTCAGTTGTTGCCCTTGATATTTTTCCATAAGATAATTGTTGGCTTAGGGTCTTCATAAGAAAAGGTCTCAAATTCCTGGTACCTTATTGCCTTTACAACACAGAGACTGTTTTTACAGTCCTGTTAACCACCACTTTGTCAGCTACTTGGTGTTAAAACTGTACAGTTTGCTGAAGGGAGCTGTAGGGAAGATTACCTCAAAATCTCAACCAGGACAGTTCACATCTTTCCACTTAAAAAACTGCAAGAATGCAGAAGACCAGAGTTTCAC
Organism: Emberiza elegans; assembly: GCA_024865655.1. Classification (NCBI taxonomy): domain Eukaryota; kingdom Metazoa; phylum Chordata; class Aves; order Passeriformes; family Fringillidae; genus Emberiza; species Emberiza elegans. The sequence goes on along the minus strand of JALJVW010000175.1, from coordinate 42,355,328 downwards.
CCTCAGCAGCTCAGCATGTATTTAATGGCAAGAGAAGGGCAGCACAGCAGGAGGCTGGATATGCTGGACCTCAAATTGTAACTCACGAAAACAGCTCAGAGCAGCAAAATGGCTGCTGCTACTGAGAGAAATGAATTGGGCATAATTTCTCTTGAAAAGAGTCTTACAGCTGAGGCTGTGGCACAGGGAGGTGGGATTGGGTAGCTGTCACTCTCCTAACATTACAGGAAAAAATCAGGCCCGAGGGCCTTATGTTTTTCCAGTGACAAATATCGTGAAACTCTTCCTTTATTTACAGGAACTCTGGGCACCACCTGTTTTGTACACAAGAATGCGTGTCTCCTGGTGGTAAAGGAATCCCTCTGTCCTATCCATCTGCTGCCATTCACTCCAGATAAGAAAACCTTGTGAAGTGTGTGACTTAAACCCCTCTCTAAGCAGAGATTTAGACTGAATATGTATTATTCCTTTAGTATTACTTATTACATCCTGCATTCAGTTCAAATTATACAAGTAGTGATCTCTTCTATTTACAGAAGGTGAAGCTGATCAGGCAAACTTTTTTTTCCTTTTTGGCTACAGGACCCCTTCTGACACAAACATGCTAAAAGCTTTTGAATCAGCTGATTTATGTTGAAAGCCCAGTTTTAACTTCAGGTTTGTGTTAACAGATTCTTATTGAAGTCATTCTTGTCAGCCCCTCAGCACTGTATTTCCTCAGCAAAGGTGTTTGACAGCAGACACTGCTGTAACATCCCATGTGATCTCTCATTCCCAGGCAGGGCTGGGACAGATAGAATCACAGAATCACAGAATTTCTAGGTTGGAAGAGACCTTCAAGATCATCGAGTCCAACCCATGTTCCAACACCTCAACTAGATCATGGCACCAAGTGCCACATCCAGTCTTTTTTTAAAGACATCCAGGGATGGTGACTGCACCACCTCCCTGGGCAGATGATTCCAGTATTTGACCACTCTTTCTGTGAAAAACTTCCTCCTTAATTCTAGCCTGTATCTCCCTTGGCGCAGCTTGAGGCTGTGTCCTGTTGTTCCGTCTGTTGTTGCCCGGAGGAAGAGACCGACCCCAGCTCACCACAGCCGCCCTTCAGGAAGTTGAACAGAGTGATAAGGTCACCTCTGAGTCTCCTTTTCTCCAGGCTGAACAACCCCAGCTCCCTCAGTTGTTCTTCATACGGCTTGTGCTCCAAGCCCTCACCAGCCTCGTTGCTCTCCTTTGGACACGCTCCAGCATCTCAACGTCCCTCCTAAACTGAGGGGCCAGAGCTGGACGCAACACTCCAGGTGTGGCCTCACCAGTGCCGAGTACAGGGGGAGAATGACCTCCCTGCTCCTGCTGGCCACACTATTCCTGATCCAGGCCAGGATGCCCTTGGCCTTCTTGGCCACCTGGGCACACTGCTGGCTCATGTTCAGCCGACTGTCAACCAGCACCCCCAGGTCCCTTTCCTCCTGAGATACCTGCCATACAGAGAAATGAGGAACCAAAGGTCATCACAGCTCACCACACTTTCCTGTTTTTCTTTTGTTTTACCAGACTAATGGGGGCTTTTCATGCCTGTCCTAAATCAGGCTGAGATTTGGCCATCAACAGTTTATGAAAGTATGTAGTGACAAGACAGGGGGAATGGATTCAAACTGAAAGGCAGTAGGTTTAGATTAGAGATTAGGAAGAAATTCTTTACTATGAGGGTGGTGAGGCACTGGAACTGTTGCCCAGAGAAGTTGTGGATGCCCCACCCCTGGAAGTGTTCAAGAACAGGTTGGACTGGGCTCTGAGCAGCCTGGTCTAGTGGAAGGTGTCCCTGCCCATGGCAGGGGTTGGAACCAGACGGTGCCTAGGGGGCCTTCCAACACAAGTGATTGTGTGATTCCATGATCTCCCACCCATCCCCTGGTGTGGGAGAGAGGTGAGCAGGACAGTCCTTCAGGACCCACCTCCCGTTGGATGGCAGACAGAGAGGAGAGAGACTAGACCTGCAATGCAGATGTAGGGAGAGAAGGTCTTGTCATGGCATATCCTAAATATACTGCAGACCTACAAATACCGAATTTATACATATATTAAACATATATTTTATATGTAATGTATTTCTTTAAGGTATTTATACACACACATATATATAAACATAGAAGAGTCAACACTTTAAGGCCACTTACCACAGATTAACTACTTCTTGGTTCAGTGTCCTCAGAAGATCTGTGTCATCTGTAGCAATATGAAGGAGATAATCAAGACCAAAAAAAAAGCTCTTGACTTAAACCTGGATTTAAATTATTTTTCTCTACAAAGCAGGCATGTGTGCTCTGCTGCCCGGCAAAAGACCCAAAGCAAATTCTGAAGAACAAAGGAGATAAACAAACAGCAGTTTAAACTAGAAAACCACAGATTGATACACAGCATATGCAGCTTGGGCAAAAGTGAAAGCTCAGGGAGAGGCTTCACAAGGCAAGAAGATTATTTTGCCAGAAGATGAGCATAAAGACTTGCCTGCAGCCTAGAATCAGGCTCTGATCAGCAGTACCCAGCTCCCCACAGCTGCTGTGTTTACAAGATTAAAATTATTTTCTGCAAAAACTTCAGGGCAGGTTGTTCTGGTATCTGCAGTTACCGTGCAGACTTTGTGAAGAAATTCCAGGTGTGCTGCTATAGACCACCAATAGAGAGTGTGGGGAGCAATTATTTTGGGAAAGAAATGCTTGTAGTCATTTCAACAAGAGAGAAGGGTTGAAAAACATGAGTTTAGTGATAGGGACTCTATTCAGTTGCATAAATAAGTAATTTATTTCCCTCAGAGTGTCCTACAGAGTTCTGTCTGACCCCATCTATCGATGCAGGACATCCTCCAGCCAGGGAATAACATTCTCTGACTCCATGATTCAGAAGGCTGGGAAATTGCTTTATTGAGCTACTATTTACACTATAGTACTACTATCCTACTTATACTAAAACTATACTAAAGAAAAACCTGTGACCCTTTCAAGACAGTCACAACACAGTTTTGATCAAATTGGTCAATCAAACAAACAACCATCACGGGTGTCCAATTAACAATTCACTCTTCAGTAAACAATCTCCACAACACATTCCACATGTGCCAAACAACAGGAGCAGCAAAGAGAGATAAGAATTGTTTTCTCTTCTCTCTGAGCTTTCTCACCGCCTTCCCCAGGAAAAATCCTGGGACAGAGAGTTATGTCTCTCTCTGTTCAATGAATATGTGAGTACCACACCCATCTACTGCTCCCATGGGCCATGGCTGTCCTGCAGACCCCATGCTTTATCCATCAGTGTATGCAGATGTCTCACATGCCAGTTAGGACACCCTGGGTACCAGCAAAATAATCCTGATCCCTTGGTGTCAGGAGCAGAGCACTCACCATAGCCAGACAGGCCATGAGGACAAGAAAAAACAATACTAAATACAATTTAGTGGGGAAAAACCCTCACAAATTTACAAGAAAGAGGTGAATAGCAGATGAATAAAATTTTGCTACTACCAAGTGTGACTTGAAAAGTGTTAGAGCAAAGACCAGAATCCAATGCTGTGTACCCTGCTGTTCTAGGAAAAGTATTTGTACTGAGGTACACAGAGTTGTCCCTTGGCCACGACCTGGGCTCAGAGAGCTGTGATGGGAGGCACAAGCCCCAGCTGGAGCCCAGTCTGGGGGCTCCCCAGGGGTCCTGGGGTACCTGCTCTGGCTGACCCCACTTTGGCCACACAGTTTGCAGAGAGGCTGTCTGGTCTGTGATTGCATGTGGAAAAAATGTACTCGCTGCCTCTAAGTTATGATTTCTTCTATCCAGAAACATGACACAGCTGATGAGCGTATAACCAACGTCATAGTCAAGGTATTTGCCAGAAATAGCACACTGATAATGGCAGTGGTAGACAATGGACCACAGCTTACAAGTGTAAAAGTCAAAGCCTTTGCAAATCACGCAAACGTTTTACTTCAAATGCAGGATATTCACTGGGCAAGTATGCTGTGGATAGTAGTGCTACAACAGCTAACTATTTAAACAGGTTATAGCATGCAGAGTTTAGGGAAGCCAGATGTTTTGTGAAAAATAACTAAAAATATGTAGAAGAGCTCATGTGAATGATAGAAAATAAAAGAAGACTCAAGTGCCAACAGCCTATAAAACAGCCTTAAGAAAATCTGGAGTGAGTTATATCAGAGGAATGTCTGTGAAGAGAGGAAAAGAGAGGGAACATAACCACACAGAGAAAACTTCATCACTGCAGGTCATGGAGATGGACTAGTTAGAAATGTAAGATGGGATATATGAATAAAGACATAATCTAGCTAAGGGAAAGGTGGACATCAGCAGCCCATGACAGATGGTAACAGCTGAAAGATTGAGAAGCACATGAATAAAAGAGAAATTTATTCAAGGAAGTACTCTAAAGAAAATGCAAGTACATCTTCAGCAAAATATTTTGAAAGAAGTATGGCTGAGGGGGATTTCTGAGAAGAAATGGCATTGAAGAAAGACTGAAAATTGTGAAGTTCTAAAGAGGGAGGGAGGGAGGGAGGGAGGGAGGGAGGGAGGGGAGGGAGGGAGGGAGGAAGGAAGGAAGGAAGGAAGGAAGGAAGGAAGGAAGGAAGGAAGGAAGGAAGGAAGGAAGGAAGGAAGGAAGGAAGGAAGGAAGGAAGGAAGGAAGGAAGGAAGGAAGGAAGGAAGGAAGGAAGGAAGGAAGGAAGGAAGGAAGGAAGGAAGGGTTACACAATGATCGTTCAGCCTATGACAGATTCTTGAAAAAAAGAACTCACCTTCCCACTGGGTGAAGAAGATAAAGACAGGTCAGAAAATACTCAGATTCACATTCAAAAATAAAGTTGGGTTTTTTCAATGACAAGTCTGAAAATAGGAAAGGTGTAGAAGAACTTGTCCATGCTGAAGAAAATGTGTCACAGGACACATGGCCATGTTCATCTTTGCATTTGAACTGAGATGACAACAAAACTGGGAAGGTGTCTGGGGAGTGTCTCAATCATTAGAGCAGCAGGGACACAGGAACCTCTTCCTGACAAAGATCTTTTAGCAGGGACCCCTTGCTGGGGACAGACTGAGACTGTTCCACTGACTCTGTCTGCTGAAGATTTTATTAGAATTTTGATGGATATGGGACCAGGACAACTCACTAAAACATAAAGGCCAAAGTCTTGGACATAGGTTACAAACAAAACAAGAGATCATACAGTAAAGAAAAAATAACAGTTTAAAATGCAGCAAAAGGCATGTGTATAACAGAAGACTGAAAACAAAAGAAAGAACTTGGAAGAGTGGAAGACAGGCAGAAGCAATTTTATGAAGATAACAAACATCATTATTAGCAACATAAGTACCACTATCTTCATTAACCAAAAATAAAAGCCTAAACCAAACCTGCAAAGATGGATTTGATTTGAAGAATTAGGCACCAGGGTGAAGCCTGGACTTTCTCCAGCTCCATTCAACAGCCAAAGGTGTCAGCAAGATGAAAAACAGGAACCAGTCAATGCTAAGGAGTGTCACAGATGCCAGAATGTGAAACAAAAAGACTGAAGACAAAGAATCACAGCAGTAAGACACACAAAGTCTGTATCCAGCTACTCTGTCTACCCAAGGTCACCATGTTATTGGCAGGAAATTCTAGGACAAGCATGTTGAGGGAGAATTCCATACAGAAATTTTTCTAGTCTGTGGTACCATCTAAAAGGAGTTGACTCATAAGTGGTCTGATTCAATGGCCAAAACTCTTCTTGAGGGACGTGGCATTCTGCTTGTGACCACACAGGCCACACGTCCCCAGTGGAGAGCAGATGCTGGATGCCACAGATAAGACATTATTTGCCAGCTTTGCTGAGGGCAGTTTGCAAGAGCCTACAAAAAAAAAAAAAGAAAAAGAAAAAAAGGGAGGGGAAGATATTATGGCAGCTAAAGTGTGGTTGGTTGTTGTGAGAGATCTTGTCTACCTTTGCTGATCCCAGAGCAGAAGGTTCCAAGTGCACCAGTGTTTGCTGACACACTCTGCAGGCTCATCACACCTCTATTCTCCTTGCTGGCCTGTATGGATCCAGACAGGGGCCAGACCTGCTCCTGCATGTAACTACCCTGGTATCTCATAAGGATTTAAAAATGACATCCAGGACAGGAAGGGGACGTGTCAGCACCTGACCTTTGAAGGCAAGTCACATGGGTTTGCTGGTGATGTGACAGACTGAAGACGTCAGATGCACGTTGTGAGACTTTCGTCCACACTAATTCCCAGTTTTGGTGTAGGGTCATAACCTCAGAGAAGTGCAGTGCCACTGTCCTGAAAATTTGCCAGAGTTAACAACACCCTCAGAACTTGCAGGCAAACCATGTAATTCCATCATCTAACGTTGGAGGAGGGTCCTAGGAGCTCCTTCCCAGCACGGGAGCGGGTTCCTGCTGCTGCCTGGAGGGTTGGCAAGTCAGATGTGGGTACTACAGTAAAACATAAGTCACTTTTTAAAGACATGGAGCTGAAAACTTGCTGTAAACTGTGTAAACAGCAGCACGTGTGCTATATCCCATGATACAGAGTAGGACATTGAGTGATAACACCACAGTAACTTTCTGAGTCCACATGCTGAGTAATGAAGGTGCTTCACATTCAGTGGGATCAAAGGGCAGCTGAAATATTGTCTGTTTAAGCCTTTCCCTGTTTTCAGTAACATGAATATCTACCTATACTTCCTGCCTTTGAATGCATAATTGAAACAGGACACTCAAATTTGCAATTTTGTTCTTCCTGAACATAACAGTAGGACCACAGTAAGAGCTATTTATTATCATCAACAGCAATGCCCAAGGATTTGTGTATTTGGAGGGGAAGAGGAGCAAGGTCTAGCTAAGGGGTCTGCAGTTCTCTTCTCCCCAGGAGCACTACCTGGTTTAACACAATCTCCAGGCCATGTAACACCAGAACATTCTGTGCTGTGCTTCCAGCTCCAACAACAGCTGTGCTTAGCTGCAGGCCAAGGTACTCAGCCTGCATCTGTGTCTGTTGGGTTGCACACATCAGCCAAAAGCCTCCTGGTATTAAGTGCAAAACCACCTTTGCTGATAGATGAAGGAATAAGAGTAGGAAACTTTGTAAGTATTTTTACTGCCTGTATAACTTGACAATATGACTTTTTTTTTTAAGATGAGGGTAAAGGCCAAATTGATATTAGATTTGCAGGAACATTCAGCAATGATACTTCCAGAAGTCTGAGGCAACATTTGCACTGTGTAAAATCCTACTATTACTGAGGCTCATTTGCAGATTAGTTATAAAAAATAGAATTTAGATTAGATTTTAAGGAGCAGTCATGGGTTACTGTAGTTCATTGTAGGTAGCTTTGTCTTGAAAACATGGCACAAACATCAATTAGCAATTCACTTGAAAGAGTAGACAAAATCAAAAGCAAATCTGTAAATTGAGAAATATAACCAAATAAGGCTAGTGGTGATGTTTTGGCCAAGAATTTCAGAAAAAAAAAAGAGACATGTTTCTGTAACAGCCCTTTGAGCAATATGGTAACTCTCAATAATATTCACTGATTTCTTCAGGCACGCTTCTAGAAGTACTAGAAAGTCATACTTTTTCTAATCACAAATCTTTCAGTCTACTTGCCATCATACCACAGCTTATTTTTTACTTTAACCTTTTACTTGCAAAGTTAACAGTTGCTCACAAATAAGGTTTAATATATTCAAGATTCAAATAGTTCATACCAACAGAGTTAATCCTGCATTTTTGTTTTCCCACATGAACATTTGTTTGTGCCTTCCATGTCTGTTGTAGATTTAAAATATTGGCTTTGATACAAAACATGCATTATTTATGAAAGAGTGGACAAGAGGCAAGTTGCTAATATACTTCCTGAGCTATTACACACCACATTATAGAAATGTTACTAAAAGCCCTATTTCACTTCTCAGTTTCAGAAGCATTTAATACCTGAGAAAAGTTAAGTGATAGGTTTATGCAAAACTTGTCAAGGTAGATTTGTTCTACATAAAGTTAAATTCAGACTTCCTTCAGGAAACTGGGAAGTGCCATTATTCCTTTTCATCCTGTTTTATGATCCCAAAGACAGTTGATATTCCTGCATTTCTTTCATGACAAAAGCACTCAGTAATCACCAAGGAAAAGACCTCAGCAAAAGGCAAGACATGAATTTGTTAAAGTGGGTTTAGAGGAGGCTATGAAGATAACCAGAGAGCTGGGGCACCTGTCCTATGCAGACAGACTGAAAGAGCTGGGGCTGCTCAGTCTGGAAAAGAGAAGGTTCTGGGGAGGCCTTAATGTGGCCTTTCAGAACTCACAAGTGGCTTACAGAGAAAGTTGGTGAGATACTCCTTAGTAACAAGACAAGAGGCAGCATTTTAAAACTGAAAGAGGTCTAGGCTGGATACCATGAAACACTTCATGAGAGCACTGTGAGATGCTTGAAAGGGTTGCCCAGAGGAGTTGTGAACTCCCTGTCTCTGGAAGTGCTCAAGGCCAGGTTGGAAGGGCCTTTGAGCAATCTGGTCTAGTAGAAGATATCCCTGACCATGGCAGGGGAGGTGGAACTGGACAATCCTTAAGGTCCTTTCAGCACAAACCATTCTGTGTTCTCTGAATCTATTAATAGACATAAATTCTGCCTCAGTTTTATTTATTGTTATATTATTCAAACAAGTTGTTTGTATTTTTCACCAATTGTTATTTTTCCATACTCAAACATATCAATAGCTGTACTCAAATTTTTACAGGTTCTGTTTCAAGGTACCTCATCTTGGTACAGGACACAAACTCCAAAGCTTTTAATTAGGAAACATCAGGGTAGAAAATCACATTGAAACAGGGCAAAAAATCTTTTCTTCCAGTCATCTCAGCATTAGAGTTCAATTTTCCATTGCCATCTAGCTCCATAGTTAGAAATAGTTTGTTGTTTTCAGTAAAGCTGTCCCATTCTTTCCCATTGGCAGGACAAACTACATCTTTCATAACATATCAGCCAGGGCAGTCAGAGGGAAAAACCTGTGCTGCAGTAAGAGATTTCTGTCATGATAGAGATATCATGGCAAAGTAAAATATTGCCTATAAAATTTCAATATTTTTTTATTTCCAGAAAATACAGTTTCCAATGTAGAACAGAAATTTCTAGCCAGCCCTAATCACTTCAAAAACCTGGCCTGCTTTCTTGTCATCATCAGGAAAGCATTGGATGAAGTATGAAGTTAGTCTCTTCCCATTCCTACATGCACCTGGAAAACAGATCCTGGCTGAATGACTGGTATATAAGTGAGGTGGGAGCGTGCAACCTGTGTTTTCTAGTACTTTCCCTTGTGCAAAGGGCTCAGGAGCAGAGAAATTCTTGGTTCCAGCTTCATCCCACCTCATGCAGCAACTAGGGGAGTTTGCCAGGCATCAAAGATAAAACAACTGTCACCCTTAGGTAAGACAGTACTGTGCCTCCAGGAAGGTTGGGATTAATTGTCCTGTGTATTAACACAATTTACCACTCAGAATACTTTTTTGAACCAATTTTGGAAGCAAGCAATTTAAAGGTTGATCTATATTTAGAGCTGTGCCAATAAAGCAATCCAGCTGTACTGAAATATTACCCAAGAAAGCCTCTTGAAGTGAATTCAAGAAATTAGGTTATTTTACAGCCAGACATAGCTAGAGACCATGATTTATAGCAATTTACTCACGGTTCTACAGTCAGGATGCCACTGTGAAAGGAAGAAAACAATAGAAAAATCCAAACCAAGTAGTACCCAATTAGAAAATGGATATATAATGCCTGTTGACCTGAAATGAACATTTAATTCACACTGGTGCCGTTTTTTTAATTGAGTAGAAGCAGTAACAGATTCGGTTTTCTATCACACACTAGTCTATTCATGTTCTCACCCCATTGCAGCAACACCCAATTGCTTTCCAGTAGTGCATTAAGCAACACCTCCTTTGTTCTCTCTTCCTCTGCCCCAGGGGAGACGTTTGTAGGAGATTTGCTTTGATAATTTGGATGCTTCTCTTTAATGTATATGTTGCAATGTATTTATGTCATAAAGGCAGGTTAAATAACCTTGTTTACATTTGGATGATGATGTTTGCAATTGTCTTAGCTCCTGAGGGAATTAATTCCATAGTCTTGGACCAGGCTTTAGAAGTTTTTAACCACCTGCATTAAGGAGATACTTTAAGGCCCAGGGGTAATTTTTTTTCTTCATTTTTGTCACGTTTTTTCATCTTGAATTTTAGTCCATCTTCTAGATGACTGGTTTTGAAAACACAGCATGTGGACTCAAGGGATATGAAAGATAACCCACTGGGGTGCACAAAGAAAATACATTCTGTACCATTAATAAATAAATAAATTAATTAATTTTATCTTTAGCTCATCCTTCTTTAGTTTTAATTTTGTTTATGCTTTCTAATGTACATAATATATCATGATGACATTATATATGTATAATTTATAAATAAAAATACTAATATATTGAGAATCAATGCTCAAAGTTTTTTTTTTGTGATAGGGGTCCTCTCTCAAAACATTTGAGACCACTGTTCTAGAGAGCCCTATCTATCCCCTAATGACAGTGCACCCTAATAACATTGAGATCCCAAATTTCAATTTGTAATCCAATGCAAAAAAAAAACCTAATATAACCATCAAGCATGCTTTAAACACTGCTGCTGTTGTGGAGAGCTGCAACCTTCCTATTCCACATGGATTTCCCTAGTGCCAAGAACCCCCAGCAGAAATAGCATGGAGCTGTGCTGTAACCAAGAGGTGTAAGAAATATGAGAATAGAGCACAACAGATCTGCGAACATAGGAGTCTCCTGGCCAGGAATGATTAAATATCACTGGCCTCATGAGCTGCTTTTAGGGTACCAGCACAAACCCCAGAATTGCTCCCAAATTGTAGACTGAACTGACTGTGGGTCTGTGCATTCCCACCAAGGAAACCGCAGTGGACATGTAAATTCTTCAAAAGTAATTTCTCTGAGAACCACTTCTGTCTTCCAGAGACTTCTGGTTCAAGAGCTGATACCTTTATGTCCTGTCCTTGGAAGCACAATGGAATTGTTGATGTGAGTGTTGATGTGACACAGGTTGGGTGACCTGTGCTAAGTGCATTAGCATTAGCACCTGGCTTTGAAAATGTAGCCTCCCTAGATTAAATCAAATTATTACAAAGGTGCTAACTGTAATTTTGAAAATACACACACACAGATGTGTCTGCAAGACTTTTCTTGAAGTAGCCACTTTGATTTAATCTCAACAGTACTACCTGAACCCATTCTCTGGCATACAAAAACAATTAGATATTTTCCAGTTTATTCACACCTTCCAGAAAAGCCTTATAGTTATACTGAGGTAAGCCTGAAGTTTTCCCCACTAAAGCAGGTTTTCACAAAGCATCAGAGTTCACACTTCAGCAGTACTGTAAAAATGTGGGGATGTGGGAGGAGGGGAGTTCCTAGTGAAAACAAGAGATGCCGTTTGGAAATGCCCATTTAGCAACAATGTTCCCCACAGAACATTAAGATGTAGCAGATTATGACAAGCGCTTGTCCACACCACAAAGAAGAGGAAGAGGAGGAAAAAAAAGGATGTTGAGCAAGAACACTTCAGGGTGGCACCCGAGGTGCTGATGCTTCTGGTCACACACTTTAGGTCCATGCCATAGTGAAGGGAGCAGCAACCAAAATCTCAGCAACATTTTCCCAGGCCTTAAAGGGAGTGTCCGAGATAACAATGGGTATTCCTACCAGGATTCTGATTAATTCAGGGGAATGCATTAGGTGTAAGGTGACCAACACTGAATGTGGGAACCCCTTGTAGCACTGTGTGTGGAGAGAAATGTTTTGGCAGAGCTGAGAGCTTTGCTGGTTTGGCTTTGGGAAAATGTTCATCAGAGAGGAGGATGGCACAAGGGCAGTGCAGAGGCAGGCAGTGTTGCTGTGGAGTCCTTCCCGTGCTTGCACTAGCCTGCTTTGGGAAAAACAAAAAGAAAAGGGAGCATTAGCTCAGGGAATGGCTGGTGAAGCTGGCAGGGGATATTTCTAAGGACAAAATGGAATGTCAGGGTCTCGAGCTCACTCCCATCTTCCCAAGGGTTTGGCTGTCTGGGCTCAGGGCCAACTCAGAGACACTGCAGGTGGTGACCTTGGGGAAAACTCTTACTGAAAGCAGAGCAGGGTGGCATCAGCCAGGGCTGCCCCTCCTTCTCCTGGAACCTGCATTAAAGTTGATTCTCTTCACTTTCCTCTTCCCTTTGGTCCCTGCCTGTGTTTTGCTGCAGTAGCACTGCAGCCATGCCTGTGCATTGCCTGCCAGACTGCCAGAGGAAAATATTTGCACAACTGTGTCTGGCATTGGCAACAGCAGAAATTGCAACATCTATAATGTCTTCAGCAGTATTAACATTTGAGAGTGCTAGCCCTGCTCCTTACTGACTTGGCATTAGCATTTTTGTTGGCAGATTTCACTCAGTTTTAGGAATTTTGATTTAAATTGTTTTTCTGAGTGAATAAAGCTATCATATATGCAATATTCTAAGGAATCATTCTAATTCCCTCCAGCAAATACAGTTATAATTATGGCTGCTGTATAGAATTGCAAGATTAGCAAAGTACGCTAATAATTAATTGGCTGGTATAGTTTCTTTATCTCCTCCCAAGAAAGGAATCCACAAACACTGTCCTACAAGAAGGACATTTCAATAAGCAGAATTTTCAAATACATTCCTGTTTAACACTGTGTGGATTAACTCCACCCAGGTGACATTCTGCAGTCCATGATAACTGTTAATAGCTGCTCAGTAATTAATATGAGGCAGGCTGAATGGAGATATATGCCTTCTGTGAACTCTGGTAGCTTAAGATGGAGAGTACCATTGGCCCACTAACAGATTTTGAAGTAGGAAAAATGTATAAGATTATCCAGAATTGGATAGTTGCATAAAAAGAGAGGGAGACACCAGATTACCCAAATTCAGCAGTTAGTGTTAGGAGGAGGCTGTAACCTGACTGAAGGGGCACTGATCAAAGTCACAGGGAAAATGCAGTTGGGTAAGTACCCAGGAGGACTTCATTCCCTCCCTGATTAGAGGGTATCTTTGACAGCTCGTTCACGGTCTGATAAAGCACATCCATCCAAGATGCAGACTGAAAAATACAGGACTACCATGGAGGCCCACCAAAGAAACAAAAGACATGAAAGAACAAAAATGTACTATTTTTCCAGTCAGGCAAAGGTTGAAAACCAGATGTTTTCAGAACTGACCACCGTTCAGAAGAGACACCTAACCCTGACAGACAAAACAATCAGAAACCTGTGAATCAGAAAGAATAACAAATCTTAGGTATAAACATGCTAAATTACTTTAGAAGAGGTTGCAGCTAAGTGGAAATGCCTTGCATTTGTGAAGACTAAACTGGTCATAGCTGTAATTATAGGAATCAAAAAAAAAATCAATTCTTTCATCATCTGAGCAGTTGGCCACAATGAGTGAGCAGATTTCAGCCTCCTGTAGCACTCTTCAGATCAGGTCTTTCAGTTCTACTTCAGATTTTTTTTTTTTTTTTTCACAAAATCCTATGTTCTTTCTTCAAGGAAGCACGTGAAAATATACCTATCTAGAGGTTGTTCAAGTACTTCACAAAAACTAATTTAGGCTGCAGGTGACTGACTGAAACAAATAGCAGGGCTGTCCTTGTGTAGAATAAAAAAACGGGGAAAAAAAGAAACAACAAAAACCAGTTATGTGAAGCTACAGCATTAAGATCAGACTAAGCAGAATTTTCCAAAAGAAGAGATAGTTAGTAGTCATAACAACAACAGTGGTAGATAAAGCACAATCTCTTCATAAGGATGTTTAGGAACTCCAACATGAAAATACAAGAATACAATCCCTAAAGAGATTAGGAAAAGACAGTGCAGGGGTTCCATGAAGGAAGGGAAAGCACTATGCATCCCATGGGCCTTGCAGGCAAGCTGATGATGCTGCTAGAGGAGAAGGCTCTGCAACAGGAAGGGCACATCTGGAAAGAGGGTGGCAAGGACAGCTCTTCACAGCCAGGCTGCCACTCCTTTCAGAGGCCTGTGGGCAACTGGACCCCTCTAGGTTTAAGAGTAACAGGAGGTCATTCACATGACCATGAGAAAATGTACAAACTGGGAATGAAGTCTGGAGCCCCCTCCCTGGATGTGACTTGTGCCAGTAGTGTAAAATCAGTGTGACACAGCCCCAGAGCAGACTGTCCCTGGGCCGAGGGGCAGCACTGCCACCCTGCATCCAGGTGCTGCCTGTGCATCTGGCATCCTTGACAGGAACAGCTCAAGTTCAGAATAAGGAAATTATGCATTTAATTTTACAAGACTAACAGTTGAAAATCACCTATTATATCTTCTGACACGGTTTATTGGATGTCTGCTTTTACACCTCTGGATGCTTTCAAATTGTTGTGTACTGCCAGAGTGGTATAAAACTACTCAGTATGAAGGAGATTTAAGCCAGGAATGTGTAGGGGGACAGGCACAGCCCTGTTTGGAAGAGCTACAATAGCCATGGTGCAGACAGGAGTAAGTCATGCTCTGGCACTCAGCTGGCAGACAGGTGTGCCGGCTGCTTGGTGACATTATCACGCTTCCAGTTGTTCCTTACCACTCCTCTGCTGAGACTTTCCACCCCCGCAGCTCTGTTGGCAGAAGGAATTAAGTGAGCACTCCCTCGTGTGCTTCCAACAAGTCAGATGGATTAGTCAACAAAGAGGGTTTAAACCAACCTGCTCGCTTTGCCTGGAGCAAATGAAAGTGCTCCTAAACAAACCTTTTTACCTGCTGAGCTACAGCTGCAGTAACGGCAGCATCCAGCATCGGAGGGGAAGCGTGAAGGTACAAACTGGCAAAACCTTCAAGTGGCACATTTACACCTGGCACAGACTGGCAAACACTGGCACACACTGTTATCTAGAGATTTATATGTAAGCACAAGTTATATCATCTTACACACACAACACCTGTCCATGTGTGTATGTTATTCTTCAGGAAACACAAAGTTGAGGCAATTACACTGAAAATTCTTCCACCATGGGCTAAATTAAAGCACATTATCTCATGTTTGTTGTGTACTAAGAGCATGCAAGAGAACAGGTATCAGACAATGGATGGTTAGCTTTCATTCATAATACCTTTGTAACCCAAGGTCACAGCCTGTGATTGCGCAAAATTAAGTAATTGACCTGGAAAGATTGTGATTTACTTTTCCATTGTGATTTACTTTTCCAAATATCACTTACAAGGTAATTCCAAGACGAATTATTGCACAAGCTCAATTTGAGTTCAATTTACCTCAGAAACAGCTGCTGGTTTAGTCCAAACATTCTGCTGACACAACCAGTGTGAGAGTTTCTACTCATAGGAATTACACTTTCAAGTCTTCTCCAATTGTAATCTGGAAACAAGGATTGTGAAATGACCAGATATGCCCATGCCAGGCTGGAAAGCAATGAAATTCCAGCACACACATGTCTTCCCATGGCATTCAGTGCTCCCTAGGAGCTGAACACGTGCCACCAAAATTTACTGTGGTTTGTGCACTTCAGTGACACCTGAGCATAAGGAGAACTGCAAAGTAAGGATGACATTAAGGTTTCTGAGTTCTTTCTCCTTAGCTTCAGTCACTGTGTTCTCTTCCTGGTACTTGTGCTGTGGAGCAGCAGAGTTCAAACGACAAAGTGACAGCTTACACTATTTATTTTCTGCTATGATCTATTTTTCCACTTCTGGGGTACCAGAAAAAATGTGCCTTTGTTCCTGCCCTGGTAATAAGGCTCCAGTTCCAATCCATTCCCTTTCCTAGGTGATCTCCACAGCAGAGAAATGCTTTTGCTTGAGAGACAGGAACACCTTCTCTCCTATGAGTCAACTCCCGGCTTCCAAAATCCCTCAATATAGATACAGAAGTGTTTGAAGTGAAACTTTCACATGCCCAGGAATATAGATTTCGTAACACAAAAATCCTGTTAGTGAGCCTTAAAAGTTCTTTGAAAGAAATCTTGAATCTTCCTTACTGAACACCCAATGCAGAGATACAGACTCTAGAGATAAGACAACAATCCATCAGTTTCAGAAGCTATCTTGGAAGAGTCAGCCTCATCATGAAAGTGTTTCTTAGGTCACAGCAGGAATTGCAGGACACAAATCATTCCAGTTATAACATGCTATTACTATCGGTGCATTTTTGTTGAAAATGCTTATGACTGGTAGGGCATGATCTATTTCTCACTCATTTCTGTAAGAGTTAGATCAGACTTTAAATACTTTCCTCAGCTGCAAGAAAAGGAGACACTGGATGTGTGTGACAAAGTCACCGGCCATGGTGGGGGGCTTGGAATTATGTGATACTTAAGGATCTTTCCAGCAAAACCATCCTGTGATTCTATGGATAACACACTGGCATCAATCATGCAAGAATTTAATGAGAATTTAATCCTCAGTGTCTTGCACAACAGGTTTTATCATCTAAAAGCAGAATATCCTACGCTTTTGTGTGGGAGCTTGCAATTTGTTCACTGAAAACCTAATTCAGCAGTATATACAAACACAAATTTAAAAGTTTTAATAGAGTGAGCTTTAAGTAGCATTAAATATGAAATACATTATGAAATACAAGTGATTATATTCATCCACAAAGGAGTTTTGTAAACAATTCTACCCAGATATATATACAGCTGGCATGATGAACAGGATTTATGTGATTCTCACTACCTTTTCACAGCATTATGACCATTTATTTTTAAATACTGGACAAAACAAAAATAATAACAAGTAATGCCTTTCTGGACAGTGTCCCCTGCACAAAGTACTACCAGTAACTGGCAGTTGTATAAGTATATTTGGATTTCTCCAGATTTGGAGCAAAATGCCACACTGCAATACTGTATGTACATTGAGGTACCAATTATTAATTCTGTTGTCTTGTGTGAGGCACTGGCTTTTCATTTGCAGGAAGCTGAATCAGTTTATTTTTCTTCCCAGCTGAACAGTGGAAGATTTCTACATCTTTCCGTAACACAGGAGAAAGAAGCAGAGAGAACCAAGGACTATCAGAGACATAAGGTAAGGAAAATCCATGTTGTGTCTGGGGAATTAGATTTCAGACTGAATAAAACTGCATTTTCCATCTACAGTACAAGAATAGTTAATCTCTAAAGATTTCTTACCTGCACTCCCATCAACGAGTATAAAAGCAAAGATATCCTGGCTGTTGTCCAGATTAATGAACTTTGGCAGTAAACACTACTGATTCTCAAGAGACCGTGGGTGAAAAACATATGTTAAAAAATACCAGCAGGTGTACATCAATGGCTATTTTTTAATTATGAGCCTTAGTAGCATGTGGGTTTGTCAGGGGAACTGGAAAGCTGAAGAAGAAACTGCAATGTTGTGACAAAATAAATGCATTTTTGCTACAGCATCTCAGGATGCTTTTGGAAATATTTTGTCCTACTGTGAACGCAATAGGAAACTGAATTTGCAACAAAGCAGTCTGAAAGTGAGAATTTCTGCTGTGAAGATTAAGTGGTTTGCAAACTTTTGCAAATTACTCAGCAACAAAGAGCACCGTGCAAAAGTTAAGATTACGTAGGGAGACCTGTGTCTGTGAAGACACTCTGTCAAATGCAGTTAATAAGCAGACCAATGCAATCTTGATTCTAGCGTGGCAGAGCCATTATAGAACAACTAAATTAGCAACAGTGATGCAGTTATGTTCCCTTTTCTGAGAGCACTGCTCAGTGGTGGAATCCCTCATAGAGAGCTGACAACAAAGGCATGATGAGACCATTTGGGAGCAGCTATTGCAAAAGCTCAACATCCCGGGAGAGGCTGAGGGTGTCTCTGAGAAACTCACTGTAACTGCGGGGCTGGCCCTGCTTTGAACTGAGTGAACTGCAGAGGCTTCCTCCAATCTAAATCATTTTATGATTCTGTATCGATTTGTTACCACTGGAGATTACCTGTTGCAATCAAGTAACACCTACTTCCACTTCGGAACAGCAGCCCTGCCGCTCCCTATCCTACCATTCCTCCTGAGTGCTTGGCAGCTCATCCCTGGATGCCCACGGAATAGGTTTTTAACAGAGCAGTCCAGGGTGCACTTAATGTTCCCAAAGATGACAAGCAGCCTACTCTGTAAATGTGAATCCCAGCAGGGATTCTTCCTGCAAACTTTCTGTATGCGCTCACTGCCATCTGTGCTGATTTAAACATATAGTGAGAAAGACTCTACAGCACAAAATATTTCTTTAAAAACAATATAAAATGGGTAAGAAATTCTAATGTAGGTAAGGGCTGAGTTAGCTGACAAATGCTGACAGGTGAGAATCAAGTGACAGGAATGGAAAATTATGGATTCATCGCAAAACCTAAAACTTTATGAAGTACAGGTCTGTTTTGTGTTGTATAGAGGCTGTATCATGGGAACCCTTTGCTTCAATGGACCCAGACCTGTATCATTACCTTCACCCTGTGCCCCAGCAAGGCACAGCAAATTTAAAAATTCTTTTACTCCCATCATTCATCTGACTCTTTGCTTAGATTTAGACCGGTTTTGCTCCTCTCCCAGAAATCTGATACTGCCTTTTATAGTTACTCTGTTTCTCCACAACTGACTCTCCTCTCCTCTCCCCCAGAGAATTTTAGAAATATTTTCCCAGAATATAAATTAATTTTCTACCAAATATCTCCTTTTCACAAGCAATTATTTGGAAGGAGGAAATCATTCTGGTATATAGATTTTTTTATAGTATTCTTGCAAAATCTTCTCAAAAGCTTAAGGCCAGCTGTTCCAGACCCCTGCCTATTTCCAGACCAGCACACAGGGGGTTGTGGTTTTTTACTACTGAATATATGTGTGAGCATTACACGACACCATCAACACCGCACTTCTTCAGCTGGAAGAGCCCATCCTCCTCCCTCTCTAAGATATTTTGCTATCTGTACTATTGGACCTGACTAGATATTTTATTACCTGTAGTACTGGACCTGACTAAATGCCCTTCATAGTGGCTGGATGGGCTGTCATTGCTGAACTGCATCGGCACCGAGGCCTCCTCTGTTTCTTACTCTGTTGCCACAGTGAACAGACTGGGGGTGCCAAACGGGGGAGCAGGTGACATCACTAAAGCAAGGACAGCAGTGCTCCATGCTGTGTAACATCCTGCTCCTGGGCAGAGAGGTAAATTAACCACCTTTTTCTTGGGAACTGCCATACCCCTGGGGAGTGGACAGTGACTGCCCGAGCACTTGTTCTGGTTTCCTTCTCTCATTTTTGCACACACTGAGCTATTCTGCACCCTGACCTACGAGTTTCCTCACTTTTCCTTTTCCGTTTCCCCCCACAGTGGGCGTGGGGCAGAAGCGAGCGAGTGGCGCAGTGAGCAGGTTGCCCAGAGAGATGGTGGAGTCTCCCTGTTATTCAGGAGCTGCCCGGAAGCAATCCCGAGCCATGTGCCGTAGGCTGACCCTGCCTGAGCAGGGATTTTGGCCCCGATGACCCACAGCGGCGCCTCCCAGCTTTCCCCGTCCCATGATCCGCGCAGCCCGCCGGGGTCAGGGCGCAGCACCGGCCCGTGGTGTCCCCGATGCCCGTGTTGTCCCCGGTTCCCGTGGTTCCCGTGGTGCCCCCGGTGTCCCGACCGCTCCCGCCCGGGGCCGGCACCGCGCGCGCCGCGCCTCGCGCCTCACGCGCGGCGCACGGACCCGCCCCGCCGGCACGTGCGGAAGGCGCTCGCGCCGCCCCGCGCGCCTATAACGGTCCCGCCGCTCCGGGGCCCCGCGGAGGCTCGGCCGCTGCTCCGCCGCCGCCGCTCGCCCCTCGGGACCCGCGGTGTCCCCCTTCCCTCCCTGCTTCCGGCAGCCGAGGGGTCGGGCTGCGGCCCCCCGGAGCGGGCAGATGTGGGGGGGGGGGGAAGGAAAGGAGGGACGGAGGGGGTCGACCCCGTACCCCCCCCCGCCCCCCCCCCGCCCCACACTGGGCGGGGCGGAGAGGGGAGGGGCGGGCGGCGCGTGACGCAGCGCGGCCGCAACGCGCGCCCGCCCCCCGCCGGCCCCCCCTCCCTCCTGCCCGCCCCCCGCTCGCGCCCCCCCCTCCCCTCCCCTCCCCTGCGGCGGCGGCGGGCGGCGGCCGCGGTGCATTGTGGGCAGCCCGTTGTTCATTTGCCACCCGACCCGATCCGGGGCCTGTCGGGACGGAAGCGCCGCCGCCGCCGAGCGATCGAGCGGGATCCATTGTGGGCAGCCCCGCGCCCGCCGCGATCCAGGCCGGACCCGGGGGAGCGGGGAGCGAGCGGCCGGACTTCGCTTCTCTCGGCCGCCGCCCCCGCACGGCAGCCGGGCGCCTCCTTCCCCCGCCCCGTTCCCGCGGCGGACGGAGCGCTCGGCCGGGCGGGGGGCGCGGGGCGCGCCCGCCATGTTCGCAGAGATAAACCGGCGCACGCTCGCGTTCCGCGGCGGCGGCCTCGTCACCTCTGCGGCGGCCGCCTCGGCGGCGGGGGCCGAGGCCTGGGAGCGGCAGGACCCCGAGGCGCTAAACGGGCGCGGGGCGGACGAGGAGGCGGAGCTGGAGGGGCTGGAAGCCGAGGAGCTGGAGGCCACCGCCGCCGAGGAGAAGGAGCTGCTGCTGCCCCAGGACGCCGCGTCGCCCCCCGCCGCCGCCGGCCCCATGTTCGCCGAGAGGAACCGCCGGACTCTGGCCTTCCGCGGCGGCGGGGGGCTTCTGGCTGCCCACCCCGCCGCTAACAATGGCTGCGAGGCCGCGGCCTGGCCGCGGAAGCACTTCAATGGGCGGGGGGCGGACGAGGAGATGGAGCTGGAGGGCGCGGAGGGACTGGAGACGGAGGGGCTGCTGGAGGGCAAGGAGCTGGTCCAGGACGGGGGCTCGCTGAGTGACAGCAGCGACGACGAGGAGGACGGTGAAGGGGGCAGCCTGGGCGACGGCAGCGGCGCCGAGGGCGGCAGCTGCAGCAGCAGCCGGCGGTCGGGGGGCGACGGCGGGGACGAGGCGGAGGGCAGCGGCGAGGGGGAGAGCATCCGGCACTTCCCGCTGGCCAGGCCCAAGTCCCTGCTGCAGAAGCTGCACATCTCCTTCCAGGGCTCCTGGCTCAAGGAGTTCCCGTGGCTCTACTACTGCCAGGAGACCGGCCTCATGTCGTGCGCCTGGTGCACAGCGGCCGTCGCCGCTGCTGCGCCCCCCGAGGTGATCATGTCCGGCGCGCCCCTGCCCGGGGGGCACGACGAGCTCTGCAAGGGCACCCGCAACTACAAGCGCACCCTGCTCCTGCGGCACCACCTCTCCGCCGAGCATCGCCTCAACGAGCCCGGCAGCGCCGAGCAGGTACGGCACGGGACGGGGAGGGGGCGGCGGGGAGGGAGGGAGGGAGGGGCAATCCCGGCCTCCCCTTTGCTTAGGTGAGGTTTTTCTGTGCTCACGTGTGTGAACTTCTCTAAATGGCTGCTCGTGGTGGTGGCTGCCCGGCGGGCTGGCCACGCCGCGTTGCTCTCGCTCGCCGCGTCCGGAGCGGGGGACGAGCCCCCTCTGGGATTTGGGGTGGTTCTCCCGCTGGATGTGGGCAGGCACACAAACACAGCACGAGCTGTTGTTTGTGGCTGTATTCCGTTCCCGTTATCCGTCCGGCCCTGGCGGGTGCCGCTTTCATTAGTTCGTCTGTTTATGCCTTGAAGATAAACCGGCGATGTGGGAAAAAAGTTGCGTACGAATCCCAGTGTCACAGCACTGATTTAAATACGCTCGTTACAACTTCCTCCTGCGGTACAGGCGGAGGGCGGGCAGTGTCCGGCCAGCGACCGCTTGTGAAATGGGGAGTCGGCGGCGTGAAACTGGAATCTCTCTGCCTGCTTAGCGGTGTGGCCCCGGTGCACTAATCGGATAACTCCGTGTATTTAAGTTCTTCGCGCTGAAATCTTTTTTTTTTTTTCCCGATTGCGTTGCCTTAGATTGCGTTGCTGAGCAAGAAGTCTGCAATCGCTTGGTGTGTGTTCGAGATAAACATGTGGTTTCCTGAAAGCCGTGTTACTATGCCAGCGCTCCTCTAACGCTGTAGGAGTAGTGAAACTCTTCACGTTCCCCGCTGAACTTCAAATCGCTGTGTTTCTTAGCTGCTTTCACGAACGAGGGAGGGCTTGTCCTAGAATACATGTGGATGAAAAGCCCCTAAAGAATACTTGTGTTGAATCCGCAGCCTTCTGCAGCCTTTTCTCCTAGGGATGCCTGCGCTGCTAAAGTTCGCTCGATCGCTTCGCTGGCGTTAAACTTGCCTGCGGGCATTATCTAAATATTGCTTCAGGTTAGGCTAGTCCTTGAATTGTTAGGCTGTTAGCCGGAATTAATTGATTAGTCACTCCGTTTTTCTGCATTTAGAATTCAGTTTTAATTAAAACACCCACCTTGGCTGGGTAGCTTTATTTGGAGTCTGAAATGTAATGCGGTAGTTAGATTGAGGTTATTGCTTGAGCACTCTTAAGGAGCTCAGGGTACCTTGGACAAGAGCTGCTAGTCAAATGTTGGGGCAGAATATCAGGATTACAGGATGATTTATAAAACCATTAGGTGAACGATAAGGGAAACCTTGTGGTGCACAAATACCAGTTATCCAAAATATTATTTTTGAATTTACAGATAGAACATTCACCTTCAAGATGATTAATACTACCTTTTCAGCGAGTGTAGTTTTATAGCAGATACTGTTACAGATATTGTGTGGTAGTAGGTCATCTTATCAGTTTTCTTCAGTCTTCTGGGGTTTGCTGCTCGCTCTGAAGTGTTTTAGCCAAACTTGCTTTCAATTAGTTGTTTCTAATTAGGAGACTTATATTCTTAGTTTCTTTTACTTCTTCATATCATTGAAAGTGTTCCAGTTTTGCATAATGCTATTGCAGTGTGTTCCTTACCGTCTTGTTGCTTAGTTTTGAACTTTGAGTTGTGAATGATTAGGTTGTAGAAGTATGTTCTGTCACTGTGTAGCGTCCTGTGTTAGTGGATACTGTTAATCCCTGCTGCACTTGGAAGCTTCTCTCAGTCTGTTTTAGCTGTATTTAAATAAAAGCTATTCCAAGCATTTTTTCTCTGCTCAGATAACTATTTTTTTCTTTCTGTCCTCTTACCCTGACTCTGTTGTAAAACTGTTAAATACTGAGAGGGTGGAAGGGAGGACAGAATATTGGCTTGTTATCACAGTAACCTGCAAGTTAATGTAAGTATGTATTTGATGATTCTAAGTGTTTATTTGAAGACCTTTCATTGCCATGGGAATATTTGTTAAAATGAATCTCTGCTTTTATACCACTGATAGTTTAAGAAAAAATATTTGTACTAACTGTGATGATAAATGAAACAGTAGGCTAGATGAGTCAGTGGTTCTTCTGCACTGTACAAAAGATAAGGTTGGGACAAAGGTAGCTGTAAAGTGATTTTTTTTTTTTTTGAGTGGAAAACAGTGCTTAGTGCATCCTTCTGCAGTTACATTTCAGTTAAAAACTTCTCACAAGGGAAGGAGTTGCAGTTTTTCAGGAGTCAGTGTGGTTTTCTTTGTGGCACACTTTTCACTACAGTTGCTTTATCAAAAACCTGATTAAGAATCTCTGTTTTCTTTCCCTTCTATGTTTAATTTCCGTATCCTTTTATAGTCTTAATGGCACTTGAATTTCTTTTGATACGTATGTTTAAATTAATACCAAAACAATAGCCCCATTTTTTTTTCTAAATGCCATGATACCAGATACTTGGAACAAAAGTAGGTAATTTGTACCCTGACCGTATTTCCAACATATATAATGAGGCAGCAAGGCCGTTTAGATTTAATGAAACTTGGGAGAGATCTTTCAGCCTTTGTGTTAGAGACAGCACACATGTATTATGGACTTGACAAGCTTCAACTGCAGGGCATGTTTAGCAGCTGCTAATAAACATATGGCATAGTGCCACCACTCAAGAGCAGAAAGGAAATTGTAGGTGTTAAGACAGTAAAGCAGTGGAAATTTCTATAGGTCTGTTGGATATTACACTCGTGAAGAAATGAGTGATGATTTCAGTTTATTTTTGGGATACCTTTAATTTGGAATGCCAGAATACATCACAAGTGGTTGCAGTTGCTGTATTTCAAGGGTTTTGAGCTGTCAAACAATGCTTCTTTCTAAGACCAAATTCTTGAATCTTTTTCTATTCTAGTTTTTAAAATAATTTTTCTCCACATTAAAGCTTAAGGGAATCTGTCATCATCTTTAAACTACTTTTGTTTTTGTAGTGAACAGACTATTGTGTTGCTAGAATTTTAAGAAATGGATGCTTAGTGGGAAATCATGGCAAAATATTTTAATTCTTTTGTGAATTTGGGTCCATAAGATGCAGATTTATTGGCTGCTGGGGATTCCTCTCCTCAAACCATCTTCTTAAAACATTTTCTTTCTGGACATAATTTAAAGCTAAGCCTTGGAAATACTGCCAGAAAAGCTTTCTCCAGTCTAACAGGCATGTTGGTTTAAAGCAGAAGCTCTCCAAAAGGAGGAAGGCCTTTGATGTGTTATTTTTTCCATGTGAACTGGAATTGTTTGCATTGTATGAGCAGTGATGAATGGAAGTCATGCTTCAGATGTTAGAGTTACATTACAGTGTTCTAAGTTCACTTCTTGACTTACTCTTAGCAGAGTGAAGAAATTGAGGAGGAAGTCAGGACTTAGAGTAAACACTATTACTTACTGTGTTTTTATTTAGTGTTTTTATCAAACCTCAAACTACTCAGTTTGATATTAGGCAATTAATGAAATAATTTGAAATTGCCGAGTTGTCTGTGAGTGGTGCTGTGTGGCAGTGGAGCATTGTGTGCAACTGATGTGACCATGTTTTGAGATCAGTTTCCTCTGCATGTGGTTAAGAAGCTACTGATAACTTAGAAGATGCATTTACCAGAGTAAGAATTAATCTGGGGGCACAGGGAACTGCTGTAGAGCAAGATGTTGTAGTGGGGAAGGGATTAAAAAATGTGGCGTAATTACTTTTCATATGCATGTAGCTGAGATGTGATCTGTGGTTAGGTTGGGTTTTTCTTAATTCTTTCTGCCCTCACTGTCCTTCCTTCCAGGGACAGAGTATGCTGATGGAACAGTAGCAGAAAGAAAACTAAACAAACTAAACTTCTAGTAGCAATTTTTGGTCATCTGTTTCTGCTCCTGCTAGCTTTTGGGCAAGTTTAATTAATGAATTATGCATATAACATAGTAATTTATCTATGTGTGTCGTCTTTTGAAACTGAGCACAATATTAGTTTCCTTAAGCAGTCTCTGTTCTGTTAGAGCACTTCTTAATCTCACCCACAGAGAGACATTTTTGAGTTAGAGCACTGAAGATTCCATAAATTGAAATGAAATTGTGCTGATTTTTATCTTTTATTCCTTACTAGTGTTTATTAAAGGATGAGGTGGTTTGGTGTTGAGGTAACTTAGTTGATGAGAATATGGGGTCTGTATTCTGAAAATATAGTTGACATCTAAGCAAATATCATTAGTTTGTTGTTCTCCTTAGAAAAAACAGAACCCATATGATGATGTGTCATGTAAGTTACAGAAGTTTGAAAATACACTTTTTCCTGTAATTATTTTCTGCATCTTTCCTCCCGTTGAACTGTACTGTATTTTTTCTGTATCAATGTCTAAATCTCTCATAGTAATATTATTTTGTTAATTTTTCTCATAATAAATATCAGTTCTACTTGTCATAATTGGTGCACATAGACTTGATAACTGCTCAGATGTCAGGACTTCATTTGAGTTGTGGCACTAGGGTTAACTGTTGTACCATACCAGCAGTAAAACAGTTGGTTTCAGTACTGCAGTTAGTTTTAGAAATGTTTATGCACCCACTTCTGTAAAGCTGTAATACTAATTAAAGCTGTAATACTGATTGATCTCTTTCTCCAACACACAACCCTAATAGCTTGGACACAGGTTGCATAATATCTCATTTTTCCACTCAACCTTCTGGTCTTGTCACAATGAAGATTTCAGTCTTGTGTTTCTGTAGCACATTTGTGATCTGCAGCTGCTCTTCACTATGCTGGCTTTTCCTGTTCTCAGGAAACGAAAACCCCACGTTGTAAATACCATTTTTTTTTTCATCCCAGCTTGATTGGGTACTTGTACTTGCTTAGTTAAAATGTAGTCTCTCTCCATTATTTAATCAGACGTTTGGCAAAAGAAAAGAATTGCTGCAGGTTGTTTTTTAAATTTTATGTGGTGTTTAATGTGTTCTCAGAGAATGAAATTGGCAGCTATCATAGCATCTACCTAACATTTACTGTGTGAGGTGAAAGTCACTGGTGATTGACGAGCCTGACAACACTTCAGGGTACTGTCATTTTCTTAATCTGATCCAGTGTCAGTGTAATTGGTGTTTTGAAATTGTGCAGTGCTCCATTGCTAAAGTGACAGGAAGCTAGTCCAGAACCAAAATCTGCTGAGAGCTTGGAGTGACAGCCTTAGCTGTCCCACACCTGGAGCAAACTGTTTCACAGTCTTGATCCGGGGTAGTACTTGGGGCATGTCATAAAGTACGCAAAAAAAATTAAGATGAGGTGGCCAAAGATCTACTGCTTGTTTTCACATAAAAGCCTAATTGCTTTTATTCCTTCCTCTTTAATGAAGTGTTTTTCTGAGAAGAGTAGAGAATCAGAAGCAATTTCAATGTGACAGCAAACTGAAATTTCTCTGCAGGAGATGCTGCAAAGGCACAGTTTCTCTTTTGGTTATACCAGGCCTTATTTGCTGCTTATGTATGTAAACACTGTTTTAGATGTAGTTACAGCCTCAGTTGTCAACTCCAGTGATCCACACTGGGATTATAAATTGAGATGAGTACTGATTTAATCCACTAAGGTCTATGGGGTGGAAAGTGACTTTTAAAATATATGTAGCTGGTTTCTGCCATAATCCCAATTTAAGAGTAGTACTTTCCTACCATGTGTATTTTAGCTCCAGCATAGCCTATGGGCTCATGACAGTGGTAACATTTCCTTCTTAATACTGATTTTGACCTGTAATGTTGAGGCAGGTGAGCTTTAACACCACCTCTAGTTCCTTAATCAGTGAGGTGTTTTAGGAGCTGAGAGAAGAAAATAATTATTTGGCTTGGAACTATCTAGTTTTGGGCTTTCCTTGTTTGCTAGGAAAGAAGAGAGAATCTTGGAGATAGAGTATGAAACAGGCTGTCATTGTTGCTGCTCTTGATGGCAGCATATGTCAACCCATATAAGTATGGTCTCAAATATGCCAGTCTATGTTTTGTGCTTTCTCCTAGCTGCTGTTTTGTAGCATCTCTGAATCATCTTTATCTAAACATGAGTTAGAAGTCTTGTATGTGCTCTAAAATCCAGTTCAGATCTCTTGATCTCTCCCTGTCCTCATCTTTAATGATGAATTATGTCTTGGTGTTGGATTTTGTGAAAATACCAGGTTTTAGCAAAATTTTGAAGCCATGTTTGAGATCACACCTTAAAAAGGTTGTGTGTGTGTAATAAGTTATTGTGCCAGCGTTGCCACTGGAAAGTTTGGGAGGCTTATTTCAAGAAAGTCTGAGGCAAGTATTGTAATGGAAGCTTAAGTCGGGAGTTTTTTGTCATCTGCAGTATTTTCTCTGCTTGTCATGTGATACACTGTTTAATCCTAAACCTGCTGTAGTTAAAAAAACAAAGGATAAATACTTAATTTGTAAAACTGTATAAGAAATACATTTGCTGTTATATCTACTTTAGCAATATGTTTTCTTTAAAACATTCAAGACAGATTGGGACATACAGGCCTAACCTGTGTCTGTTCATATCTCAGCACGAAGAAAATGTTGAATCACTTATCAAGATTCTGCTTAATTGTTTAAGTGGAGATTTCTGGGGAAGAACAAGGGATTGGATATGTAAGAATCATGTAGTTAAATCTTCGGAAAAGAAGCTCCTGAATCTTTGTATATGTGGGTTAGGAATAACAAGTACATCACACTCAACTATATATTTCCTTACTTTTGGCTGAAATTTCCCTTCCTTTGCCCTCAAGGCAAATCTAGCTCTAGTTGTTTTAAACTTGGGGGTGGAAGGTGCAGAATGAGAGCATGATTTTTAGTTTTCAGAAATATCTTGTTATTTATATATTCCTGTCTACTTTTGTGACCAAGAATATAAAAAACAAACAATAGTTTGATTAAAATAATCTTCTTTATTTATTTTCATATCCTTATTTTTGTGTTTAACAAAGGAGAGCATTTAATAAGAGCTAATTATGTTTGTGCGTTTTTTTTTAATTGCAGGAGGCAGAGTTACCATCAGAACTGAATAATGAAGGATACTGTGATTTTAACAGCAGGCCAAATGAGAACTCTTACTGCTATCAGCTCCTGCAAGAGCTCAACGAGCAGAGGAAGAAAGGCATTCTTTGTGATGTTAATATTGTGGTGAGTGGGAGGGTCTTCAGAGCTCACAAGAACATCCTGGTTGCAGGCAGCCGCTTCTTTAAGACTCTGTATTGCTTTACAAACAAAGAAAGCCGTAACCAAACCACTGTTACCTATTTAGACGTTGTTGCTGTTCAAGGTTTTTCTGTCATCTTGGACTTCTTGTATTCTGGGAACCTTGTGCTTACGAGCCAAAACGCCATTGAAGTGATGTCGGTGGCCAGCTACCTTCAGATGACGGAGGTTGTCCAGTCCTGCCGCAACTTCATTAAAGATGCCTTAAACATAAGTATTAAATCAGAAGCTCCAGAGACTGTTGTAGTGGATTACAACAGAAGATCTGTTAGTAGGGATGGTTTATCTCCAAGGGATCAAAAAGTTGCCAGCTTCTGGGCAACACGAAACCTCACCAACTTGGCAAGTAGCATAAAAACTGAGAATGATCCCTACCCTATTGATGAGGGCCAAATGGAAAGCTACCAAATGAATGACTGCAGTTGGGTCCAGGACAGCTCACCTGAAATGGCTGAAAATGAATCTCAAGGTGAGGGAAAAGTTTTCGTGTGGAATGACATGGGTGCACAGGGACAATCAGTTCAAGAACCTGGAAAAGCAAGAAGGAAAAACCAAACTGCAAAGAGATTTATTTATAATATACCACCTAATACTGAAGAGAACTCTGAAGATTGCTCAGTGTTGCAACCGTCAGTCCCATATCCAGAAGAAGATTTGTCATTTATTAAAGAAGAAGCAGGTAAATATTGCTTAATGTCAGTTATGTCATTTGAAAAGTAAAGTATTGACTGCAGTACCTGACTACATAACTTTTGTTTTTTTATTTTTTAAATTATTATGCTGTATGAATAGTTAATGTATGTATTTGAAGTACTGTCATTTGCCTGCCTCACTTTCTGGTGAATTAATACTTTTGAAAACTTACTGCAATTTAGAAGCCAAGGTAGGGGTGAATTTGTGACAGAGCTGGAACAAAGTTCTTTAGATGTCTGTTGTTTCTAAAGCAGTTTAAAATTTATGCTTGCTTCAAACATCAGGGAACTGTGGATGTCTCCTCCAGGGGCACCTGCTCTGCTGCTGCCCATGGACGAGCAGTGGTCCACAGGGAGCACATGGGGACCCACGGTCATGCTGTGTGGTGCCAGCAGTGCCTGGATACTGTGGTGACACGTGCCAGTGCAGAGCAGCAGCGTGTGATGGGACTGGGGATGTGTTTCTCCAGTACAAGAGACCTTCGTGTGCTTAGTGAGTAGTGTGACACCACAGAGCAGCTCTGGGGAAGCAGCTGTGCTGAGAAGCATTTCTGCAAATGCTTGTTATTTATCTCTGGCCTTCATCTCTGAATTCTGGGTAGGTCTGCTTTAGCTTTACTTGGGAGTTGTGCTTGTGAAGTGAATTTCCTGTACTTCTCTTACTGGTTAAGCTTTGTTAGACTGCACAGGATTCCTTCTGGCTGAGCTGAGGATAGAAGCTGTTTCAGGAATGTGACAGTCGCTAATATGCCTCAGGTTCACAGCCCCAGGTTAGATCTAGCCCAAGTGAAGCACCTTTAGCTGCAGAGAGTGGGGGATGTTGAGTCCACACAACAATTCTGCCTGTGCTGGGCTACACTACTTGCTCTAGATGCAGTGCCATGAAAAAGGACAACAGAGGGCCTGAAGCAAGAGCTGGGGATGTGTGTATTAGCTGCACAAATACAAAATTTCTGACACAATTTAGCATGTGATTTCTATTGATGATTTATAGGGGGTAAATAGTCAGTGTCTTTTACTGATGGAAATACAGAGAATATGCCTACTGTATGATGGCACCAAAACCAGATATAATTAGTTGTTTCAATTCTTTGAAATTTTGTATGTGTGCTGTGAAGATTTCTTGAAAAAATAATGCAGGGCATGGGCAGTGCATTTTGTTTACTCCTTGTTTTATGGTTATGGGTTTTGTTTGTTTGTTTGTGGTTTTTTTTTTGACAGAAGCATCAATGTTTCCAGTAACTTGTTATGCTAAAGAATTAAATTACAAAGTACATTCATGTAGCATTTTGATGAAAAGAAATGTATTGGTGACAGAGCATACTGAATGTGTGTTGTGGTGTCAGTCCAGAACCATTGCAAGTTCTGTGACCACAGGGGGAAGTTTATTTTACTGAGTTCTAAGA
This sequence comes from Emberiza elegans, assembly GCA_024865655.1. Taxonomy (NCBI): domain Eukaryota; kingdom Metazoa; phylum Chordata; class Aves; order Passeriformes; family Fringillidae; genus Emberiza; species Emberiza elegans. Next base: position 42,324,617 of record JALJVW010000175.1, on the reverse strand, counting down.
TACTGGTCAACTAGTGGTTCTCCTTGGTATTTTCAGAGCACACCATATATGTTCCTAAGTACATAATTACATTTTCTGTCAGTGTAAGAATTCTTTTGGAAGCCATATCTAATATTTTTGTAATAATATCTTCACTTTTACTAAGTTCTTGAATGCATCTTGTTTGAAACAAGAAGAGTGACTGAAGCAGGGCTTGGTATAAGTTACTTTTCACCCATAGTCTGTTCTTCAGCCTTTGTTATTCTTTCTCTTCTACTTGTGGCTCTTTTTCTTTGCTTTGCAGGTAGATTCCACTCTTAAACACTCTTCTTTTAACTGCTCCCTCTATGCCAAAGAAAAGGTGGAAGAGGGAGGAGTGCAGAGTTGGAAGAATGTCAAGAATGAGTTGTAGAGTAACCTGCGGGTTATACAATAACTTTTTAGTTTTGGATTAAATTTCCTGTAGGGATGAAAAACGACCAAAAATAATAAGCACTGAGAGGTAAAAAATCCATAAGAAAATGTAATCTGGAATACATATAAGACAACTCTATAAGAAGAAAAATAAAGAATAATAAATTCTTATATTCAGAGCTAAGGAGTATGGTCTCCTGTTGGTTGCTAAAACGGAAACAACGAGCTTCTACTATTATGCTTTGTCATGTTCTGATGGGGGTAACACCAGTGGTTATGAACTGTCAGTTACATGCAGGGAGAGTTTCTGTGCCCTTGATTTAGGTTTGGGTTGGTTTGGTGCTTTTATGATGGTACTGTAGATATGGTGTAAGAGAAGCCTACTTAAGATCACTCCTCTCACTACAAAAATTTATCCCTGAAGCCACTTCCTTGAATTCTATAGTCAATGAATTTTCCAGTTGGGTACAGTTGGTAAGTATTAGATAGTAAAGAGTAAAAGCTTTCTGAAGCATCTGCTACCCCTCTTGTTCCAGTAAAGCAAATATGTTAAACTGCTCCTTGCTGAGCATGAGTTTTTCTACTCATATCCAATAAGGATATGTCAGCTGCTTCTTCCTCTCACCCTGTGTTGGTCATGCCTTGTGAAGGCTGACGTACAATAGAGGCTAGATGGAGTTAAAGAATAAAGTAGGTATGTATTAAAGAGCCTCAATGGACACACCTTGAGCAGCACAAGACCTCAACCAGGGCTACACCCAAGATGAACCCAAAATGGCCACAAAATGGACGACCAGCCTCAGGGTCTCACACTCTTTTAAGTTAAGGTCCATTTGCATATTGGAGTTAATTGTCCAGTTATAGCTTTAGGTTATGAAGTCTCATCCTTCTTGTTATTCTGTCTTCAGTAGACCATTGTTTATGCTCTTGGGCCTGAAACTTGGATCATTTGTCCTTGGTCCCCATCTAGAGAGAATTGTTTTGTCTACCTACTCTGTGAAGAGAGCTTACTATCTCTTAATATGAAGCTCAGAACTACACACTAAAGCAGTACAGAATCTGAAAAATATAAAAGCTAAAACCTGAGGCAACACTGCCAGCCAGTGAGTTTAACACAATCCCTGTAAAAGTATCATGTTGGTGAGCTTTAGGAAAGTTAAGATGGATTTGAAATTCCTTGTGCTGTCTTACATTTACTTATATTTACTTAAGTTTTCAAGACTTCTCCAATTTAGCTATATTAATTGAAGTAGCTGTTTAACTAAAACATGGAATGTTACCAGTTATCTCTCAGTATTTTCTCTCCTAGTTGATAACTGCTAAAAAGGTCTTTTACTGTTTACAGCCATCATTCATCCTGTAATTAACCATTTACCATAGTGAAAATAACCATGCAGACAACATATTACAGTCAGTGTTAGAGTGTGTTACAAAAGATCATAAAAGCTTCGGTGAACATAATTCATCATATGCTTAATGTCTGTTCACAGGGTGATTTTGTCAATTTTCATCACTTCTTGGGTATGCCTTTCATCTGGGTGTGGTGTTTTGTTTTTTTGTAAAGTGTCCTATCCTCAGATTTCGGAACACAGCTGTGAAGTGTTGCTTATGCTTTCTGGAACTGACTCTGTTGATTTTTAGGAGACTTGCATGCAATAGCCCAGTAGCTTTATGAAGCTACAAGTGTGTAATTTGTTACTGTGATTTTCAGGCTAGATTATGCTGTACTCTGATGGGGATGAGGGAAAGGATAACAAGGGCAGGATTAAAACAGTCCATGGTGGAACGAGAGGGTTCCTAACTGATTTTGTAGGGGTTCTTAAGGAATTAATTCAGCTTGCTGTAGGAACAACTGCTTTTCAGAAGGATACAAACAGCAGCTAAACCTGCTTACAAAAAATGTAGTGCTGGTCTCAGGGTTTGTCATGGTGCAAGGGAGGAGCATAACACCACTTGATTAGCTTTACAATAAAGGAGGTATCTTTGTATTTGAAGAAATCAAGATTGATGGACTTACCAGGACATGTGTATATTTCTTGTAGGGATAAACCCCACCTGACTGACTGTGTTACAAAAGAAAAAAGAATTGTATGTTTTTCCATGGTACTCTAACTCTCAATCTTATTTTTTACGACCTTAAGCTGATGCCCCAATTAAAAGATTTGAGTTCCTTGATGGACCTTTAACCACTTTATTTGCCCCATTCCCTATGTAATCCAGTATTGAAGGTGTTAAAGGTTTTTAGAAGTCATCTGAAAGTACTGCAATATCTGAGGGTCAACCTCTTCCCCATTCATTCAATTTACCTCTCCCAGGGATCATCCCAAAGACAAGGAGATTCCCTCCTCACATTCTCATAGTATGGTCTGTCCCTGAGCCTACAATTCCAGGCAATGTTTTGTGGGTTTTTTGGTTTTCTTTTTGTGTTTGGTGGGTTTTTTTTGTTGTTTTTTGGGGTTTTTTTGTGTGAATGGGTTGGGGAAGAAGGTTTTGTGGTGTCTACAGATCTTCTCTGCCTGGAAATCCCTTTGAGTCCCAGTGTAATGCATTGATATACTAAAAAGGGTCCATGAGAACAATTAACTTCCCCACAAATAAATGGTCTGCATGAGGAAACTACTTTCTTGTGTTTCACTGGTGTAGTTGTTGGAGGAGATCAGCAAAATAGCTTTCACTTTCTTGGGAAGGATTTTTTAAGGGAAGGTATGATAATCAAGTTGATAAGCAAGTGCATAATATATTTGGCATCAGTTAGTGGTTTTCTGTCAGGGGTAGTTGATGCTAGATCTGACTACATAGTTACAGCAATATACCACTTTTTCATGAATAAAAAATAGTAAAAATTGGGAGCAATTGGGAGCAATAGATAGAGTATGAGTAAGACTGCATTGGCAAAATGTCTTAAGTATGTCTGAGCCCTCTGTTGCAAGAGGCAGTTGAGCAGTAATGTGCTTCCAGAAGCCTTTTCAGAAGAAACAAGGTTAAAGATGTGAGGAATACTCTGGGAACAAAGGGAGCTCAAGATACTTTGTTTTCCCCACCTTCCTACTATGTCAGTCTTGGCAGTGCTGTTTCCTCTGTCATGTTACCTAACATAAGCAACAAATCCAGCTCTCTAATAGCAATCCAGATTGTATCAGTAGATTACCAGTGCTTTCTTTGCAATCCTTGAAAGCTATGGCCTAATCGCTTATCCTGTCTACTTTCTGTCTTTTTTAATTGATTAGATGAGCAGTCAGTGTCAAAAATATAGTGAAAAATAGTATTTATTTTTCTCTTATTTTGGCACTGTTTCCAATATGTGTAAAGAAAACAGAAGTTAAATTCACTACAAACAGCTGTATCTACTGCAAAGTTTTGTATCTTTTCCCTCAGTGTGCCATATGTGTGTCCTTTTCTGTAGTGCCCTGTTCAATGGCTTTTGTCACTGAACTTCTAATTATTTCCCGTATCATCACCTACTCAGTAATGTATCCTTTTCTGGCCCCCAAATCTGTATATTTCCTCATATAAATCAGAAAAAGAGTGAAATTTGTCAAACTAAGGATGCTTCTGGCTTAGACATGTTCTCTCTTTCTGGTGGTGCACGCCTACCTCTTGCCTTCAAAACTGAAAATCATTGTATCTGGCTTCTGGTTATCCTTTTTCCTGAGAACAAATGCAGTAGAACATAAAATCCTTTCACAATGTTTTTGATAGCTTTTTTTGGTTGTCTAAAAGCCACACAACCACTTTATTTTATTTCACGCTGTCCTATCTCTTGTCAAATCAACATAGTGTGAATTTTAGTCCTGGTTAATCAGCTTCTTTGTATTCTGGGGTTTTTAAAATTATTTTGTCTTTGCTTGTTGTTGGCTTTTATTAAAGATCAGTTTACTGATAGCCTTTTATCCATGCAGGCTAGAAGAATGGGTAAATGTTTGAGGTTAATTGACTTTTGGATTATTAACTTACACCTCTTAGAAATCAACTCAGTGTAAGAAGGTAACCTTAGATCAGAGAAAAATTGTGATCAGGTGGTTAGTCTGGAGACAGAATATTATTGCTTCTAATTAGCTTTTTTTTTTCCTCAGAGATGTGCCTTACCTGTCTATACTTTCCCCCTTTGCACCCTATCCTCAGTATACCAGTATGACTGCATCCATAGTTGCTTTCAGCCTCCTATCAAGGGGCTGTCATCAGGTCAGATGATAATTATGTCCAGTTTTGCAAGCAGGTTTCAGGGGGCAGCAGCCTGGGTGAGAGGAGAAATGGGAGAAGATACTCTGAGCCACAGGGGTCTGTAAATGTATTGCATTCTGGAAGCTTATGTGACTGTAGGATCTATATCCAGCTGGGGAAGGTGGAAGAGGCTGGGTATTGCTCTTCCAGTCTGTGTGTAATTCAAGTCTGTCTTGTTTGGGTGAGCAATGTGACACTGAAGATGCCTTTTGCATGGTTTTGTTTTGAGCACATTAAATGTGTGCTTAATCTAGAAGGAAGATTTTCTAGGTCAATGAATTATTCTAAGAATAAGCATTAGGTTTAATTATTATCTACTTAGTCATGTATACTGAAGCATGAAGCATGTGTAGCAACCTCTTATCACTTGTGGTATCTGTGCTGGTGGTGTTCTTTCATGTTATAGTGGGTCTTCTCTTCCAGCTGGAGGTTGAAAGATTTAGTAGCTACTACCTACACTAGATGACAGCTCTTAAATTTATTTGGCTCTATGTTGAGTCTTGTGCTAAGATCTCAAATTATGCAGGGGTTTGAGCTCCTAAGTTCCCTCAGACCTAAATATCAGCTGTGTATATAAATGTTCCTAGTGACAGTTAGTTTGTATTCTCATAAATACAGAAGAATTGTCAAAGTGACAGTGTTATAAAGTGTGCTCAGCTTGGTCCAACTCTTACCTGTGGTCAGTCTTTGGTGTGTGCTTATTCTGAAGGAAGCTATACAATAGTGTCTATACACAGCATAACATTACATCTGTGTGCAGTAAAGACTTGGGTCTGTTGCTCTTATAGATATTCATCCTATAAGGGAGAGAAAAGTGATTAAAATATTTTATTACTGACTGACCTTTCACTGTTCAGCTACAGTTCTAGTATAGGGAAAAAATCTTTATAAGAAATAAAGTATCTAATACTTCAAACGTTATGAAAGTAGGTTTGTTTGGTTTTTTCCTCTGCTAGATCCTGAAGCCTGCTGTAATTTGGAGGCTTTTAGCCTTAAGATCACAACACTGCTTCCTCTCTAATCCTTTCGTGTGCATTACAGAAGGAAGTTTTCCTCCTCACCTCAAAGGAATGTGGAGTTGGCATGTCTATAGGGTATCTGTGTTCTATTCCTTGAGCTGTTGAGATGCCGTTGCTGGAGTCCATCACTCCAAATTAGTATAAGGAGTTCTTGCCTCTTTTGGACATAACAGAAGTTATGCCAGTAATTAAAGTTAGAGTCAGTAATTTAAAAAATTTTCCTCACTGTTTTGTGTTTTTTAAGAGAGAGGGAGGTTTATTCCCTTCCCTCTTCTTCCTTTTATAGCAAAATAGGTAGTTAGATGAACTAAAATACTGCTATTTCTTGTCTGCATTCATTCAAGCTCTGCTTTTTAGAAGCTCTGGTAGAATGCCTAGTTTGGCAGTTGTGATCCAGCTTTGCCTGTTGTTTGCCATTGTCTAATGGATAAGATAGAATTATAAGCTTCCTACTTGTTAAGTGTTATCCTTTTGAACTGTTGTTTGTGTTGCAGACCAAATCATTGCTGCCAGTGGTAATGCTGCCTGAGCAGTAAATGAAACTACTGTATGTGTCTCATGCTGTGAGGATTTGTAATCTATACTTTTTTCCAGTGAAACTGCAGGTTGGAAGTGTTTAAATATGCAGCTTGCCACTAGCTGCATGAAATTCTGGTTTAGCCTGAGAAAATTTCCTTTTTCAAAAAATCCTTAGAAAGAACAGTGTAAGGATAAAAAGAAGTCTTTAGGCTATTAAAATGTATAGTTTCAGGCTTGAAAGCAAAAATACATCTCTTCAAGACTTTTCACAGTGGTGACATTGGGAATCCAGTGTGAGGACCCAACTACCATCTAGAGAAATAAAAGGAAATCTGCCAGTTACCACTGCAGTTTGTTTATTTAACAACTGTTTGCCTGTGAGGAAAGTAATGGATTTATGAGTTCATGATTTCCAACAAACTCCTGTCTTGGGGATTGGGGGGAACATTGATTTGCACTATTGCCAGAAGAGCTTTTGCCCAACAAATATGATTTTGTCAAATTCTTAGTGCAGCTTTATTGTGTACTATTTATAGTTCTCTGTGCTCTGTACTAGTGACTCCATGTTCACTGGTGCAGTTCTTACTTGTTATGAAGTATGGAATTAAACAAGCTAAGATATTTTTAAGGCATTGTGCACTTCTGAATGGTTTCATTTTTTTAAAGAGGAAAAAAGATACAAAGGCAACATAAACTGCAGATCTTGTCTTAAGAGCAGATGTAAATATGCAAACTAGTCTTTTAAGCTGTTGTATTCCAACTAATTACATTCTATTGAATTGATGTGATTTTAGAGTAATGGAGATGATTATTCAGAAAAGGATTTAGACATAGCTGTAGGATCCTTTATATAAATAAAGGTATTTAAAGCACTATATATATCTACCATGAAGATATTTTAAGGCAATAAAAAAACCCCATGCCTCTAGTAGAAAAGACTTAGTTTTTTACCAGCTAGACTACTGTGGCAGTCCAGGTGAAGTCACTGCACAAAGCAGTTGTGAAGAAGAAAGGTTTTCTGATGGAAAACCTTTCAGTCCCCTCATGATGATAGTGAGGGAATACATATCCTTACCATCAAAGTCCCTGTAGCATGAAAAAGGCTTTCAGCTTTTCTCAGGATGGGGAGAAGAAATGGTGCTGGGGAGAGTAGTTCAAGGGTCTCATTTCATTGAAGTTGAGAATACAGTTATTTCTTGTTTTAGCATTGAATACTATGTGAAAACATGCTATAGTTACTATTTTAAGGTTAGAAACGTTTTTGTCACAGTTTAAAAAGGATATATATTGCTAAACAGATTAGATTGGTGACTGATTAGAACCCAGGAAGCTAAAGAAAGAATGTGTCTTTAATAGCTACTTCAAGTGACTTCAAGTATGGACTGTTGCCGGGTACTTCAAATGACTTCAAGTACGGATTGCTGCCGGGTACTTCAAGTGACTTCAAGTATGGGCTGCTACCGGGTACTTCAAGTGATTTCAAGTATGGATTGCTGCCAGAATCTTGGCCAAAAGAAGCTTGGGAAAATGGTAAGTGTGTCTGATGGAGAGTAGGTAGAGGGTTAGGAAATTATTTAATCATTCTTCTTCCATATCATTTGCCTTTCTTGGAGAATGTACTTCCTTGGAGGGAGGAAAAGGAATTCAAATGTATGGAAGAGTAAAACGATAATGTGATTTATATCAGTTCTAGTATTGTGACTCAGTGTGAAGGTACCTGAGGTCTTTAATAACCTGATAGCTGCCCTGTTCCTTTTCTAAGCTAAATACAGATAAATGGCCTTTGAAATTGAAAACTTGGATGGTGAGGATATGGGAATAAATATAATTTAAAAAGGAGATTTCAGCATACGTCTTGCTATTAAAAATAAAAAACTTCATTGCAATAAATGTTTTTAGTTCCATGTAGCTGTAATTAAGCCTTTTTCTGTCAGTTCAAGCAAGCAATTATCTGTAATTATTTTTCTGTCTGAGAACATACTGAAAATACCACCATATCTAAAACAATAGTTGGCTAGTTTCTTACAATACATAAAGTCTTCAGTAAAAAGAAGATATCAAGTACTGGGTAATAGTAATGCTTACCTCTTCTCTTTAACTGAGCTGTTACGGGGATGTAGCTTGTGGTTTATTTTAAATATTTTGGGGTTTACTGTAGAAGAAATGTGGTCATCAGAAAGTGAAATTTGCTGGCAGTCAAGAAATTAGAAGCTGGGTCTTAGGAAGTTTGCCTGTTCTTAAACCAATAAATTCCCATATATTTTACAGCTCTGATGTCTGCCTGCATAGGACTTACTCTTCTTCACACAAGCCATTGTGTGATGTTTTGTGGACATGCAGCTCACATGAGTGCGCCAGTATGCAAACTTGTGAATATTAGCAAAATGTAACTTACATGTTTGGATGGATTTAAAAGCTCAAAGGAGGCAACTCTAGAGACAGGCCTGTGAGCATGTGCACATACTGTGCAGTTGCTTATGTTTTCTTCCTGCCAGCGTGAACACTAGAAACTCTTGCACATAATCATGTAGCCTTAGCCAGTGCTTCTTAGATGCTTCTAGATGGTTATGATTATGTTCATAAGTTCTCACCTGTAGTAAGCTGAGTCAGTATGTTATTATCAAAATCATCTTTGTATTTCTGTTTGGCCTTTTCCATGTCATAGAATCCTGTGGTGTTATTTTTCACACAGTAATAGGCAACTGTATTAAACCTGTTTTGCATATACCCTTTGGGCAAACTATATAGAGAGTTCTCCTCCATCTCAAGGAAGAAGTGAGATACTGCTTCTTCCAGAAGTTTTTTCTGCTCTTTTTATTTTTTCTGCTGTTAGATCAAAGTAGAAAATAGGTAAAATCTGAAACCAATAACTTCCTTTTTGAGAATTTCAGAATTTTGCTACCTCTTATTGTACTACTCCTATTGTCAATATTCATTCTTACTTGTACTTTTTTTTAAAGTCAGATCTTGGTAGATGGTTCCTGCATGTAATTCTAAATACAATACTGGAAGAGAAGATTGCAACTGTCTAAATGCTGCAGTGTTAGAGGGTTTCTAATCCAGAAGAAAATGTTTTCTGGTATAACTGACATCTAGGAAAATGAAATATTGGTAAATTGTAGTTGACTTACTTCAGTCCATGAGATAAGACTTCCGTGGTAAAAATGACTTGGTTACAAGTAGGTATTTTTCTAGTAGAATTGTACATGCAGAATTTAGCAGCATTTTTTATTTCTGCAGACAGGCATTGTCCTGATTTCACTGATGAAAAGTCATGTGTTTTGCTTTATTGCTTTGGCACCTGTTTATTTTTGTGCACCAGACAGAACAAACTTAAATTATTTTTTGTGTGTTTCATCATCTTTTCTCCTGATGCTTCTTATCTTTTAGGCGATTCCTCTGCTTTAATCATGAACAAGTTGAAGTGTCCACACTGTAATTATGTAGCCAAATACAGAAGAACACTAAAGAGACACTTGCTCATTCACACAGGAGTGAGATCTTTCAGTTGTGACATATGTGGGAAGCTGTTTACACGAAGAGAGCATGTAAAGAGACATTCCTTGGTAGGTAATCTCAAGTGTTCATGTATATGTATGCACATGTATGAGTGGGGTTTTATGGGGCTTTTCAGGTGTTTTGGTGGTTGGAACAAACTGTTCTCTGATTTGACATAATGTAAATTGTCTTATCTTGATCTGAAATGAAGATAAACATTTCTTGGATAACTGTGCCTCTTGTTTTCTTAATGGAAAATGCAATGTCAATGAAGACAGTAATTTCAAGATTATTTTGAAAGTGATGTGATAAAGAGATGCAGTGTATATAAGTATTCTGTAGATAATGAAAAGCAGTTTTGGCTTAGCTTTACTGCAGTAGACCATCACATCTTGGTCTATAATACTGCATCACTATTTTCTGTCAGGGCACCCTGTGAATTCAGCAATTGCACAATATCTTGAGGTAGTTCTGAAATGTTTATTTCACAACTAGACAAAGCTATAGTACAGTATCTGCTTTAAGATTAGGAAAGAATGAAAAATATCTGATGCAGAAAGTAAACATCTGTCTGACTTGCATTCTGCCAGTACCACAACGAGGAGTTCAGCTTACCCTGTTCTGTGCACATAGTAAAACTCAAGATTTGATTTGAGTACTCATTTATTTGAGGATCCAGAGAAAGTTTTATCTGTCTTGGGTATTTTGTAGGTACTTTGTATCTGGTCTATAAGGAAATTAAGACTCCATTATAAGATATACTATATAAAATCCAAGGTGTGTTTTAGGGCAGTAATAAAAGCAAGATCATGTTGGTGGTGAGAAAATAATAACATTTTTCCAAGCTGTGATTTTAAAAATTCCCCTTGTTTTGCAAGATGTTCTGTAGATAGCTAGAAAAGACTAGTTAGTACATGGGTAGGGGTAAATTGCACTTCTCCAAGGTGCTGCCCCTGGGCTGGGGCAACTCTCAGTATCTATAGAGGCTGTTGGATGAGCACATCAAGAGCAGCCCTGCTGGGAAGGATTGGGGGTGCTGGTGGGTGAGAGGTGGAACATGAGTCCCCAGCGTGCTCTCTCATCCCGGACAGCCAAATGTGTTCTGGGCTGCATCCAAAGCAGTGTGGCCAGCAGGGTGAGGAAGGGCATTCTGCCCCTCATGAGACCCCACCTGGAGCACTGCATCCAGCTCTGGGGTCCCCAAAACAGGAAGGACATGGAGCTGTTGGAGCTACTCCAGGGGAGGGCTATGAAAATGATTGGAGGGATGGAGCATCTCTCATTTGCAGAAAGGCTGAGAGAACTGGGGCATTATTGCCTCCTTGATGGCCATGCTCCTTCCTTTGTGGTTCACCAGAGAAGACAGAAGCAGTGGGAGTTAGCTGGTCTGTCAGGAAGAGCAGAGTGGGACTTCAGTTTTCTCTCCTGCATTGTCTTGTAGCTGAAAATTTTTTTTTCCTTCAGGAAAGGAGATGAAGTCAGACAATGTGAAAACAGCTGTGGAGTGAGCTCAGAGCAGTTCTGTGCTTTAACTGAAGTGTTCTTTCCCTGACAAAGTCAGAACACTTTTTTTTTTTCTGGATTTTTTCCCCCCTTCCTTCCCCGTTCAGCTCAACAAACCTCAAACATTCTGCCTTGTGTGAAGTATTATAACAAGTCTAGAGGCTGAGGAAAGCACACATGTTAGCTGTACAGACTATACAGCAGAGCTGAAGTGACTATTTGTATCATGACCTAATTTATTTTTCCCCTCATTTGGGTGGTAATTTCTCTTTTATCTAAAATTACAACTTTTTCAGTGGGACTTCAAATTAGATATTTAAGCACATAATTGTAATCTATTGTGGGAACACAAGATAGAAGAAGGAAGTCTTCAACTGAATTTTTTCATAGATAATAACTAACATACATGGTTGCTGAATTCAGTTACTTGTACAAGCAACATACTTCCAAATTCAAAATCAAAATTTATGGTTAGTCAACAGCAGTCTTCTAATTTTACACGCAGACGCAAATACAGGGCAAAAAACTTACCTAAGGGACCTGGAAAGTTGATGTTCATTTTAATAGTGTTGGGAAGGAGAAGTCACGGAAGAAGAATTTTGCTCTTTGAATTCTTGAATGTAATAACATTCGCTTGTTCTTAATATTGCTAGAATTTAAAATTGTAAAAAGCAGTTTTCTAAAATTTTCTAACAAGTTATCTTGTGTGCAGTGGAAGGGTTTGTGCTCCTCTCATTGCTTCTGAGTCTTGCTCTGTACCCTGAGGAGATGTGAACTGAACGCTCGCCTGTGTACAGAACAGGTGACCTGCTGAGCTCCAACAAAGTGGTTTGTTTGCGGGCAGTAGCTCATATCTGTTGAGGAATACATAAATACATCTCCAGTAATCCTTCCTTACTCAGAATAGTCTTGGGTGTCTTTTGGAAAAGTTAAAAATAGGAATTTTTATATTAATAATTATTATTGTTGTTATTAATAGTTTTCTAGTACTATATGCAAATTTAACCTGATATTCCCTATATTCAGCTGTTAAAATTTCTCTTCCATAGGTGCATAAAAAGGATAAAAAGTACAAGTGTATGGTGTGCAAGAAGATTTTCATGCTTGCAGCCAGCGTTGGAATAAGACACGGATCACGACGTTACGGAGTTTGTGTAGACTGTGCAGATAAATCTCAGCCTGGAGGGCAGGAGGGAGCAGACCAGGTGCAGGACACAGATTTCCCTAGGGATGAAGAATACGAAGAGAATGAAGTGGGAGAAGGCGATGAGGAGCTGGGTGATGACGTAGAAGAACAGAATGAGCAGTCTCGATGGGATGAAGGCGGGGAAGTCTGTATGCCTTTAGATGACTGACAGAGCATGAGACTTCAGGGTGCTGCAGATGGACACTATGGATTGACTGCTTGAATTCTTGGACTGAAGGCTTGCGAAATATGGTACAGGCTTGGATGGTAGTTATGTTGCTGTGAAAATGTAGGGTCAAAGCCTTATAGCAAAAAAAAAGGATTATTAATTTTTTAATGATATTTGCACAGGACTGTACAGCATACAACCGTTTGGTTGAATTATACAGAGTCCTCACATCTACAGTCAGTTATCAAAAGAAAAATGTATTTTTTATTATTTATAGGCTATAGCTACTTGGGTCCTATTCAGACATAGTAGTAACTGTAATTATGTTACACATTCATGTACCTGTTAACATGAATGAAGAAAATTGCAATTTGGTATGGAAATACAAAGACAGCTTTCCCAAATCCACTTGTACTTTTGTCAGCGAGTTAGTGAAGCTAATTTGGGCTGGTGGCTCATTTTCCACAAGCATGTCTTTGCCATACAAACCTTACCTCTCCTGTAATCTGATAGGTGAAAGCCAATCATTTAAATATGTCACAGATATTGCCAACACCCTGTTGAAATTTGGGTTGAAAATTTTGGCTCTATGCTGGCAGGTGCTATGGGTGATAAGCACTGGAGAAGTTTTTAATGGCATTAATTTAGCATCTGTTTTTAAAGAAGGTTGTTGTTGATTCATCAGTTTTAAAATGATAATGCAGAAGAAATGACCAGTAATGAAATTAATAGACTGATCAGAGCATGGGTAACTCTTGTGCCACTTAGTCAAAAGAGAAAGTCATGCTAAAAGGTATCTGTTGTAATAATGTTTCTTCTCTCTTCTAAGGCCCCCCTTCTCTCAAATTTTTTTTGTTTCCCTGGTGTATACCTCAGTCCCACAGAATAAAAATGCAAGGAATGGAGAAAGTGTCATATTAAAACAACTTTTTGGTCAATAATTTCTTAGTTGTCCGTTTTTTGGCTAGTTTATGTGATATGAATTGGACACTAGGCTATTGTGCCCATTGTTCATCATTGAACACAAACTATTTTTTAGTCTTTTGTACTTCATGGATTGTTGTTAGTATTTAATATAAACAAACTACATTTAACTTGCTCATTTGCTGGATTTTTTTTTAAGAAAAACAAGAAGTCCAAAGGAAAAAATGCTCTTTGAGTTGTCTACTTTTCAGGAGGATATGCTCCCTATGCTTTTTGTTTCAGATTTTCTAGGAAGCATTGAAACTTGAATTTTTGTAGCCACGTAGCTTTTTTTTTTTTTTTCCTAAGCTTGTAATATTGTACCAATGATTTCAGGCCCCTTTCATAGGGAGGGGAGGGCATTACACCTTCACCTTAAACTCCTCTGTGTTGCCTTAGCCTAAGGCAAGTTAATTCAGGCAATCATTGGAACAATAAGTCTGATGTAGTATTATGTCACAGTGAGTAAATATGCAGAGCATTTGTCATGACACGTAGCTAGGCCAGTGTGACAGTACTGTATAAAAAACAATTGAGGGTCACCATATTTTTCAACTTTGTTTAATTTTAAAATGAGTATATTTTTTCCTATTTTATGTCAGGTAGCTAAATTATGGTAGTTGTGTGGATAACTTTGAATTATGCTTTGATGGACAAAATCTTACTGGTGCTCCATCTGATCAAAGTTGGTATGTATTTAAAGAGACAAGTTTTACTGTTGTCCATAGAACAGTAACATAATGTTAAGACATTGTTTTTGCCGATGGAAACTGAGATGATAAGTTTGAACTACAGTTATATGGGAATTAAAATGCTTTTTTTTTTATCATCCACTTGTTTCATTGGTAGTTTCCACATCATTGTAATCCTGACATGAATAGTTTTTTGGGGAGGGTGGGGAGGGCAGGGTACCTTTTTTTACACTGAAGATTACATTTTATTCTCATTGTTCTAGACTGAAATGAGTAATGTGTAATTCTGGTGGGGTCCAAAGTAGAAATTAGTTGGGCAAAGATGATATGAATGAAAAAGTATTTTAAATGTTAAAGTAATGTTCTGCTTTGTGAATATGTAAGTATAGCATAAAGATTTTTCCATCCCATTTATCCCTTTTAAAACCATAGTTTACAATTGGTAGATCTGTCTATATATATAAATATATATATATCTGAAATTCACCTAAATCTGCTTTATTAGAATACTGCTCACTTAATGCTTAGAAACTGGACCTGGCTCTACATTCTTAATGTATTTTCCTTTTTTTTTTTTCCCTTTTGTTTTGTTGGGATTTTTTCCTCAAGGTATGAACTTATTCTCTTGGAACTGAATCTTCTTTTACTACTTAAATCATTTATGTATATCTGGTAAATTATGACCAAATTTGTTGTTAGACTGCATTACAGTAAATTGAAATATACACTTGGTACACTACAGAATTGTTGTGCTTTTGTTCTGGTTCTGTTTGGAAAAGCAGGCCTTAGTAGACATTTGTGTTATTTATAATTATGCAGTTATTATTCACTGGCCTTAATATTCTGTTGCATTGTGACAATCATGATTTCCTTGGTAAAGCTTAACTGCTTG
Organism: Emberiza elegans; assembly: GCA_024865655.1. Classification (NCBI taxonomy): domain Eukaryota; kingdom Metazoa; phylum Chordata; class Aves; order Passeriformes; family Fringillidae; genus Emberiza; species Emberiza elegans. The sequence continues at coordinate 42,309,562 of JALJVW010000175.1, read as the reverse complement.
CTTTTAAAAGTTGCATGTAATTGCCCATGGTAGGTTGGAGAGAGAGGGTGACTGTCTCTGGCAAATGGTGTGAAATACTTCAATGAAGGTCCACTGTTCTTGTCTTGGAGAACCAGAAGAATTCAGGTGCTATCTCCAGTCTGGCTTTTCTGAGTTGTTTTATTTAGAAATTATTTTAAATATGTTAGCTTGATTTGGTATAGTTCTAAATTAATAAAACTTCTGAAGAATTAGCTCTTGAGAGACAGCTCAAGTTTCTCCACTATTATAAGAATTAGGAATAGATTTCTCTTTGTGCAAGAAATTCTTTCCCTCAAGAAATGCTGAAGATATGCTGTAGTAACACAGCAATGGATTTTGTTTTTCTTTTGAGATTTTTTTCCATTTTAAAATAAGACTGATGCCCTTAAAATGTCATATTTATCAGATGAAAAGATATTCAGTCTTTCATTTTGTCTTCTGATGAAATAATTCTCAACCCAAATGTCTGCAATTTGTGTATTTGGGCAATGCCACACAAGTAGTTTTATAAAAAGAATGTCTGTTATTAAAACAAACAAAGTTTGTCTGATGTTGGGATTCCCCCTTTCTGTGAGGGTTTTTGTTTGCTCTCTGTTCTCTTCAAGCAGTAGTGGGTATCTTTTAGAGATAATCATACAGAGCAGTTTCTGGCAGGGCACTGTGATGCAGGACAAAATTTTAATTAGTAAGTAAATTCACTTTAGATTCACAAGTAGAAGTTCTGGTCAAAGTAGGTCAAATGATGTAAGGAAGACACACAACATAAAATGTGTTTGCCTTATGTCAGTGTTACTACAGTGCATTAGAAAGCATTTTTCAATTGCAATGACAGATGCATCTTGCAGGGAAAATGGCATTTTCCAATTCCTTAGACAAATTTTGTAGTTCAGCTTCCAAACAATCCTCTAGTAAAGTAATTTCTGCTGTGAAACCAGTTTTGAAAACCAGAAGTTGTATTTACTTTTCAGCATGCATCCTAAGAAGTATGAGTTGCAATTACTTGTTCCCATAGTGCACACCTGGTTTTTGCGATGTGTAGCCTTCTGCAAATGCAGTTTTCAGGTATCACTATATGTCACTACTCTTTCTCCTGACAAGAATAAGCATTATCAAGTGAAGAAAAGTTGGGGGCCAGGACACTGGCATGAGGTGTGCTCCTAGTTGTGGGTCACAGCAGTAATGCTGTTAGCAGAAGATGCTTTCCTTCCTAGCTTTAAGTTGGTAAGGCTTTTAATAGGATTTGCTTTAATGAGGCCAATCTCGGTTGTTAGCTTGCTTTTAAGTTTTGTTTCACTTGATTTTTCTTGCTCTTGCCACCCAGTAACACAAGTCTCCCACCTGTTCCAAAATACTGTTGTAGTCTGCTGATTCCACATAGATGCAAAATTTACTTTTGGAAGTACTGTACCTTGTTTGCTGTTCCTTTTTTACATTGTATTTAAATGGCTTTAGAAACTGAAATGAAAGCAAGACAATTGACACCACCGCCAGCCCAAAAAACTTGTGCCAAAAGAAAAAAGGAGCAAAATGCGGAGTGCAATGTGATAAGGAAAAGGCTGTTGAGTTTGCATTGTTACAACTCCTCTGGTTTGTTACTTGAATGTTTTGGACAATTCACTGTACTTTTCTCTAGCACTAGTTGGTGACCACCTTCTGATGAAGAAGCTATGCAAGAAGCCCGGTTTTGAGTTTATTCAGTGTCTTCAGAATGTGGTTCAGGCTCTGCAGAGGTAGTAGCACTGAGTAGCTTTCTGTAGATATTTTATTGTAGATCCTTCTGTTAGCATCCCTCTTCACTGTGTGATCTGTTACTCAATTTTTATTTGATAAATGTTTGCTCCTTTGCCTTTTATACATTTAATAGCACATCACTGTGCATTGCTGAACAGTATGGTAAAGGTTAAATAATGACACAATGGATAAAGAGAAATAAGTTGGTTTTCATTTAGGATCTTTTAACAAACCTGTAATAAAACAATTCCTATGTAATAAAGAAAATACAGGTTTGAAATCCAGGGGAAGGGTTGTTGCTGAGCAGAACCCTTTAACATTAAAGATTCCATGTATAATTCAGGGGTTGTAGAAATAATTTTATGTGGGAAAAAAAACTACACTAGAAAGATCCTTAAACTTGAAAATAAAATTGGCTTACAAGTACTTTGTATTTGACATTATTGCAATTTGAAGTGAATGTTTTAAATAAGCTATACGTGTTTCTTACCTGAATCAGTTGGGTTAGCCACTTCAGGATACAGATAAAAGTAACTTCTCACTAACATTTTGGTGTGTAAACATAACTTCAAGACTTCTAATACTCTGTGCACCAGTCTTTAAGTTACCATGCTGCAAATAAATTGAAGAAATAACCGTTTTGTTCTATTTTTCTGTGCCTTGCCTCTTCACCCTCCACAAGTAGATGAAGAGAGATTTCTTTGAATGGTTAAGTGTTAACATTTAACACTAAAAAAAACCCCACAATAATAACTTGCTGCAAATAATTTCTGCTTCTGACATAGAATAGAATTTGTAGAAAATAGCTGTTCTTTTAAGCTGTATTTTTAAACTTTTCTCATAATAAAGCAGGTTTAGACATACATAATTATGCAAACTTAAAGATGACTAGTTTCCAAAAAGCAGAATCCAGGTAAGGTGGTTATACCTAAAACTGGATTTTAGACAAACTACTGCAAAGCTGCACAGGTCACAGAAGGGGTACTTCAGCCCCAGTCTAGTGCATAGCAGAAGGTTTGGATCCCCTCAGAAATGCTGCAGTACTGTGTGTGCTCAGAGGCTTTCTCTTGCTGTTTCCTTTCTTCCCTCCAGCTCCACCAACCTAAGAATTTTGGAGCAAGTAGTTTCAGCTGGGTTTATCAAAAGCTTCTTGTCTGAATGATACTGGATACATGTTTAAACTGGTGCTTTGGCTTCTGTTATCTTCTAAAGGTGGGTTATTTTTGGTAGATTGTACACAAATGGGTTTCATCAGTTAGATGATCATCCCTTTGGGTCTTTGAAGGGTTTGAACACTGAAATTTTCTGTTTGCTCTGTAGAGAAAGCTTTAGGTTTGATATACTGGACAGGCAAGTCTGCCTGTGTGTCTTGACTGGGATACCAGGGGTTACTGAATACCAAAGGCCTCTGTCCAGTTAGCTTTTCCTATTCCCTGGATCTGCACATCTGATTGTGTCTGGAGCATGTGAGGAAATGGTCTCGTGGGGGACTAGAGCTCCAGTTTGGGAAGAGCCTGGAAAATAGCTTTTAGGCCATTGAACAAACTTCAGCATTATTTTTAATTATCTGGATGGTGTTTCTCAGAATTGTCTTTAGATTTGAATATATTTTAAGATTGTTAATTGTGATACAGTAATGTGATTTCTTTTTGGTTAAATGTATATGAATGATTATATTTTGTTGAAATATGTTAGGAAAGAGCTTCAGAGCCCACAGAACAGTGTTAACTGTGTAGCTAAAAAGGAGCAGTTGCAGCAAAAGTATATTTGTTAGAATTCAGCAAATTCAATCTAATTACGTAAGAATTAACATTGGGACAGCAAGGAGCTCCAGAAGTTGAACTGCAAAGTGGGAGGGAGGGTGGTGGAAAAGCCAGTGCTGCATGATTGTAGCAGCTTTGTTAATGGGCCTGAAGTCTGGCTGCATTCAGCAAGGAAAAGGTGCTTATCTTGCAGCAGGACTCAGTTGGTGTTGCTGTAAATCCCTTAACACTTGAAATGCTGGCCTTTAAAGGATAGACCTAACATCAAACTTTGAAGTAGTCAGCCTCCCTTTGGCCCTTCAGCTTGGAAATGCAGGATTAACTGTTGAAAGATACCAAGCTTATGCTGGGAAACAGGCATATTTTTGATTATTAAATATCTGATATTTTCAGATCAAATGAAGAGGGTTTTTTGAGCATTTAAGTGATTATACCATTTCAATGAATTTATTTCCAAAAATTCATGCAGTAGTGACATAATATTAGTCCAGATCCTTTAGAGATTTTATTGATATTGAATGCCAAAACTGTCAGCTTGACGACAAATAGCTGCAGCCCACTTCTATGAACCTAAGATGCCTCTAGCTTGGAAGGCTTGCTTTTATGAGTCAGCATGTGCTGCATTCTCTGAGATACTGCCTGCATAGGTTAGATCTTGTTCAAGCCAGCCTTAAGTTCCTCCTTCTGGGTTTAGGTTGCAAAACATTGTTAGTGAAGAAGTGTCACAAAATAAATCATACCTGGGAATGTTTTTCTTGTTTCACATTGCTGAAATGTAGGAAATAAATTTCTGAAGCATTGCTTGAATCGTAACATTCTTTAAGTAACTGTTTTCCTTAAGAAATGCTGCTTTAGTGAGTGACCTGCATGTGCTCTTTAGATGTTGTCATGCCATCTTTCTGCAAGTTATCTTCTGCATCCACTTGGAGATCACACTGCTGAGGTCATAGGATATAATATTAATATGTCTCTACATTTTTTTTATCATTTTCAGAAATTGCGATAATTGAAAGAGGGGAGTGGGAAGGTTTATTTCTTGCCTTTGAGTAACTAGAAATCAGGGAAATGCTTGCTTTTAAACCTTACTGAGATTTGATAGGCCAAGATGTTTATAAGCTGCATAGGATATATTATATTACTCTGGCTAAGTTTGCAACAATTACCATTGCCATTTTCAGTCACAGTTTTTTCAGAACTATTGGATTTATCTCTAAGTAATCTTTCCTGTGATAGCTCTAAGATAATTTGCAACTATGGAGGATCTACTTGCTTTCTAGAAACACTAAGATTTTATAATGTTTACAGAAGAGTTGTCAGTAGCTTTCTGTTGATAATTATTCTGCTTTGGGTTCCTCCTTGAATGGTGGTTTTTGTCTGGAAGATGTGGAAAGCAGCATGCTGACCACTATAAACTGATAGGGCTAAAAAGCCCCTTACAATCTACAAAAAGGTGTATGTATATATTTTCAGACTGGAAGCAGACTTTCCTTAGCATTTATGACACCTTGCTCTTCTGACACCTTGCTCTGAAGCATTTTAGTTTTGAAACCAGCACAGTATTGTGGAGAAGCCACTAGTCAGTCTGAATGTGTGATTGTTGATGCTCATGCACCATTTAAATGAATAAAAGTATGATCTGATAATGCTGAACACTCTTAAGTGCAGTTGTCGCTATTTGTGCTGCTTTAATAACCGTGGCCATTGAAATGGTGTATGTGACTGCAGCATCTGACAGGACTCTTAAAGCTGTTTTGTTGCCTTTTGTGCTTTGGCCTGCTAGGTAATGTTTGGGGAGCTATTTTTGCCCTGTGTGTGTCATTTCCCCTAGTAGATAATTGTCTTTCCCTGAGATATTTCATAAAGCTGCCCTGAAGCACTGAGAAAAATTGTTCTTCAAGAGCCAAAGTACTGGAGTACCTGTGTAAATCTGTGGTTCTTAATAAGAATTATTGGAAGTTCCTGTTCTTTGATGTAGCTTTAGAAAAGAATCTAAAACTGAATGTGGTTTTAAGTTACCACATCAAATGATTTAACTTTAGAGTTTATTCATAGTGATGGGTGATGACTCATTTCTTTATCATCACAGGATAGAATCTCAAACAACTCTTCTCTCAGACACACGCCACCTGCTTGTCTTGCACCAGATACTCCTTTTTTCTCTCCTTACTTGCTGGATTGCTTCGATTAAGCACATACTTATCTTTTCGGCACTTCTTCTAGCTGGCTCTGAAGTGATTGTCTCTCTAGATCTATTGCCTTATTTCCTTACTGTCAATGCAAAAATGCTGGAAATGAGTTTCTGTATGAAAGAACTTCAGTGGAGTTAGGGAGGTCTGGGTCTGCTCAGTACTCATAGCTGCAAAACCTACTTGATGGAAAAAGAATAATGAAAATATTTGACATCGATGTCTTCTCTGCATTTTGTTGTGATGCTGCCTTGCTTTTACTGATGTTAATGAAGAACATTGGCTTTCCCCACACCTCCTGCAGGAGGTAGAACAGTTGCAGCAAATCCTTAGTGACTGCATCATGGACATTAGCCAAACAATTCTGCCTCTAAATTGTCTGCAAATTTGGTGTATCCTGAATATTGCTAGCATCCTAGAACATTTCTTTGTAAGCAAAGTATTTGTAAGAAAACAAACTAACTTCTTAGTTTTGGATTTGGTGCCACTGTTCTGCAATGTTTTAGATTATGCATCTTAAAATGCAGTTAGGGGTTTTTTTTGTCAGCAATTTTTGGAGCTATATTGCACTAACTGTAAATTCCTGCACCAGGTCATTTGTATTTCTAGAACTTAATACTGGGCTCACAAAGCAACGTGTTTGATATCAACAAGAAACCACCTGATTGCTGGATCCCACATGGAGCCTGCCAGTCAGTTCTGGCATGAGGAATGGCAGGGAACAATTGAAAATATAGGAGAGGGAATCCTTGGCTTTGACACAGCAGGGAGGAGGACCCCTGCTTTTTAGAGTTCCTTTCACAGTAAAACTACATGGAATTAGATTTATGTACTTTGGAAGGCGGAAGGACTGAGTCAGTCCGGTTGGAATTTGAACTTTTGTGCTCGGGTGCTTCAATGATTCCAAGTCTGAGCTTACACTGCATCCCTTTAAACAGTGTACAAGAGCTTAGTGCATTGGAGCAATAGCTCTGCAACCTGTTGTTGCTATGTGCAGGGCAAATTTTGGGTTAAGTTGGGAATTGAAGTCACACTAAAAGGTTAATTTTTTTTTCTAATGGTGTTTTTAATTGAACATTTCAAAATCCACTCTTTGATACTCTGTAAGTATTCAGTTGAATGAAATTGATACATAAAAGATGGTATCTGCATGCATTTTCACATGCAACAGAGCTTTGTTTTTCATCTTGCAGTTGTTAGATAAGCAAGCTGGAGCTCAGATTGTGTCCCTTTGTTCCTTCGAGGACCCTAGATCGGGATTTCCCTTTGAAATGCAGCTGCTCTCCACCTCTCTCAGCTGCTTTTCCTGTACCAAATCAAACACCAAACTTCTCATACCATGTTTAGCTTTACTTGGCAAGCACACAGTTTGAAACTTGGTATTTTTGACACTCTACATAGCTTCTGTCAAGAAAAGAAAAAAGCAAGCTGTGTGTTGTTTTTCAGGTGCTAAAATAGAAGATTGTTCCTGAACATTTGACCTCTCTGTGTTCAGGATGGCCAAAGAAATATCTTATTAATGCATGTAATATTAATTTAATGCCAACTTTGCCTTGAATTAATGTCTTGTGGTTCCATGCTGAGGTGTGTGCTCTCAGGCACAGCTGTAATTATGAATAAAACATGGTACAGAATGCAGTTGTATTTAAAAAGTGCAGCAGATTTTTTGGGCAAGTGAAGTCGGAGAAATCGAGGTGTTGCTGAAGCTTGGGCTGCTGGGACACAAATGCCACCAGCCTTGTGACACAGAAAGCTTTTCTGAAAGCTTGGTCAGGTCTGTGTTTGCTCTCTGCCCAGAAGCAACACTCACCCTCTGTTGTGTGCAGCTTTCTCCTGGGCATCATCCTGAGGGACAAAAGGCAAGTGCACCAGACATCCAGTGTTCTCCCCAGGGAAAAGGGTTATTATTTTGAGCTTGCTGTTATTTGGTTTGCACCCTTCTTTGACTGTTGTGAGGCAGGGTATGACAGTGCTGAGGTTAGATATTTAGGAAACTCTGTCATGAGAAATGGTTTATGTTCAGCTTTTCAAATTTGACACCAAGCTCTCCCTTGCCTTTTAATAGAGTTGACACCTTATGTGGGTGATAGGGATAACAGGCTCAGTATTGACAGATTTTGTGTCAGGTCTGCACTAATCTTGCTCCTTGACAATTTTAGCAGTGTTGGTGATTGATGTGGTTGATTTGTTGGTATCCTGTGTTTTGCTGTTATCAGCCAAAAGCAAAGGCACAGATGCAGTTTCTGATTTAAGTCCTTTTTATGATATTTGCTGGCTAAGGTGCCAGTGCTAATAAGCTACTTTACTCTTAAGCTTTATCAGTTTGCTGCTATTGTTGTTAAAGCCAAGGAAAGTACAAATCAGCCTTGTCACATCATTATGATGGAAAACAAATACTGGAGTTGGCACAGACACTGTAAAAAGGGCAACTCTGCTATTACTTGGGTCTAGCTTGTTTAGAAGTTACTGTACTCAGACCTCTTTTCTCAGAACAACAAAAGTTGTTTGCTGAAAATTTATCTATGCCAAGTTTCTCATGTAGTTGTAACCTTTTTTTTTTTTTTTTTTTCCAGCCAAGTGTAAAACAATGACAACCACTTTTTCTAGTCTTCTTTTCCCACCTCCTTATTTTCTTTGACCTGTTTTCAGAACTTTTTTGGCTTCCTTACTAAGTGTATAAATTCAAATGATGTATTGTTCAGAAATACAACTTGAACCACATTCTCACTGAACTTGAAGACTGACATTTGGATCTAATTTTTTCACCTTGCAAAAGGGAACTGCAAATAATTGCTCAGTTAAAAAACAACAACAACAACCAACAACAAAAAAAACCACAATGCAACCACCACACCCTAGGGTTGGGAATTTTGGCTCGTGTTCTTGAATATTTTGGGCACTATCTGTCTGTTAATAATTCCTATCCAAAGAGATGGGGAGGCAAAAAGATCATTTTTGCAACTGAAGTAAACTTGACTGTCTAAAACTGGTACTGGGAGAAACAATGAAGGTCTTCCATCCAGATCCAATTAGAACTTGACACAGCCCCAGTGCTCATCATCATTTTCCTGGGCTTTTTCTGGGATGACAAGAGAGACCAGAGGACTTGAGCTGTCCTGTAGCTCTTGCAGGGTCAAGGTGCAGATATTTCAACTTGTTCAGTGTATGTTTGGACAAAGAAAAGGTGCTGCTTTCCAGTGCAGTCAAAGCCAAAGTAATTGCATCCACGTCTTGAGTTAGTTTGGATCAGGAGGTCATTCCTGAAGCTCTCCATCACCTCCACTTACCCACCTGTAGTTTTTGTTGCAGAGCTCCCTGAACACTTCATTGAATTCCTTTTGGACAAAACTAAATGAAGACATACTTCAGGAGTGTTCCTGATATGCTCCAACCACAAATGCTTCCCTGTGTGTAGGACCAAATTAAAGCTAATTAAAGGAGATATCTTTGAAATGTGCATAGAGTGGACAACTGTTTACATGTCTGCTTTTATGGGATCACAGAAGTAACAGGCATAGGCAAATGGTGCTACCCTAGAGCTGTGCTGCTTTTGCTTACATTGACTCTACCAAAGACAAAAATGAGGACATAGAATTTCTTAACTTCCAAAATAATTACTGGAAAAAACAATTTACAAACCATGATAACTACTGGTGGATTTTCCTACCCAAGTTCTTTAGCAGTGTGATGCTGCTCAGGCTGGGAGTGAGAGGTGTATTTCTCTTCCTGCTGTGGAAATGAAGCTAAAACCAACAGAATGTCTTTAAATGTTCTAGTATTTACATTTCATTTTAGAGCTGTTCTGGTGCAGCACAGCGTCTTTACTGGAAGTAGTGACTAAGGTGGGGGAAGTCACAGTGGGGAGAGCAGGATTAGTTCTCAGTTGTGGATGTGGTTTTTTGTGGCCTATTTCTAACACAGTGCAGGGGAAGAGCTTTTCAGGAAACAATTCATGGGGTGTTGTAATGCCTCTGCTCTCATAGGGACTTCCAACATCCCTCTGAAGAACATTAGGGATAAATTGTTTGCTTACGCTTTGTTTGCTGAGCACATTGCTGAAGAAGGCTGTCTGGGCAATGGCTGTTGCCACAATGGAAAGCCTCACTTAACCCTGTTCTCTGGCTGTTTGGTGAATACTTCTTGGAATTGCACTGACTGAACATGGGATCCAATAGTGATGCTTCCTTGTGCCCTGCATCGTCATTTTGGTTGAGAGAGAGCAGCACAAGCAATGTCCAGGTGAGTCACACTTGCACAAGGAGCTGTCTGGGGTGGCCTGAGTGCCTGTTCTATGGTCTGTCTGTAACATACCAGTTTGGGGAAGGTGGACAGAAACAATTGCAAAATTATTTGCAGGCACAGAACTAAAGCTGATGAGACTCAGCAGCTCTTTAGGCCCCTGATTGGACCTGACTAGAATACCTTTTTTAAAATAAATCTCTTGAAGAAAAGCCAAGTAACCATTGCCTGTTATGTCCTGTCCCTTGGCTAAAGTACCATTTCTAAAACTAAGTAATTTCCTTCTTATCCTGGGAGTTGCAAGGTTGGGTCCTAGAAAGGACAAAAAATTACTTAAGGTATTTTGACAAATTGTCACTTAACACAAGGGAGTGCATTTATATAGTGCAGAACTTGTTCAGAAACCTTCTACTGTCTCTCTGTCACGTTAAGTGCTCACAATAATGCTGATTATAATCTTTCCTCAGTCTGATTACATCTTCATCACACTTGTAGAAGCTACATTTTGACAGGCAGTCATTAATGTTTATGAAGCACGTTGAGAATGAAAAAGATGACTGGTAATGTGAGAAGCTAAGCTGTACTTGATTGTTCTTGTGCCCAGTTGCTCAAAGTACAATTGTGTTAGCTTGGAAACCAGCCATCGAATGATTCTGATGTCACAAACATCACTAATCAAACTCTCATTGATCATGCAAATTGGGAAACTTCATCAAGCAGGTTTCATAGACACATTTTAAACAAGTTGGGCACCTTCAGAGATCAGATTGATTGTCCTGTGATAATGCAGGCAGGCAGCAATCACACCTCCCTGATGGAAGCTGGAATGCCTACAGCTCTAGGGAGCCAGTTGCCACCTTTTTCCAGGCAAAGACAGTGAGGTTGGCATGGAGCAGGGGGAAAGGGATGGCTTTGGGGTGCAGGATTCAAAACAGAGTCTGGGTTTGTTCCTACCTGCACAGTATTAATGGATACAATTTAAAGATAACATCCTCCCCTACAGCTGTCTTCCTTCCTTTTTAATAGCCATTTGCAATGTGTCACAAAGTGTTTCAGTCAGGGAGCTGATGAGGTGCCCTTTCCATTTAATTTTTTTTTCCCAGCTGATGTGGCCCATCTGTTAGGTGTGACTCAAAGTGGTGAACAGATGTTGAATTAATTGTGGAAGTGTCTGTTACCCACCAGGATTAAAAGTGTTTGCCCTCCAAAGATGCTGGGCTAGGGTGAAGCTTGGATTAAGCAGGACAAACAGCATTTTTGTTTTTCTCGAATGGACCTGATGCAAATACAGGTCCAGGGGATAAATTCCAATGCCACATTTGATTGTGGCAGTTGGTGAGTTGGCTTTATTTTCAGGTCTGGGGTTTTTTTAGGTTCTGAGTTCCTACGCCACAGCCCCTGCCCTCCAGCCTACTCCAGCAAAAGAGGCACACCCAGTTAAGCCTCAGTGGCTTAGTTCAGTGACACAGCTCTGGATGTGACAGTGGTGGATCTTCATGCTTGCATGACAAATCATTTCAGTTATCACCATCTTTTGAACCTATATAAGTTGTTCTGTGATTCCCATGTAAGCCAGTGAAGGGTGGCTGTGGCTGCAAAGCAGCAACAGCCAGGGCATCACGTACAAAGATACATTCTGGAAACAATCACCCCAGTTTTGAGAGGTTTCACTTTGTAATGGAATTGGAACACTCCAGTTTATCTGGTCATGCACAGTCCTACACAGATTTACTGTTCCGATCAGTTACTCTTGATAATTGGCAAATCCAAAGCAAATATTTAATTCTGGATCATTAATTTCAAGTTCTTAAAATGCAAGTTTTTTTAATTTGAAGAGGCTTAGAAAATGTTTTATTAAATCTAACAAGTTTACAGGTCCTGATTTTTCATACATCCAGGTCTTAATTGATGTAAGTATCTGAGGGGCTGATGAGTGACACTGATCACTGAGGATGCTGAGATAGTGGCCAGTCTGAAAGAAATTTACTGCATAGCCTCAAATGCTGAACTCCTATGGAAATATTTACTACCTCAAGCCACACAGAGTCTTGGGCAATTGCTTGATGGTCCTAAGAGCTTGAAAACACTTGTACAGAGAAAAAAAAATCTAGTCTAAAAGATGGTAATAGGAATCAGTCAAAGGATGGAGGGAAGACCTTTGCTCTCCAGAAGCTTTCTAATAAGGCCAGCTGGTAGACCTCAGATTCAGCATCCTATTTCCAGCTTGTAGCAATCCATGAAAATTAATTTAGGGATTGTGGTCATGAAATTATCTAACTTTATTTTTGAAAGCATGGATGCCATATTCTTTTGTTTTTCTTTGATAGTTGATGGTTTTGTGCTGGTATTTTCTTTATTTGTGAGATGTCTTGAATGGTAATTCCAACCATCTTCAGCCATGTAGCATCTTTCGTTAGAAGGAGCTTGTCTGTTGTCTGCATTTGTGCAAAATATTCAGTCATTCAGATAGCTTTTGCATAGATTCTAATCTGTGTTGTTTAGATTAGCACAAAGAATTCTCAAATTAAATTTTCATTAAATTGCTCTATTGGATAGCCTTTTGGAAAATGAGATGGAGGGAAAAAAACAGTGTTTGCAATTAAACTAGAATGTGTTAAGAATGATAGAGAGCCTTCTTTTTAAGTTGCTTTTAGGGTTAATTTTAATTGAACAACTAGTTATTTTTTCAGAGATAAATATCTTCCTGAAATCCCACTCTATTCCCTCATAAGCATCTCCTTAGAGCTGATTTGTTTTAGATCCTCATCAAGAAGTGCAGTAGGAACAGTAGCTTTGATTTGCAGGAATCTGCACAGACCCAGCTATAAGCATCTAAATGAACAAGCAAGAGCCAGTCTGCTGTCCTTCACCTTTCTTTTATAAATTACCATGGTGAAATTACAAAAAAAAAGTCCATTTATCTTCACTTCTTACCAAATGCCAGTACTGATTTTAAAGCTCCCCACGTTGTGGAATCACTGCTGTGATCCTCTGTGCAGTGTCTCATACTCTCCAGTCCCTGAGCTGCTGTTGCTTCCAGGGAAATGTGGCACATCCAGTGTTGCTCCCACGCTTGTATCCATGCAACTGCCTTTGGCTACTGCTGAAGAGTGTGACACTCCTTCAGCTGCTCCTCTCAGGACTTGTGCTCCAGACCTTCACCAGCTTTACTGCCCTTCTTTGAAAACACAGCTAGTTCAAATAGTGTCTCTTCTCTGTATTTAATTATCTTACTTCATATACGCATTCATATTCTTAAATAAAAGTGATCCTCTGATAAACAAAATACATATTTTGTGTCCCCAGGTCTGTCTCTAGAATGGTGTTTAAATCCTTGGCAGACATTTTCACACAGTTTGATTATTCTGTCCCTAAAACCTTTGTGTGGCTGTCATTCTTTCTAAGTGTTAGCTGGACAGTTATTTCTGACTGCTGCTGCTAAGATGGAAATGAAGAATAAAAATTCCATGTGTTTCTCTGAGTTGTGCCAGCAGGAGAGTCATCAAAGCTGCTTCCTTCTGGAAAGAGGCCAGATGTTCTAACAAACAATAAACATAAGTAAAAAGAAGAAAGGGAAAGCATGCAGGCAACATTTTTTAGCTAAAGGAAAAAAAAATCTGTTTGCATGTGCTGGGAAGACTGAAAGAGTTACATTTAATTAGCTGTGGAGAATGTGGCTGCTACTCTTAATTTATGATGATGTATATGAAGCATTCACAATCTCTCCCCCTAACCCAGGCATGCTTTTCCATACAATCAAAGGCACGAGCAAGATTTATGTCAGTACTGGATTGCATCTCAGCCAGGTTCATTTCACATGTCTGCTTTAAAACATGATAAACTTAACCCAGGAGCCGATTGTGCTTTCTTAATCCTTATGAAAGGAACCCCTTTCACAAGAAGAGAGCTAGGGCTCAATCCAGATGCTTGATTTCAGATGTTTGAGGACATCTCTCTTGGCCTTCATCTGCTGGTCAGGTGCGTGGGTGACTTACAGCTGCTGCATGGTCCCAGCCAGTCCCATCTGGGTGTTTGAAGAACTGAAATACTGAATTGATTCCATAGGATGGAGCTTGCTTTGATGGCCAGGAACTCACAGCAACAGGGCCCTGAGAAAGGCCTGGAAAAGGTGTTTGCCAGCGAAGTGCTGGTATGTACAGTGGTGCTCCCTCCTGCTCTCTGCTGAGGCAAACAGGGTTTGTTAGTGTGCATGCACGGAAAAGCCATTCCACTGTTGCCTTCACAAATCCAGAGAACTCCAGGGGTTTTCAGCTACTTGGGCCAAAGATTAAGACTTGCCCTTTATCCTTATTCTTCCTTTCACAAAACAGTGTGGTATAACAACTCTCCTATGTGTATGAGTTAGACACGGCAAAGAGTGCCACCAAAAATCAGCCAATGCTGCATCTGCCAAGGAAATCCTCAGACTGGAATCCAATTCTTTAGATCAGAGCTTCTTTAGAAGTGGCTGGTGCTTATGATAAAATTCTTAGCACTGATGTGCAGAAAATATCATAGTATCTTATTGTGGGCAAAGCTGTATTATTTACCTTTGATAGATCCACAAAGTATGAAAATTAAAGGGAGTCAGGCATTAAGCAAAAGCTCAGTGAAACAAACTGATGCTGACATACACAGATAATGTCAACTGATAGCTTTTTGGCATTATGTATTGTTTTATAATTAGGTAATTAAAGCAAGTCTGTACAAACTTTAGCTTTCAGGAAGCTGTAAAGATACATGTAAAGTTATATTTAGCCATTAATTTCTTGTCAAGTCTGTCATGCTTTCTCATAAAATGTCTAATAAAGAAGCTTAAACATGCACAGTTCTTCTAGAAACTGAGGTGTGTAACAGTGCAGCCCTAGAATACCAAAGTACAATAGTAAAAATATAAATAACTCTTTGCAATTCATTCTTTTCAAATTGAAGATGTTATTACAGCTTTAATCTTTTAAAGGCAGGAGAGCACTTAAGTCCCACCAGAAGCCAGTCCCACTGACTTGGCTGAGATTGTGCAAAAAAGTCAAGCTTTTTAAGCAGGTTCTAAAAACTGAGAACTAAAACTGCTGGTTACTGTTCCACTGCCAGAAAATAAATCCTTAGACTTCATAGGGAAAAGAGATGTTATTTGAACCAGCACAGGGTCTTTTTTCTGAGTCTTGTAGGTCCAAGTAAGTATTGTACATAATATACAGACAGCTCATGACAGACATGGAGGAGTTGAGGATCAATGAAGGCACAACAGCAGATTCATAGTAAAAAATAATCCGAATAAAAGAGTATAGAACAGGCTTAAACCTGGGATATCAGTTTAGCTCTCAGCTGCACTTGAAAGTCAAGTGCAAAAATTTTGAATTTTTCAATATGAAATTTTGTATCTGTAGCTTGAAGACTAATTTTGGTCCTGTATATCTGAATTTTCAATTATTTGTCCAGTGGACTCAGGTTCTTTTAAAAATACGCAAACTAACTTGCAAAAAGCTTTCTGCATTTTTTCAGGGATTAATGGTGAGGGGTTTTGCACACTACTTTTAGTTTCAATAGACTGACATTTTTCACAGAATCAGGGACCACAGACTATACAGAACAGACAGAAATCTATCATAGACAGACATCTTTTGTGCTGGGTATTTCCATTCCAACATTGAATAAACTAAATGGAGGAATTAATGTAAAACTAAACTGCATTAAAACAAACTGATCGTGGATGCAAAAAGGGCTGAACTGACTGATATGAAAATTTCGTCAGTTTTGAGTTGTGGGCTTTTTTGGGGGGTGAAGACTGTTGCTGAACAGTCCATACTGCAACAGTCAGACCCTGTCACAAAGATGTAGGTTGCTGCAGCCACATGCGTGGTCCATTAAAAGTGCTTAACTACCCAATACATGTTTGATCTTAATGCATTTGACTGCTCACAGCAGTAAAACCTGTAGAATTTCTAAGGGCATGTTCATTACTAATCTGACCTGAACTTATCCTGTTTGCAGCTGCTAATATCTGAAAAAATACAGAAAATTAAACAAAATGGGTAAGACATAGGCAAACTGAATGCTGCCAATATCGATTGCCTTGCATCTTGCTTTACACAAGCAGTTTCCCTTCACTGGGAAAATACTGCTGGCAATTAAATGAACCTTAAGGTGCTCTGGGGGCTGGCACAATTTTACTTCCTTTGTTTCTCTCATGCTTTATTTATGACCTGCCAAGTGCTTGTAAAAGAAAAGCCAGGGCTCACTCTCTCAGCATTTCACAAGGCTTTTTAATTATTGGAGCAAAGCTTGAACCTTACTAGCATGCTTTTCCTCTTTAAATTTTAGGTAGAGTACCATAAAAAAAGCAAAATAAGCTGAGATACTGGTATCTGAAATGTTTCTCTCTTCCTGACTGTGTTGTTATAAAGATATATCAATAGTGACAAGGGGTGTGGTGATCACCAAATCTGGATGAAGGTTGCAGCTTTCCCAGTGCCTGTGTTAACCACTTGCATAAAGATATGTACAGTTATTGGAGCTTCCAAAGTATAATTCTTTAAAAAGGACTGGTCATAGTAGTTCCACTGCAAACTCCATCAGAACTTCAGTTTCAATTTTATAACTCATTCTCTAAATTAGGCAACACAACAGTGAGTTTAAAATACTCTTCCCTTTGTATTCACCTCTATTGTCTGTTAACCATGTTGTCCTCATCCCAAAGGACACTATGTGTTCTGCTGAGGAGCTAAAAATTTAGTTTTAAGAAGGTTTAAATTGTCTTTTGTCACAAGGAGATGTGAAGAGATTTGGAAAACAGCGCCATTTTAGGCAAGAGAAGTCATAAATTGCCTTAATTGTTTATATCTTGATACTTCAGCTTTTAGGTAGCCAGAACTGGAACTGTTTCTTACCAGTTTCCATCTCCCAGCGATGGAATAGATTTGCTGTAGCTGCTGGAAGCAAAGAACTTGAGGTTTATCATGTACTTTGACACTGGTACTGACATGCTCTGCAGAACAAATACAAACTCTCAGCAAGGGATCTAAAAGTGCATTTGGAGATCCAAGCCCCTACCTGTGTCTTTGGTGACACTTCTTTTATCTGTTTTAATCCACTCACCAGAGGTAGTAGAAACAGCAACCTGGTCTTGTGGAAGGTGTCCCTGCCCATAGCAGGGGGCTTGAAATGAGATGATCTTTAAGGTCTCTTGCAATCCAAACAATTCAGAGATTCTGTGATTTTCTGTGTATGGGCCTATTGATACCCCACAGGAAGGAGGGAATCAGCCCTGCTGGTTTTAGTTAACTCTGTAGAATGGCACTGAGACCCAAATGCAGCACCAGCCTGGCGCCTCCTGCATCGAATTTATGGGACTCCTGAGCACTCTCATTTCCTCCTCATGAGCCATTTCTAGCACATTCTCTGTCCTGATTGCAAAGTAAATACAGTATGTTGCTTGTGACTGCTGATTTGCAATAAGAATTTAGTATTGTGGCTGGGAGGCTCCAGAAGGTTGGCCAAATCAAGGCTAGGGTTTTTTGCAGTCAGATTCTCAGTATTCTATTTCTGGTTTTTGTGTTTCTGCATGCAGATACAGACATATTTACATTCCTCAAGCATAGGGAATGACAATCCAACTTTAAATTCAAAGAAACATATGGGCTCATATGCCTAACGCCACAGCTCTATAGTATAAGTATATTACATGCAGACCAGTCCATAAAGGTTTTTTTCTTCTTTTAAGGTGGCTTTATGCTGGAGGAGGACAAATGATATCTGAAATTACCTGGAATTAGACCAATGTAGCAAATTGTGAGCTATGTAGCAAATTGTAAGCAAGAACTGATGACAGTTACATCTCCGAGCCTTCCCTTCTAATGGGTTTGTAATGGTTTGATGCTTTGGTTTCAGGCTTTTAGGCCCTCAGCGTCCAACAGGAAGAAAAAATTGGGCCAATATATGTGACTGACGGAATCACAAAATGGAGTTGGGACATACAAAGCTCTATTTGGGACCACAGGAGAGCACTCTAGCATTGAAACTGCTATAAACACACTAGGTCACATTTAAAGTAGAAAATAAATGTAATTGGGACCAGACTGAGGGAAAATCTCTACATCCTCCAGAAATTTTTCTTAATGTGATAGATTGCAATATATTTTTCCTACTTGCATCTCAGGAAAAGGGAAGGAATGAATTCTACTAGACTGTTTCATCTGAGGGAGTGGAAATTCACTGTGTACACTTGGATGAAAGTTTTTACTCTCAGATTCTTTGCAGAATAATAGCTTTGTAGCCAGAACTGTAACAGTTCCTTGAATAAATGAGGCCAGTCAGGCTGGAGGGACTGGAGGTGACTGCACAGCCTTGTCTAAGTGGCTGGGGAGGAGGGTGCAATGCAGCAGAGAACCAACATCTCGAGGGGAAAGAGGCCCCTATCAGTGAGCTGTGGAGTCACACTTCAGAGATTTAATACAACAGGGAGTTGTAAGTGCTTAGAATTAAAAAATTACCTTCATCTTCTGCAAGTCTTGCTCTGCATGAGTGGTGGGTTTTGGCTGGATGCTGGTAGCCTTTCTGGCCTGCTTTCGTGATAAATTACTGTTCAGGAATTGTTGGCTTGTCCATAAAGCAGTATGGGTTTGTTTTTTCCAAAGATCAGTGATAACTGGAATCACATACCAGCTGTAATTTTCTTACTTCTGCCTAGAACATAATATTTTGACACAGCAAATAATAGGGATACCTACTGTTCTCTTCTTGCAACAAACAGACCACCATGCAATGTTTCTGAGCTCTCTGTCTTGTTTAAGCAATGCTCCACAGTAAGATGCCAGCTTCTGTGGGTTTGCTGTGCCTCATTTTATAATAGGTTTTTTTTCTCAAGATTTGGGTTGCAGGAACAGGGAGACTGCAGTAGAAGAGAACTTTGCTAAAGAAAAAAAACCCCAAACAATCCCTCCTAGCACTTGCACAGAGCTTGGAAAATGTGAGTCAGGTCCACTCTCAAGCTCAGAAACCAGAAAGCAAATAAAAGAACCTAACAATGTTGCCCAAAATAAATAACCACAGTGTGGAGGCACCTAACTGGGGGACGTGTGGAGGAGAAGTTATTCATTTTTTTAATCCTCAAGCTTGGCACATCTGCCACAAACTAAACAAACAAATTGTTACTGGAGTCAGGAAGGGACAACTAATGTAAAACAGGCTGAGACATAAATTAGTAGTCATGGTAATCTGTCACAGGTGAGTGCTCCTCAAAGAAGGGACTTGAAATGCCAAACAAACCTTCTACTGAAATCCTGGGAATCTGTTTATCCAACCACTTCATTTTAATCTAAGAATCAGCTACAGCTACTATGATAAAATACATATAGAGAAATATAAGCACTTCAAACTGTTGTAAAGTAATTAGTAAACTTCCTTCCACAGCTTCCCTGCCATCATAGCACCTGTGCAGCCATGTGCAGTACCCAGTCACAGTAACTCAGGCCTCCCTAAATCAGAAGCCATGAAAACTTTAAGCACTGCTTTTTTTCTTTCTAAATTCCAATGTTTTATGGAATACAATTCTTTTTCTTTGCAACCATTGGAATTATCAATGGCAAAGAAAATAAAAAGCTAAATTCCTGCATAATCTTAGCTCCAATGATGAAGTTTGTGGTTTTATGGAGAAAAAACCCACTCATGGTGCAAGACCAAGGGTAAAACAATGACAGCTGGTAACAAGTAAATGGGCTCATCTTCTAAATACTTTCATACTCATGGCAACTGTTTGAGCAACTTTGACAAAATTTGTCAGGAAATGTCATATTATTTCTTTATATTTGTTGCATGAGTTAGTGCTGTCTTGTAGCATTTCAGTATCAAGACAGTACATTAAGTAAAGAAGGTGATCATATGAACAATGAGCAAACTGTTAAGTAGCTGTCAGAATGACTGGCTCAAACCAACAAAAGATTAACACTCCTAACTTAGACCAAATGGGTCGACCTAATAGAGACACAAATATGTGCTCTGAAAATAACTGAGTGGGGGCTGTTTCCGGAGGGCTTGAGGAACACTATGACAGTAAGTTTGTTCTTACAGTTTAGCCAGCCTTAATCATCACCTCCCATTTCTCACTTCAGATTGCAACTGTCTAAAAAAATTACTTCTGTCTAAAGTGCTGATAAACTTGGAAAACAATGTGGTGGGTTGACCCTGGCTGGATGCCAGTTGCCCACCAAGGCTGCTCCAGTACTCCACTCCTCAGCCGGACAGGGAAGAAAAAAGTCTAACAAAAGGCTCATGGGTTGGGAGAAGGACAGGGAGAGATCACCCACCAGTTACCACCATGGGCAGAGCAGACTCACCTCGGAGACATTTGTTTAATTTATTGTCAATCAAATCAGAGTAGGATAATGGGAAATAAAACTAAATTTTAACACACCTTAAACTGCCCACACACACTCACATGCCCCTTCCTGGGCTTAACTTTACTCCCAGTTTCCTTTCCCTCCTCTCTCAGTGCAGAGGGATGGGAATGGGGGTTGAGGTCAGTCCATCAAACATTTTCTCTGCCACTTACTCCTCAGGGAGAAGACTCCTCTCATCCTTCTCCTGCCCTCCCACGGGAGACAGTCCTCAACCAACTTCTTCAATATGGGTCCTTCCCATGGACTGCAGTTTTTCATGAGCTGCTCCAGTGTGGGTGCCCCCCAGGGTCACAAGCCCTTCCAGGAAACCTGCTCTAGCATGGGCTCCTCTCTCCACGGGACCACAGGTCCTGCCAGGAGGCCACTGCAGTGCAGTCATGGAGTCACAGCCAATGGGGTCACAGCCACCCTCGGGCATCTGCCTGCTCTGGCTTGGGGCCCTCCATGGGCTGTGGGTGGATCTCTGCATCCCCTGGTCCTCCACCAGCTGCAGGGGCACAGCTGCTTCACCATGGGCTGCAAAGGAATCCCAGCTCCAGTGCTCGGAGCAGCTCCTGCCCCTCCTTCTGTGCTGACCTTGGTGTCTGCAAAGATGCTTATCTCACATATTCTCACTCCTCTCTCCCCACTGAACTTGATGGTTTGGCTTTTTTTCACTTTCTAAAACACACTACCCCAGAGGTGCTGCCACCATTGCTGATGGGCTCAGCCTTGGGCCTGTGGTGGGTCCATCTTGGAGCCAGCTGGCATCGGCTCAGTTGGACAAGGGGAAGCTTCTGGGGTCTTCTCATAGAAGCCACTCCTGTAGTCTCCCTGCAACTAAAAACTTGCCACAAAAACCTAATACAGTCCTTATTTTGTGAGATGTACTGTCTGTGCAGGCCCACATGGATTTGGTCAGAACTCGATGAATAGTGCAACTTGACATTTCTTTCTTAGTTATGAAGCTGAAACAACAGTCCTAGAGGCTTTTTTGAATCTTCGTGACCTGTGCTGTTTGGGTATAAGAACAAAGCTAATTTATTTGATGCCTGAACAGTCTTTACAGAGCTAAATATCTTAGAAAATCTTTATTTAGATTTAACGGCAGCAGAATCTAATTAACAGTTGTATATTAAAGACTTGAAAGTCTCTGATCTCTTAGAAAATCACCAATACTGCCAAAACTGCAAACTCATAAAAACAAGGAGACTGATTTACATTGAGAGATCTTTGCACTGAAGTAGTTTACGCAATTTCTTTGAAAGGAAAATAACAGCTGTAATGAAAAACTAGCAGGAACACAAAAGTGACTAGAGGGCCAAACCTCTGTGAAAGTATGAAATATTGGAAGAACTAGTAATGAAGGGACTTGCCAAGTGTAAGCAGCAGAATACTTCAGTATCAGTTAGATACTGCAAAGTTTCAGGTATCTTCATGTTATCATCAGGAGGAATCTAGGAAACATATTTATACTTTAACTACAGAGTTCTAAAGGCAAAACTGTGCCCCTAGCATGGGTGGGTACAGCCCTGCTCTGCCTGGCTGCCAAGTGATGAGGGGAGCCTGTGGGCGCCAGGTAATGTGAGGCTGTAGCATATTTTTCACATTTGTCTGCAGCAGTACAGACACTCTTTGGTTCACTTGATCTGATGTGCAGAAAGGAAAAAAGAAATTGCAATACTCCACTGAAGAGGAGAGCAGAAAGAACCAAGATCACCTACAATTATCATAGAATCACAGAATCATTTAGTTTGGAAAAGTCCTCCAAGTTAATTAAGTCCAAACTTTCACCAAACACCATGCCAACTAAACCATAGCACTAAGTGACAGTCATTTTTTTAACATTTCCAAAGATGGTGACTCTACCACTTCCCTGGGCTGCCTGATCCAGCGCTTAAACCACTCTATCAGTGAAGAAATTCCTCCTAATGGCAAACCTGAACCTCTCTGAGTATGCCTGAGGTTATGCTCTCTTGTCCTGTGGCTGGTTGCCCCAGAGAAGAGACCAACTCCCACTTGGCTACACCATCCTTTCAGGCAGTTGTAGAGGGTAATAAGGTCTACCCTGAGCCTCCTTTTCTTCAGGCCAAACAATCCCCATTTCCTCAGATGATCTCCATAGGACTTGTGTTCCAAACCCTTCCCCAGCTCCGTTGCCCTCCCCTGGAAACACTCTCAATGCCCTTCTGGAAGCATCTCAATGTCATTCTTGTAGTGAGGGGCCCAAAGCTGGACACAGTTCAGTGCAGCCTCTGTACCAGTGCTGAGGACAGGGGGATGATCACTGCCCTGACCCTGCTGGCCACACCTTTGCTGACACAAGCCAGGATGCCATTGGCCTTCTTGGCCACCTGGGCACACAGTGACTCATGTTCTGTTGGGCTCTCAATAGGCACCCCCATGTCCTTTTCCACTGGGCTGCTTTCCAGCCACTCTTTCCCAAGCCTGTAGCACTGCCTGAGGTTGTCATGATCCAAGTGCAGGACCCAGCACTTGGCCTTACTGAATCTTGTACAGGTGGGCTCAGCCCAAAGATCCAGCCCAAAGATCCCTGTGCTGAGCTTTCCTGCCCTCCAGCAGATCAGCACTCCCAACCAACTTGGAGTTCTCTGCCAACTTATTAAGGCTGCACTCAATCCCCTCCTCTAGGTCACCAGTAAAGATATTAAACAGAATGATTTTGTATCTCTCCTCCCTTCAAAACCCTTGGCTTCTGGCTCTCTTACCAGAAAAAGTACAGGTTTAGAAATAAAAACAAAGAAAAATCCACGTGACTTTGCTTTTGTTTATAATCTTTTTGTTCCTATTGCTCTACAGTACATGACTAATTTCCCCTTCAGTTGTCAGGGGGGACTAACAGTACAGCATGACCCCCAGCTGCTTCAGGAATAGCTCTTCATTTTGCAAGGAGAAACTTCTCTGGATGCAGAATGTGCAGCCCATGTGCAGTCTCCATACTGTGTTTTTCCTAAATGCAGCTACCAACCACACCCAGAACATGAAAATAAGGCCTATGGCTACCTTTTAGCAGGCAAAAGGGTTCCAGAATAGGATGAAGACCAGTAACTTCTCTTCCTCTGTCTCACAAGCTCTTTACATTTGGAGAAGACATCTGACCATGACTGTTTACAAGAAAGAGAAGCCCTGCACTTATCTACCCACCTGAATGAGTTCCCTCTAATCTTGCAACCTGTAGCATTTGCCCAGGTCCCATCACCCAGCTCTTGGGCTTGTAGATCCTCTCCAAGGAATGCCACAGCCACACAAGGAGAAAATATAGTGATCAAAGCAGTAACAGGCAAATATTCAATGCAATTCTGACAAAGTCAAACTGTTGTTTTATATCTGATCCCAGCAATTTTTTGGTGAGCAGTGAGATGCAGCCGTACTCTGACACTGCAGATATGGAGAAACCAGGAGTACCTACAGGTTAATTAGACCATGAAGATTGCAAACTTAGTTTTTTGCCTTCTGCATGGAGTTCTGATGTGTTCTCTATAGCTTTTCTCTTAATTTCAATTTATTTCTTTTTATTTTTATTTTTTTTGACCCAGAGCAGTTGGGAATATTAGCCCTTCAGAAACAAGTTTTGCAGGAAAATCTAATTACATACACTATATTTCAACTCAGAGCACATTTTACAGCATACTTTGGAAACAAAGCTACTAGTTATGGTGCTATAATGTTATTACTGATGTTATAATAGGGATTTTGTGTCTGACCTGACTCCCATCTCACCACTCTATCAGACTGGTTGACTTTTGCAAAGTCTGATTAAGCACTAAGTCAAAACATAAATCCTAAGGAATTTTCCCAGTCACACTGACATTTACTAGTTTTCTGCCATGCATAAAAACACCATTCTGCAAAATCCCATGCGGTTGCTTTAGTGAATGAATGCAAAACACTCTTGGAGCCATGGTAAATACAGACTTTTACATCGAGACATGTAATTTATTCCAGCTGCATAATCTCTTGTCTATTGCTATGTCCTGTACTCTCCTAATGAAACCACCTGTTGTTTCAGATAAATGGCTAAGACTACTATCTGTTTAAAGTTTACAGTCCAAAGAGGACACAGTAACAAGATGGTCATTCAATCTGTATTCTCCAAACAGATAACTAAATTCAATATTCAGATGAAAGACAACTGTTCAGTTGGACAGAGAAGCAGCTGAAGCAGATTGGTAGCCTGCATTCCTAGCAGGAAGAAAGTCCTCTGCTTTTTAAATCTAGGCTGTTCTCACAGTTAGAAACACCCTTAGGAAACCGCAATCAGATTCTCCCAAATATGGGGAACTGCACAGTTCCCAAATAAGGAATTCTCCACTGAGTCTCAAACAAAGGAAATAATCTGCTTTTCCTACTGTAAGTCAAATGAATCATTTTTCCACTAGAAGAGACTTAACTATACTGTCCTAGATGAACACATTCACTTCAGCATTTTGAAGGACCTGCGCTTTCAGTTTTGTTTTTGCAAAAGGATATGGAAACAAAGTCTCGAGTCCCAGTAGGCAGACTTGTTTCTCTAGTTTCTTTGTATTGTCTGCCCCAACTGATTTGGGAGAACCCATTTGTCTGCAGCAACTAGCTGAAAAGCACTTTTTAAAAAATACAAACTGCCTGAAGTTTGCAGAGAGTATGTTCACATGACAAATATTTGCTACTGCTCCCAGAACAAAGAGACCAAACCCAGATGCATGCAACTCATTTAGGAAAGGGGGAAAAAAGTCTTAACCACTGTCTAATATGCTTTTGCTATATTAGCCTTTTGCTGAGTAACAGGCTTTATGAACCTACAACCAAGGTCAAAGATTGTTACACTCACATGAATGTGAAAAACTGCCTTAGACCCCATAGCAGATATGCTCTTGCATTCCAGATCCAGCAAAGACTCCTCTATGTTTTTTGTAATGCCAGCTTGGGAGCACCTGGACACAGCTGACAATGTGCAAGTCTATACTTCCCACCTGTAGTTAGGATTTTTCTCCTATAGAAGTGCTTTGTATCAAGTTCTTACTTGCAACTTTCTAAGAGCTGTTTCAGCCCACAGGCAGACCTCTCAATTACTGCTGCAAGATCTCCCAATAAAATCAGGACCAAATTATTGGGGATTTTTTTCCCTTGGAGAAGTTGGTAAGCAATCAGATTTAGTGGGAGCATGGCCTCTGATCAGCGTACATCTTAAACTCCCTCCTGATACTCTTGAAGACAGCAGTGGCTTCTAGGTGCTCCAGCCCACTCAGTCCTTGGAAGGTGCCAGCAGCCTCCTCGTCATGCTTCCTCAGAGTTGCCTTCAAGAACAAATAGAGTTAGACCCTATAATGAAGGCAACACAGCTGGAATTTCCATGAATGTCATCTGACACTCACTTTCCATTTCCAAACTTGAGAGCTAGGTCTCAGTTCAGGACATTTTTCAGTTCCAGCAGAGACTGGAGTTCCTCAGACTTTTTTTTTGCTGGTAACAAGAGCACAACTGATTAACAATGCCAAAGGAATACTGGCAAGAGTGAAAAGGTTGTATTTTGCTTTAAGGAAATAACCTCATTCCATAAGGTTTCCTCTTCTTCTTGGAGAGAGCAGAAAGGTGGAGAGGTAAGACAGGACATTGACACTTCTCCTGTTTCACTTCTCTACAACACAATGGAGGGAGTTGTGTTCCACATCTGGTCTTAAAGTGAGCACTGGACAAAGCTCATCCCTGCTGCACAGTTCAGCTCTCTCAACAACCTTCTCTCAGCTGTGTTCATCCCTGGGAAGGCGTTCCACTGCCAGGATGTTCCTGCCTCCTTCCGCCCACTCACCCACCCGAGTTTCCCTGGCAGCTGTGTCTTAGCCTTGCTCCAGCCCTTAGGATATCTCCACCTACCACTTCCTGCCATGAAAACCTTTTAGATTTATACCACATCTGCTCACTTGGATAACGAGGCACCAAATGCTGAGCTGTATCATCTCTCAAAGGCACAGATGGGGGATGGGATGCAGAAGTGGCTTCATGTACCAAGGCAGCTCTTTTTCTGCTTGGGTTCTAGGGGATCAGCACACATTGAGAACTGAATCTGTGTCAGCAGCCCTTGAATTCCTTTGATTCATTCCAGCAGCCCCAATAGTACATAAGAGTCACCACAGTAAACACTCCCTGCACAACAGCTACAGGTGGGGCAGTGTTTGTGACTGTGCTATACAGCACTCAAGGTGTGACAGTTCTCTGCTCCTGCTGTGATCCTTTCACAATTCCTCAGCTGCTGAGGCCTGGCCTTGATGTGATCCTTAGTCACTGACAGGGCTCCCATGCTGTTCCCTGGTGCAGAGCAGGAGGACAAATACACAGCTCTACTCCAACCAGGTGTGGAGGTTGCAAAGGCTTGTAAGGCAGAAAGCAGCTGGGAGAAGGGGCAGGAGGAGGTGAGCTGTCTGGCTGTGCGGAGATCAGGAAAGAGCTGCAAAAGGCTGCAGTCCTTTGGGAGGAGACGCTGCACAGGAAGCTCTGCAAGAAAGAGGAGTGTTCTTCAGACTCCTTGACATCTTTTTTTTGTGGAAAAATGAGTGAATTGGTTCAATGCATTGTTATTCAGGAGGTGACTTGTTCTGTTTGCTGTATTCCAAGTTATTAAAAATGGAAATATGAAAAATTAAATCAATTTTCTAGACTCACTCCATCAGTAGCTGAAAGGAAACAATTATTTTCATATTCTATTTCTAGCAGGTATGTAATTTAATGTTGCAACACTGTAATGTTTGGGCTGTAAATGCTTCAAGGAACTTGAAAGAAAACTATTTCCATTGGATTTTAAATCACAGAAACCTTTCTATTACTACGAATTTCTCACATGGTACAAAAACGAGCTCTGATGCTTTTAAATTTAGCTCTTCTTTATTTACCTCATAACAGCAGGAAAGGGTTCATAAATACTGAGTATTACACCACAAATAATGTCAAAACAATGAATGCTGAGATTCCTAAAGAGAAAAACTGTAGGTTTATGACAGTAGGCAACAGGGACAGAAGAGAGACACAAAGAGAGAAGGCAATTTATTAAAAGCTGAACATTATTCAGAAGCAAATATATGACTATGTTCCTAATAATGTAGCTCTCAGAATCCTTTTGAATCCCTTAAGACTTGTGTGTGGAATGCAATATATGCCAGAGGCCCAAACCAAAGAACGCATACAAATACTTCAAGGAATTAATTATAAATACTATAAGATTCCTGTGTGTAGTGTAAATTATTGTTACTGCAATTTCAAGGCTCTTTATGCCTGAGATGAATAAAAGCAAGTTTGCTGTGTTCCCAGAATATAGGAATAGAGCTGTGAAATGAGCAACGTCCATCAAAATAAAGGGCGTATGACAATTCTGAGATTCTGCTCCATGGCACAATAAATTAGGGCTTTTTCTCCTTACTTTTACTGACTTTCTTATACTAAGAAAATCTCATTGCTGACCAAAAGCCATGTAGGTTTTTTTCCCCACAAGAGACCAGTGATTATACATTTCCTAACCACCTTACATTTCCAACTCTTATTTCCTGGAGAGTATTTGTCCCCACCACGCTGGCCTAACTGTCATCAAAACTGTGCCCTGCTCAGTTTCTGCAAGACAAAACAAGATCCAAATCCAGGAAAGGGTTCATGACTGTGAATCCATTAAGGAGACTTCCTCCAGTCCAGAGTTAGTTAAGTAAGATCCTGAGCCTCAAAGATTTAGATGTCTAACTTGTATTTAAAGGTACCTAATTACCTTTAAGAATCTGAGCCTAAGCCCGTTAGCCCCTTGGGGTTAACTTGTGGCTCTCTCCTTAGCATTTCCTACAGCTATTTTGGAGAGATCACTGTTCAATTTGCTGACATTTGGGATTTCAGGAGGGAAGAGGGCTCATTTCATATTTGTGGTTGCTGTACGTTAAAGGTTCAAAGGGGTGCTGGCATCTTTTAAATCCCCAGTGTTAATTTACCTCCTCATTTCCTACTGTTTTTGCACACACCTGAAACCTTTCTACTATCCCTTCTTCTTATGCTTTCCCCCTTTTATATGCTTCAATGCAACAAATTCTTCCATGAGGCCTACACAACATGCAGCTTTCCTCTAAGAAGCAGCAGCAGCTTTTTCTTCCCTCTCCTTCTTTGCAACATCCTTGCTTTGGAATCCCTCCAGTAAGCTCCTTAAGCACATGGAGTCACAAGTACTTAGCACAGAAGAGAATTACATAAATAATAATAATAATTAATAGCCCACAAATGGAACCTTAAGGGTTCCTTCTAATTCTCACATGTGCTTGGAAAGCAACTCTCTGAAGCTATTTAATTTGGGTGAGAGTTCTTAGCAGCAATATAATAATCAAAATATCAAACAAGTTTATACAGTTACATAGCCAAGTATGCTTCTGCACAAGGCAATATCTGTATAGAGCTTGGCTGTGGCAGAGCATTCCCTATCCTGGATTCCTGAAGTTGACTTTTAAACAAAGTTTGCAGGGAATGTGTAGGATGTGTTACTTTTCTGTACTGCTCATTTGAAACTGGGTGCCAGGTTGGAGGAGTGAATCATTTGGAAGCAATGGATTTCCTTGAGTTTCCTAGAATAAGACATGACATAATGCATGCAGTTACGTAGCACTAGCAACGCACTGTTGATGCTCATATTTAATGCTCTTGATTTTTTAAAGCTAAATTATTTCAATAACCCTGGTGTTTGTATAAAAACATTTTGTTCTTCATTTTATGGAAGACTTCAGTATCAAAACTGTGAACAAAATGAAAATAATTAACTGGGCTGCTGTGGCTTCTCATGTTTCTTGTGACTGAAATGTTGCTTATGTGTAGAAAAATGGAGATACCCTTGAATGAATAATGATTTTTGTTTCAGACCAATTTGACTATGATGTCATCCCCCCACTGATCAGCAGTGGTACCTTCGAGGAGATACTAATGGCTGTTTTCCATTGAATATGTTACTTTAGTAAAATCTTGAACGGTTGAGAGTGGAGTATTGGATGTACTTGGAAAAGAGCTGTCTGGAAAGGCACGTTCCCAGCGGCTCAGGAGCAGGCCACAGACCCTTTCCCTGGCATGGCACGTGTGCGCTGGCCACGACTTTCCACTTCTGGCCCTGGAAAGCCACCGGCAGGCTTTCCACAGGGACATAGAATTATCCTGGGGAACACCAGCCTCCCCCTGGAAAAAACAAACTGTTGGTGCTAGTCCACCAAAGACGGGAAAACTGCTGGCTCGGAAAGGGCTGCCCTGAGGCGCTCAGCCCCTCTCACAGGCCGTTCCCTGAATTTGCGTAATCCTCTGGGGTGAAAAACAAAGATTTACCCCTATAATCTTTCCGTTTCTTTCAGGTTTTCCCTCCCGGCTCGCCGGAGAGGCCTCCGGCGCGGCTGTCAGGGCCGGGCCGGGCCGGGCCGCTCCCGCCTCCCCCGGCCAGCAGCGGGAGGGAGGCGCCGGGCGGGCTCAGCGGCCGCGGCCGCCATGGAGACGCGATCCGGCCCGGGGGGCTGCCCGGGGGCCGGGGCACAGCGAGCCCGCCCGAGAGAGCTCAGCTGGGAGAGACAAACTGAAAGAAAGCAGCGCCACGCAGTGCTGGCACGTCTGCGAGGTTTCTTGCTTGGTGGGGTTTTTCTGTTGCTTTGTCTGGGTATTTTTGTTTGTTTTGGGGGGCGGTGGTTTTTTTTCGGGGTAGCGAAGAATCGTCCAAATGTAGTCAGCATTTAGTCACCACTTGTTATATTTATTGAGTTTAATTAACATAGGAAAGCGGCAGCGGGCCGAGCTGGCGGGTTTTTTCCCCTGGGTGAAAGAGGAGGAATTGAGCGGGGGGAGGCAGCGCTGGGGCCGGCGGGCGGGAGGTGGCGGGGCTGGAGAGAGCATGAGGCGGGACAGGGGCGGCTGGAAGGGCGGGCTGGAGGGGGACAGGGGCGGCTGGAAGGGCGGGCGGGAGGGGCAGGGGGAGAGAGCATGAGGCGGGACAGGGGCGGCTGGAAGGGCGGGCGGGAGGTGGCGGGGCTGGAGAGAACATGAGGCGGGACAGGGGCGGCTGGAAGGGCGGGCGGGAGGTGGCGGGGCTGGAGAGAACATGAGGCGGGACAGGGGCGGCTGGAAGGGCGGGCGGGAGGTGGCGGGGCTGGAGAGAACATGAGGCGGGACAGGGGCGGCTGGAAGGGCGGGCGGGAGGTGGCGGGGCTGGAGAAAACATGAGGCGGGACAGGGGCGGCTGGAAGGGCGGGCGGGAGGTGGCGGGGCTGGAGAGAACATGAGGCGGGACAGGGGCGGCTGGAAGGGCGGGCGGGAGGTGGCGGGGCTGGAGAGAGCATGAGGCGGGACAGGGGCGGCTGGAAGGGCGGGCGGGAGCCGCTGGAGGCAGATGGTGCTGCAAGTCTCCTCCTCCGGTGTCTGGCAAGAGCGGAGTGTGGCGGCTGCTGCTGCCTGGAGGGACCGGGTGTGAGAGGGGTGGCAGGAATGTAAAACCAGGGTTTCTGAGCAAGGCAGAGATACCCAGCGGGTTGAATGGGAGGGATTTTAAGTGTGCCTGGGAAGTACAAAGGCAGCAGGAATACTCTTCATCCGTTCCTCCCGAGCTTGGAGGAGCGCCCATTACCCCTCGGGGCCCGCTGCCCACAGCAGGTGTGGCCCCAGGGACACCGCAGCGCACACCTCTGCCTCCATCCCTGTTCGTCCCCTGCACTGCCCTCTGCTCATCCACAGCCAGGGCAAGGAGGCAGAGCGGTGGAGGGGTTCATCCCTCCCAGCTGCAGAGCTCAGGGCAGCGGGATGTCCTCTGCCCATGGAACAGCTGGGCTGGAAAGGTGGAGCTGTGCCCACAACTTGCTATTCCTCTGTTGTCAAGAAATAACAGTGAGAAACCATCAATCTCTTGCACTGCTCATCAGTGTAAAAGATGGCAATTTGCCACTGACAGAGGTTAATCCTTCAGCTCAAATGGCAGAAGGCCATGTTGTGGAGTTACAGCATTCATCAAGCCTGCTAATGATGTTGTGGTGACATACATGAATTCTGATGATGGGTGTCCTCTCTTTGCTTTAAATATGATCTGAAAGATTATGCTGCAGGGCTTGTTCTTAATTTATTCTCCTCCTGCGTATATTCAGCATGTTGCAGGTTGTAATGGTAGATTGTGTGTTGTTTTCCACAGGGTGCCTCTGTTCCTCAGTGCTTGAGGTGGATGGTGCTCTGGGGATGAATGGTAGCTGGGCACTCAGAGGGATGTTATCTGGGTGGCTCCTGTTCTTGTTTTGCAAAATTGGACCATGTACAGTGAGTGATGTGGGGGAGGCATGATGGAGATGGACTGGTCTCAGGAGCAAGATAGTTAAATGTCACTTAGCATGCATGACAGAGCTGCTTACACAACTCTGGGCAGCAGCTTAAACTCCAGCTTGCTGGCCACTGCAGGTATGTGCCCCATTCTCAGATATCCAACCTGCATTGTCAGGGCTACAGCTGAGATCACCAGACTTCTAGTCCTCCCTCAATAAAAAGCTAAATACTTTGAAAAGTAAGTAAAAAAAGTTGGGGGTGTCTCAGATTGAGAATCTAAAGTACCGTGACCCTTGTTCATGTTCTCTGTCAGCCATAAGGTTTAGTTAAATGAAGATTTTCTATCAAAATTCAGTTCCTTCCCTTCACATCTGCCCTTATGCTGTTCCCTGCTCTGTGTGGCAGCTCCACAAATGCACTAGTGACACTGTCTGTGGGCTTGCAGTGCAGATGATTTACAGGCCAGCCTTGTAAATGATGGTGTCAATGCTACTATGGAGGCAGCCAACTGTGCTGCCAGAGTGGGAGTGGGAAGCTGGAGATGGGAACCAAGAAAGAGAGGATGTCTTTGTCTGCTTTTGCTATGGGAGGAAATTTTCCTGTTACAACATTGTGAGTCCATCATCCCTCAAGTAGTAACACTGGTGTGAAAACTTGCCCCTCTGCTCCTGAAGGTGTCTAACATCTGCATTAGCATTGGTGAGAAGCTGTGCTCTCTGAGCCCCTGGGGAACACCAATGAATAATCCTCTGCAGAACACAGCTGGGGCAACATTTGGCTTAGAAAGATGCACAAACACAGGCAGAACAGAAGAGAAATCAAATTACTGAGCATGCACTCACCAAGTGGTCACTGGCTGTTGTGCTCACCAATGATGCTAGAATCCCACAGGAAAAAAAAACACCTTAGAACATCTCATGTAATTACAGACTGCATCTTCACATAGTTGTGCAAGAGGCACCGTTCTAAACCAGCATTTGACTAAAATAGTAATATCCTTTGAGATATTCTGTTTATCCAAAAATACCTCTCTTCCCATTTAGACCTGGTCAGGGTGGCTGTTTTTCCATTTCAACCTGTCGGAGTGAGGTCCCTGGGAGGGTGCTGCAGGGTGTGAGACGCATCCTGGAGCCCGAGGAGTGACAGTGAGCTGATTTGGCATTCCAAGTGCCACCTGTTGCTGGGGCAACCCAGCCCAGCCCATCGCTTCAGCCAGTCCCCGCTGCTGCCTTCATTTCCTTCCCCTGAGCTGCGCGGGTGGAGAGAGGGACTGCATTCCCCGGGAGAAGGCAGGCTCTGGGATAGTTATTGATTTGCTGGGGGAGGTTCTTGCTGGAGGGCAGTGAGAGAACAGGGCAGCTGGGCCCCTGTGAGAGGATGGCTTGTCCTGCCCGAGATCAATATGCTTCAGCAAACCAGGGAGCCGATGCTGGCAAAGCCAGAAGTTCCCTTTGTTCTGTTTGTCTTGTGGAAAAAATAGACAAGCAAATAGGCTTAAGGGTTCTGGATATAGGGAAGGGAAAAACCTCCTTATTTACAGAGTAGCACAACCCATCCAGACAGTTTTAAACCAGACTGTTTTAAGTTTGTGTATAGCTGAGGAAATGGTGACTAGTTAGGGTGGGGAATCTAGAGAGTTTAGTGCATGTCTGTTGGGTTCCTTTTGGTTTGAAATAAGGGCAGCTTCAGGGACAAGTGACCAAGTTCCCAAGTCAGTATTTTGTGGTTTTACAATCACACTTTCAAAAATGTTTTCTCATTCCTGTTGCTGGTTGGAAGATCCACTAAAATAACTCTGAAGATTGCCAACACGCCAGGCAAAAGGATAAAATACTACAAATAGCATCTGTTCTGAGGTTTGTGTGACATATAATACCAGGAGACAAATAGATTTGAAATGCAAGTGTGTTTTCTATTGTTTTTAATTTGACAGTGACTCCTTAAGAACATAACATTGCCTCCAGAATTTATTTTACAGTTCACAGTAAGTAAGAGTTAGGCTGCCAGGCATGGTTTGTTTTGGGCTGTCTTTCTTTCTTTCTTTCTTTCTTTCTTTCTTTCTTTCTTTCTTTCTTTCTTTCTTTCTTTCTTTCTTTCTTTCTTTCTTTCTTTCTTTCTTTCTTTCTTTCTTTCTTTCTTTCTTTCTTTCTTTCTTTCTTTTTTTCTTTTTCTTCTTTTCTTTCTTTCTTTCTTTCTTTCTTTCTTTTTTCTTTCTTTCTTTTCTTTCTTTCTTTCTTTCTTTCTTTCTTTCTTTCTTTCTTTTTTTTTTCTTTCTTTCTTCCCTCTCTTTCCCTTTTTTTTTTTTTTCTTTTTTTTCTTTTTTTTCTTTTCCTCCTAAAATCATGGTCTAAGAACTCCTAAAATGCAGATTGAACTGCTGCATGGTTTTGGAATGACTGGATCATTGTGTCCCCATAGCACCCCATACTCTGCTTCCCTGTTGTACAGTTGCCTGTAAGTCTGTATTCAAATGAGTTGTTTTCATAACTCTTTGTTCTCTTCTGAAGAGCACTTCCCTTTTTTTAATAACTACAATATAAAAATAATGAGCTAAACAGGGCACAAGTGGTGACTGATGAGTTCATGCTGACAGCATGCTTCTTGGGATGGCTTTGGTCCATGCAGCCCATACTTCTCAGTCAGTGCTCAGACACAAGCCAGAAACTGTTCCCAGGAGACATCATGGAGACTTGTTTTAGGAGACAAGGAAAATACTGTCCTGCCACATGGACACAGGCTGGGCAGTGCCACTGGTCTTTAGAGTCAGAGGACAGGCACTAAACCTGTTCAGTGTAATGCAGATGTCACTGTGATCAGGTAACTAGATGAAAAATCAACACAAATTTCAGCTTCATTAAGTACTTAGCTGTCCTGTGTAGTGATCCTGGTCCTCTGCAGAATCTGCTAGGAGGGTCTCAAGCTGGTAGAACATGTAGGGTGCATGGAGCTGCTTGCTTGGATTCTTTATAGAGTATGTGGTGATTTAAGTTAAAAAATACAGATTTCAGCAGCACCAGATATATCTGAGGAGTCTTCTTTTTATTAAAAAATGTGGGTTTCTTCTAGGCTGTGAAATATAAACTACAAGGTAAAGGGAGAAATAAGATGGATGTAATTTGTGTTTTCCTGCTAAAAGTCTGTAACCTCTGGCAGTGAGTGTCATGTCAGCTGGGCACTTTCATGCCTCAGATGTTACTGCTAAGCCTCCCAGCATTTCTCTGTGAGAGAGCAATTGGAAGGAGATGGAGAAAGGAGATGTCAGGAACCTATCTCCTTCAGCATGTCACTTTAGCTATTCAACCACTAAACTTAGGGATTTAGCTGTAAAACAACAAAATAAATTCCAGCTTCCTTTCCTCTCCCTCCCCAAGCCCTCTTGGTTCTCCCTAAATAATGTCTGTGGTCACCCATTTAGGTTATTTGCAAAGTTTCCACTTACCACAGTAATTTTGTAGGAATGACTATGTTCCTTCAGTGCTTTGTGATAATAAGAATAGAAATAGGGAATGGAAAAACGAGCAGAGGAGAGTAGAGGCCTCACCTAACCTAGAGCTGCCCTTTTACTAAGCAGCCTGAGCAGAGTGTCAGGGAAAAGCCAGGCAGTCCTTCATCCTGAGCTATCACATCACTTCAGACTGAAAGCAGTTACTGACATTTTCACAGGGCTAAGACCACATTTAGGGTTGAATATGTTTGTTCAGGCATAAAGTCTGCCTATGCAGTTAACTTCAAGACATTTAATTAGTCTGATTTATGGGTTGTCACATCTGAAAACAGTAGAGTCCAGTTTAACTGGGAAACAGAACATGAGGACCTGTATGCACCTTTAAAACTGCCTTCCATAAAAATAAGACAGTGAATTCAAGCTCTCACTTGTAAAATAATTGTGCCTTGAAATCCCTGAGGTTTTGCTCCTCGCTCCTCCTGTTAGGCTGTATGAATACCTGGGGACTTCAAATCACAGAGTTTCCCTGGGCAAGTGTGTTGATGACCTGAAGCTTCATCAGAGCAGTATCCTTATAGCCTGCAGCAGCTGTCTGTACAAGACCAAGTGGGTTGTGCACTTGACAAGCCTTTAAAACCAAGTAACAAGCTCACCTGCTACATACTTAAGGTAGGTCTTTTTTAAAGCAGGGAAAATACAAATGTTAAAGAAAAGGTAATATGCATGAAGTATTGTGTGCAGTTTGAGGCACCACAATATAAAGAGGCTGTTCCAGAGCATCCAGGAGTGAGCTGTGATGATGGTGAAGGGCCTTGAGGGCCATGAGCAGCTGAGGACACTTGGTCTGTTCAGCCTGGAGAAGAGGAGACTGAGGAGAGACCTCATTTCAGTTTAGAGCTTCATTGTGAGGGGAAGTGGAGGGACAGGCACTGATCTGTTCTCTGTGGTGACCAGTGACGGGACCCGAGGGAATGGCCTGAAGCTGTGTCAGGGGAGGTTTACGTTGGATATTAGAAAAAGATTCTTCATCCAGAGGGTGTTTGGGCACTGGAACAGGCTCCCCAGGGAAGTGGTCACAGCACCAAGCTTGACAGAGTTCAAGTGGTGTCTGGACAATGCTCTCAGGCATACGGTGTGACTGTTGAGGATGGTGCTGTGCAGGGCCAGGAATTGGGCTTGATGATCCCTGTAAATCCCTTCCAACTGAGGATACTCTGTGACTCTGTGCATACAATAGTGAAGGAGAGCTATTTCCAGCACAGAGTTCGATGTGTGTGAAATCAGGTTGTAGCAGTCCAGATTTGCACAGATAATGTGCTGAATTCACATACACCTTTTCCTTGGGAGTTTCAAATGGCTGAAGGTGCCTCTTGTATTTAGGTATTCAATTTGCAGTGGTACCAGGGTGCTTAAAAGCAGTAATTAGAAGTAGAGGTTTACTGTTGAGACATAAATAGAAAAGCTCAGAGATTCTGAGTAATAATTCTATGACTCAAAGCAATGCCAGTGTGTGGTCCCAGCTGCCATAGCTGTGCAGCATTTCAGCAGGAATGGTGTAATGCCACATCCCTGGGAGTGTTCCAGGCCAGTTTGGGTGGGGTGTCGAACAACCTGGTCTAGTGGAAGGTGTCCCTGCACAGCAGTGGGGTTGGAATAAAATAGTCTTTAAGGTCCCTTCCAACCCAAACCATTCTGTGATTCTTGAACAACTGCAACCACTGTGTGGTAAATTGGATTTAAGGGCACTAATCTTTC
Source organism: Emberiza elegans (assembly GCA_024865655.1). Taxonomy (NCBI): domain Eukaryota; kingdom Metazoa; phylum Chordata; class Aves; order Passeriformes; family Fringillidae; genus Emberiza; species Emberiza elegans. The sequence continues at coordinate 42,272,763 of JALJVW010000175.1, read as the reverse complement.
CTCATCAGCATGGAGGAGGAAAAGCACCCTGAAATATTTGTTGATACTACTCTATTTTACAAGCAGGGCCATCCTTGACTTGACCCAAAGGAACTTTCAGTGCTTCAGGAATGAGTTGTCACTGCTTTTGCATTGCTCTTAAGTGGAATGCTTTCTGTGACTGGCCTTGTAAGTGTCAAAAGCCTCCAGCCTGAAGTCTACAGCCACGTAACTCTCTGTTCCCCTTTTTATTTCAGTCTTTTCTCAGAACCTCAGAGTACAGAAATACGGTTCAATTTCCCCATGCAGCTCTAATAATCAAATACGAAAACTCTAGAAAAATCTGTCTATGCAGTTAAAGAATATCTTACAGAAAATTTGAGTGGATTTTGAATAGCATAGTTTTAAAGCTAATCAGTAGCTAGAAGTGCACTTCATCTTTGTAACTTCATATGAAAACAATTTCTAAAAGAAAACACCCCTGTTTCTTCTTTTTCTTAATTCCTGGGGTAATTGCAACAGCTTGTACTTTGTGTGGTGAAATTAGTGTATTACGCACTGAATTGAAAGAAGCTAAACAATACTTGTGCATTATCTTATTTATTTGCTGACTTCTTTAGACCTGAATCAATTCCTTCTGCCCTTTACAGAAATAACACTCCTTTACATTGTGGGGCTGAGCCACCAGCCCCTTGGAACAGCCCACATTTTAGGCAGTAGCAACCTCTCCCATCCCTCTTTTAAAAGGCCAGTGGGCTGAACTTGTTAAACTCTTTCTGTGGAGTCTCATGACATGTGAAATGGAGTGGCAAGGACAGAAGGCCTGAACATGGTAAAGGGAAAAACTGCAGGCACTACATGGCCAACATATATAGAAGATGGCTAGAGATGGTACAGAAAGGCTAAAGAAAGAAAAAAACCAAACCAACAGAAAACTGTTTTAAAATCCTTTCAGCAAAGCACTCGTGCCTACTCTATGATGCTGGGTTTTGTGGCAGTGCTTTACAGAGTTTGTCAGCCAGACCCTTAAAAAATCTTGGCTTCCACCCTGTTCACTGACACTGCCCGCTAAGCCAAAGATTTCACTGTCTTTCCCTCCTTTACCTGCATCCCTAGGAAAGCTCCTCCTCTCTCTTCCCTTTACTCTACACATGGTGCTTGTTAGCCATCCACTACCTTCCAGCTCTTTACCCTTCTGAGCCTGACCATATCTCTCAGATACTTTTAAAATACTATAGAAATTACTGCATTAAAATGTCTCCAGTTTTGAAGCCTTTCTTCTTACATTTCCCTCAACTGTGCATTGGCAGATCAAAGGATAAATTGTTGCCAGTTTAAAACATCTCCACGGCATCTAAGCACAGCTCTTGATGAGCACAGACAGTCCTATCATTTTTCTGTTCCTTCCCTGTGGCTGCTGTCACTACAAGCCCATTTTTCAGTTTTCTTCCTCATCTTGTGCCAAAAACAGGATCCAGCTATTAAGGTATAATGAAGTGCATTAGAAGGACTCAGAAGTTTATCTTTACAGCAGGCCAACAAGCACCAGCCTTTCAAAAAGCAGGGCCAACAAAAGGATGCCTTCTTCTCCTCCTAAGCAAACTGAGAATTTTAAATTGTACTAAGATGTGAATCACATTCATATGAATGGCACTAGTAAGAGAAGTGTTCTCAGAGTAATAATTGTGATTACCTGAACAAACAAGATAGGCACCTTGTAGGACATGTAACCCCTAGTCCTCTTTGTCTACACCACCACTTTCTCCCTAACACCATACCTTGCCTCCCATCTAGACTTAATTCAACGCCTCAAATTGTGTTTGATCAGGGACAGATCAAAGAAGTTGCCACCAGACATCTTTGACAGATTTTAGAAAGACCCAGTTTTTTATTTAAAAACAGACGCTTAAAATGTCTGGTGGCTTGTCCTCAGAGATAGTAGTTTGCTCAGTTTAAAACAAAAAATTCTCTGCTTGCTGTAACCTGCCAGGCCAGGATTCTGATATCCTCAGAAACGGTTTACATGCATGCTGGCCTTTGCTGTGCTGAACAAGTAACCAGAACACTTTCAGTTCTAGTATTTCAACACAATGTTTTTGTGTCATGTTCAGGATGAAAACTGAAAAAAAATGACCCCCACCCCCCAGTGAAATATGTAGAAATGTTCTCATGTGCAAAGTTTCATTTTGAAATCTTCCAATTCTAAGTAGTTCATTTTGGCTTTGTTTCACATGGAGATGTATCCTTACAGGTGGTTTTGCTGCTTTTCAGTCCTTGGGATCTATATCCACTCAACACTGTCACAGCTCTCCTCATGCTCCACTCCAGCCAGAAAATAGAATGCAGTGAGGGGAAAAAACCCACCTTCATAAGAACTACCATCCCAAACTTGTTTCTTGTATGTTCCAACAAGACATGTTTGAATTAAGATGATAGAGTCATTGATCAAATAGTTAATTCTCCTAGGAAAAAAAAAGTCAACTTCTTCACAGTTCCATTTTCCTATAAAAAATTGTTTTGGTGCAAGTTTTAAAGCAGCTGTAAAATGTGATATATTTGACAATTATCCTCTTATTTGTGGACCTTAATGTAGACTAAAGAAATCCAGATTCAACTCTTCAAAGTTTTGGTTAGGAAGGAATGTGTTCAGATGTTTACTGAACAGTACTACTATAAATTGGATTAATCTCTACCATATTTTTCCTAGATGGAAATGTCACTTCCAACTTGACTCTCCCCCAGTGCTGATAATCCCCTCCAGTCAGTGAGTACTGCCTTCAGTAGAAGCAAAAGAGCTCTGTTGTGAAAGAACAAAATCAGCTTGGCGCTAATTGTCAGCTCAGAATAAAACCATAGTCCCAGAAGAAGGGCTGAGGTTGAAGGACACCATTCAGAAGATGCAAGAGGCCAAATTAGTCAAAAATAGACCAAATAGCAGGGAAATGTTGGGTGAAATTGAAGCAGAAGTCCTCAATACTGCGGCTTTCACTACATAAAACCTGCATTTTCATTTTCTGTCACAAGTCATTAGAAATGTCAATTCCTTTCAGAGAACCTCACTGCTGACTGTACCTCAGCTGGAGGTATTGCTTTTCTAGTTTGGTTTGTCTTTGCCTGTGCCTTAAGACAGCTGCACTGAATTTCTGGTAACACCTGCAATTAAGATCCCTACAATTAGAATTCAGAAATTCTTCCCATCTGTCTGTCTGAAGAGCTGTGGTAGCCAAGTGTTTCCTCTGAAGTCCATGTGCATCCTTCTGCCCCACAGCCTTTGTACCTGTGCTCTGACACAGTGTTTGAAGTCAGCAAATGAGCAGTACACACTGCAGAGCCTCCTTTCAGGAGTGAGGCATTGCTGTTGCCTGCACACTCTCCCCCAATGAAACCTGGAGTAACAAGGAGTCATGGACTTGAGCTCTGTCCAGCTTCCACTTTGGAATCTAATCTAATTACACTAGATTTGTCTGTATGCCCTTTGCAGATTTAACTAGACACAGTGCACAATTCACTTCCCACTAGAGCTTGCCGTGTAGTTTCTTGGGTGATTAAGATACAGTTCAGCAAGAAGATAGTGGATAGCCTTTGTGTATCTGATGAAAATAAACAGCATCTGAACAGACTGAGCATAGCCTTGAGTCTTTAGTCTATGAAAAAAGAAAAGCCCTTACATCTGCTCCTGAAACCTGATCCCTGATGAAATATGCACCACACACTCTGGATCACACCTTAAGATCAGAGGAGAAAAACATCAAAACCTGACTCAGACCTCTGCAGCTAATGGCTCACAACTTGGGTCTCCTGGTGGCAGGAGGCTGCCCAGGAAGTTCTGACACCCCAGGAAATTCAAGAATGGCCTGAGAGAGAGAGAACCCTTCTGCTTTATACTGGTAACATGGTGCAGGCTAAGCAGGGAACCCCAGAGCCCACATCTCATGGGAACAAAAGCAGAAGTACCCCTAACCTATGTGCCTCTCCTCTGTGGGTGTCAAGCACATCACGACATCAGACAAAGAGCACATTTGCACAGACATTTCATCAGTGCTCTGCCAGTTCTGGGTCCAGCTCCACCATCTGTCCACATCTTGTTCATGCTGTGAGCCAGCAGACTGCTCAACACATCTCTCACCAGCCCACTGAGATAACTGTTACCTCTGTTGTTTCAGTAGCCATACACATGAAACACCATTTCTCTCTTAAACCTAGGAAATCAGACCACCACTACCCAGCAAAAAAAAAAAAAAAAAAACCCCAACAAAAACCAAACAAACAAAAAACCAAAAAAAAACCCAAAACACCAAAAAACCCAAAAACAAACCAACAAACCCAACCAAATCAGAGTCAGTCAGACTTTCTATCTCTTTCTCCCTGGTGAATCATAAGAAACTTGAATCACCAATACAAACAATATATTCTTTTCCCAAACTAGAAGCTTTTGAAGTCTTTGAGGCTGGGACATGCAGCCCTGTGAGTCAATTCATGTCAGCTGTGCCCATCCACACCCCCCAGGAGGGCAGCTGCCCTCCCTGCTCTGTGATATATCCCCAGCACATAACGCTCTCCAACACTTGGTAGCCATTTGTTGGCTTGCTGATGCTAATGCTCTGTGAACTCATCAGATGTATTTATTATCACAGTTGTTAATGTTTTGGGAAGGCACTGGCTGGCTTGAGTTCAAAGAAGAACCACAAGAACAGAAAATAAGCCCTGAAGGTGCTTATTTCAGGAGTCTGACTAATGTACCTTACTAAAGAGAAGGTTGAAAATGCAATGTGGTGAGTGGGTGTTGATACAGCTGCAAAAGGTGTTGTAGTGCAGGGCTTTTCAGTTCTTCAGAGCAAGATCCAGTTTCTTGCTCTCAATCTTAGAATCTTCAGCAATATAGGAAGTATATTCCTGAGAGGGAAGTATAATTAATCACTGGGGTTGGAGAGTGGGGCTTTTGTGATTAATTATAATTGATCAGTAGGGAACCCAGGGGGCATCAATTAACTTGCAGTTGTTAAAGATTTTAAGAGAGAGAAGGCTGAGCTGCATCATATGAGATGTGATGGTGTGTTGAGGAGATTAGTGCAGGTGAAGGATGTGAGGTAGCAACATCCTGAAGTCTCTTTTCTAATGCAATAACATGCAAATCATTTGTGTGTCTGCAGTGTAGCCCGTAAGGGTGGCAGTGGAAACATATTCAAGGTCATGTTGTGATCTAAGAATACAAAACAATGAGGTGCTGCATCTTATACTGCTCTGTATTCAAATAAATCCATCTTACTAATGGATTTATTTGAATGCAGAGCAGTATAAGAAACAACCATGGTCCCATTTATTTCCAGAGAGGCAGTGCTGCATGTGCAAGAGCTTAAACCTAAAAAACTTAAATGCATTTTGTCACTTTCATCTCTGCAGATGCTTTGTTGAGTGCTTATTAGCACAAAACTCACATGAAGGAAAACAAAATTAAATCACTTGTTGCTCTTCTAGAACCTCAAATAACTCTCTTCTTCCCAAGGAAGGGGATAGTGAGGACAGCATGGGGCTGGTACTCTGGAGGACACAAAGCCGCGGAGAATACAAGCTGGATTTTTCTAGAAGATGTTTGCTTCATAGAAGATTAATGTAGGTCAGGATGAAAATTACAGTTTAGGTGCTTTCCTTGTTCCTTCCTATGGCTTCCTTCAGTGGCTCTTTTTCCCTGAGCTTTTGGGGTGCTTATTTTTAGGTGCCTGTCAGGAATTCAGTGATCAAGGGAAAGAATAATTTTTCCATCATGTTCAATGTTTCTTTTAAAATCAAGAAGTTTAATTAACAATATTCATGCTACAAGCTTCTTAAATATTTTGTGAGTTTGGTATTTTTTGACACTCCTTATCCCATTCATAAGTATAGAATACATACATGCAGTTGACTACTTCAGACTATCCAGGCCATTCCTTTAATGCTTCCTTTAAAGAAGAATGAAGACAAGATTTTCTTGCCATGCAGGGCCAGTGTGTTTCATACACTCAAAAGGATTTACCACAGCTAAAATAATATTACTTAAAACCAGGGAGAAGGAGAGAAAATGTGCACAGGGCTTCAGGTGTTCCTGCTTGATGTCAGCCCTGTACAAGAGCGGCTGCTCCGATGTGTGGGAGCTGCAGAGGGATGGGGCCAGCCCAGGCTGGGCAGCTCTGCTTTGCCTCCTGCTTCTGCCAGAGGAGGCAGCCCTGGCTTGTCCTTGGGAGAAGGAACACCTTCCCTGTTGACTTTCCAGCTGACTTTGCTGTATCCTGACATTTCCAACTGTTCTACTCAACTCCCTGTCAGCTCAGGGAATGCTTCAGCCCTGCCAGCAAGCCTGGTCTGCGGGGACAGGGGATGGAGGGGTCCCAGGAGAGCTGGTGGAAGGGAGGCAAGGGGATGAACAGGAAAGAAAAGGTGGTTTTTTTTTTCAGAAGTTAAAAAAAAAGAGAATCAAGAGGCTGCCACTCACAGGTTTGTTTCTTTATTTTCTCTGCTTAGCATTGCCATGAAGAGCATACTTAGGTGTTCCTCTCTGTAGATTGAGTTCTTTTATTGTATAAAATTGTAACTGTAAGTTGTGCAAAAATCAAATGAAGACATTAGAAGGAGCTTTCCATTTGCAACATTTTTCTGGGAGTGATGCCTTAAGTTTTAGCTTTCATGTTTTTCAGATTCTGTACTGCGTTAGTATGTAACTCTGAATTTCATATAAAGTGTTAGCAAGCTCTCTTCACAGTTCAGTCAGACAAAGCAATCCTTTTCCAGCCTGAGAACCAAGGACACCCTTGCAGCTCCAGGCCCAAAGAGTATAAACAACAGTGAATTGAGGAGAGCAATCTAGGAAGATAGGACTTCATAACCAGAAGCTGCAATTAGACAATTAACCCCAATATATAAATGGACCAAAACTTATAAAAGTGTGAAAATTCGAGTCTCAGAGTCCATCTTGGGAGAAGCCACGGCCAGGCTCTTGTACTGCCCAAGGCTTTCCTTTGAAAGCCTTTTCCTTTAATAAATACCTACTTTATTCCTTTAACTCTGTCTAGGCTCTGTTCTAGGCAGCCTCTTTAGGCATCAGGAGTTGAATCAAGCCTAACTGAGGTAAGCAAAAAGGATTGTGGAAGGACACACAGCTTAACTGGAGACACAATGGGGAAATGAAGTTGAAATAAATGTAGGTTTTTACATATATATGCAGCAGTCACACAATCACTCATATGGCAAGAAGGCATGGATCAAAGAGGAAGAGCCTAGTGTGAGATTAAAGGGGGATAATTGCAAGCAACCAGAAAGTTTTATAATAGAGGTGATAATAATATACAGCAGAGGAAGGAAATGGCAAGGAACAGAAATGAGGATAAAATGCAAATATAAGAGATCCTTTGATCCTTCTGGCTTGCTCCTATATAACAGAATTATTTTATCACCCACTTACTTCATTTCCCTTCCACTTTCATCTTGCTTTCCTCTGATAGCTTTCTAGTTCCCCTGCCCTGACACCATATCCCCTCTGCCTCTCTCCACATGTCTGGTAGCAGTGCAGTGCAGGATGTGTCCTCATCGTAAAGTGCTGGTTCTAAATACGAAACATCTTCAGTGAGGGATTGTACTTCTCATTTTGCTGCTGACTTTGGGAAGCAACAAAGCTGGCAGGGGGAGGAGCGCAGCAAATGAGCACATGTAGTGAGCCAAATGGTCTAAGTTCAGCCTGCAATGCCAAAACCCCTCACCACCGTTCTGGGGGAAAACACAAATATTTAAAGAAAAGAGAACCCAAGAAAGAAGCAGCCGGGGAGTGGGATTTCACAAATATTTTTGAGAATTTTTGGTTTTTTACCAAAGCTGCCGAAGTAAAAAAAAACATTTTCCTTCCTTCTTCCTTCCCCTTTTCTGTATCCTGTTTAGTTTCATAGGTCAAGAGGTCTGTGACCAGAAGGAAGGAACCAGCCCTTTTCAAAAGAGGATGTCATTTAAATCTCCAAACAGAAATCTCTGCCCTACAGCACTGCAGAAAGCCTGGTCAGCCCTGGCTAAAAACTCAGGCTAAACTTGGTTCCGTGAGTCACCACATCACTGACTTCATACTGCAGGCACGACAAGCAAGGCAGTGATGCTGATTGACACCAGGGCAGAGAAGAGGGGAGAAGTACTGAGAAGCTAAAATAAAGTGCCAGTTTCTCCTCTTGCATGGCTAGAAGGTGTGTTGATGGCCTGAAAAAGACTTACAAGCATATCTGGCAGTGATTTCTGGGGGTGGCTAGCTCACTGTGCGGGGGTGGGACTTGAAAGCACAGGATCTGCAGCTAGGAGGATTTTGTGTTTGTGTTTGAGTAGCAGTTTCAGCTGTGGGGTAGGATGAGGGCATCCTCAGTGTGCTCTGCTTTCAGAGGGCGCACTGGAAGGCCTGCTTTACACACACTGCTGCTTCTGCCAGTGACTAAAGAGCAGGGCTGCTGGAATAAATTTGTTTCCTCTTCTGACTCAGGTAGGACTCAGAGCTCCTTTTTTACTGAACACTGGTGTGAGTGCTGTTGGTCAGAGCCTTGTGTCTGTGAGGGTAGGGAATGCCCTGCATCCTCTGGAGAGTAGGTGAGTGTATCCCAGGGACAGGGAAGCAGGCCTAGTGGGACAGGTATAGGTGTACCAAAATGAAAGGGTACCTTGTGCAACTGGACTTCAGGGTGGGGCAAGAATATGATGATCGTGGTCTATATGATAATCCTGGTCTCAGCCCTCAGGCTCAGACAGTTCACTCCAGGCGGAGCGAGTAGTGTCTGCTTCCTGTGACCTTAAATGGGCTCACCACAGAGGGGTGGTGTTAAATATATTTGGGTTCCCACTTACTGATTCATTTTCTGATCCTCTGGACCCTATATGGGATGAGTGATTTGAATGACGTGAGCAAGCCCTTCAAGGAGTGAATATTGAGCTGCAGAGCACATGTGTCACCTCCCTTGGACAGCTGTGGTGTGCACTGTGCTGGTGGGGAATGGAACAGCAGCAAAGGTGTCAGAAGTGAGACAAAAGACTTGGCCTTCCACAGATTAATTAATCAAATGGTCTCAATCACAACAAGTGGTTGTACACCGTGAGATAACTCAGTGTTGGTGATGACACAAACACACCTCTGACCTGCAAGGATGAAGGACAAGATTCCAAGCTAAAGCTGCTTGTATTTCTTTGCAAGGAATTTAGAGCAACCCTTCTCAAATTTAGGAACTGTTTTTACCTGATCCATTCACCATGTTTAAGTATTGGGTAAAATGCAGGATTTTGTGTGCATGAGAGTTAAACACCAAAGTTTAACGGGGTGTGTGGGATGTGTCCTCCGGGACGTGCTCCTTGTGTTCCCTGCCTTCCCAGCCTGGCAATGGAGGACCAGCCTATCTGTATTTCCCCGACCTCGCCATGCTCTTGACTTCTGGCTACTACTTTTGGCGCCTGCAGATTCCTTACGTACCACAGGAGGTCAGCACGGGATAAGTTTTTACTTCCACTGAGCCTGTGGAAAAAAGGTGTCTCGATGTCGAGACTGTGCAGTTCCCGCCTACTTCAACAAACGTGGTGTTGCTTTTGGTACCAGTTATTTGCAATTTAGTCTTAGGTTGCACATATTTTTATTCTCATCTTTTTAAAAAAGAGCTAGTTTATAGTTTTCCCCCCCTTTTTCTGGATGTTGTCAGTATGAAAACTGATTTTGTGAAAAGCATCTCTGAAAATATATACACACACATATTATCACATGTATCTTTTATAGGTATACTGCGTGTAGTATTTAGAAGGAAAGCTAAAAAGCCTGCAAAGCTAACAGTTTGAAAGCCTGGGATGGATGGGTAAGTTTGCTTTTAGCCAATAGCCAAAGGGGAATGTTCACATATTACTGAAAATACTGAAATGAATGTTTGGTGATTGTCAGAGTCAGACAAGACACTTGGAGCTGTGGCCCTTGCTGGGTTAAAAACAGCCTTGGTGCTTTAATCCAATCCTTGGTAGCTCCTCCCTTTCTCACCACCTGTAACTTTTGGCTTTTTACAACTTGGAAAAAAACCCCAATGAAGTCTTGTCTCAGAGCAAGACTTTACAATAGGCATCACAAGGCACAGCTGAGATAGAGTAATGAGAAATTTGCTTGACATTTGCCTTGCATTGAAATAAATGTGTTTGAAAATGCTTCTCCTTCCCCAGAAATTATAAAAATAAAAAGAGCTGTGTCTGTTGACAGTGGTATCTTCTGGAGACAAACAGGCAAAATATAATTCAGGAAGGTGCAAATTCTTTTTCCTCTCCAGAGTAAATTTTAGAACATAAATCTTAACATAATGTTTGCTTTTTTTATTTTGTAAGCCAGAAAGAGAAGTGAAGCTTAGTCTTCAAACAATTTTTATAACATAAAATATTTTTCTTGGCATCATAGAGATGAGTGTGTGGGAGAGGGAGAAAAAAGTTGGCAGTTTAAGCAAATAAACTGGAAAATAATATGTTCGGTTAAGGGCACCAAAATAATATTATTGTTCTCTAAGTGATATTTGCATTGCTAAAAAGTTGCTTCTGGTGTAGCAGATTTCCATGAGGACCTCACATCAGAAGTAATATTATAACATAATGATTCTGTGAGGCCACATTTGGAGAACAGGTCTCAAATGCAGTAGAACTAAGCAGGATGATGGCAGCATGCACAGTACAAAACACACAGGTCATTGAAACAGAAATTGTTTTCTTGCAGCTAAGATTATTTGAAGTCTAAATTTGCCTCTAGTGAATTATTTTACTACAAGGAATGAGGTTAGAGGAAGTTACTGATGCAGGTAGAGACTGAATCATTCGGTCTCAAAATTTTCTCTGGGAAGTACATGAGACAAAAAAGAGACAAAGCCTGTGCAGAAGTGGAGGGAGGGAAGAACAAGTATTGAATTTTGGTCTAAAATGGAATCCCTTTAATGTAGAAATATGATAAGAACTCTAATTCTGAAGACAGCCCATCTGTCTTCAGAAACATCAATTACAGCAGAGATTATTATCTCTTAAAGTGGCATTTAATTAGTGGAATTTAGTCTGAAATATCACTTAAATGCTTCTTTGGTAATTATACGACGTCAAATCCCTTCCTTTTTATATCTACAGGAGTCAGCCATAGGATTCCACACTCTAATGATACAAGTGAGGCAGCTCTGAGTACCTGCGGGGCAGGAGCGGGGCTGTTCCAGCAGCAGCTGCAAGGAGCGCTCGCTCCAGCAGTGCCTGGGGCTGCAGCATCCCTGGCTGCGGACGGACGGACGGAGGGACACGCCCGGCTGCCGGCACCGGCACCGGGACAGGGGCAAAACTCAGAATTCAACATCCTTGTCCTGTGTGTCTTTATTCACAGTGTGTAAACATCACCCCTCTGATGAAAGGGAAAGGAATCAGCCCTGCTCCTAACAAAGTCGATGCACAGGTTGTCACTGACTGACTCCAGCTGGTCCTTACTCATGGCTGTGAAAGAACTGAGGTTCACATAAACAACTAACAGAAGTTATGTATAAGGGATTTATTATATGAATAATTTGACATACTCCATGGTAGTCAGATACAAGTGCATTTAATTAATGTTTTGTGGACATCATAACAGTCGGAATATTTCAGCTGAACAGTCAGTATTTGGCTGAATTCAAGCCAGTGCAATTCATGGCATAACCAGAAACAGGGAGTTACAGGTCTACAATGAGGTTAGACTAGATAGCAACAGCATATTTATTGTCACATCAAAGCATTACAAAGTATGAAAGCCCAATATTTCAACTATCTCTAAAATGGTATTTGTACAAAGCTGTTGTAGATACTTAAATGTAAGGATTTGTCGCATCAGTAATGGACCATGACTTTATTTTTGGAAGTTATTTGAATATTCAAAACTATTTGGGGCAACAAGAAGAAATGTAAACATCTGACAGTCCTTTGAAGGTCCCTTCTGAGAAAATACATTGTGTGCCACAGGAAAAGTGCATTCTAACTGGTGTGTCTGCTATGGCCAGTTTGACTCACATTCACTTAGCACCAGGTATTTATCCATTTCTGCAGTAAAAAGTTAGAAAATCTTTGTATTAACTCAGAAAAGAGAAAACTAAGTCAAAAGTTTTTTTTCTTCTTCTTTCTTTAGAGGAACAACAGGTAAATTAAAAAAAATCCCACCCAACATTTAAACAGTTACCTCTTATATACAAAGGAACTAGAGCTAGCAAAGCGCATAGCCCTTGAACAGTCTTTATTATTTTTCTCTTCAGGTTCATGTACCTGAATATATGAGTTTATTTACAAGTGGACAGGTATCCACAAAAGTAATAACCAGAATTTTTCTATTTGGCTAAAAGTTGTATAAAAAAAAGACAAAACACTGTTCAAATACTTTCCAAATATATATATATATTAAAAGTATTCAGTATTTCCATCAGTGCCAGAGTTGGAAGCTCTTCCTCATTGTAAAAAGTTAACTTTGTGGTAGTAAGTGACAGCAAAGGACCGACAGGGTCAGTCAGAGCTTTGATTTGAGGGACTGCAGCTGGAGCTACCCCAGGCCCACAGGGCAGTTGCAGATTACAGGGAAATGAATCCATGTGTCTGTTGCAGTGACAGGCCACGTCCTGGGAAGGGTGACCTGCTGCTCCAGAGAGCCTCCACTCATGCTGGACAATCCTGTGGAACTCTCTGGGGCAGGTTCCCTTTGAAAACAACCACCCAAAAACCTCTGAAGTAGTGGAAATATTCTTTATGCAAATGAACAACTAGCATGGGTGGGCAGGTAGCTCAAGAAATGGAAAAATGTAATCACCACACAAATTCTTGTAAAGAATATAAAATTAAAGACTTGGCCCCTCAAATACAAATACATACCGCAAAAATATTTTTAATCAACCTAGATGAGTGCAAATCTCTGGATACATAAGAATATGACTACCTTCATACTGGTATCAAATATTTAAACAGTTTGCATATAAACAAAATCTTTCTTTGTTGTTGAGTCCATGCTTGCTTTAGTCTAAAGCAAGGATATTCTTATTACTTCTACTTTTTTGGTCTTTCTTCCTGTAGGATAAAGCATAAGAAACACACTTCATTGAGTAGACTGGGCTGATGTATATTACAGCGACAACCCAAAACTGAAGTAAGAAATGCTGCATGCAGTATCTTTTTCCCGCATTTAATTACATCAGCTACAAGAACAAGACATCCATTTTCCATCTTTCCTGCTCCCTTCTAACAGAAGGTACACTAAACCCAGGCTCTGATCCTTTGTCCCTTGCACACCCCAGCCCTGAAGTCCCCCAGTGATTAGGATGAAGGGCAGAGCACTCTGGGCACTGCATCACCTGGGGCAGGTGCCAGCAGTGAGGAGCCATCCCTGCCTCGCACGGTGGGGAGGCGCTGGTCAGAAGGAGCCCGGGCTGCAGGGATGGCTGGAAAGGCTGTCCCGAGGGCAGGATGGCATCTGCAAGCCCAGGGGCAGTGGCCTCTCCTTGGCACAGCTCTCTGCGTGTGGCTGCAAACTCCTGAGCCCGGCTGAGAGCGGCTGCCGGCCCCGCTCGGCTGCCCCGGTGCCCGGGATGCCGAGCCAGGGTGTGAGAGGTGCTGGGGCTGGAGCAGCTCTGGCAGGGGGAGCACAGACACCTCTGCTTGGCCACATTGGGCCTGGCAGCCCAAACTGGGCCTTGACTTGGCCACAGGCCCCCAAGCCCTCTGCTCCTTGGGCTGTGCAGCTCAGCATGGCTCTGTCCTGCATCTAAGGGCTTTGGAGAGCAGAAACAAGACAGCAGAACAAATATCTGCCAAAGGAGGTGGGAACACCTTCTGCTCCTTAAGTTTGGGGGTTTCTAAGCTAGGGGAAAGGTTGAAGTGATTCAAGATACAGTAAGCAGCTGTGAGAAAATGCATAGTTTGTATGTATACATTCATTAACAAAGACCAAAGGAAGGTCCTTTGCTATGTAGTCTTATCACCATCTGCTTTTAACAAAAATGTGAGCTGACAAAGCTACAGGATGTCAGTTAAACACACCACCTGGGAGTTAATGGTAACTGAATGGCATTTCCCAAACAGAGAATTAACTTTTCTTTTTGCTTTTTTGAGATAATTTTCAAGTAGTTTTTCATTTGAAGTCTGTTGTTTCTCTAATCACGTGTTTTAGGATTTCAAGAGATTCCTATTCAACCATGGTTGTCTCAGCAATGACAGACCCTGCTTTCAAGGCTGTTGAGAAGTAAAAACCCCAAAAGACAAACAAGCAAACCAACAGAAACCTGGGTTTAGCTATGGTGGGTGAACTAGGTCAAAACATGGCTCTTTTAAGCTGCTGAAATTCTAGTTCAGTAGTGAGTAGTGCTTTTTTGCTGTTTTGGTTTTGGTCCTTTTTTTGCAATAGCTGAGCTAGTACTAAGAAAATCCTATGAGTTTGCTCACTTTTCATTTAGTTGACACTTTGGAACCTAGCTGCTTCCTGTGAGGAATGTCTGTTGTCCTGGGCATTCCTGAACATACAACAGCAATGTAACAGAAAGGATGGGCTTAAATTGAGAAAATCTTGGTCTAAATTATCTATTTTAATGTTTTTTTCCATTTGCACTTTTTCTGAAGAAAAACTCCTTTGTCACTTTTGACACTAAAACATAGTGGTCTGCTTCTAAATGTAATTTTAACAAAGATCAGTACTCTCTGCTGATCAATGTGTTCTATAAATATTTAATTCAGCAATGGATTGACTTTTCTCATGAGACTTTATCTTCATGTTTGTTTCATGTACTTGATTTTTACTTTGCATTTGACTTACATTCTTCCTTGCAATTTTCATTCAACTGTATCTGTGGAAATTGCACACAAGCATTTTTGAAGGCTACAAAAATAAGGATCTCATATAACCAGATTCACATGGAGGAGAGTAAAATTATCTAAGCATATTTTGCCATCTAAAGTCAAGAAACATTGCCTGTTGCTTAGTGAACTGATCATTCACTGGGAAATGGAAAAGTAGTAAAGGGTTTTTTCCCATACAAACAATGAATATTAGAAGTGTAAGAGGATAAGATTTGCTCATTTTAAAATGCATTGATCAGAAACAAATTATTTATTACTTGAACTACTTGAGTAACTTGAGAAAAAAACAAATCTCAATTTTTATAAAATTACTCTGTACAAAGATGGTTTACTGTGTTGATGAAACTCAGACATGCTTAGCACATCACAACTTCAGTAGTCATTCCTTAAAGTTTCAGGTGCAAGCAAATACTTCTCAGTACCTTAACTCAATCATTTTTATCAACTTTTAGGCATTAATATGCATATTGCTAATTTTGCGAATGTTTCTAATTCAAGAAAAACAACTGAAATGTTTGGAGTGTCCTGACTTGTACTGAGAATGATTCCCAAGATATCTGAAGTCCACTGAAGTACTCTTGGTTCAGCAGGCAGAATGGACTCCTGTGCTGACACAAAGATTTTAACACTTTTTTTCATATGAAATAACAGCAAAATTCTCAGAGGAATTTTGCAGGGCCCAAGGCTGGGTGGCTTTGGTCCAGCACTAAATCATTTTCAGTGGCAACAGACTGCAGAGACCTTTTGATGAGTTATGGCCAAGGTCCTCAGAATTCCTGAGTTCTCCCCAGCTGCTGGTGCTACAGGAGACTGTGAGAATTTGACAAAGGTCTGTACGGTGGCATTTTGTTGTGTGTTTTTCATGTTGTAAGAATGAGAAAAGCACCTGCCTCTTACAAGAAGGAGTTTTTTTGCAATGTCTAAGTCACTGTTAGTGGAAGCCCCTTATCTAAATGTGCTGTGCCAGCCCATAGGCTGCCCCCAGAGCACAGAATCCAACCAGACTGTGAAGGAATAGAATCTGCAAGTCTCCCCTTTTAAGCCTTCCTCCAAACATACATGGAAATACAGCAACCAGCTGGGCCACAGTTATTTGTGCTGCCTGACAGAACCACCTTGGACAGGGCCTGTCACTGCTCTTGTTCCTCAGCCAAGCACGGACTGTTTTCAGACACCCTGTGCTCACTATAAAGGTTTTCAGCTTGCTTTTCCCCATAGTTCCAAGAGCTGAGCCACGCTGTGCAGCTCTCATTTCTGGGGTGGGATGGACAGGTGGCATCAGCCCACACTTCTCTTCAGCACAGGTACCACTGATGTTAAGCACAAGCCTTGCACAGCACAGGCAGTGTGCTCATCTCGCTCCAGGGACTCCCCTTTGCAGCACACACAAATACCTGGCTCATGCCCATCTTCTGCAGGAAGAACTGCAGCTTGATTAAAAATGGCAAGGTGGTACATTTGCAGTCCAAGGGGAAACTATACCCAGGCTATTGGAGCAGCAGGTAGCTTTTACTTTTACCTATGGATGTAGACATGAGAAGAATGTTTGGAAGCCTCTGAAAAGGAGCTGGGGTCTCTGGGAGGTGGCCATCTAAGAGCTTTTGCAAGGATGGATTTTACATGACTTCCAAGCTGTGCATGGTCCATGCACACACGCGGTCAGCCTGGGAGAGGGCAGCCCAGCAATGATTCACCCTGGGGAGGAAATGAGCATTGCTGTCTCTCTCTCCCCTCTTCACTGCCATGTGCCTTGTTTTCCCCACTTTTCTTCATGTGATTTGGAATAAAGAGTTTGGACAAAGTAAAAGTCAAAAAGGTCTTTATTTTTCAGCATGCTCCATAAGATTTAAAAGGATTCTGTGCTGAGGCAGAATAGCTGTTCTTTGTTTAAAATGCTGAAACTGGCATCTACAAATTAAGACAAACTATGTGCAATAGTGTGAGTGCTGCAAGCTTAACACCAAAACTAGAGGGAAGATGAGTTCAATTAATTCACTTAGGAACAAAAGGATTGTCTTTAGGACACTAGTTTCCAAAACTAGTGGGGATGAAGTCAGGAAAAACCAAATGGAAATACTATTGGCAACCTGGCAGTGGCCCTGCAAGTTGGGAGAGTGGCTGTTTAAAGAGGAAAATCTGAACTCTCCTATGGCTTCTGCTGCTGCCTTGTACCAGGAGGAGTTCACCTCCTGCAGAGCCCAGGGGATTCACACTGCACAGCACAGGGAGAAACAGCTCCTGGGTGCTTCCACTTAAACTCATTTCCAAATTTCTATGAGCTCCTGGCATTTTAAACTTACCTATTAAACAGTTTCACACTTCTTTAAACTAGATTAGGCTATTTTTTAAGCCCTTATCAATGAAACTAATGCAGGTTTTGCATATAAGAAAATCTACCATCTAGAACTTTGTGTCCTTCTCATTCACATTCCACTTTAAACCATGATATCCATGAATGCATTGAATTTACCAAATGATAAATAATTTTAGAAGCTATAATATTTCTCAGTGTATCATTAAAAAATGTCTCTGACCCAAACAGATTATTTACTATATTTTAGGGAACTTGCATTTTTATAAAAACATCTTAGTTTCACGGTTAACTTCAAGTTAAAACTAGATTAATAAAACCTTTGCTATTCTGTGTATCAAAAATACATGGCCCAAAAAGTGAAAAAAATATACATAAAGTGCAATGCAGAGCAAATTAAAGCTCTGTAATTTTACACTGAAGTGAAAGAAGAAATTCTCGGCTTCTAAAAATAATAATTCAGAAAAAATGTTTTTTAAAAAAGAATTTGAACTTACTTTATATTCTCTGAAACAAGATTTGATAGGAAACAAAGGAAGAACAATGTATGCAGGCAGGTATTTCCCTTTTTTTGAAGCAAGAAAAACTGGATATAATACTGCAGTCTTCTGCAAGCAGAATGTTTTAGAAGTCCCTACTGATAGAAAAACTAGGCAATTGGGTTTATAGTTAATTCAGAAAAAATGTTTTTTAAAAAAGAATTTGAACTTACTTTATATTCTCTGAAACAAGATTTGATAGGAAACAAAGGAAGAACAATGTATGCAGGCAGGTATTTCCCTTTTGTGACTGAAGCAAGAAAAAAGGATGTGTGGATATAGATACTGCAGTCTTCTGCAAGCAGAATGTTTTAGAAGTCCCTTACTCATAAAAACTAGACAATTGGGTTTTTAGTTTCCTACAGCTGTTTACCCTGTGCTAAATTTACCCCCTTCTGTGATGGAAACACTTTTACATGAGACAGCATGAACAGCAAAAGACAAGAAAACATGCTTGCTGTTTCAGAGAGTTAAAAAACCCCACAGTGCAACTGATGCTGATGATCCTCTTTCTCCAGTTACCTGATGATCCTTTACCTCTTGCCCAGCATTCCCATCACTATTAAACTGAAGCTGTAATAAAAAGAGGCTGAAACTCTGCACTAGCAAAGCAGCTGAGGATCACTCCTAGTTGTTACCATGTCTGGGTAAGAAGTAGACCCTGGTTCTCTGTAGTCCAGAGATTTAGAGGTCATGACTTCCCAGCCCCTTGCCTGAGATTACTGTGAATAATTCCAGACTGGTTCCATGGAGGAGCAGGATCCAGTAATGTTTTTCACATCCCTTAACTCCTCCAATATCTGCTTAGCAAAATCATGGTGCAGTTAAAATGCAGTCTTAAGATGCATTGGACATACAGTTATTGATCTAATTCCTCTCTTTTCCCCCATATATTTAATTTCATACCAAAATCAATGCCACCAGCCATAGGTGGAGCTCTCCTGAATTTAATGCTGTAGGGGTGTGCAAGTTCAGGTCCTTAATGAGACTCCAGACAAGACAGAGTGGGATAAAGGCAGCATTACCATGCCTGCCCCATGACAGAGCAGGGCACAGACCCAGCAGGCCATAAGCTATCTAGCATTTTATACAGACCTACACTTACAGGACTGGCTCAAGCCAGCATAACTCAGGAAACTTCTCTCTAGAAATGTCTCTGCTGAGAGTAGGAAAAGCCTTTTCAACAGCAGCACAAGCTTATATTACATCTTGACCTGCTGTGGAACTACAGCCTGATGCAGGATGCAGAGGTCTAAATCTAAAATAATACCCCCAAACTCTATGACTGACCAAGATCATGTCTGGCTCTTTGCAAATGCAGCAGTGGATGGTGCTGTGTTAGAAATGCCAAAGGCAAGCGATGGGGCAATGTCCCCTTTACAAAGGTCTACCAATGAAACACTAACTTAGGTAGTCTATGAGTTGGGAAAGAGTTGGGAAAGAGCTGGAAAGAGCCTCCTTTACTGGGGGTCCAACTTGGTTTAGGGCTCAGTGCTGGGTTCCAGCAAATGTTTGTGAAAAACTTGGTTAAGGTTCCAGGGCTCTGTGAGAGCCCCCACGGGAGCTGCAGCATGGCTCTGGAAGGAGGGATACAACCACAGTTGATTCAAAGTCTGACAATGCTGGGACTCATTCAGCAACTTTCTGTAACATAAAAGCTATCCCACAGTTTTATTTTAATAGCCAAAAAAGAGATTCTTTCTCTTCAAAAGAGTGTTCTGTACTATGAACATGTCATGAATGCACGTGGATAACCAACCTCCCCCAAGCTGGACACAGCAAAGGCAGCACTGGAGCCAACAGCACAGGGACTGTGGGGTGGTGACTCCTTTCTCAAGGGGCTGGCTATCCTGGATCCCATACTGAGAAACCCCCTTCTCCCTGGGGCTGGTGTCAGCAGGATAGATTACAGGCTAACAACTCAATCTGTCACCAGGTAACACATCCAGAGTGCTGCCACTTTGGTATTAGTAGAAACTCTTCCAAGAGCCCTGCACATGTGCAGAGGTATCCGCTGTATCCATCCCTCTCACAAAGCTGAATGCACAATCAAGCCCTCAGAAAGGGAGATTCATAATTTCACACTCCCAATCCCAGTGGAAAGTACACAGAGGAAAACCCACCTGCCTTTGTTGTACGAGCATTACCTGTGTGAACAGCCCTGGTCAATGAAGTTATTCATGGGGATAACTGAACTCTCCTGAGAAAACCTGTCCTGCTGTGAGGGCTCAGCTTGTTACTATGTGATCTGCATTCTGCTCTTAATTGTGTAATTAGACTTTTAACCAGACTTGTAATTCACAAAAAAGACCCCAAAACACCAAAAATCAACCACAGAACTTCTGTAATTGACTGCTTAAGACTAGTTTCCTTCTACTGGGATCCAATTCTGAGCAATTTTTTCAGGTTTTGTCTGACTGGTTCAAGCCCCTTTGACTACTGTCTCTGCATTTGTACTTTGGCCCTTTGTTACAATTCTGTCAAACAGGGACAGAACCAAACAGTCTCTGTTCAATAGACCTGATTATTTCTGTCCTTCAGTTAATTCTGGACTCATAGCACAAGACAAAAACAGTCAGAGAGATGGGAAGATGATCTGTATTTCATTATTTATCAGCAAAAAAATCCCCAAACAGGGGTGAGATAGCCAGATACACTCTACATGGCAGCCTGTATTCCATCAACCCTGCAGTGCAGATGGAGAGAAGAAATATGTGAGTGAACTTTTAGTTTGATTGTTCAGATCTTTCTCATGACTGAACAATGAATGCTCAATGCAATCTTTTCCTGTAATCTTCTGCTTGCATGAAGTCTATTTAATCTGGAGGAGATTGTGTTGCATGATCTCATTCAGACTGTACAGTATCATGAAGAACTCAATTTCAAAAGTTATTTCAAAATTATACCATTCAAGCCAAACACTGGTCAATTTAGGAATGTTTTCACCATCAGAATACAAAAAAACCCCAAAACTTTGAGAAAATGCAAGAGACAAATCAAGGGCAATTTCAGACTAAACTATCTCTGTAACCAAGAGAAGTAGATTTTTTTTTCTCTCAATAATCCAGAATTTGTATGGCTTTGTAAAGGTGTTTTAGTTTACTTTTGTCATGGAAAATAACATATCACTAGTCTATGTGATTTACAATTTCTCCCTCCTCCTTTTGGCTCTTAGGATTTTCCAAATCCTGTTTCATAATGTATAACAAGCAGTTATAAAATCATACCAACATTATAATTTCAGAGAGGTATTAAGATCCCAGTGCTATAAAAATTCATTTTCAGAGAGTGCATGCTTGCAGTGATGTACAAACACACATCACTTGTTTACCTAATTTAGCCCTTTGTAAGTATTGCACCTGGTTAATAAGGCTACTGTCTATTTTCTTCTAACACTAAAAATTACACATAGGCAACATCATTTGTGGCTTAAAAACATTGTATTCCTAAAGTTTTTAGGTAAACTCATTTATTTCCTTGCATACTCAGAGCTCCTATGCCTCCAGTTGCCTGGAGGAGTGTTGAGTGTACAAGAAATACAGATGGAACAAGAAATTTATTTAATGTGACCTGCTTATTATCATGTATTTTTTTCAGTGAGCTCAAGTAGATTTCTTTGAGCTTGATGTCAAATACACACCTTTTACAAACTTAACCAATGCTTTCACATGGTGAAATGTACAGCTGAACTTGTCTCCTTCTCACCTTCCCTTCTGCAATGCAAAAAAACCTAATTAAAAATTCTGTAAATTTGTCTGGTCTTCTAAACACAAGATAAATTGCATAAATCCAGAAAAAGGTAGATTGTCCCACAAAGTGCATATTTCAGACAAAACTATAGGAGTATCTGCTCTTGCCAAGGCCTGATTTCAGAAGAGCTCAAAAATGTGTGCCAAACTTCAGGAGCACGAGGAGTCTCATCAACTAACTCCACAGGTGGAGGTAAACACACACTCGAGTGCTCTGATGAACCCAAGCCTACATTTTGTTCTTGTAATACCAGCAGTTCTGTGTCTGTGCAGTTGTAATTGTAATTACAATGCATTTTTAATTCACTATGTGCTCCCCTTCCCTGAAAAATTTGTTGGCATCACTTTAAGAATTAATTACTACAGTTCAACACTGATACTAAAAATTCTGACACCACGTAAATGCTATTTACATTTGTAGCTCCTAATACTGAGGATGCTGATTTTTGTTCACTTCATTATACACATTTGGGCAGTTGCAAAACAAGAGTGCCTGGACAGAGGAAAAAGAATTGATAGGAAAAAATTATTACAGATCAAACAGGATTTTTCTGTGTAAAAATAAAGCAAAATTGAGAATTTGCAAACTTGTGGATTTCAAAATTCTAGACAGCCCAATTATAAACCTTGGTTTACTGAAGCTGATACCTTTGCAGATATGACAAAAAATATGTGATGACATGTTTTCTTTTAATTTCATGTAGAACTAGCCCTTTGCAAAGTGCAGTACACCACTCTCCAGGATATCATGCTGACATACTGCTTTTTTTGCTTGCTGAAGTCATTTGGTAAGAAATAATTCAATTACAGACAAAGCATGTTTTGACCAAGCAACTTTGTAGACAAGAAGCCCTTATATTTACACTAGATCCTGAAAAGATCTACACAAATGTATAAATTTACATTAAATTAGGTTATGTTTTAAGCTAATTTTCTGTATTTTTATGTAATTTTTTTTAGATTTGGAACTTCCTAAGCTACAGCATTAAGTAAGATCATGTTCATCAATTAGTGCTTTATTCTAATTTTAATAATTCAAGTAGTGACATATTGCTTTTTCCATTCTGCCTAAAATAGAAAAAAAAGTCATTCTCTTAGATATCTTCCATTCAAACAAACTCACATCCTGCCTTTACAGCCCTCTCATGTTCCCTGAGGAAATCTTTTTCAACTGTTTTCTTTCTTCCTGTCTTCTAGAGACAGCTTTTTACAAACATTTCAGTAACTTTTGCTTATCTGGCCATTACCATTAAACATCATATATTAATTGATGCTGGATATCACATACTATGTTAAGGACTCTAGAATCAAACCTGAATCTTTAAGAGGACTGGCAGGCAGTAAATACCAACACTCAAACATTTTAGAATGTTCAAGCCCATCTTTAGTTTTAATTACATAAAGAATTCAGATTTAATGCTGAAAGAGCATTTATATTGCTAAATTTATTTCCCTCAAGGGTATATGAGAGATCTCACATTCAGATTTAAATACGTAAGGAGAAAATTCTAGGTGTCAAAATGTGTCAAAAACTAGCAAACACCAGCTTGTTACTAAATTTATCTATTCTCTTCTCTTTCATCAGCTGAAAAAATTCTTGCTGTGAATGTGAGGACACACCAGAGCAACCTGTACTTTCTTCTGGCTACTGCCATCAGAAACAGGCTGATTTCCCTGTTCCCACTGCTGTTAAAAATGGTCTGTGTGAAGCACAAAGAACGTGATGAGTGCTTTTGTATTGAGGAATAAGCTCAAAAAGTTGCAAGTGGAGACACACACCTCCTTAAATCCCACATTTGGATAGAACTGAGAGCACAGTCAGTGTGAAAGCACTGTAGTCCAAGATGGAAAGAGCAATTCAAGTGGGCACTCTCAAGTATAGGTGTACATTGGCTGTTAAGATTTTCCAGATGGATGCAAAGAAAGGCTGTTCCCATCTAGCAGACAGAGAGTGTATTTAAATGCTCATTTCTGTCCATGACTTCCTTCTAGGTATTTTCCAAAGGTGCCATAAAACTCTGCTGAAATTGTATTAGAATAAAATCTACACTATGATACCTTATACCTGCCTGGTTATGTACTAGAAAAACCTGACAAACACAGATTAAAGCCCAAACTCCACACTGCTCTCAGTTCTAGTGCTACCACCTCACAGGAAGATTGAATAAAATATAAATATAAGATCAAGATGAGGCTTTACAAATGTTTCCATATCAAAATATTTATAAGAAAAGGTGCAGCACAACTGTCTCCAGCAGATGCCTCTAACTTTGAACCAAGAGAAGGAAGCCTCACTGGCAACCTCCAACATCTCTGCAAATGGCCAGCAAGCCTCTAATTCCATGTCCTGCTTCCAAGATCATGTTTCAACATATTTATAGGCAGCAGAAGAAAGAAATCACTTTGCAGTGCGACACTTACAGTGATTGTCCTGGATTCTCAACAGGGCCATTTTAGCTGGTCCCAGGCCACAGCAAGCAATAGAGAACCACCCCAATGTACTGGATCAGAGTGAATGACAACATGAAATTAGTGCCAAGAACATCTGGGACATTGCATGGTGCTGGAATCTTTTGTGCAGGTTCTACAAGAGCTTTTGGCGAAAGCTTCACCTCCTGTTGTGCTGCCTATCTAGCCATCATTGGGAAAAACAAAAGGGACAAGGAATAAAGATAGCCAATGACTGCAAGGAACTTATAGATAATTAGACAGCTAACATTCATACCAGGCTAAGGATGTGGGAAAAGTAATCTGACAGACAGGCATTCTGCTCAGCTTACTCACACAAGCAGGGCTGACCTGCCAACAGGTACATGCTAGGTGATGACTGGTGTTGGTTAAAAGTGTAAACTTGCAAATTGGAACAGAAGTTTTACTCACTTTGCATCTTGTATATCCTGTTGTGTTTGTGCAAGGCACTAGAGAATCAGGCACATTGTTTTGTGTGGAAACCCTTTTATGACTAAGATGATCTGAGTTTTAATGTTCAATAGCTTCATAGAGGAGCAGCTGGAGCACAGTCAATATTAAAAATTGCCATTAAAATTTCCCACTTCTAAAATTATCTTGTTTTCCAGACCTTTTGGGGAATGGGGTGAATGGGAAATTGGGAAATAGCTTTAACAACAAAATATTTTTCTTTTCCTAAAGAAAAATATTTGGGATTAGTATGATTGATCTCCACTCTGATACTGATGCTGGCAATTTTTGTTACCAACATCAATAATATTAAGAATAAAACAGATCCTTAAATTTTTATATCAAGTTCTAGTTCTTGACATAGATGAACCCCCATCCAGTTCCCTGTAGCACACAGACACTGCATGATGTGTTCAAGACATTCCTTCTGACTTGTCTGGGGGCTCAGAGACAATGACCTACCTCCCACAGAGAAACCAAAAACTGGAACTGTCATCACATGTACTGATGACCATAAATGACCACAGCACTCAGGCTAGCTCCCCCTCAGGAGAACAAAGAAATCTGACTGGTTTGGACTGATCAGTGCAGAAGTGTGAGATAAATCAGGTGTTAGGAGGACAGCGACACAGCCCAAAGCAACCCAGAAGCAAGAGACTGAAAAATGGAAGCGATTACTCCAGATTCTGATCAGTACTGCCAGCAGAAGGGAGGCTTAGCTGGCATTTCTGTTCCTGCTGGCTGTGTGAGGATCACAAATGGGATCTCAGCAGATGCTGAGCTGCTCGTGCAACACCAGTTTACTGGAGCTCAGAGCACAAAGTGACTGCAGAACGCTCTGTGCACGGCTGGGCTGTCACCAGCCTTGCCCAGACACAGAACCTCGACAGGTGCCTGCTTAGGAATCAAAATGCCACAGCCAGAAGATCCAAAACTGATTTAATACAAACCACTGATTAAAGCTTGAGTAAAAATACTGGTAATTTAGCTTTGTCCTGCAGGATTTATCAATACCTTCTGACTCATTAACAGCAACTTTCTCTCCAACTTTGATGGTTTGTGGCTTTAGTCCTTTATGTAATCCATATTCAATTTGTACCAGAGAGCAATCTGGTCTGGCAACAAAACCATTCTTCTGTGCAGAAATTTATAAAGAATAATCTTATTACAATAATTCCTAAAGTGCCCTTGGGAAAGTTGCTCACAATGCCATGACATTATAGAAACAACATACAATCTGATACATTATTTAAAAAAAAATCCTCCAAAGCAAAAAGGAGGTGAACAACAAATATATAGGCAAATACTGTTAGTCCACCAAGAGTTGAATTATGGAATGCTTTATAGTATTGGAGTGCCTTTAAAATGGGAGGTGGGGAACAAATTGGCAGGAGTATCTTGGGAAAGTCCCAAATTTTTTAAGTTTTATCAAAGTAAGTACACCATCAGCAAACCCAGTGTTTGAAGATTAAATGTCTATGAATTACCATGAGGTATTTAACCATGGAAATTGAAAAAATACAACATGTAAAGAAAATCCATGTTTTACTAAGAGGAAAGAAGACAATACAGTGTCTATGTATATCCACTGACCCTTAGTGTCTTTTTTTTCTATTTGTAAAGAAAACAATCTTTCTCTTCCCTGTTAACTTCAGATTTTATATACACATATAAAACTATATAATATATATAGTTTTACATGTATATACACACACACATACAAAAACACTCATACACACTCACATGTATATATATCTCAGGGTCTTACTGGATTTCAGAGTCTGTTTTTCTTTTTTTTTGTGACTTAGAAAACACAACTGGGCAAAAAATCAAGTCATTACATGCAGGCAAGCGTATCTTGCCACTTGTGCATGTAAATTACACAATTTGTAAATAACTGCAGAAATAGCGTGCTCAAATTAGGCACCTGATTGCCCAATTAACTTGTTCCCAGAAAATCAGATGATAACCTTCAGTAGCTCCTATTATAGATTCTGCTTTTCACTGCTACCCTATGGAATCCACAGTGTATATTCCAAAGAACTGCATTGTTATTTTGTGCTTTTACACAGATACAAGCAGCGCTGCACACTTAATAAAGCTATCAAGTGAACTTTGGACCAGATTTTAGAAAGTTGTTTAGATATTTAAAAGTCCTCTTATGAGAATGAGCCAGCTTAGACAAAAAAAAAAAAAAAATTGGTCTAATTTCAACTGGTTCAAATGCTATGAAAAAAATAACCCAGGCATTTGTGGCCCTTCAGCTGCTATTAATAGGCAAAGTTTTGCTTCTGTGTCTTTGATTTTCTTTAAGGTGTATAAGTATTATTTCACCATATACATTCACTTCCTAGTAAATCCTTCCTTTATTTTGCATTTTGAAATAATCATTAATTAACAGTAATTTCATACAAGTGGACACAGAACACCAGGCTGCCACACTCCAGTGTATACTTCCTAATGGACAGAGAAACTGAAATACCCAAATCAAGCCAAGTACTGCAAACAGAGAAACTCATTAAATCATCTATGAAAATGATTTAAGAAATTATCTTTTACCACAAATATGTTGCTCCTTTGCTGTTGTACTTCTTTTTCTGACATGATGTTGTGGAAAGAAGGTATTTTCTTTTCTCTACCAATTTTTTGCATCAAATAAATCTTAGTAACTTTAAAAGAAAAAAGCTGAATGAACCATTATCTTAGAAACAATCTCTGAAATAAGAGAAAAGGAAGCAAAAGCAGAACTGCTGGGCTGGATCGGTTCCCTGAATTAGGTATTACATATAATCCTCGTGGCTGCATTTACCAGCTCTTCACAGGCCTCCTGCAGCAACAGCTGTGGTGGTCCAACTGTTCATCCCCCCTCAGAAAGGGGAGAGTAATAAGAAAAGCTACTGGAGCCCCCTTATATCCTTGTGGGTTTCAATCAAGCATCACTGTATTTCTTCCCTCAGACTTCTCGAGACAGTATCTGCTGGTGACTTGCCATTGCTGCTTTTCTTCCTCTAGAGGATCAAAATCCAATTTGGTACTTAAATTACTTTGTTCCACTCCACTGGTTTGTGCCTCTTTTAAAAAACTTCCAGGAGTGCTGCTTGTCCTTCTTGCAAAATCAGCTTTGCTTTTCTCCTATAAACAATCAAATGAAAATCCCAACTCTTCCCCACGTGCCCTTTTCAAAAATATAATCATGATCATTTGTATCAGGAGAATTATTTAGCAGTCTCCAGTCTTAGTACAGCTTTTGTTGAGAAAACTGTAGCTTATGTGACTCTGAAGTGTTTATTAGAAAGCTTTCAAAAAGAGATCTTCCTTTCAGGAAAAGAAAAATTGTTCAGTTTAGCAAATACAGATGTTCACAGCAGAAAGACTGAAATGGTTAAAAATGATCCTAGGGAGCAAGCAGCTCACAGAGTTAGCAAAATAATTAACATTTTCCTTTCTTTTACAGAAGAACACTAATAGCTGCTCTGGTTCCCACACTTACTGAGACAGATTTTGTTGTGTGGTCTTGGATTTGCCTTTTTTTTTTTTTCTCTATTGCTCCACACAGGTTTTAATTAGTGCTTCTCCTTGGCTACAAGTGCTTCATTTTGAAATACAAAGGTCTTAAAAAAAAACCAAAACGAAACAAAAACCAAAACAAACAAACAAAAATAACCACCCCAAAAAACCAAACCCCCCACACCACATCACTGGAGGGGAAAATGGGAAGCGATACAGCGCAGCTGCAGCAATCTGCTTCTGCTGTTGTCCTCCCCCTCCCCAAATCCTCTGCATAATTTCAATGGTTAGTCGATGAACCTTTGGCAGGCCTTCTTCCATCGGCAGGCAGTGCACCACATATCTCTGTTCTCCATCCCATAGACCTTCCGACACTTTTTCCCCTCCCCTCTAGGCTTCCTGTCAGAGAGAAAGGGAAGCTTGTTAACCAGATGCTTTTGTAGTTTTGCTTTTCACCCTAAGACCAGGACAACAAACTCAATGGAGTGCAGGAGGCAGAGAGCCCCTGGCCTTTCATGGGGCTTGGGCTGCTTTCATTCCAGCTGGGAGCTGATGAAGTGACAGACATATGTATGGCTGTGACTCCATCACTCTCAGGGACCAGGCCTTCTCCTTGCCTGGCTTCCACAGCTTCTGCAGCAACTGCTGAGCCTGCTCCTCTGCTCCTGGGATGATCCCAGGAACATACTGCCCTGACTTTAACCAGCAACTAAGCCTGGACTTGGTCAATTATACTTTAGCCACATGAAATGCCAAGCTGTAATGGGCAGCCATAGCTGTTCCACAATACAGGCCAGGCCATGTCAGGCTAAAGTGCTGCAGAGCTGTGGTAAAATATTTGGAATAGCTCAGAGCAGCAGACTTTGACCATCAATAGGTATCAGCTATGCCAAAGCAGAGAAAAGCTACCACCAGCTCCTAACCTTGCTGGTCCTTCCTGCAGTTTGCTCTGAGCTCATTGACTGAAAAACCACAAAGTGAGTGGGAAGTTTTAACCCTTGCTCTCACTCGCAGCACACTCTTGTGTGCACCCTCTCCGTGGTGCCCAAAGCCAGTAAGGTGCGCAGCACCTGTTTTTAAAGCTGTAACAATTGTCCTGTTTTCCATCTTACAACCACACTCGAAAGATCACAAGTTTAGAAAATGATCCAAGTAACTGTTAAAATGGATTTTTTAATTCAACACACGCAAGACAGCAAACCTGAGGAGCAATGCTTTACCAAGCAATCCAATGTTCACTACTGCACTGCCACCTGTCCCAGAATCTTTAAATAAAGTAACTGTACCAACAGTTTAATACCTGTTTTACATGTTGCATGGCACACATGGGATTCCTTTCTTGCATACCCACATATTTTCTGATTACTGAACATTAATTAATGGGCACAATCCATTAATTGGGAAGATCCCAAGTTTGGTTTGTAGCATATGCAATGATCTGAGAGTCATGAAGAAAATGAAAAGCATGAAATCTTCTTTTTGCCTCATTTTAGAGTACAGTCACCTTTAGGACTGTGAGAAATAAGGAGTTTCTTTACTGTAAGAAATATAGCATTACAGTCTGATTTTTTAATCTAACTTTTCGAATACTTTAAAAGTAGATTCTGGTCAAATATCAGTTAAATTTAGCAGTAATGAATGCAGCTTATGTCTAGGAAGACAAGGCATAAAAAGATTTGCCTTAATCTAATTTATTGTAAGACAAGGCTTCTTACAGTTCAATCGAAGCCAAATGCCATTCTGACTGAATGGTGATAAACACATAAGACAGTCCAGCCTTTCAGGGAAAAGTGCAAAATCAGACAGTGCAGCTGAACTTTACCTTTGATGGTAGTTAAAAGAAAAATAGGTTCTGAACGCTTACTTTGAAGAGCTTTAGCAAGAACCTGCCTGACAAGTGCAATCAGGGTTGGTGGTGGGCTTTTTCTGATCCTCTGGCCACTGACAACTTATTTACAGAATACCCTCCAGGTTGTGAGGCTGCAGTGTCAGCAGGAGCTAACGGTCCCATACCTCAAGCCAAATGCTACTCGAGGCGGTGATGAAAGAACTGTGTGGGTCTGTTTCTGCTCTCCACTCCCTGCAGCACGATTATGGGTTGGTGAGACCTGTCAATACAGACAAAAAAGCTGCTTACAAAGAACATACACATATGAATGCAGTATAAGTAATTTTTCCAAGAAAATGCAAATTATGCTGCATGGTGGCAAGGATACCCAGGAAAGGTCACTATATAACATACAAACATAATTAAGTGAAAAGTTAATTTAGCATTAGGTACATTACATTAGCTTTTCTTTGTCTCCCTGTATTTCCAGTCACCCTCCTAGAGCAATCCAAAATACAGATCAGCATCACTGAAGGTTTTGGAAAAGACAAGAAACACATTCATTCTTATTTAAAAACTCTGAATAGCTCTTATGAAAACCTTCTCCAATTTAAGCAAAGAAAATAACTGGAAAAATAAACTCTGTCCTGTGCTGAGATCAATACAAAAAATCTCCTATGAAAAAAGGGATTTTACTTGTTGCTCCTGTCTGTCACTTGGCACTCTTTGTGGACAGCCACCCTTGGAGAAGAGGGTTTGCTGAAGAGCACTTCCAGCGGGGCCCCTCGAGGTTTAACAGGCAGGGAGCACAATGCAGCCTTCCCATCAAAGTTGCTAACAAGATGTATCTCCTTACCCCACACAGTAAACCTTCTCAGCAGGTGTCCTCTCTGTGAATGTTTCCAAGGGAAGGGTGTAGTTTGGTCTTCTGAGACTTTCCAAAGAAGTCTCCTGCATGAGCATGGGGCTTGGCAACATCATTCAAGTGATCACATGGCATAAAGCTCAGCCTTAAATAATATCTGAATTATTTTACTATGGTCTTATTTTGCTCCTGTATGAAGGTCACAACCACTTTACATCTAAAATACCAGAAAAAAAATTTGAACACTCTTTTTTTTTTGTTGTATATTGAATGCAGCATCTAGAGCACAGAAAGCCTCCTGCTGCCAGGAACTGCAGATATGGTCATAGTTCTCTGCACTGCTATGACTTTTCCCTCCTGCCCTTTTCAAGTTTTACAATATCTGGCAGAGAGTGAACTGACTGACCTCACTTGAAGAGAATTACTGTTATGTGCTTTGATTTTTGATACAAAGTCTATTTTAAAGCTACTCCATAGCAGCAAAAAACTAATGCTTGTAATTGAGTGCAGACACTTTCAACTTTTACTCTTGGATAGTAGCAAGAGAAATTTTTGATTTAACTGTGTATGTGGTTTACACTCGGAACAAACTTAGACCATTACTGATATACAAAATATACCTGCAAAACTTGGAAGAAATTTCTTCTCTCTCTGCCAGCTTACCATGTTTTGTACATCCAAAGACCACATTAGCTCCTTTCGTAATATCCCTCCAGAATACTAAGGGAAGCTTGTTCCCTGCTACTTTTTTTCCAAATTTTTATCAACCACTTTCCTTGCTTTACCTAAGAATGGTTGAAACACTGAAGATAAAATGCAAAGCAATAGCACTTTTGTAGTATTTGGCATTCACCAGATACTGTACAGTCTTCCAGTCATTAGCAGTAACCAGAGATCTCCAGTCATTGTGCTAGGGTTCAGAAACATTTTAAAAACCAGAAATTATTCTATGCCTACTACTAGTAACTAACACTCAATGTATTAACTGCTTGTCATTGAACAGAAGAGTACTTGGATGGCCTCCTATGCTATAAGCAATTATCTTGCTTACTTCCAAAGAGAGATCAGCCTGGAGCAGTAATTGCAGCATGCAGACTCCTCCCTTGCACTCTCCTGAGAGGGTCTCTGCATGATGTTTCCACAGACTGGCACACCGAGGCAGCTACACAGCACTGAAGCTGAGCTGTAGTGTATTTTGACAGGCTCTGCAGCAGGTCTAACCAATATCAGTCAGCTGCTCTCTGTAGGGAACACTAAGAGCAGAGTAAGAG
This sequence comes from Emberiza elegans, assembly GCA_024865655.1. Taxonomy (NCBI): domain Eukaryota; kingdom Metazoa; phylum Chordata; class Aves; order Passeriformes; family Fringillidae; genus Emberiza; species Emberiza elegans. The sequence goes on along the minus strand of JALJVW010000175.1, from coordinate 42,240,957 downwards.
CAAGCCCTGAGAAGGCAATTCTTGCCCTTGGAGGCTTTTCATGTCTGAAGCACTGTCTAAGGCAGAGTGAAATAATGCTGTTTGCTTGAAGCAATGACATGGAGTTTCCAGTTACAACTCCTGGGGGGAAACTGTGGTTACAGAGAAGATTTGTGACCTGCAAACATCAGATTATCAAAGATCTTGCCTGTTCAACTTTTTGGGTCTTACAGCAGGCAGATGTAAGTAAGTATCAGATGGTGGAGATCATATTGACATTCAGGAAGACTTTTACCATACATTACATAGAAGTGGAAGTACATGATCATTATGTTAAGTCCTCTAGTACCAGGACATATTGACTTCACCATGGCTCATTCCATTTACATAATTTAATTCACTCTCCTCATGCATCCCTAGGGTGTGGCTGATTTATTCTCCTAATTCAGCCTCCATTGGTAGAACAACCAGTCTGTCCTTTCTGCTTCATGCAAAGAACAATACCTCACAGTGGCTCATGATTGTTCCAACATTCACCTTTCACCTGCAAAGTTATCTAAGAAAATGCTATTAAAAAGTGTATTTCCCATCTGCCTTGGAATCTAACCTGTGCATGATTCAGAGCACAAAGGGCTTTGGAGGTTCCCCTAATTACAGAACCACAGAATAACCTGAGTTGGAAGGGACTCACAAGGATCATTGAGTCCAACTCCTGGCCCTGCAAAGAACATCCCCAAGAGTCACACCATGACACCATGACCAGTACCTGACAGCACTGTCCAAACACTTCTTGAACTTCGGCAGCTGCTGCTGTGACCACTTCCCTGGGGAGCCTATTCAGTGCCCAAACACCCTCTGGGGGAAGAATCTTCTTCTAATATCCAACCTAAACCTCCTCTGACACAACCTCAGACCATTCCCTGGGATGCTGTCCCTGGTCACCGCAGGGTAGAGATCAGTACCTGCCCCTCCTCTTCCCCTTACAAGAAGTTGCAGATTGCAATGAGGTCTCTCCTCAGTCTTCTCCAGGATGAACAGACCAAGTGACCTTGGCCACCTTTCCTCCCTTATGACTACAAGATGTCTAAATAAATGCCTGTGTTTAGATGTTGTGAACACTCCTGAGCCTAGAGCAGCCACATACTGAGCCCAGCTGATTCAGCAGCATGTATGGGTTGTTTTGAAGTGCTCAGTTACTTGCTCATTAGTACACCCATATTCACAAAGGCCTTTCAGTGCTGTTCTGCTAAAGACTTTCTGAAAATAAGGACTTAATGCAACTCATGGTGCTTGAACACCCCAGCTCCCAGGACAGAAAGCAGGAAGTGCTCAATGTCATTGAAATTCAATGTCCACAGGAATGAAAGGGTGAAACAGTATGTGTCAAAAAATAAATGTGAAAGGAGACTATATTGAAAATATGTATACCTATGCACTTTTTCAAATCTCTGCCTAGCCTGTTCCTATTCAGTGGTTTATCCAGGCCAGAAAAGTATTACAAAGCCATTTTAGGAAACTGCTTGCTTAAATATTAAGGGTCAGGCAAAAAGTAATGGTTTGGACTTACTCTCTGAGATTCCCTTGGGTGCTACAGATTTGTGTTTCATCTCAGGGACCGTGTATGTCACAATTGTGTGAGTTTGCTATGCTGGCTCTGTCACATAGTCTGGCCTTAAATAAACCCCATCAGAAAAGGAGAAAGTCTGAATGTAGGTGAAGTACCTACAATCAGTGTAAGGGTGGGAACTGGCAGACCCCTAATTTTGTACAGCAATATCTAATTGACTTTGAAACAGAAATAAAACTTTAATTTAATATACAGGTATTTAACATAAATTTGCATTTGTACTGTCACTTACTGCACGTAATTTTTCACTGCAGGCAAGCCTTTGTAATTCATAAATGATCACACTGATGACAAAGTAATCAAATGTGTGCAAACCGGGAAGATTTTTTTCTTATTATTATTATTTTTTTCTTTGTTAAACAGCCTTATAAATGTTGTTAGAGCTATAATGGCAGTTCAAACAGTTCCCTGAGCAGTTTATAATTCTGCATCACTGCTTCCCCAGGCTTTTGTATTGGGATTACTTTCAAATTGTACTTAAATCATTGCCATCTCCAACAAATTCTGAGAAAGTGATTTAGCATTTCTTAAATTCTATTGAGAACTCTCCACTCCACAGCCACAGATCAGTGTTGTTGCCTGAACAAGTAAACTCAGCGCATACGTGTCTAATCCTGCCCTATTAAGTGTCTGATTTACAATGTGACTAATTGCATTTTTAGATTCCCAACACTCCTGGCACCAGTTTCTGCTACTTCACAAAAGGAGCCAGTTTCATAATTACTCCATATCAACCCCATTGTTGGGAAATCAAATTCTCAGGGAACTCTGTGGATAGCACACTCTGTCAAGGCACTCTTGTTGAAATTGCTGCCAGCATGATGTCTTTCACTGTTAGTTGTTCCTTGATGGAATTTAATAAATATTCATTGGCAGAGTGCAGTGTAATTGATTCAGTCACTTTCATTTTTATCAGCTCTGCAGGATGCCACAGCTTCTGCAGAAAATCTCCAAGATTTGCCAAAGGTTGACAGTAAGAAGCTTTGGAGATTCACTTGGTGAAAAGAAGGGAGGGAAATAGTATCTCTTATCGCCTTGTCTAATATTCACTGTCAGGAGAAAAAAAGCTACACGGCTCTTTGGATGAGCAATGTGCCTTATATAACACATTTTAAAAATTCATAGATTCATAAAGTGTAATATTAAATGAGATGTTATGATATCAAAAAGGTTTATGATTAGAGAATATCAATTTATCACAAAAACAGTGCTTTCCAATAAATGAAGATACTTTACATTAATATTTATTTCTATTAATCATAGAGAAGATTTCCCATTACTCATAAAGAGCGATTTGCATTTACTTTCAGCAGTCCCCACACCAGACACTACAAGCTGAATCCCTTGCAACTCTTCATGAAGGTTTTTCACTCCCTCCACAGTACCACACCTACACTGTGGTGTACTACATGTTTAGAATCATTGCCACTCTGTGTTTAAGCAAATATCACATTTCTACAGTCCTGTTGATGCCTCAGGATTTTAGCATCACTGTTCATAGAATTAGGCCTTGTATGCCAGCTTTTTTGAAGAAAGGGTCAGTGTTGAATTTCCATCTAATACATCCTCATTAAAAAGCTATCAAACTGCAGTATATATTAATAACAAAATGCAATAGATACTGAGCATGTTTTCTGTATAAAACAACATTTTCCTGCTATTAGTAGGGGCTACATACTTGCAGCCTCCTAAAATGGGACTTTGCATTTCATTTTATTGTTTTTCAGCTGTCTTTCAAAAATGCTTCACCTTCAGAGTTCATTTAGGTAACAGACCCACAGCCTAAATCCAACTGGCCTGTTAGCAAAACCATCACCAGGCTGATTTTCCATCTAGTTTTTTAAGAAATCTCTTAGTGGCATAAAAATGAAGCACATAGTGCCAAGCTCTGCATCTACCACAAAGTTCTTTTGTAAGCATATAGTTAAAAAACTATATATACTATAGATTCAATTGTCTGCTTGTAGATACTGATGCAAAAATAAGCTAACTGCACTGATAAACAGAGTTACAAAGGTGTTAAAAACAGCCATGCTGGCTAACGCAGGCACATGTTTAATTTCTTTCCTTTTTGTATCTGCTGTGTCAGATTTAATTACATAATTACACACTGTGAAACAAAGCAAAAAGATCTAACCCCCTTTTTTCTCCCCTTCTTTCCTTTTTTGATGTGCACTTACTGGAATGCCGGTGAAGGTAACGGGAGGCGACTGCCAAGAGATGCTAAAGCTACTGCCATTGGGAGTGAATTTGGCTGACCCTGGAATGTTCACCGGAGGAGTGGCCTGTGTGAAAAGAAAGTATTATTCCAGCAAGAAGAACCATTCCTCTTCCAAAGGATCTTTCATTCCTTGAAATGGTAAATATGTGAGAGATTTTCCAAGGCATAAAAAAATGCCATGGTGACAAGCATTTTACCCTTGTGAGAGGGATAATCATGGATAAGCTAGTAGGGAAGGGATAGAACTATATATATACCAGTGTTCCTGAGCCTTGTTTAGAGAAAGAAGATTCCTCTCAAAAGAATCCACAGAAAACTTTTAAGAGCTAGATCTGTTAAAAAAACAGCCAAAATCAAACGTCACATACAAGTAACTTTTAAAATAATGCCAGCAAGAAGCAAAATCTACTTCACAGATGACCACCTGTTCCACAGTGATAAACAAAGCCATTCTTAAACTCATGGCAATTGTTTTACACAATTTCAGTGTGGACAGCAAGGCTTCCTGGATGGAAATGATTCACAGTAACTGTTGGCCATTTCTCATTTATCAGAAAAATGTTTAGAGTCATCCCAATTAAAACAGTTCTTCCTATTAAGAACAAGGAGCTGTAAATCATCCTTTGGATTCAAAAAACACCTCTTGAAATACTAAACTGAAGCAAGTATTTGGGCTCATTGAACTCCTCTATTCTTCCCACCTGGGCTGTAATACCCAGTGCTGCTCTGGGGTACAAGGCCAATAACCTGAGCTTAGACTGTTGAGCATTTTTCATCTTGTGCCTTCCCTTTGGTTTTCTCACTGGGTTATGAATTTCCATAAATTCTTCCCTGCCTCTTTTTTAATCCCATTTCATTTTCAGAATCATGAAATTCATAGTTGTGTAGCTACCCTGCCTAGCTCACTTTGACCCTTGAATTTCAAGCTGTCACCACAAGAAAGAACCCTCCTTGGTTTAAACTTACAAAAAATTTGCTAAAATGAGTTTTCACTTCTGTCTTTCAGTTGACAGTACGTGACAATAACACAATACACTCATTTAAGCGGTGTTTGTGTCTAGGGCTGCTGAAATTGTCTCACTGGTTCAGGAAGAGAGTGCTTCCTTGAGCCACCAGGCAGAGAGGAGAGATGACAAACTACACCTGATCGTCCCCATTAAAGATAATCTTACAAGTAAACAAGGGCTGAAGCAATCCCCTACAGCCTTTCCAGGAAAAAGAAGGTGAGACCACCAGATGCCTCTGTGGATGACAGTGATGCTCTGTGGGCTGCCAAGCTGCTGACAGCTCCAAGAAAATCCATACAGACATGCAGAGCAAACATCCACTGAGCTCCATAAAATACAAAAACCTCTCTGAAAGGTGTCAAGAACAATTTGGCAACTTCAGATGGTACCAGTAGTTGTTCAAATGCAAAAGAGTGAATGACCACAGAGCTCCAGACAGAAAGAACTGGAGAGAGCTAGAAGAGCAGTGAGGCAGCACTGCCTCTGCTCAGCATCCCTCAAGGATGGCAGCTCAAACCCAGGGTCAGCTCTGCAACTTTCTCAGGTATTTGAGTAAGACCTGGAAGGGAAATCCTAGGTCCTGAAAGAGCCTGTCTGCAGCTCTTCTGTAGTTAAATTTAAACAGGTACAGGCAATAGTTTTGTAAAGAAACATGAAGTTTAAAACTGACACAATTAGCAGTTGCTTAAAATACCATAGTGTCCAATTCCTTTTTCTCAGTGCCTGAATAACTACCTCAGACATGACCAGACTTAGACAGTCAATCACCTTGTTCACTTGTTTCCAGATGTGCATCTTTGCTCATCAAGCACAGTCCACTTTTTCAGGCTAACACTTTAGTCAATCTTTTCCACAAGGTAAGCAACTACAACATTACAACCAGCTGAAGAATTTCTATACCCCAACTTTAATTTGCTCAGAGACCTCCATCTAATTGACAATCAAGATATATTAACAAATAATTTGCATTTATTTGTGCCAACATTACACTTATATCTGAAATAGCCCATGCTCATCCTCTTCCCCTCATGCCTGTCCTTTCACTTTCTTCCCAGGCAGCAATTCCATCCTCTTCTTGTCCCTTGCTTTGCCTGAGGAATCAGTCCCAGGACTGGAGAGGCTGCCCATGTCCTCTACGCCCTCTTTCTACTTCTTCTGGTTGGAGCCCATCATATCAAATTTTGCTGACCAGAATTCTAATTCAGGATTTCAGCTGAGGTTATATGGGGGTCTTGTATAATGGCATTAAAAACCCCTCTCTCTCCCAGATATTTCTTATCCAAGAGAGCTGACAACTATTTTTCCCCCTTCACAGCTCTGTTGTTGTTGGCTCACAGTCATTCTGTGCTTGATTAATGAACATAGGCTTCCTTCTTACATAATTTTCTAACTACCCTAGTTTATAGCAGAAAAATCTCATTAGTTCCTTAGATGCAGGACTTTGCATGTTCTGACATTTAACTGCATCCAAAACCTATTATTCTTAAGATCACCCAGTCACGTAAGCCTGATCTGTAACTCCCTTCCTGCTGATGTCTCCCAGATTTGTTATCAGTGAAGTTTATTATAGTATTTGTGTATTACTAAAATTATTTAATGAAAGTGAGATCAGGGCCAAGAACAGCTTTTCATTTAACTTCACTAATGACATTCAAAGGCCCTTTCAAAACAACTCACTGCTGTTCTCTGTGACTTTCCAGCTCCTTCTCCCACACTAAATTTAATCTCTTGCTTAACAAATACTGCCTGTATGTTTTAAGATCAAATGCTCTCCTTGAATCCAGAGAGATTTTTCTTTTGTTTCCTGTATTGTTCTAGCATCATCTTTCTCTGGGGCTCCCCCAGTGCAGTTTCCTTCAACTGCTGTACTTTCCAGAATTTCTTCAATTATTTTTCTACATAATTTCTCACCCCTATGATGGGGTCAGGGAAGAGCATCAGAGCTTTCCTCAGTTTCCTCATATCTTTCTCACTACAAGTAGCCTATTTGATGTTCACCAGCCATAAAGGAAATGTCAATTAACAGATCTCTTTAGGATTCTTGAGACCAAACTTTGGGTTCTGTATTTTTCCCCCTTTTTTAAAAGGAATCCTGTGATGAACAATATTCAGCCTCCCTTACACAAGTTCCTTGAGCTGCTCCCAATGAAGCAATTTCCACTTTCTCCTCTGGCTGGTGAGATCTGAATCTCCACCCTGCCTCCTGGCCCTTCTTTCAGGGCAGAAGGGATCTTGGCAGAGGATGTCACTGACCTCTACAGAAGCTGCTTCCTTTGCCAGGACAGCCTGAATGCCTGAGCAGGGACCCTGCCCCCTGCTTCCAGTTAGCAAGCTGTGAACAGTGGGGACTGTGTCACTCCTCACTGATGAAATTAAGCATTGAAACCAGAGCAACCTGAAAAGCCCACGGGGCTCAGGCACTTATAGTCTTGTGTCATGGAATACATCAATTCAAATGCAATTCAAGCACTTTAAACGCTTGAATTGGGATTTCCTTAGCTTTACTCAGAGGCTGCTTGTAAAAAAGGGTTGAGTGGGTCTCCAAACAGCAGGGCAGACTGTCATGACTGCAAATCCCAAATGAAGCAAAACTTGTCATCAGCCTAGACTTGTTGCCTCACTCTCTGAGGCAGGGTTTAAGCTACACTGATAAGCAAGTCTTTCTCCTAGCTGGTTTCATCAGTCCCCAGGCTGGCATGCTACCTGATGCAGCTTCCACCTGCGATGCCAAGCTTCCACCCATGCTTTTTAACAAGCACAGAAGTCTAAAACAAGCCTGTGAATTCTCTACAGCTCCCTCTGACCTTTTAGTAGGTGTGCTCCAAACACACCACAAAAGTTTTATCTGCACAATCCTATGTAGGATAGTTATTGAATCTGATAAATTTAACAGAGTTCTCCAGTGCATACACAGGTCATGGACCACACTACTTCAAAGCCTCTATTTTTCTTTTATCTTATGGTATCCAGACCAAAATATGTCAAGTTTTAGTGCAGTTTTATAATTAATGCTTTCTGTCAAAACTTAGCTGGAATGTTCTAGGACAGCAGTTTTTGCCATTTGGAAAGCATCACCTCCAAAAATAGGAAGGTACCATATTTATTTTTTCATTCTTCCTGCTCTACTTTACAACTGCAAACTGATATCTCACACTGTACAAAAACAGGAAATGAATTGTTCCTGGCATCCTTGAGATCAGTCTTACACTTGTTGACTCTTCAAGCAGAGCTTGTACTTATTCAATAAAAACAAAGCTGAAATGAAGACTCTGGGAAGGATTCAGCTGACTGGATGGGAGTTTTTACAACGCAGGAAACCCTATCTGAGCACATCACTTAGGGTTCTCCTTATGGTCAGTGAAAATTGAACTGAGGTAGGGCAGTGAGATCAACTCTTCTCAACCTGAGGTATGCACCTGTGTGTGGCTGGATAAACAGCACCCCAAAGTCCAATGGCTGCGGCGGGCATGTAAACAAACAAACAATGAGCTCAGAAGAATACATCTCAGTTTAAATAAAAAAAATGCCTTTGACCGCTCTGAAAACCTTTCAGCCCATTAAAAGCCAAACACTGTGCTGTGACATTTCTTTACACATTAGTGAGACGAGTGTAATCCCTGGAGCTCATAGCACTGGTGTTACCTGGTAAGCATGGTCCGTGTGTACGAGGTAGAGGTTGGTAGGAGCTGAGCGGCTCAGAGGTGTCATCACTTTAGTCTCAGTTTTGGCACAGGAAGTTTCAGGACGGATTGTGTCTTGGGTGGGAAAGGAAGGAGGAGATGCTAAAGATGGAGACACTGGGGAAAGACTGCTTAAGCCATCAGCTACTGAGTCCGTGTTGAGCCTGATTTCTGTATAGTAAAAATCCTCCTCTCCATCACTGTAGTCAGACTCTCCTACACGTCTGTATCAAGAGAAAGAAGAAAGAATTGATTGAAAGCAAGAACCCCGAGGTAAATTTTCAGTTCTAGATGCATGAGTGAATATATTCATATTGTCAGTAAATTAACATTTGCAGTTTCAACTCTTCCTACTTTATCTTCATTCCGACTGCAGATAAGGGGAATAGGAAAATCGTCTAAACTGAAGGGAAAAGAAGTAAGAATTACTTTTTTCCCCTCTCTGTGTTATTCTTGACCAATTCTTTTACCTTGGAGTAGATGTTTGACTCCTTCAGATCAAGTATCAGCTTCTCATTTGTAACTATTGTAAAGTTAACAAGAATCTCAACACACTCTGTCTTCGAAAGTCACAGTAAAGATAACAGACACAGGCAAGAGATACTTCACTCATGTTACAGGAAACAATATGTAATCTTATCAGAAGTTACTTAATTATACCAAATCTACTTACAGCTGCCATTCACTGTAACTTTCTGTAACATAATGGAAGAATTTGCTAGAAAACAGTCTCACCATGCAACTCACTCAGACACAGAGAAAGCATTCATATGGGCTGGCTTGCAACAGCCAGGACTTTCTGGTCCTGCTCTCCAGAGGCAGACCTATTGAAGGAGGGCATGTAGGAGGTTTAATTGCCTTAAATTAAAGTTTCATCTGATGTGCATTTGACCACAAGTGCTAACAGTGAACAACCCAGTCAAAGCAGTGGCTCCCAGTAGACTACACGTTATCTTGAAGTCCAAACCAGAAGGTGCTGAGAGAACACATGTCCAGCAGGTTTGAAAGGCTCTATCAGAGGTACCATCCATCAGAATGCAGCCAGACACTCACCTTTCTCTTTCCAGAAAAGTTTCTAGCTCCAGCAAATTCCAGAAAGGTTTTGCTGTTTGTTTCTGCCTCTCCCACACCACAAAGTGGATGTCCCCATAATATAAAGCACAAATTAACATTCCTCACTGCATTTTGAGAGAGATTTTCTGTTTCCCACAGCCTTACTCTTAAGCCCAATGGTATTTGCTGACCTCTTCAAGACCATCCTGAGCTCCAGATCTTTCTTGTGGTGGATTTAATTTCTAAGCTGTGGGTAACACAGATCTACAGAACAGAGATGTATTTTCACCTAACAGGTAAAGACCATGAGTCCCAGCTGTAATTATAAATGAGACAGGTACATCACTCTGTGAATTACATGGGAGAGTTCAGCTGCAAACTACAGCTCTGAAACAAACTTGTCTCCTAAAAGATCAATTTGCTTTTGCTTCTTGTCTAAGTAACATACATGTGTGTCCTGGTTTTGTCTGGCCTGGAGTTAACTTTCTTCCAAGTAGCTGATCCAGAGATGTTTTTTGGATCTAGGATGAGAAGAGTGTTGATAACACACTGGTGTTTTAGTTGATGCTGAGCAGTGCTTACCCTAAAACAAGAACTTTTCTGTTTCCTATGCTCTGCCAGTGAGCAGGAGCACTAGAAGCTGGGAGGAAGCACGGCCAGGACAAAAGGATATTCCATACCATGGGATATCATGCGAGTAAATACACTGGAGGGAGCTAGCTGGGAGGTGCTGATCACTGCTTGGGGACAGGCTGGGCATTGGTCAGCAGGTGGTGAAAAACTGTAATGTGCATCACTCATTTCTCTTCAGCTTTGTTTCTCTCTCTCTCTCTCTCTCCCCTTTCCTTAGAAGTATTAGAGTCATTAGTATTACTGTTATTATTATCATCAGTGTTTTATTTTGTTTAATCCATTAAACTGTTCTCTCAACCCATGAGGTTTACCCTTTATTTCTTTGATTATTCCAGGGAAGAAAGGGGAGAGTGAGTGAACAGCTTTGTGGTACTTTAAACCATGACAACATGCAGCTCAGTTTCCTTTTATTTTCAGGTTTCTTATGTGGTTCGTGGTTTTGGTGTGGCTTTTGGCATTAATTCAACTCAGAACTGGCACATGCACCTGACCTGATGTAAAACAAAGCTGAAAAGTATTCATGCAAGACCCTGAACCTGTCTACCAGAGAGTGTCATCCCAGATGTGATGTGCAGACAGCACATATGATGTAATGGCACTGAACTGTGCAGCTGATAAGGAAGTGCAGTGTAAACTCGAGCTCCATTTGACCTTCTAGCAAAGCTGATAGAATTTCAGGAAAGAAAGTGCCTCGCTGTTGGAATAAGTGCTCATTCACCTTGATGCACTATTCTGCAATTTCCTCAGAAACACAGGGATATGAGACAGAGAAGCCAAGGGCAATCTAGTTCATCTGCCCAGCCAAGGGCTATTGCTCCTCTTTTATACCAGATCCTTTAAAGCCAAAAAGACAGCTCTCTTACCCAAGGTGAATGGTCCGTATGTGTTTCTGAATCCCTGCAGCTGTGCTCAGTACCTTCCCACAGTTCTTCCATAGGCATTTGAACATCACCTTCATGGAGTTCTGAAAATTATGAGTAAAGCAACATTAGTTGTATGGAAGTTGTAGGGATATTAGGAAAAATTTCTTCCCTGAAAGGGTTGTCAAGCATTGGAACAGGTTGCCCAGAGAAATGGCTGAGTCACCAACCCTGGAGATATTTCAAGGACTTGTAGATGTGCTGCCTGGGGACACGGTTTAGTGCTGGACTTGGCAGTGCTGGGTTCAGGGCTGAAAATGTCTTGTGACTCTGTAATTCTGGGAAGGTAGAAAAAACCCCAAACTACCCAAACCAGATAAACAGTTACAAAACCCTGTAAAGACTCAGAGCCTTTGACTCCAAATTCATAATGATCTAATAGTCTCTTATCAAATGTGTCACCCTACTGAATTAAAGAGAATCCAGTGAAAAGCTGCAGTAGCAGCTTGTGACAAGACTTTACTTCTCTCTGTTTATTGGCAACACTTTTCCATTTTTAAGTTTCAGTTCCTCCACTAAGGGAGGTAGATGATATAAAAACTTCCTGTATTTCTTTCAAAAAAACCCTGATGAGGACTTCTTAATCCAAGGCACCTTCTTAAATTAAGGTCTTTCCAAAGCAAGCTCTTGTGAATGTTTCTGCTCATGATATTTGCAGCACAAAAAATATTGTGCCAGAAAAACATAGCTTCTGTTATGTCCATATTTGCCCATGAGCTGGCACAACCTGCTTTTGTTTCACTCAGAAACTGCTGTGGACCTTACTAAGATAAGAAAATGAGAAGTTATCAGTCTGTGTTCAATATTTTAAAAATAGAGGTATAATCTCATTTAAATAGTCTTTTTATATTCTTTAATATAACTTAATTAATCCCCACTGAGTTATCATTGACTTAGAGCACACCCAACAAGGCTATCACTAGACCAATCTTCAACATTTTGAAGACTCAGGAGAAAAGCAGTCTTAAAACAACACAGCTGTTACAAACCCTAAAGATATTTAAAAGCTAATTTTACCTCAAAAAGAAACAGACTTTGTACTGTTTAAATAAAAAGAATTCTAAATAGCTTGTAATTCTTAAAAATAAATTTCTCTATTATTACAGAACACATTATTAACACGAGGAAGAGCATCAAAATACTGTATTACAATTCTATAATTTCTGTTACATATAAGATTAAATTAATATATTCATATAAAACTCAATTAAATAAAAAGCAGGAAAACAAGCACATCCTTAGGGTTAACTACATTTCACTGTGCCTTGAACAAAAGATTACTTGGTGCTTTCTTCAATTTGGACCCTTTGGAACTGCATGGGGTAGATGTTTTCTACCCCATGTCAGTAAATGGTTTTAGCATTTGCTAGAAAGATTATGATTAGAATATAACTTAAAAAAGAATCTCAGTGGATGGGCTTTTTAAAATACAAGTTGATTTTAGTAGCATGTTCTCATAGTTCCCTGCAGTCTAACATCTCCTGTTTTAAAGTATGAATGCTTAGGGCTTTGAGATTTCAGGTACCTCATCATACTGGTTGTATGAAAAACTTCTGCTTTGGAATAAATTGCACATGAATTGCCCGTTTTTTTAATTGATAATACAACTATCAGTCAAACATAGAGAGAACTCTTTCTTTTCGCAGATTAAATATAATCTATCTAGCAATTCTGATCCATACTTTTCTTATTTCCATAATATAATACTAAATCAGCTCAAAACCACACAACCAACCACCAACTATGTCAAAAAGATGAAGGCCATGTTTATAACTGACATCCTAGGAATTCCAATATGACATCATAAACACCACATGCATCTTTATGAGCAGAGAATGGTTTAACATCCATCCCCAGTTTGATGGTAAAATCTGTGGGTTTTTGATTTATTGTCACTGGTAGGACTTTGCAAAAACCCACACACTTTTAACATAATCAAGTGAAAGCTCACTCAGTAGAAATAAAGAATATGCTTACATTTCTTCCATTTCCTTTCCAAAAATTATCTATTCAGGTTTAATGTTCTATTTAAGAAAATAATGGAACGTAAATGGTTTGGTGAGGAATAACTACCTCAGAGGAAACTTTTAAGCAAATAGTAATCACTCTATTTCCAGGTTTACTCCTTCTGACTTTTGCAGCCCTCAAGAAGAAATAACCTGAACATTTTTGTTTCAGCTTCTAAAGGTGCTAACCTGTACTCAGATCAAATACCATGCTGGAACCAGAATAAAGAAAAAACATGAAGGAAAGCAAGTTAATTTATAAAACCAAGTTTGGCATGGAATGTTACTGTTTATCTAAATAAAACATTTGCCATACAAAGCCAAATCCTTGTGACCCAGAAGAGATAGTGTAATAGACCTATGGTGGGTACATAAATAGAAATATTTGAAAGCAACTTAGAAAACAATAAAGATGGCAGCTGCAAACCCATCTGTCTCATCACAGCGGAGCAGTAAGAGTGGGGCTATTAAGATGAAGGTTAACTGATAAGCAAAAGGCTAACCAGGATACTTCTGCACTCCTACTCCTCCTGCCCCACACCCCCCCAAATTGTCTCTCTGTGTAGTGCAACGCTCAGCTCCAACTTCTAATTTATTATAACAAAGGTGGCCTCCAAAATACTTTTTTCCTTCTTAGCAAGATGCACAAACATTTTCACCCCTTTCCCATGAACAAGGGAACAATTGCATGGGTCAGCAAATAAGCAGCTTCTGGAGCAAGAGAATAATCTGAACAGGTTTAAACAATCATTAAAACTTCTTCCTGCTGGTGATGAAGCAATTAACTGTCTCAGACTGAGCCAGAAACAAATTCACTAAGGGAAAAAATTCTCTGTTTTTTCTCCTTACAAAAAGCCCTTTTACATCTTGCTACGTAAAATCTGTCCTGTTGTGTTGGAAAGAAACTTGGACTAGTGCCATCTCTTTGTTTTCTTTTTTTTCCAGAGAGGCTTGCTGGCTAGCAACAGTGCTTTTTTGGGGTTAGTTTTGGACCTTTTTTTTAATGTCATGTTTTATTTAGCCTGCTTTTGCACTCCAACTGAGGATAAATTTGGCTAATGCTAATACTATATCAAAAGCCATCGGGTTTGAGCTCTCTCTCTCCATTTTCACTCCATATGTTTGTGCAGAGAAACCTTCACAGTATTAAGGTATCTGACACGCTGTCAGACAAACGGCACTTTCAGGGAACAAGAAGTATTAAGGCCATAGTCAGTTTTTATGATGACATGTAAAGGCTGCCTGTTGCATCCTGCACACAGAGAATTTGTCAAAGTAGGACAGAAAACCCTTGAATGGCCAGAGGCAACACCTTCTGGAAATCCCTCTAGTGTTTTCTGATCAGGAGGCTGTGTAGCACAACAGCTGGCAGTAAATATGTGGTGCTGATGGCAGCACGTATGTGCAGGAGGTGACCACGTTGAATGAGACACAGTGACTACGTGAAGTCCCTATGTTAAATACATGCCAAGGGAGGATACACAAGCAGAGCTATTTGGATGACCTGTTCCTTTCTCACAACAAAATAAGCCTACCAACATCCTATCTACCCATGGATGTGGAATTTAACATAAGACTAACCTTTCTCTTCCTAGGAATGGGCTCATCGAAGAGAAGGTTGCTTGTTTCCCCTTCATCAATACCATCATCTGCCTGGGAAGGTGTCCGGAAAGCTTTGAAGCTGTCAGCTGACAGAGGTGGAGATGGGGTGGATGGGTTGGACTGGTCACTGGGAGCATTCCAGCTCCAGTATCCACTGCTGCTGGTGCTAGAAGGCACAAATCCTCCTTCTTTCCAAGATCCATTCAGGGATTCTGTCAAGAACAATAAAAGCTATTATTACAACAGTATCATCATGAGAGGGCTAAGGAGATCCTTTGTCTAAGGTTTAGATGCCTGGTAATTAACTGCACATTCACTAAAGGAATGTGAAAGCATTGGATGTAGAGATGACAACCATATCTAACCCACAGCACATAAATTACATATTCCACACTTGATTTTTATTTTATTTAAAACAAAAAAACAAGAGCAGCAAAGTATTTTTATAAAAAGAAATGTTGCATTTGAAAAGATAACCTGTTCTGAAGCATAAACAGCGATTATCCGTCAAATATTGCATGCATGATTTAAGGAAAACATTTAAACTGACCTTTAAATTGACTTCTATGATTCTAAATACATCCTTAACTTTCAACAGGAGCACATGACTCTGGTGCAACACCAAAGCAAGCTCCAAGCCACCACACTGCCAACAGGAGATCCCCTGGGAAGGGGACGCAAACTCTGAGCCCCAAAACACTAAGTAGATCCACAAAAACATTATCATCTTCCCAGTACTAAAACACCAAAGAAAACCATAGTTACAATCTGTCAACACACCTGCCTCTGCCTAATCTGAACCTCTACATGAGGTGGGGTATGTATCCCTTGGGATACACAGGTGTGCAGGCATCTGCTTTCAGAAGTGAACACACAGACACTGGATCACCTCCACACTCACTGGAGGAACTGCCTCCTCAGTGCTGCAGCTCCCCATCCATTACCGGCTAAGAAGACACTGGAACTAACAGCCAACTCTCTGCAGCACCATGAGTGGGAGCACCAGCACTGCCTGTGCAGTCTGAGGCACAGCTCAAGCCATGCTTCATTCACATGCAGAGGTCCCCAGGCTTTAGACTCTGGCATGTCACCCTCACTGTCCCTAAAGGGCTGCTGGCAGCAGAGGAGCATGCAGGTCATCAGCTCAGTGCAGGCATGGCCTGAGCACATCCAGGGTGCAGCCACAGGCAGCTCTGCCAGAGCCCTCAGGTTCTCACAGGGCTTTGACAAATGAGCAGGACTGTTCAGGTGCAGCTTCTCCCTAACTCAGGCATTGGAAGCTTTTCCCAATGACACTGTGGGTGCCTGAGTATTGTGCAACACCTGACTTTGGAACTGGCAAGCAAATAACATCTGTTCATGAAACAGTATTTAAGTGTGAGACAAGTCCTTTCAAGCCAGTACCTGTCTTTAAAAGATCTGCAGAAGTCACTCCTTCATTCCTTCTCAATTTCTTACAGGTAAATTTAACTAATACTATTGGCAAGAAAGTGAGCTATCAAAAGCTTACCCCCAAACCAGTGAATTTTTGGGTTTTTTTCTCCTAATCGAGTTGTTTTCTGACAAAATCCTTAATGACTAACATCAGCTGCTCAAAAAAGCAGAACACAGTGCCCCCTTGAGCAGGCAGCTGCTACAGTAGTACTGATTTACTGATCAGGACCACACAGCATTAATGGAATTGATCCTCTCCCTCCAGCCTGCCCAATTCCTCCTTGGAAAAGGACAAACATACACGTTCTGGCAGCTCTGAAGTTAACATTAAAATGTCGTGTTTTGTCTCATGATTACAATCTTCATGTGACTGTAATGAAGGTGGGTTTTGTTTCTTTTATATATTTGGTACTTCAGTCTTGTGCCAAAGCCAAAAATTACATCTGGTATCAACTTGTGACCTTAGCATAGCTCAAAATTTTCATGTCTTCAGAAAAACAAAGCAATGCTCTTTCAACTACTACTTTCTGAAACAGGTATGGTGCTATTTGTATTCTCTGTGTGTACAGCTTCTCCTCACCTTGCTGAGAAAGAGATGTAAATCAAGAGCATTTTTTAAGTAGCATGGAAAAGACTGATTGAGGTTAACAACAGGAAAAAACCAAACACTGGTTCTCATTCATACTAACAAATCTGTTAATGTAAAAAAGTTTAATATATAAATAAATGCAACTTACTCTTATTTTGGGGCTCTTTTCACACTGCTGGAGTTGCGTGAAAGAGAACCAGACCAAATATTATTCAACTGCAGAGAAACAAGGGCCAAACTCTGATCCAGTTTACATGGGTGATCATTCCCAGGAATTCCAGCACAGCTCTGACTTTAATATTAATGCTAATGTAATTTTATTTTTTAATTCTAGGCAAAATTCCATTTGTTTTAACAAATGGTCCTTTAATTTTACTGCTACTTATTGCCCTTTTTGGGAAAAGCATGTAGAAAAAACTAATCACTAATACATTTGTTGCTTGCATTACTAGGATCAGAGCCTAGCCTTGCAACACCAAATAAACTTTAAATTATCCAGTCTTTACACTTCTATTCAAGTCTTTAGTAAGCCTTGACTAAGGCAAAACTAAGATATTCAGGGAGAAGGTACCCAAAACCAGCTTCAGAATCTTGTCTGTGACTATTGGAAACATGTGAACTACATTTTTCAGGCTAGTCTTCCCAGATTTTGGGAAACAAGCAGACAGGCTAAATGAAGAAATATCAAAGAGCACTCAGACTATGCTGAGAAATATCAAAGGCAGTTAAACAGCCACCATTTGCCTATTAGCAATTCAAAAGGGCTTGTCTGGAAGATCCTGCCAATGACAGCTGCAGCTAATGTGCACTGCTGCTCCTGACAAGTGTCACCTGCTCAGCCTGTCGAAGGTGGCAGATACTGCTTCACCCACAGCAGAGGGGACATGGGATGCAGCAGGGGACATGTGTACGCATTGGCCACACCAAATCCCTGCCTGCCATATCAAGCACAGATCCATTTTCAGCTGTGAATTTGTCTGTGAGCTGAGCAGCTGGAGAGCAGGTGTGCTTTTACCCTTCTGTTGGCCTTTCCCAGGGGCTGGCAACATGCTGTGCTGAGGTGTGACAGTCACCAAGGATGTCACTGCCTGAGGTTTCCCTGGGCTCCTCAGAGCAGTGGCACTCCAATAAACACTTCTGGCTTTCAACACTGGAAAGCACATGAGCAAAGGCCATGGGTGTTCACGGCCAGAATTCTGTGAACTAATGGATAAAACTTATATTCTCTGAAAATAATTGGAAAAACCACAGCACTGACATTTGCTATGAATTCCTTTAAGAACATCATACTGTGGATCATGCCTGTTTCCATGAAGAAAAGCAAGTATTTCTGCATCTTCCAATGACTGACAGTAGGAGAGCATCTAGTGGGTTTTTTGGCAGTTACAAGTGAGTGAAAAAAGTCAGTCATACAAACAATGCTGAGGTACTCTAACAAGGGTATCCTAATTCAAATAATTCCTTATTCCTTTAATAAAACTCTCCTAAAAATTTTTTGTAACTCCAGTCATTCTTGCATAGATCAATTATATTTCATAATTGATCTCCTCATTACCTGAAACTTTTTATGTTTTTTTTTAATTTGAGTGTCTTCTGCTATACCATGAATGAAGTAGTCTTTAAAGGGACTATGGATTTGGTGGAAGACCATCAGAGAGTTACACACAGCACAGGAACTGGAGGTGCAGAGAGAAGCAGACTGCTTGCTGTGCAGATTGCTATTGCATGGCCTCTCAGCCAGGGGCTGTGGTCTGGAGGTGCTTTGCCTTATTGTGGCTTTGGGTAAAATCTGATCTCATTTCCATGGAGTGGATGACAAGAAGAACTACTCTCATGTTTCCTGGATATGGCACTCAGGACATGGTTTAGAAGTGAACATGGTGGTGCCAGGTTGATGGTTGGACTTGGTGATCTTAGAGGTCCTTCCCAATCCTATCCATTCTACAATTCTAGGACTGTATGTGTGCAAATGCAAACAAACGCTTTGAAAAATTAGGTGTTTCAATGACGTCAAGAGAATTTTTGAAGTGCTCATATCCCATTTGTGGAAGGGGCACCTCCCATTTCATAAACCAGAGCTGCTCTACAGTTAAAGAAAATGTTTCTTTTCATTTCTGCCAGTGCTGCACCAAAGACTTTGACTAGGTTGGAGCAAAGCTCAGTATGATCCCCAACATACCAGAAGACAGGCACTCACCATTTGTTCTCCACCATGGGCACAGCTCCCGGGAACAAGCCCCCCTTCCCGCAGCCCCGGGCTCCAAAGGCTTACCGTTGGGTCGGACAGGAGGGCTGCGGACCAAAGGGCTGGTGGATAAACTGGTGAGTACCATGGCTGCTGTTACTTTATCCATGTCCAGTTCTTCCAAAGATTTCCTGAAACACAGTGAGTGGGAGGGAGGAAACACATCAACAAAAATTTAACTTCTTTTTTTAGTGTGGTTTTTTTTGTTTGTTTTAATACCAGCCCAAATCCTAAGCACAGCACAGTAACAAAAAAAAGCATTGGTCTTCTGGCAACCTGAGCTTATCAAGAGGCTTCTATAAGCAAACTAACTCAGTGTTAGCAGGAAAAGAAGTAGGAAAAGAGAATACATCTTTGTATAAAATTTTCAGTATTACTGTGACTCTCTCTAACTTTGACTTTGTTCCTTTTTTATTTTTCAGAATTTCAGCTATTCATATTCTTAGAGCAAAGTGTGTTCTTAAGGTGGCTATCTTGGATGAAGACAGATGCAAAATTGGGTGAGATTGCTGGCAACATTATCAACATACATTAGTCTCTGTAAGGTAAAGAAAAACTGTGAACTGGAACTGAGGGATGTGAGTTCATTGCTTCTGCTTAACACTATTAACATTCCCATACTCTCTCCAAAAGATTGATCCTAAATTTTTCCTGGTCAGATTAAAACCCAACTATTTTAAGTAATTAGGAAACTGGCATAAAAATGGTGCAGGAAGGGTAGGAGGGTAGGGGGGAGAGAGGGGGAGGGGGAGAGGGAGAGGGAGAGGGAGAGGGAGAGGGAAGGGAAGGGAAGGGAAGGGAAGGGAAGGGAAGGGAAGGGAAGGGAAGGGAAGGGAAGGGAAGGGAAGGGAAGGGAAGGGAAGGGAAGGGAAGGGAAGGGAAGGGAAGGGAAGGGAAGGGAAGGGAAGGGAAGGGAAGGTTGTTTTGCAGGTGTGATGGGTGGCTGGACCAGCATAATGGTACAGGGGCCCACTGCTGCCTCAGCCTGGTCTCCATGGGAACCTGTGTAAGTCAGAGGAGAGGACATGGCGAAGGAGTAATAATGGAAAGGAGAGCAGTCAGCTTTTCAGGGAAAGGAAGAGAAGATTTGGACAATGGCAAATGCCACCAGGAACCAGGATTCAGTGATCCATTGCTCAAGGAGTCATGGGGGGTTTTTTAGTCAAGGAAGGAAATTTTTTTTTGTCTGTAAAAATTATATTTGTCTTTTTTACCCAAGAGTAACTCTCTCACAATGTAAAATTTCTGAGAAGTCAATGCACCAAAATAAA
This sequence comes from Emberiza elegans, assembly GCA_024865655.1. Classification (NCBI taxonomy): domain Eukaryota; kingdom Metazoa; phylum Chordata; class Aves; order Passeriformes; family Fringillidae; genus Emberiza; species Emberiza elegans. The sequence goes on along the minus strand of JALJVW010000175.1, from coordinate 42,220,690 downwards.
ACTACCAAACCCACTATATTAGCAGACTTTTGCTTTCCACCCTTGTGGGCTGGAAATCCTTGTGGGATTTCCGCCTTGTGGGTGGAATCAAAACAGACAATTTTTTGAAAACATTTGCTTTCAAACATATGACTGATCATCCAAAATCATCTTCTCAATTCCTAGAGATCAAATTAATTTTGTTCTTACAACAGGGCACTTCCCCCACCCTGTATTCTGCTTTCTGGGTCTCTGGAGATATCTCTGTGCCTTGTCAGGAGCTCTACTGAGTAGATCAGGTTAAGTCTAATTTAAAGCCCAAAATAATAAGTGGTCAGCTACCTGCTGTTTCCCATCAACTGCTGGTCAGTAAGTCACCATGAGGAACAGGATGTGCTGGGTGCGCTCCCTTTTCTGGAATCCTATCTCACCCATCAGGTGGAAGGTTCGTTAACTGGAAACTATACTACAGTGAAAGGCTCTTGGTATTTTAGTGAGCAAACCTTGAACTTGCCCATGAAAAGGTTCACAGCTGCTTTCTGGCTGATGCAAGGACCCACACAGATGCTGATGATCACTCTCCCACGCTGCACAACAGCTTAACTCTCACAACTGTCTTTTGCAACACATCAGTGCCTGGAGCTGAAACACTGAGGATGGTTCCTGCTGCATTCTGATTATATCTTTCCTCCAGCCAAGGCTTCTGCAAAGAGCTCAGCAGCCATATGGTCATCATCAAGTATTGGAAAGGTCTTGGAATGTCTGCTATAATCAGCTGAATTCTTAATCTGTCACCCATTAGCTCCTTGTGCCTGCAGAGGAGTGTTTCACTCAGAATGCCAATTCCTCTGGGCTCAGAAGACCCTTCCTCAGGGCTGACAAGGAGATGCTACACTTTCTCAAGACCAACAGTGCCAGATGATTTTCCAATTACCTAATATCCCAGTTTGAAAATCTAGTTTCTGAGAAGGCTTCACCTGCTTTGTAGCCCATTCCTGCCAGACTACACCAGCTGTCCCTGTGACTTATCCAGCTGTAAATGAACCTTTACTATCTGCATTTCTGCAACACATGAGGACAAAATGAGCAAAAGTTCCTGATAAGATGGAGAAGCTGATCCCTAGTGTTTGTAATCAGCCTTCCAACAAAGCTCTTCTGTCTGTGTGGCAACAGGACTAACATGTTCCCATCCAGGCCTCTCCAGAATTGCAACATCTCACTACAGCAGTTGTTGCAAGTGTCTGCCAAGTTGGTGTCAAGATGTCAGAGTCTAGACCCGGAGCTAATCACAAAGTTTCCCCAAGCAGTTTATAACTACCTTCTAGTTATTTTGATTTTTTTATGTCCCCTCTACAATGATAAGCACTGCTGTTCTGAAAATCTAGCCCTTGCTCCAAATAATTTTACAATGTCCCAAAATTGTCAGCATTGGCATCTGTACTTTAAAGTGGAAGTTTTCACAAGCAGGCAAAGAATAGGAATAGTCATGAGAATCCTTGCCATTTCCAGCCATGCTAAACTACACTCATGCAATTACTGGAATCCTTTTTTCTTCCTGACCCAATTTACCAGGATAGCAGCCCAAATAAAACGAACTTTGGACTTTTTCTCTGCCCATTCTGAATGACAGTCATTTTTACTATTTACTGCTCCTCAACTGCATCCAGCAAGCAACAACACTCTGCTCATACTTCCCAGACACAAGAATTTTAGCAGCTACAAGTGTTGGCTTATGTGACTCTGTTCCATTTTTACAGTTTGGCTCATAAATGTAAACACACATATTTCATATATCATTCAGCCAATACTGCAGCAGCAGCAGCCTTTGAGATACAGGCAAGGCATAAAACTGAAGATAGCAACCACTAAAACCATCTGCATTTAGTCAGCATCACATGTGAGTTCATGCCTTAAGATTTCCCCAGTATTTTCCAGCTTTCTCTACTGGAAAGCTGAACCTGCACACAGCTGTTCAACACTATTTGGACTCAGAGGCGAGAATAACTTGTTATGCATCAATTGTTCTCAAAACATTTATCTCACCATTGCTAAGGCGATTTTCTGTGCACTGAAATCATAAGCCCTGATGTTACTGTTATTAGGTGCAATAAAATTTAAATCAGTTGTAAGATCATCTGCTATGTCAATTAAGAAGACTTCTTCTTTTCTCTAACCTCACATCCCAGTCTCCAAATTCCATCTCCCAACTTCTGGATGGATGCATTTGTGTCAGCCCAGTCTGCATTTGAGAACCAAGCAGTTTTGGACCCTTTCCTTCCAAGTGTTTGTAAATCCAAACACATGAAATAGCTGAATTACAACGAATCAGCTGAGATACTAGCAGTAGATGTTAAGGTCCTTGGAGGTAGACCTTTTACCACCACCCCAGCCCTCCTTGTTTCATGTCTCCCTGCCTCCTCAGCAGGGGGGAGTGGTTCCACTGGATCCCTGCAATAACCTGACCTAGCCAGCCTGGCAATTAAGTGTCCTTTTCTTTAACAGTCAAGGCCAATCAGACTTGGTTACTAAACTTACCCTTGATTTATCCTTTCTTTGATTTTGCTGATGAATTTATTGCTTTTTTGATAATAATTTATCAATCAAACTACCTATCACAGTTTCCCCAGTCAAAGCTACAAGGAAAGGCTGAGTTTCAGCTCCAAGAGATGAGAAAAAGAGGGCCCAGACAAGTCCAAGGCTATGCAAATGTTCCAAATCAATGCAATGTCCAATCTCGTACTGTCCCATTTCTTCTGCCAGCTCCTGGCCACTGTTACCTTCAAACTCCCTCCTATGTATTATTCCCATCTGGACACACCTATATGACAGTTCTATTTTTTTTTCTCTATTCTTCAGGCTTGTTCTCAAAGAAATCTTTAGAAATACAAATTTTATTCTAGTTTTTCAGTCTTTACACTACTCTTTATTACTTGCCTGGCTTAGATCAAAAAGCCTGCAGTCTTTCCTCTTGGAAAGACTGCATTTTAAGTCTAATGCTTTTACCTAAGCATATTTTAAGGGTACTGGAGAATATTCTCAGAGCAGAGAAAGTGGTAGTGGTAGCAGGTACTTTTGATAAAATTGACCCTATTGAAGTGCACAACCAAGTTTACTTGAAGAAAAGAAAAAAAAAATCATTAACTAGGACTGATAAGAAGAGAAGCAGTCAGGCACAAAAATGCTATTATTCCATGTTAACTGTCTACTGTCCTCCACCCAAAATTCAGCTTATGACCTTTTGTAAGAAGTACCATAGAAATATGTGTGCATTAATAAGCTATAACTGGGACAAAATAAAACTATATTTAAATTTCTCTCTCCCTCCCATACTTACATGTGCTAAATTCTCATAAAGAAACCTCTGAAACCTGAGTCTGGTCACTTGACTACAGCCACATCACACTGACAATGTCAAACTGAGCACTGCACCAATACTGATAAACATGTTGTTAGAAGCTTTCGACACCAAAACTATGATTCATCATATAATGAATCATCGTCATCAGTATACGAGTAATAACAGAAGCACTTCTGAAGTAAAAATCCTAAATTACATTTTACAGGTAAAATAAAAATATTTTTATTTTCTTCAATTCATCATTAAAAGCAAAAACCAACATCCCAACAAAGAACCAGCAAGAAAATCCATGTACATGACTGTGACTCCATGTATCTCAAGTAACTATAATCACTCTTCTATAAAGAACTACATCATGCTACAAAATGTTCTTAGTCCATACAAGATTTTGCATTTACCATAATACTTGGTTACCATGTAATAACTCAAAATACTGACAGTACAGATAAATTATCTTATTTTTTGCTCTTGGGTTTGGTTGCTGATTATGGAGATTAAAAATTACTCACTTGCCAAACACAAAACCACAAATTAGAGAGAGAATAATCCATACAAATAGTCCAAGGTCTTCAGCATTCTTTAGTAAAAGCCGTAACTTTCACAATAAAGCAATAAGCAAAGGAAAATATTTCCAAATATTATATTAAATCAGCATAGTACTAGAATGATATATCTCAGAACACTGAGAGCATTACTGTTTACATATTTAAAAAGGGAACTGGTGTTTGATATTTAAAAGAGAGATACACTAATAATGCACTAATTAGAAGTTAGGGATTTCTGCCTTTGCTCATTGTGGTCAAACATAAAATTAACATTTTCCACACTAGCTTCATATCTGCAGACTAATTCACATGCAGAACAGAGGCCCCTTCTTTGTTTCTGCTGTCCTTGTTATACACAAGCAATTTTCTTTAATACAGACAGTGACTAGAATTAATTCAGATGAAAATACAAAGATAAGAACTTTTTTCCTAAAAAAACATATATACCTGAACTTCTCAAGGAAAAAAAGAAAAATGCATCAAAGACCACCTCAAAGTTCCCCACCTCCTCCTGGCCAAGCTAATGGATTTTGTGGTTCAGTTATCCACAGGGCCTTTGGAACTCTGGCTGGTGTGTTAGAGCCTGAGAGGACTTGACAGAGTCCTCAGTAACTGAGACATTGACTTTCCATTTGGACTGTAAGGCTTGAAGACAATAAAAAGTCTCTGCACATCAGTCCTAAGAGATGGGAGACATTCACAGAGCGGTTCTCAGCATCCTGGGGTAGAAAATAGTTTAACAGAACTGAAGAGAAAGTGGTGTGTAACACAGGCAGGTTTCTCAAAGTGTTTTATTTGAACTTGCATCTAGCACTGCTCCACAAAGAATGGGCCTGATTTTAAAAACACCTATTTCTCTACTGTCTCCACTTTCACTAAAACCACTAAAACTTGACAGAAGAGAATCCATTCATTTTTACTACTAATCTGAAGATGCAGATACCCAAGAAATTGCAATATTTTGTTCCAAAGGTTGGCTGATTTACTCTCCCACACACAGGGCTCTCCCTTGTCTCTCCCTCTGCAGCCTCAGCCACCTCCTCAAGCTAGATGGCTTCCCGGGCCAGGTGTGACCCCAGGAGCACCTGGAGCACCCTTTCCCAGTGCCCCCTCCCCCCCGAGGAGGTACAAGCCAGTGATTTCACCCAGGCTGCCATGGAGGAGGCTAACACCACACCAGGCCTCTCCACGAGTGCTGGCAGAGCTGCATCAGCAATAAACAGGATGTCAAATTTACTGTGATTTCTGATGTAAACACATCCCATGGACATGCTCCTGCTGCCCCCTCTGCAGTCCAGTGGCAGGAATAGCTGCTTTGCATCCTAAGGCTGCCCAGAAAAGCTTGCTTAAGTTTTGCGAAACAGATGGAAAATGCCTTTTTCACAGAAACCTTTTTATTACTGCTTTCTGAGCAACTTGTCTGACTTCCTTAAAGATAACTGAAATTTCAAACCTATCCATATGGAAACAGGACTGAACTCTAAATCTTACTATCTGATTTACAAAATATGGGATACAGTGTGCTGGGAGTAGGGAGGGAGAGCATGGATAGTAAAACACTGCTCTCATTATTGGCTGGTGATACGATCTCCAGTTTTAAATGCTCTGCATAAACAGGAACAGCGAGGCAAGCCAAATTCCACGCTGGGAGATAAGCTGCAGTTTACAGGAACAATTTACTCTATATATTGAAAAGATTGATCCAATGAATAATTTTTACTTTTCAAACAGCTGCAAGCTATCAGGAAAACTTATCTGGTGAAGAGCCCTTGGGGCAATGCCTGAAGATTAAGTAGAAGTATGACAACAAAATTGTCTGCTTCAAAACAGAACAACCAAATAAAGGGTAATTTCTTGATAGATTATGAGTGCAAAGCAAAAATTAAATTAAGAAAGGAATAACAGAACCCTGCAGAGAACAGTTATCCCTTATGGTCATCCACAAATCTTGAGGATTTTTTGGGAAGATTTTTTCTACTCTAAAGGCCACTTGCTGATGCAACAAATAACTGTCTGCAAACCAAGCCTCAATAGGGCCCTGAAGCAACGGACCAGTTATTCCAAATTTATCCAAAATATTCATGTTCCATGCCTTTCCTGCCTGTGCCTTATGCTACTGTTCTGGTTTGTTCACAGGTACATCCCCACTCAAAAATGAGATCACTTTGACAGGGTACTGTTTACAGAAAGAAAACTTCACACTTCTGATGCTTTCCTCAGGGAAAAGGGCCGGACCATTTGCTCAATGCAATACAAATTACATGCTGAACATGAAAAAAATAAGGAAAAGAAACAAAACAAAAAGTCCATAAATCTTCCTTAATTTTTGAGAAGAATGATTAGCTGAAGATATCCTTACAGCAGATGCTACAGGAACTTTGTCTTTCCCAAAGTAAAAGAAAATAAAAAATGTTTTGCTTTTCCTTCTTCCCCCCTTATTTATTGCAAATAGTGTGATTCCTACACTTCTGTATGAATATTCCCAAAATATGTTTTATAATATTACTGCATATATACAGTCCTAATGCACATACATGGGTGATTTGCCTAGTACAATTTGTCTCTAAACAGTTGCTGTAAGTCAAGTTAAAAATAATATTTAACTTTTTTCTGCCACACATTAAAGTATAATTTTTTTCTAATAAAATATATATTGATGAAACACTTGAAAAAACCTGCAAATCCTCATCTCACCAAATCAAAAAGCCACAGGCATGTTGTTCTGTTACTAATGTGAGCACTTTCCTGAAATCAAGCAGTCTCAAAAATGACCCAAGGGTCAGTTTCTGTTTATTGTTAATATTTACACGTCATTCTTTCTATGCTTTCCAATTATTTGGAAATAATTATTTTTTTCTAGCAAGAAGCAAAGAGAATTGTAAATAAAAAGCCACTGACTATGGACAATGCTGGCCAGAGCTGCCAGCACTGCTGAAAGAGATGTGGAGACTCCAGGCAAGAAACACCTCTGAGAGGATCCCCTGCTTCCTGCCAAAGTGAGACTGTACCTCCCAAAGAGTGGAACCATTAAGCCATTGTTTCTATGGCATGCACAAACCAGTCACAGCACCATAAACTATCTTCCAGGGTTTCTTTGCTATTGCAGGCCTTCAGGAGACACACACTACAGTCCACGTCCAACTGGCTCTATTTCTGTCCTTCTCCATCCATTAGAAACCTGCTTCACAACAGGGAAGGCACAGAGTTAGCTCATCGTGCCCTCTCCAGTCCTGACTTCCCTTCATCTCCTGTCCTTGGGCCAGTTCTGCAGGGCTACACAGACTACAGTACCTGAGGTAGCTAATTCAAAGCTATTTTGTCTATGCACACATTCATGGAGAGCATCCAGGTACACCTCTCAGGTGGGCTCTCTTTCCATTTCCCTGACCATCCTACAAGTCTGTGTTCATCTCTTGTTAATAAGAGTACATCCATCATGAAAAAGGAGCTCCAAGTGTTGTTATCATGGTCATGACAACATCGTCTACAAGAGCAATGCTATTTTCCTGTTCCTTTTGAAATCTATGGTTTGACTCACAAGGATAGCTCAGTCTCCTGTAAGGAACAGGAGAACCCCACTGCTGCTCTCTTCATCACTTGTTTACAACTAATGAAGTTGGAATAATTTGGTACTAATGAACTTTTTGTTTTCAACAGGTGATGAAAATACTTCTTTCTAAATACAGTGACATACATAACTGACATTTACCTTTACACCCAGCCTAATTACAGGCCAGATTTTAATGCTTTTCCTTTCTTGGTTTTCATTTTCTCAGGGAAGATCATTATTGAGATAGCAGCACTTCCAGATACTTTTCAGGTAGAGCAGTAGGGTGCATGGTACAAATAGGAATAACACATAAACTTTCATACCTTATATGTGGGACTCTACAGACCACTTGCAGTACTCTGCAGCCAGCACGGACTGTGTCAAAGGAAGATGCAATAGGGACATTCCCACAAGTGATGTATCATCCTATCCCCATGATCTACAAATTTCCTTACACTCTGTGACCACATTAGAAAACCACAAAAAGAACATTCTAGGTATTTCAATACATCTTCTATCAGCTATGGCTCTTTTTTTATCAGCTATTCCTCATTTTATCCCTCCTTCATACATTGTCCTCTTGTCTGAGTTTCAGTCACATTCCAGGGCAGGGAGCAGAGAAATCTGGTCACATTATTCAGGAGACAAACAGTGCCTTGTAGCAGGTTTGATTTAGTTACTTCTGCAACTGTTCTGTTGTTTTCAAGCTACCAGGCAGGGAGAGCAGAAGCTCCAAGCTCATCATTAGTTTATTTGTTATGACATCACCTCCTATCAACTGCCTTTTTGATGTGAGCATATCCAGGAACTTCAGCATTTCTTTACATCAAGCTCCTTCCACGTTTATCAAACCACAGTTCAGGATACACCCTAATGCTGAAACATGAAGGAGTTTTGGAATGAAAATGTCTCAGTCAGCCCGAGATGTGAATGATGTACTTTATAGCAATCCACAGCTCCTCTGAATTACACACCAGAGATACAAAGTGAAGCCCCCGAGGCTATTCCAGTGTCAAGAAACTGCCTTCGCCAATTTTATGCCATGATGACTCAAGAGACAAACTGGCGTTCTGACAACACACTGCGATGTGTTGAAGAGCTAAAGGAGACCTGAGTCCTTCTGTTTTAGGAAAGAGAGTGCTAGTTTACAAACTGAAATAAATCCCATCACATTAAAAATACATTGTGCAGTAAGCATCACCACCTTGCACACACTCTACACCATATAAAGTTGTTTTGGGTGACACACAGTTTACCACTAGGTCTTTCAGATTTTTCAGATAAGTTGCTTTTAAAAAAAATAAAATCCACAATTACAGAAGAGAGGTTTCTGTTGTTTCCTTAGCACTTGAAATTTCAACTGGACATTTTGAACTGTGAGGTATCGCCACCAGATAATCTCCAAGCCTAATCAACGCAGTGTTTTTAACAAGGGCAACTGACTTTGAAACAATTAGGGCACAAAGCCATCTCTTCACCGAACCATCTCTTATAAAGAAGAAATACATTAAATCAAACATCCATCTTCTTGTTTTTTAAACAACTCTTCAAACTTTGCAAGGGTCCAAAACAACTTAGTTTCTTCTAAAAGAGTCAAATACAACCTCTTAGCCATATCCTCATCCCATGAGTTAAACTTTTGCTGAACAGGTAAGAACTAAAGATATGTTAAAAAATTATGGATATAAAAACAGGGACTACAAGTAATATCAACAAGATTTGAGCAGATGAATGGACAGCAAGGAAATGCCACTGAAGCTTCTGGGCAGAGTAGGACCTATCAGGCATGAGCCAAAGGTGCTTGACACTGCCTACACATCCATGTTAAAGCATCACTATGGTTGCCAGCTTTCTTTTTTCTTTTTGGCTGAGCAAGCCATCTGCACAGTTGGTGTGTGGAGAAGTTGGGGCATTCCAAGATCACTGTTCCCTGCATGTACACTGTACAGCATGTGCATGTGACTGTCAAAGAAATCCCAGGCAGGAATAACTGCACCAAAATTTATGTATTGATGTACAGCAGAGTAATATCAACAAGAAAATGAGAAAGTATTGACCATCTAGACTATCTATTCTAGACAGCAGCCAGTGTTCATTGTTAGCAGGTATAGACTTCATGACCATATGTATTTCTTCATCACTCAACACAAACAACTGCATTGAAGATGTTCCTCCTTAATAACCCCACTGAAGGTGAATTTAAAATAATCTGAAGTAGAAGTCCCCTCCTGAGTCCATAAAAAATTAAAATTGTTCTGTATTTCCCAGCTCAGGATGTTCTCCTAGGGTACAATTTTCTAACTGATAGATGTTTGCAAGGAGAAGTGGTGGCAGATTAGTCATATTTTTTTTTCATTCACGTAGTATTGTTAAGTGTCCAGCATCCCAAATAACGAGAGTTAAAAACCCCAACACTAGACCTAGAGCTTTGATTTAAACTTTACCATGGATACAAGTCCCAGTGTGAAAAGGGATGTTTCACACATAGATCCAGTGATGTTGCAGCTGGGAATGATCATTCTTGCTGTAATAGCATGAACTGAAAACATTTGTCATGGCAGGAAAACAGTACCATGCACCTCTACTTTGAATTACACTGCACTAAGGCCATCAAGCAAGATGTCACTTAAACTATGTGACATTATAGTATCTATATCAGACTTTCAGATCTACCTTAAATTAAATTAGCATTTCACCTTTTATCCCACCACCACCATTTAAAGTAGACTTATTCATTACAAACAGTTGTAGCATCCAAAAACCAGTAGTATGAGCAATGATTTGTGACAATTATGGATACACAGTGGTTTCTCTTTAAAGCTACGGGGAAGTCACTTACTCCCTCACAAAATTTCTGAGCTCTGATTTCTCACCTTTGATTCCCTTCTTTGAGGGAAGTGAAAACATTGCCCTTTTAGAGAGAGATGTCAATGACAGCCAAAACCAAAACCAAAACCAACCAAACAAAAAGTTTATCACAGAATGGCCACGTTGGAAGGGACACTGAAGATCATCTAGTTCCAGTGCCCTTGCATGGGCAGGGACATCTTTAACCACACCAGGTTGCTCAGAGCTATGTTGGTTATGTTTTCAAAACACATGCCACAATCCCGGTAGAACAAAATGGACCTGAAGTTAGAATCCGACCCTGTACCTGAGACAATTGCAACACAACAATACCAAACCATCAGCAATTAAAGGTTGCATAGTCAAGCAGAGGGTGGAAAACACACAATGCGAGACCAGAGGAAGGCTGATATTCAATAATGTGCAATACACTAAACACCTTCCAAAGTGGTAGAAGATGCAGAAAAAGCTGGAGGCAGCAATTACCACATATGGTTCTACAGGAATAGTAGGAGATTTGGGCAAAATTAGTCTGCAAATTATTGCCTTCCCTGTTATTTGTTTCCAAGCAATTTACCTATGATCTGTAATGCCATTACAGGGAATAACCAAAATACATATTTACATTTAGAGTGAAATAAAGGCAGAGCTTCATAAACAATCTGGAGATATGGATTAAGAAGTCCTATGAAACTTATTTTTAACAAAGCATTGTAAGCATACAAGATGGTCAATTTAGATGGAATAAAACTGAAGGGAGGTTTTGGGAATATTTATAAGTACTCTTGATCTGAATGCTTTTCCAAGATGCTTTTAACATTAAACATTCATTGTGCTATGAAATATATTTGCTCTATGAGTCCAGGGCTTTTTGTTGTGTTTCTGCTTGCTTTTTAATTACTTGAATACTTTGTATTGAAAAGAATGAAACCACTGACATAATATGTGGTAGCTGAAGAATGCATCTGGCTTAACTCTGCTGTCATCTTTAGTGTTCTTGCTCTGAATTCAACCTTTTTTTCATTACAAGAAACTACCAAAACTGTGGCCTGCAGGTAACAAAGGGAAATTGAGAATACACCACCCAGCCTCTGGTTAGTACTAGGTCCATCTTGTTCCCCAGTGTGGTCTGCTAGACAGAAACACTTCCTTGATAATGTATGTATTTGTGTTAGAAGCTGTTTAGAAAGCCAAAATACAATAATGCTGTACAGACTCAGCATTAGTGGCTGAATATGTTCTTGTAGTTTTCAAATCAGGTAGCAAACCTGCTCACCATCTTTATTTTTCATTATTATTTTTGTCTAGGAAAACACTGCTCTCACAAGTATTACAAGCGATAATTCCCATGACATAAAACAGCTGGTCACTTACTGTGAGTCTGGCATTATGCTCATGTTAACCATTCTCAGACTTCCATAGAGTTACTTTTGCTGCTGAGGGAAGTACAACCATCCTAACAGTCACCAAAAGAAATCACACAAAACATGACCATCATTAACATCTTTGCCACTTTCCATGCTGACCTATGCAAGCAGTGCTCTGTAGTAAACTACAGACGCATGTTGTAAAAATCTACCAAAGTCTTACTGAAATGTTCCTGTTACACTGGATACTACAAACCTTATTTCTGTTTCCATCTATCAAAGACAATACAGACTTTAATGACAAGAAGGCATAGTGTTCCATTACAGAATTCAATTCTCTTCTTCCTCTTAGAAAAGAACTTGACTCTTTTCCACTATTAGTTAATAAAGTACAACATTTTCCATCTTATATTTTCTATTTTCATACAATTTGCAATTCCCTAATGGTCTAGTTTCTTTGTCTTCAGATCACAAATGTAGACGTGGCTAAGCATGTGGAATGTTCCACACAAATGAATTAAGAGTATTTATAGTCAGAAAGGCATTGACATTTAAACATTCAGCTAAAATTATTTAAGAAATTCTCTCCATACACAACAACAGCACCTCTTTCTTCAGAATAGAGTCTCAGAGGAGCACTGTTATTAGTTTACTCTTAAAATTATACCCACTGGAAACACAGGCTTGGAAAGCTGGGAGAACAGTAAATGCAATCACATCCCACTCTGCATGCTCTCAGGCAGACTGTCCACAGTTTTCTTAAATTCAAATATCCTTGCCCCTCATCTTAGTCCCTCTGTGATGCTCTGCTCCAGTCTTTCTACACTCTCTTTTCTTCCTGACACCAGACTTCCCCTAGTATCCCTGTCTTTTCCAACAACCATCAAAGAATTTCAGGGAGAAAAAAACCCCAATTAAATGAAAATTCTAAGGTTAAGGCAAATAAAGACATTAACAAATAAATAAATCTTTTCATAAAACAGATGAAAAGGAGAAGCTTTAGCCTGTGAGCAGCTGGCAGGTGCCTGTTTAACATCTGCTTTTATCAACTCCTCTCTGCAGTCCTGGACAGCCACAGCCTCCTCCTTCCTGCTCTCTGGGGAGCCCCCTATAATGTGTTAGCTACTTTGGACAAAAGAGATACACCCTTCATGCAGAATGAGTTACTTCTTCATGAGTCACTGAAAGCAGCACTCACCTGACAGCAGGTTTTAATACAATACAAACATGAGCACTTCCACAGGGGGATTACATTACTATCCTGTAGATACACTGCATTTTGTACAAGCTGGAGCACTGCAGCTATACACTATTTTTGCTGAACAGTACAGCCTTTTGAAAATTTACCAGTTTTATTTAAAGAATAAGCTATCTTGAGAACATCCATAATTTCTGATTGTTTTTCCCCACAGAAAAATGAAGGTGACTGAATTTATGCTTTCTCCATTACACATCTCAATACAGATGTAAAAAGAGCAATGTAGCTGCAACTCTCCAGTGGAGTTGGTAGCAGTCACATCTCTACCATCACCCTTTTGGCTTTTAAAAATAGATAAACCATATTATTTCTCTCTTACTTCCCTTCAACAATCTTTTCTTGTCCACACACAACCTTGACTCTTCCTCTACCAAGCACAACTTGGCAGGCCACTAATTCCCCTGGTTAGCTTAAGGTAATTTTTGCCTTATTTCATCTCCAGTACAAAGTTCTCATAAAACCTGCCATTAAGGAAAAGACATAAGTAGGAAAGTACTCCTCGATCCCCAGTATGATCTACCTGACACGAGTCACTATGGAGAAGTGTCTGACAACTTGCACAGCAAAGAGCTCTTCCCCAGGGCAGTGGGAATTGTTCTCCATCCTTTGTGTGACAGGATTTTGCTGTTTGCACTGCAGATCTAAGCAGATGAGGAAATTTAGGCCAGCATCTTTCTTTAGAGCATGCTGGGAGTAGGGAAGCCCAAGTGATACCAAGTGCATCTTAGTAGGATGTTTCCTGTTTGCAAATAAAGATGATGATAGTCTTACAGCCCTGATCATTGTGGCTGCAGCTTCAGTAAGTAGTAGGTTCAACTCATCCCTTGGTCTGCATTGTCACAAAGGTATTAACCTCAGACAGCACACACAGATCCCTTTCCAGAATATCTGTGTGCTTCAGACACTACTCCATACAGACAAAACTATTAAAACTGCTTGACTTGGAACTTTGAGAACCATGGGTCTTGCAACTTGGCCAACTAAATCAGAATAAAACCATACTTGTGACAAGCAAATTCAAAAAAAAAAGGCATTGCTGTGCTTCAGGGATGACTGCCAACCATGAAGAAATATACAGCAGAGCCATTGACTACAACAGCTGGACATTTTTACTCATGTTGTGATAATGTACAAGATAATGTACATGATCAAATTGGGGCAAAATGGGGACAAAAAAAGAGCACATGTGCATGTGCACATAAAACTAAAAAAAGTACAAATTTATGACTTCAATTTTTTTTGTTGTTGTTTTATATTTCATATTCCATCCTGTTGTCTAAGACCTTGTAGTTGAATTTTTTTTGTTCACTGATTACATATAAAATAAGATAAAGAATCATGCACCCAATGTATATTTGTCCTTCACTTTAAAGGAGTATCTTAAAAAGATAAGTACTAATTCACAAAGCTGGAAGAAAAATCATAGTCACATGTTTGTGTCTGTACACGATCCAGAAATGAATTTCCTAACAAAAGACATTCAGCTATGAACAGCAATATGCAGAGCAAGATAAATCACTTAGAAGCAAGCATCTGTAATAATACAGCCTCCAAAGAACATTTCACAAGCAAAAGTATTATTAAAACAATAACACATGCTCTCAGACTGATTTCTCTGGGTCTCAGTTTGCAAGCAGGGAGTTGTTTTGAAGATGTGAAGATAAACTCAAGGGCAGATTGAGCTTGTGACAGTTTCCATCCGCCTGCTCTTCCTCCTGCCCTCTCTGCCCACTGCTGTGCTGAAGGGATGCTCTGTCACAAGGGATACGTCAACCAGCCGACCAGCAAGGCTCTTATGTAACGCCTCCATCTGTGGTTCCTCTGCTGGCATTGACTGCTCGCCTCAGGAAAGCCAAGAGTGTCAGCAGCCTTGCTTTGGAAAGACTCTCCTTGTTCTTTAAATAACTCCAAGGATGACGTTTGTGTGACTCCTCGCTGCCATACCTGGCTCATGAAGAGCAGTGTGTGGAGTCCTGGCAGTACAACACCAACTGCATTGCCCCCGGGACTGCAGTACTGGAAACTGGGAAAATCCTGCCTTTCCAAAGCAGAAAGCCAGCAAAAACCCCACAATACCCAACAGAACAGGAGGTGAAAATGCAACAGCTTCATCCCTGAGCATTTTATTCTACCTGACTCTTCATCCAGGCTGACATCTGATGACCAAGCATGTTTCTGGCTGAGCACATATCCAGACCAGGAGGAGAAAGAGAAAGCTGCTCCCTCCTGCTCCCACTGGTCTGTCAGTGGCCCAAGCATGCCAGCATGGGAATGGGTAAGACTCCCACTCATTTGAACTTGTCTGGTTTCTGTATTTCTGCCCAGATAACAGAACTGCTGGTAACTGCAAAGATTTGTCCCCAGTTTAGTGGTGTTTAGATAAACACACTCCTAAGTAACACCTACACTGTAGCCAAAGGTGAATAACTAGAAACTGAAGACTTTCAAGACTTTCAACTGGATAGTAATGGGTGCAAACACACAGTCAAATTAAAAAAAAAAAAAAAAAAAAGCTTTGGCCTACTTCTGTAATTCACACCTTCCTTGAGCACACCTCATTCCCAAATAACATACCTGAGACAAATTTAAACATCTAAAATGTGAGAAGAGACAAGTGCACCATAAAGCTACATGAGTTGGGCTGTTTAAATACATTCATGTGCTGTCAACATCAGCAGACAAATGTTATTTTGGTATCCACTCAAGAGGACCATGTCTGAACCACCTTAATCACTTGATGGTGGATGTTCTATCAAAAATGCTATCTTTTCAAAATACCTAATGAAAATCTAAAGCACAATAGAACTGTGTTGTTGCATGTGTCCCCAAACTCATGCTTCATCTAGAATAACCAGTAATTTGGGACACACAACCCAACACAACATTGTAAGGACGAGTTTTTCAGAAAAGTCTTTAGGTGAAAACTTTCCCAAAAAAAAGTCAAAAGCAAAAGCAAAAACACCATTGCAATCAGTTGTTGCAATCAATATGATCAACACAGCTTCATGCATCACTCTTAAATCTCAGAGAAGTGCAGAAGTAAAGGTGGCTTCACATTTCAGCCTATCTGAGTTATTCAGGGAAGCCCAAAAGTCTTGCACAATTCTGCTGTGGCATTATTGTCATGGTGAACAGCCAAGATTTCAGATCAACTGAATGCAGTAATCAAAAAAGTAATCACAGCCTTCATTTTTTGACTAATCTCCTAATTTTTTAGTCCTCAAGAATAAGCAGTTTCTTACTCAGTTGATTTTTTAAAAAAATACCATTATTGAAAGAATCAAAGAAGATTCACTAGAATCAAAGAATATGTGACTTTAGAAGCTGCCTTCACATAAACATCCACAAGTAACTTAAGTTTAGAGTAAAATACAGCAAGTAAAGGTTGTGTTCTCACTAACATGGAGCATACTTCTATATTTAACATGGAACCATACTTTAAGTGTGCAATACGTTTGCAACACTGCAAAATGTCTGCAAAAGTAATATCCACTATTTCTGAGTCCTTATGAGTGGGTTGGGGGTTATTACAATATCAGTCAGGAAAAAAGGGCATTTGCTTCCAAAAGTGGTAGAAGAGAAACTGCTATTAAAGACAGAGACTTTATCTAATTATTTCTGGCAAGGATCTGCATAACGTCTGTTCCCAAACAGACTACTATCTAAGCTAAATCACAGGGACAAAATCTGTGGGGTCAATATTTATTTTTGTTAACTTGAGCCTCACTTCAGCTTCAACTTGTATGAACAGAAATTTGTAAAAAATAAACATTTAGAGAAGCTTTTTTGCAGTCAGAATTTTTACTGTACTTTAAAATCCAGCTCTGGAGTATCCATTTCCCCAACTTTTTTTCCCATGGAAGTTTTTGTCAGAAAATCATGCATCTTAGAAGATGACACTGAATAGTTACACACAGAGTCCAGAGGATTTCAGCACATTTACTGATTGTATTCTTCCACATTAGACTGCTGGGAGAAATCAGTAGCTGAAATTTTGTTTCAGTAGCCTATATTGAAGAAAAACCTCACATACTGAAGAAAAAACACACATGATGAAAAGGGCACTCTTTTTGGCCCCCACACCGGCACTCAAAAAATTTCATTAAGTTACATGTTGCCTTTTTCTTCTCTTAGTTAGAATGTAATTTGACAAGGGAAGTTTAACAAGGTGAACTTCAGCTTGCTAATGTGGAATGGTAATTGATTGCATAATGCTTTTTAGAATCCATTTATAGTGGGACCAAGAGTATAGTTATTGGTGGAAAGTGCCAATAAATACCTGCTCCACTCAGAAATCAGCTGACAACCCTGGTGACCTGCTACTTGATTTAATTTCCATTAATTTTCTACTGGAGAAACTCCCAGCAGGGAACACAAGAGATTCAAAAAGAAGTTTCTACAAATATTTGTCTCCTTTACCCAAGCAATCCTTTTTCCTGTGCTGTTTTAAAGCTAAATGTGCTAAAATCGATGTTTTTGCACATGACTGGCTATTCCAAGCCTAGTGGAAACAACCAAAACACAGGGCACCAGCAGTGCACTGCATAAAATGCTTTAAGAAGTTCCCAAATTAAAAAATCAGTCAGCTAATGAAAACAATGTGTTTTATTCAAGTTGTCATAAATATCAAGGATCTAATCCTGTAAAATTTAGTTCACACCAGGAATTCTACCAAAATTAATCTCCTTTTTTGCCCTCTAAAACAGAACCTCCATCAACTCAGAAAATGCCTGTTTGACATTTATTATAGGATTAAAATGTATTGGTATTATGACTTAAGCCCTATAAAAAAAGAGTTTGATGAACGACTTCAAATTTATTTATTTATTTATTTATCTATTTAGGTAAATGAAATGTGGAATTAAGCAACAGCTGAGTGGATAAATTGCCATGCATTTCTAAACCAGGAGAAAATGCTCCAATTAATTTAAAACGACATTCTGCAAACTGAGTATTAGCAATGGCCACATGTGCACATCAGGTCACTCTGAAATGGTCGTTTTCAAAATGTGAGCTCCTGAAAGACTAACTAATAGGAACACAAATTAAATTAAAATACAGCTGCACAACATTATTTATTTATTTATTTATTCATTTACAATCACACAGACACACAAGCCAGCCCCAAGTTAACAAGATGAAGCTTCCCTAAGTAAGATGCTTGGTGCTGGGGAGAAGGCAGCACAACACTGATGCTTTCCATTAACATGACAACTCAGGATTAGGCCCAGGCAAGGGACCATGGGGCACAATGCCAGCAGATGAAGTTCAAACTTGTACCCACTATCTTCCAGACAAAGATCTTACAACTGCAGGAATCTGGAAATCTCAGCTGCATCTCAGGAAATCAAAACCCAGCTCCGAATTTAAAAACTGCACCCTGTTGAGTTCATTAATAGATGAAACCAAGTGGTGGTTTCCCTCCTTCCAACCTCAAACCCATTTTCTCCCATTACACGTATACGCAGCAGTATCTTAAAAAATACAGCAAAACCCAGAAAAAATATTCAGATGGCTTTGGTAACAAATCTAGGATATCCATGCCTGTGTTTAAGCTTTTAAATGTAGTAAAATATTGCCTCCAGCTCGATTATTTTGCTTCCTGGGTACAAAAAGGATATGGTTGAGAGCACTGAGTAGTCTCACTCTCCTGCAAGCCACATGCAATGGCACTTGATTTGTAGTTTCCATATGCTTAACTACTGTAATTGAAGGATGCTTTTTAGTCACAGTTCTGAAAGCAATTTGTATCTTTATCAGGCTAGCAGGAAAGTAGCACTACCTCTCCCTCTGCACTCCCTTGCTGAAAGCTCCACATTTTATTCTCAGTGCTTAGAACTGTGCACTCGTTGGTCCAGCACTCAAGGCTGCTCCAGCTGTAGGATCGGCACTGGAAGTCTTGGTTTCTCTCAAGAAATTCTTCTCTCACAGAAACCTTTTCACATTTGGAAAAAAAATGTCTTTAATGCATCAGTATGTTTTAGAATCTATTGCCATAAGCAAAGTATGTGTTTAAAATAGTCCTTTTGAGGATTTTAAAACCAAAATACATGGGATATATGACATGGAGATTCAGTTAAAAGGATGGGTTAGAAATACATGCAAAGCTGTCTGACACACGGTGGGACTCAGGTGCTGTAGGCCTGCACTCCTGTTACTATCAACAGAAACCTGGTCACAATAATTAGCAAAACACAAGGACAGATGCTACCAGCAGGGTTAAGCTTGAGCTTGCCTAAATCTAGGTACCCAGCATCTTTGAGATGCTCTAGCATATTCTCCCCTGTCCACCACAGTCACTAGCTGCTGCGTGAGTCACACAGAGCTCCACACGGGCATCTCAAACACCTGATGGCCCCTAACATGGCACTGGATGTTTGTGCTGGCCAACTCCACCTCCCACTACATGTTTCCTTCAGGTAAGATGAACTGAACTCCAAGTCAACTGGCCTCTGTATTGAGGAGACATCCTGACCACAACAGCTTACACAAGACTTAATATTCAATCCTTTGAAAGGCAGATTCCATTCTTAATTAGTTTTTTCAGTAAAGCAAAACAGTCCTAACTTTATTCTGGAAAGGCAAAAGAACAAAGGAGTTTGCTCAGCATCAGCTACACCATCACAATCAGCTGGTGCTACCAATCCAGTTGTGAAACCCAGAGCAGATCCCCCTCCTTTGTTACTCCTGGAAGCAACAGCATCCCCAATAGCATTTCAAAGCAAAACAATTAATTAAACTTTACTTCCACAAAATCAAGGTGTGGGCTTGTATCAAAACTTCTACATCTGTGCAGCAGGCTTTTCTTTTGTCTCTGAATGAAGATGAAGTTCATCCTTGAGCACAGCTGTACAAAACATGCTGTAAAATACTGGAAACTAAAATGTGTTTATTGAAGATTATGTTTTTTTTTTACAGAGGGACACGCTGGGTTGTTAGTCCTGAAGTCATTTTGAGTTCACTTCTGAATAAGTGCATTTTGGCACTGCTCCCATTCATAGTGTGAAATTAAAAGATTACTATTTTGGAAATATACAAGCTGGCATATATACAATTTGTCTGTCACAGATAAAGCTGACTACCTGGAAGCCAGCACTTAAACAGCAAGTCTGTTTGCTTTCCTCCAGACTTTCCTAATGCTTCTGGAGTGGGAGAAGAAAAGGAAGCATTAGTAGGCTCCCAGGTGAAACATGTTATAGGTGCTGAAGAGCTGTTACCTGCTGCCCATGCTTCTAGAATATTTTCATGAAGTTGAAATGTATCCTGCATCTTCCATCTGTTCAAATTATAGAGTCTACAAGAATTACACCAAGCCCTTCCACAACTTCAGCAGCAGAATTCTTTTAAAAACCTACCTGAAGGTAGAAATACCTTGTGTACAAAAACATTCTTTTCCCTTCAGAGAAGAGGACAGCCAGTGCAGAATTGCCACGCTCTAACAGGCTGCAGTAATTTTTAGAAAACAATTATTTTCTTACTGGGCCACTTTTTGGTGAACAGACTGACAAACAAGCTTGGCCTTTGGACTGAGTTATTTTCCCCAAGCGTGAGTATTATTGCCCAGCAAATAATTCATCTTTTTCTTCACTTCCTGGATATTCAGTCTCTCCCCCAAACCTGAATGCAAATCTGAAAGGGGAAGAGTGCTTTTAGAGCAAACACCACTGTTTACCTCTATTTTATTTCAGATTTCTCTCTATTTGTATTGCTTACTGTCCTACAGCTACCAAGACAGATGCATCTACAAGAAGTGGCTAAATCACCTTGCATCAGGAATGAATAATCCTGTAAAGCTGTTACAGACAGCAGCAATAACTAGAATTTAGAAGTACAGCAGTTCACCCCATCCTCAACTCAGAAGGCAGGTGCTGCATTAAGGGAGAAGGTACAAGGTACCTAGAAGAAACCAAAGAAAGATTTATCTTACTTCTTAGAGGTGTCCTGAAGTATTTTCAGATGCTAGGCACAATTCACCCTTTGAAAATGACATCTAAATTTAACATCTTAATCTTCAGAAATATCTGTTAAAATGCATTTCTGAGGAGAACTTCACTGACTCTACGTATGCAAATGCAGTAACACCTCTAGCCTGCAGCCAGGCAGGAGGCAGAGTACAGCTAATGCAGTTCCCAGGTACTTTAACTGACTTTCAAACAGCTGCTCTGACCCATCTGCAAAATGACATGGTTTCTGACGAACACCCCGACTGGACTGTAAGACATTTTAGTATTTAGAAATTTTTTTTTTAAATTCCTGTACAGAAAAGCTTACCCTATCTTATATTAAACACCACCAAATTCCTTAAAATAGTGAAAGGCAAATCTATTTAGTTCTCAGGTACTTTCCTGTGGGTTATTAAAAAAAAAGTTAAATAATTAGTCTTAACATGGACTCTAGAAATAGAACATGCTTGTTCTTTTCTAACAGCCCAAGTTTTAGATTTAAAATCCTATTAGAAATTAAAACCTAGTTCTGGAGAGGAATAATACAGCTTTGCCAGAGCTATACTGCATCTAAACAAGGAAACATGTACACACACACACACACACACACATTAGGTCTACATACCCACCTTCCACAAAAAGGTAACTCAGACTGCTGCTGCTAACTAGTAGTGCAAAAATGTTAAGTAGCAGGAATGGGGGGAGAAAACAACAACCTGCTTATCCTTTTGGGAATGGCACACATGCCATTCTCTAACAACATTGTGGAACCAAATAGAGAGTTCACTCTTTTGTTTTGCACTGATGCTTGTTTTTATTTAGTAGAAGCTCTCCTAGCTCTTTAAATAATTCATAATGCAGTGCCTGTTGTTCAGTTCAAGGAGGGAGCCTGGAGAATGTTAATCAAACCAGAGATGAATTGGCACAGCTGTAAATCGGCAAGGCCCCTCCCCGATGAGCTCATCCCCTAGCAGTGCAAATGAGAATGACATCATGCTTGCAAGCCGCGGGCGCACTCACACTGCTCCCTGTCTCTTCCTCCCGCATAGGATTTCTCCTACTTTTTCACGCGGCTTTTTTCCCCCGAAAGATCATTAAAGTGATACAAGTAGGGAGAAGGAACCGAAACTGGAGGACCTGCATTAAAATCCTGGGGTTTGTTCTCTTATATTTGTCACAGGTCCAGCAGATTCAAGAAAGATACATCTTTCTATTTAGAGAAGAATGAAACTGCGTATTTATCAGTCCAGCTGAAAAAACACTTTAAAAACATTAGAGACGTGCCTTTGAATAAGATCTTCAAGTACTTCACAGAGTACCACTTCTACTTGCTTTCTTATAGAGCATGCAATTAGATGACCTTAGGATCACAAAAGCACTCTCAAAACTAGGTCTCAAAGAGATGTATTTGTAAAAGAAAATGTTCATATAGCCATGCTGTTGGAATCTCTCATTTCTCTAACCCTGTTTCAATTAGTTGTCACACACTCAAGGCACAGACATAAAAATATGCAACACAGATGAATAACCCACTATTAATAGTGGGTAACAGATAAACTGAACAGTTAATAAAAAGCCCACAAAAATAACGTATGGGGAAAAAAATGGTCCAGGAACAATTTTGATACAAACCTGCAGAAATCCAAGGTGTTTTCCTATTTGTCCTTGAACAGAAGGGCCAGCTGCATTTGTTTACTTTTATGAATATGCTAGCCGAGGTCCATAACAAGCTTAGTAACTTCAGAAGGTACAGTAAGCATTAATAGTAACAAGCTCATTTAGGTCTATTTCATACTCTTCAATAATTAAAGTTATTATTTACTGGAGAAGTTTGAAAAATTACTGATTGCAGTAGAAAGCCCAGCTCTGCTGTCTGATGCAGCCAGCATACCACTCAATGAAACTAAATTGGGAACACCCCTCAGTCTCATAGCATCCACTGGTCTGGTAAACAGCCCACGCCAAGATCAGGTTTCTTTCTTCTCTCTAAGGAGATACTATATAAACTCCCATATGAGAATATAAAGGGGAAGAAATATAATCTAGGGAAATTTTTAAACCCTATCATCACGTATTCCTCAGAAAACATATAAAAAGTATGCTTTCTGCAATTGTGAAATCTCACTTTTTTTTCCCCTTTATAAAAATCTTTGTAACAACTGAAGTCAACATACCCAAAGCCATGTAATTTAGTTTTAACAAGCAGTATCACCTTTTAGTCCAGACCAAAACCAAGTTTCTGATTCCTGTGAGAATGACAGAATGTAGCTGCAGGAGGTTTACAGGTGTGCTAATTATATTTTCAAACTCCTGGATTTTCTGTGCCTCATGTCGTCTGTTGAACTATAGTTTGAGGAAAGAAACCAGGCACACAGTGATTCTCAGTGATGTCTGAAGAGCTTTGCAGACAGCAATACAGAGGTGAATTGAAACAGGTCTCAGAAGGAGAAGAGTATAGCTTCTTAAATGCACGGGAAAAATAGAAAATGAGAAGAAATCAACCACAGACAAACTGCAGAAGCAGCGCACTTGACAGTGACGAAGGATGCAAGGCAGCAGGATGCACCCAGAAGTCATTACCATGTGGCCTAGGCCAAGATAAAAGATGGGCCACAACACAAGAGGTCTCTCAGCCATGCAGGAATCATGGCCGCTCCCTGGGGAACACAACTGGGATATTTCCAAAGTGATAGAAAAGCTTAAGAAGCACTTGAAAAAAACAGAAGGAATTGGTAAGAGGAGGGTTGGAGAGGAGATGCAGAGGGGCAAAGGACCATTACAGCTTGACACAATCTGCCTGGTGTGAAAGCAGAGGAGTAAAATCGTCCAACTCTAAGGTTAGAGGACTTTTTTAGCTTAGAGAACCTCAGTACTACAACTTTGCATAGCATTTTTAGTGTTGAATACAGCGGTGTCATTCTGGACTACGACCTTTTTCAGATACCAACAGAAAAACAAAACTGAAGAGCTTTTTTGCTTAATATACTGTGAAAAAATTCTTCCATTAACAAGCAGGACACCTTGTAATTCCAAACTAATACAAGTCCCAATTATATTTTCAGATACAAGATTAAGAAACCCAAAATACATACACCCAGAAAATAATAAACGCATTAATGAATCCATTGGACTTTGGGACATGTACAAACACAGGATGCCATAAACCAGTGCCCGCACAAGTGCTTAGGATCTTCCTTCCATCTCTATTCCAAAGAATCCTGCCTAGCAATCCTATGTAAACAGCTCCACATTGATATGCTCAAGATTTCAGAAAATCAGATTTCAGCAGAGGAAAAAAAGCCAAAACATCCCTTCTGATCCAAGTGCAGATTTTGAATCTTGTAAACAGACTCTGTATTATGAAGAATTGGAAATCTCCCATGTTAGCATCAAAGTCTTTGGCAATTAGCCCCCAGATCCAAATTCTGTAGCTTCATTCTACCTCATGTAGAATGTTTGAGGAAACATACTTATTCTTCCATATTTACTCATAATATCAAACAGCTTGTACCTCTCCCTTCTCCAAGCTTCCTCCCTGCCCCCAGCTCCCATGTGGATGCTTGGAACCCAGACAAAGACTAACAAGAAACTTTAGAAAGTTTAGATGAAACAACAACAGATTGTTTGATCTCTCTGTGCTATCACTCTGCCCCAGAAGATGGTAACAAAATGTGCCAGTAATGCCTCTGCTTAAAAAAAGACATTTTAGATTTGTAATTCAGAAACAAACCATTTAACCTAAGCTCTTCCACATTTTGTTTCCATCTGCACAAAGCAAGTGTTTAATGCAATCTAGTGACTAACGGCAAAAAGTTTTAGCTCTTAGTGCTTGATAAAGTCTCTTCAAGCAGAAAATATATACATGAAGAATTACAATATGGAAAAATTCTGTTGACGTAGAAGACTTTTCATTTCTGTGGCTTTCAAAGGAGATACAGAATGACACTGACTTGGACAGTCAAAATGATAGGTGCACTTTCATTACTTGTTATTAATCTTTTAAAAATAATCTAATTCGGTAAAAGTTATTCTGAAAATCTGTGGAATTATAAAGCATCTTTTTTGGGGACTGTGTACAGGCAAATGCAACTTACAGTGGTTTAAAGGATGGTTTAAAAAAACCTTCCAGAAGTACCATAATTGCATGCAAAACTTGCTTGTGTGGCTTTTTTAATAATGGGATGTGTTAATTTACATTTCTTTGATCTGCATAACACAAGCTCAGAACCAAGGATTGCTGCCAGTTTCTCACAGGCAGGGATCTAATCCATAAGATGCAAGATGCGCAGGCGCATCAATGCCAGCTGCAAAAAAGAGGCATGCCCAAAACCAGAATAGGGAAAGCTGTGGTGTAACATCAGGAAGAAGTGGCACTTCAAGGAATATCTAAAGATCTCTGGAAAGATCTAGTTGTGCAAGCCATGGAAAAGGGCTTGCACAACCAGCTGGGTACAAGGGAAATATATACAGAATATGCAAGAAAAGGATTTTTTGATGAAATAACCAGAAAGACTTCAAGAGCTATGATGGTTAGAAGTAAACAGAAGTGGACAATAAAGAAGGATAAAGAGCAGAGAAAGGGCTATGTGCAAGTGGAAGTAAAATCATGGCTGAGAACAGAATTTTCACCCCAGTGTAGGTTCCAGTGGACTAGGGATGTGAAAACAGAAATGAACATATCCCCAGGAAACAAAACATGTAATCTGTAGGAGAAAGCTCTAAGAGACATGGAAGCTCCAAGAGAGGTGCTGAAATGCCAATGGGCAGAGCAGAAGGGCTCCCTGGCTAGTGCACGATTTCTGGGCTATTTTCCCAATAGCCCAGAAAAGACAAAATTGCCCTTCTCACTAGACATTTCATTTTTCTGCCTAGACAGTTTATCTTTGATGTGCTAGTGAAGCACTATTAAATATTACTTATAAAAGAGCAAAGAGAAAAAAGAGCTCAGTTCTTGTGCTGGCCTGGTTAAACAGGGAAAATCACCAGTTCACCAAAGCACAGCTCTACTCAATGTAAAACACAATCAAGTTACTGTTGGTTTTAAATATGCTTACTCTCCAGTTAAATAGCACCACCATAATCAGGAGAAAGCTTTCTCTGCTCTTCTAAGCTCTGCATGACCCTAACAGCTGTAAGAGAAGGTTCATATTGGTTAAATGCAGCTTTCCCAGTTTCAGTAAGATAAGGCAATACTCTGCTTGGGGGATCACCATTACTCCAAACAATATAATATCTGCTGCTAGATAAACAACTGCAGGACACAATACACTACTTCAGACCATCACATCAGTCACTTACCACATTCTCTTCGGCTGATTTATCCCTGTTTTTTTTTGTTTAACAGCAGACAGTCATATTTCAAACACAATTTTGTTTTCTTTGTCTCAGAAGCTTCCATTATGTGGACTAAAAATGATGAGTTTATCTAATGAGATTAGAGTCTTTTAAGCATTTTCATGCTAGTCAGTCCTTATGATGGGATGCTTAATTTGGAGAGTCTTGATGAACAAAGGCAAAACACTGCAAGAGACCAGCAACATACAGTGCAGGAAGCACTGATGCTGTAACAGAGCCACTTCTACCACTGTGACTGTGACTGACATGTATTCTTCTGTAGTACTATTTATTTACATAGGAAGTATATATAAATATATACTTTTAAAATATGCATACATGCTCTACACCCCATTTTAACTTTTCCACTTCTAGTAATTCTTTATGTAGCTTTGGTTGATAAATGCATAACTGCTGAGAACAGTACACATGCTTGGAACCCCCCCATTTCACAGAGACAGAGGAATCATCCAGCTCATTCCTGTGGCTTGAGCTGTGGAGAATATCAAACACGTGAACATGTATTTTCTTCCCCAAAAAATGTACACTCTGCTACCTACTTTTATATTTGGGTGAGGTGCAAGGGTTGGTGTCACAGACACTGAGCTCTTCATAAAGTAAGCTACAATGAAAGAATGAATGATGCTTTTATTCTGCTTTTAAATCTCAACTGCTATGAATCACACTCTTTTGTTTGAAGACCAATATGACTGCAAAACGGGCTTTAAACCAGATAAAAACATAAACATCTCAGTTCTTCATTGCCAGACCACTGTTAAAATGTGCTATTTAACACCTTGTCTGGACTGATTAGATAGACTGGCAATAACCTAAAATTGCAATGGTGCAGCAGGACAGAAGAGTCAGAATGTACTCCAAGGTTAGCAACTCCCTTGTGTCAACCTACTCAATTCACTTATCCCATCATTTTCAGAAAGTGGATGATTCAGTCTGATAAACTCCTGTACAAGTCTCACCACAAAATTCCTGGGACAACTGCAAGTCTGGATGCTCAATTGCTTTAAAACCCCACTTCACATAATTTATGTGAACACCCAAAGATAAAAGGTTTTAAATAAATAAACAACATTTTCAGAATACATGCTTTTAACCATCATTTAAATCCAAATACATGAAAATAAAAAGTAATTTAACACATAAGAGAAACCAAGGACTTTTCCAAGGTCATTTGGCATAAAGGTAGAAATGGCACAGATTTTAAGTATGTAAGTCCTCATATGGATTAGAAGGCATTTTGCTTTGTGTTTGGATCAGAGGTCTTTCCCTATTTTTCAAGTCAACTTTGAGGCAGAATTTTGAACAATGGACTTTAGATGGGAAGTGTAAATGGGGCATAAGAGTCAGAAGGAGAAGCTGGCTGTTGGGAATAAAAAGAAGGAGGAGAGCAGGGCTGGCTGTCAGGAAGTCTCCACTTCTAATCCTGGTACAGCCTCTGCCTTGCTGGGCAGCCACTTCCTCCTGCTGTATTGTTTCTTGGACATCTTTAAAGTGGTTTTGCATAGTGTTCCCAGTTTAGAGCATGTTAATGTCTGTACAGCACTGATTCATAAAAATGCTGTACAAAGAGCTATTACTTTTACTGTCAGCACAGTTGCTACCCTAAACACAACAAAGCAGACCTTTTCCCCAAAAAGTCATTTCTCTGTGCATGTCAGAAGTTCAGTTAAAAAGCAAAAAATCATTTCTCCTAAATTATACACACATTAACTAGCTGTGCTGTGGTACATAACTGTGCGCAGACATGGACAAGGGAAAATAAATGGGAAATGATTCACAGCAAATGGAGTTAGTAAAGCAGCCATTCTGAGAGCAATTAATTCCTGGAGGACATGAGTTTCAACTGCATGATGCACTTGAAAATATCTGGGTAATGGTCCTACACTTTTAACACTCGGTCATCTGCTCAGCCATTCCCAGGTCTAACTTCCGTGCAATTCCCACAGAAGACAATCAAAGTATTTTTGGATGGGGGGAAGGGAGAATAGAAGTGACCCATGAGACTCATCTAAAATAGGGACTTTTTGAATTGATGTTCACAAGGCTTTACAGGTATGCATATATATTGATTTATTTTATACACACATATACACACAGAAACGTGTGCTTCATCAACACTGCTTGCAGTCTGGAGTTTGTCAAAACCTATCTAGTGCATCACTATTCAAACAAATAGTAATCAAGTTTCAAAGCTGCACAGATGGATGGTTGCCAACTTCCCTGCTCCTCCAGAGTGTAAAATAATGCTTCTGCTTTATACCTGCTGTAAACAAACTGTGTTCAAAGCACTGAATCCTCAAAGCAAGTCTCCCTCACTCCAGCAGCACTCTGCTGTTGGGAGCCCACATACATTTTGGGGCACAGAAGCAAGAGGTGGGGGCAGAAAGCACAGCTGAAGCATACTAGGCATTATAAAAAAGAGACTACTCAGTTTAAATTGCAGAACTAGCAGTGGTGATAAGACTACTGCTTTGCAAGTGAACAACAAATATGCCTTCTCTAAACTAGTTCTCGTGCCATTCTTTGGTGGATAGAAGTGCTTTTCTTGGCTTCCAACCACACATGAACTACAGCAGATTGGGTCAGGTCCAAGCTGTGCCCATACAAGGCATCAGTGTGGAAAAACAAGGGCTGGATTCAGTTTCCAGAACAGGTTACTTGTATCAGCACACAAAAATGCCATCAATCTCACCTGGTTATTCTACTCACTAACCTCACACAGGTACTGAACCAGGACTGGAGCTCCTCTAATCCTCTCCACCTCTATTTTACCTTCTGCGTTAAAACTGGAGGAAAGAGGCAGAGGGGGAAAAAGAATAATAAAACCACAGAAAATACAGATGCTTAAAAGGCATGACCAACAAAATTCCTCATGAGCAACACAGAAACCACAGGCATCTTTGGTTCCTGCTTGTGCTCAAGGGTAGGGTTTCTGCCACTGTGTGTCTGTGCTGATTGGTGTCTGTCTCATCCCCATCCCAACCCATTCCATCTGAACCCCAGCTTCCCAGAGGCACGGTGCTTCAATTCCTTGCCCTTGGCAGAAGGCCAGAGCCTGAACATCTATGACACAATGAAATGGGATGATCACCTATGGGATGCTCATTTTCAACTTTATTCATGTAACCTATATTACATAGTACTTGGATATATGGTATCACTTCCAATATGTGAAACAATGGCAGAGAAAATAAATAAATAAAGAAGGTTATATTGTTTCCATGCCCACTGGGGCATGGGGAAGAGGCAATGCATGCAAAAGCAATGAAGGTTTTAGCTGTAATTGGAAAAAATTACAGCAGAAAAAAAAATTTAAATCCTGGAACTGAATTTAAATCCTGCCCTTCCAAATGATGACCTGCCAACAGGTACAGACTTGAAGAACAGATTAGACAAACAGTTATCAAAAGGGGTAAATACTACTTATCTTGAATGATCTATATGCCCCATGGAGGATTTTTAACCTATGGTTATTCTATTCCAATGCTATAAATCATATTATGCCAGTATCTATCATATCTTCTAAACACATCTCTGAGGCAACAGTATTTAAGCTACCAGTGTAGTAAGTGAGCAATTATTTGGCATGGCTGATGATACAGGAAATATGGCAATATATCAGAAATAAAATATGCAGCCATGCATATCCTAAGCAATAGAGTTTGGGCATATTTTTAAACAGAACTTGGTATGAGTTTAAGGCTGTTAAAATCTGTTCAAATATTTTCCATTAAAACAACATCAATTCTCTCTATCAACAAGGCAAGGCTCTGCAGCAATGACAGAATATCCATTTTGCCATCAAGATAAACTCTAGCATAAAGAGTTTACTCTATGCACATACACATGGATATGTTCCAAGGGAAATCTTTATAAATTACCACCTGGATTTCTGTAAAGTCTTTTATCAATTCCATAACCTTTCTCTGTAGATGATGGTCACACCTTGCTTTCACTGAAACCAACTAGGGAGGCTGCACAGCAGCAGAGTCCCTTTGCTTCAGCAGAGAAGAGCAGCCCACTTCACGTACACCATGGCACTGCTCACTCCCATCTCCTGCCTGTCTTCCACAGGTAGCGGCCCTCCTGAGTTACAGTGAACAACACTTCCCAATAGCCCAAAAGGGGCCTAGTTTTGTGTGCTGGGAGGAAGCAAGGTACCCTTAAGCCCATGAAACATAATTTCCATAACAGATACCCACTCACATTTGTGCAGAACTGGCAGACTGGCAGGGTCCTGTCATTGTCTAGAGATAACTGTGTGTGTTTTGTCTCACGTACAGTGTGAACAAACCCAACTCATTAGACTTAGCAATATATACTGACAAAACTGGTTTAGGGACAGAGGAAATTAGCCATGTGTTCATAATGGTTGTTCTCCAGGCTTTTGGCTGTCTATCCTTCACTTGGCTTGTGGGGCTCGGTTTGGGATTTTGTGTTTAGCATTTTTTACTTTGTTGTTTTTTTAATTATTGTTGTGTTTGTTTGTAGTTAGAAAGATAAGCTTCTTCAAAGTCAAGTGTTTTCTTTAGGTTGTACTGTTTACAGAAATGGGAAACAATTTGTCCCTCACTGCTTACATAAAGAAAGTAATGTGCATGTTGTTTGTGGCCTCACCACAGGCGTTACTCAGCAAATTTTAATTATCCTGTTGGTGATTTAATGTTGTGTAAAAACATATCCTAGCATGTATACACATCTGCCTTGCTTATTAAAATCTGTTAGTTTTGGCTAGCTCGCAGACATGAAGATATTTCCCACCAACCAGAGCAGATTTTGAACTTTTGTCTGTTGTTCACTGCTCTCTCCCAAATAAAAACTGGGTATAATCATATACCAAATGTTAATTACTTCATTAAAACAGTAGCAAAAAAATTACAATTGGGTTCATGTATATAGTTAGCCAGATTTGCTTTTTCTCAGCTACTTCCTTCTCTCCATGAGCTTGCACAGCTCCCAGAAGTCTTCCTTCACAATATGGTGGGGCAGGGAAATTTGCTTGGATATTTTTCCAAGCACACAAATACAGTGCAATTAGTGCAAAATATGGGAACTATGTAAAAAATATGGGAAATGTAATAAGCATAATACAACATATTCCATATATGGTTTATAGAATACATCACAGAAGAATAAGATGATTTGAGGTGTAGTGTCTTTTGTAGTGGAAGAAAAATTTTTCCTCACTGGAACTGAAGGGAATGCTTTAGAAGAGTGACCATGCAAAATGTCAAGTATTTCAAAGAAGGTGAGGTTTGGAGAATCAGTGGTGGTCTTAAGGGATTGCTAGGGAAGAAGCACACCCACAGATGGAACCTGGGCAGAGCAAGTGGGAGGAGGAGAATACACAGCGAAAGGTGGCAGGCTGCAGAGCACAGTGAACAGATCTCACAAAGCAGGAGGGCACTCTAGGCCAGATGCTTTCTGAACTCCCATGATATCAAGGGATACATTTAGCTCAGACAAGCTTTAATTTTAAAAAGTAGGTAAGAAAGGCAGAAACACAGAGAATGGCTAAGTATTTGCCCCCAGCATAGGAATGAACTGAAGGACAGCTTGTTCTCAGTTCTGAAGTCCAACTAAGATTTTATCTTCCGTATTTCCTGTCTCTGATACATTTGAAGCAAGTAAGCAAGCCATCCTTCAAAGCCCACTGAGAGGCAAGTAACAAGGGTCAGCAGTACTTTCAAAGGTACTAATGACACTGAAGTACTGTGATGAATTGCAGCCCTGTTAAAAGGGCTGTATTTTACCAGGCACACGCACTAAAACCTACCTAGGAGCCAGAACTCCCCAGCTGCACCCAGGCAGCCCCTCCATCTTGGGGGCTAAAATGAAGCCAACATCTCCAACCGCTCTGGAGGCTTAGCTGCAACCATGACTGAGGGGCAGCAGCTGCTGAGACCTCCATCCATGTCCCAGAGAAGGAAGTCACAGACGGATGGGGAGCACTGGTAGGTGGGACATCTACTGACTCGTCATGGTTTCTTTCACAGCAACTGTATTTTTCCCTGGCTTTTCAAATCCAACTCCTCACTGCAAAAATGCTGTCTCTCATATTCCTCTGCCATAATAATGACAGGAAAACTCAATTAACACTGTGAGCAGTTTGGATGTCTGCACAACAGGTTGCCAAAAAAAATCTCAAGGGAAAAAAAAACCCAACCAAAGATAACTAAGAACATTTGTTGCATAATGTAATTCAAAGCTTCTATCTGTAGGACCAATAAAAGACATGTTTATTATGTCTTAAATCAAGATGTAAAAGCTTGGTTTTGAACTACTTTAATGTTAATGATTTATTATACATGCAATATGTATCTAGTTTGGTAAGACCCATCCTACATTGGTAAGACCCACTCTACATTCAATGCAGATTTTCTCTTCAAGCTTCTTACTGAGATCAGAACATAATAAAATTGTGCATTCCCCTGCTAATAATTTATTCAGAGATTAGCAAGAGAGTAATGTCTCTTCCTTCATAATACCCTGGATTTCTGTCAACATCATCATCAAATATATACCACAAAATACAATAAGTGTAACCACAAGCCTTTTGACATATTTTAAAGGACTTTCAACATTGATTAGATCTTTACTACAGCTGTTATTATTCTTGTGATCTAAAAGTACTCTAGACAGATACTTGAAGTAGAAACATTAATTTAGAAAAATTAACTATCAGGAAGACATTTCTCTAGATACTAGAGATGAGCACACAAGTATGTCACCAAACAAATGCTTACCCCAAATTAAAAAATAAAACAAAAGTGTGTTTGTGTATATACATCCATAAACATATTATTTACTAGCTACTCTTCACTCACTGTGAGAACTTCTCATCTGTAATCTTGGAGCCAAGGGCCCAGTGAACCCCATAAAAGCAACGACCATTACATAAAATACATTAAGCTGCACTGAGAAGCAAGAGATAACATAAACATTCCCCATACTAATAGCCTTTCTATTAGAGAGAAAAGAACAAATCATTTAGTCCAAGAGGGCACTGAGAACAGTCCATGACTTCAGCATGCAGGAGTTCAGCAAGGAAAGAGCAGCCAAAACATTCTTTCTAAAGTGTCAGCACAGGCTTATAAGGAAGTGACATCAAAGCTTTCTTTCACAGACACTTTTCACTACAAAGAAATTTCAAAACAAGCCCAGCACACCCTCTTCATCATCTTCTCCCTCCTCATCCAGCCAAGTGAGAAATCTCCTCACACCAAGCCATCAGGTGACAGCACAGTATGTGGCACTGTGCATGTGTACAGGAAAGCACTAAGTGCCTTTTTTAACACCTTATGTCACTGCCTGCCTTCAAGGGAGGAACCAATTGGACATACACAACGAAAACAAAAGACATGATCCAAATTAACATACACAGCAGGGAGCATAAGCTTGGGAACACAGGATGGGATGAAAAATGTCCTTCACACACAAGATTAAGACTACAAAGTATTTAAAAGAGGTTTTGCTGGGGAAAGAATTACCTAAACACATGCTCTACACTGCATTATAAAGCTGATGATAATGACAGTACATCTGCTACTCATGGAAATATCACCCTCTGTTCTTCCTCAAACAAACAGCCACGACATTAAGTTTTGGGTAACAAACCAAATCAAATTAGGAGCAGCAGTTACAACAAGTTACAATATAAGAATAATTTACTAAAAGCATCAATTGGCTGTTGACTCCATTTACCATGTGGAATATTGCCATGACTATAAAAAATACATATGTCAACAGAGCAGCAGCCTTAGTGCAGTATGCTGGTGTTGATGCTGCAGAGGACAACAATTTCTATAGGATAACACAGCTCAGTTTTCCAGGCATTTGTGGGCTTCTGGTAGGCCTCTGGAGAGAAGGAAGGACAACACTCAGATACCTAGAATTTAGTATAATGTATAATTAAGGAAACTCTGCTACTGTATTTTGGCTATTTTTTTTTTTACTTTTCCCCTCAGTTCCCCAAGGAGGCTATTACATATGCAGCCACTAAGAGAGAATGTTTTATCCCAAAATGAGAACAAACAAATGTTTCTAAATATTGGTTTTATGCATTGTGTAAAAATACATTTAGCTTGGGAATGTTAAAAATTTTTAGCAAAATTTCTAATCTAATTTCATTTTACTCATTTGATGGAAGAGCAAAGAAGCAAAGCACTTTGGGATGAATCTTCTCTGCTGGGACAACTAGTAGCAGAAATTCATGTTCTAAGCACAGTTTCCCCCAGTCCTCTGAAGATGCTACTACCTCTGTTCTAGTCACTGGGTACCAAGCACAGATGGGCTGAAGTCACAGTATCAAATCACCTGTAGGAATTCTTATGGCAGAATTTAAAATAGAGACCCAAGCAAAATTGCAAAGCTGTTTATATACTGAGCTTGACTATCATACTTGAAGAACATGACCTATTTTTTATTGTTGGCTTGAGAAAACTGTCATCAGGTTAAACTTTTGCAAGCTTCCAAAGAGCAGCTGTGTATCCAGGTATGGAGCTAGGCTTTCCACACGTAGGACAGGTGTGGTGCAATACCACACCATGTTATCCAGTGCTGCTTCAGTAACAAGATCAGATGGCATCTGTTTT
Source organism: Emberiza elegans (assembly GCA_024865655.1). Lineage (NCBI taxonomy): Eukaryota > Metazoa > Chordata > Aves > Passeriformes > Fringillidae > Emberiza > Emberiza elegans. The sequence continues at coordinate 42,185,897 of JALJVW010000175.1, read as the reverse complement.
GAAAGACTAACAGCTGATAAAAACTGGTAGAGGTTTTATGTAGACCTTGTGTATCTAGCAGCACTTCCGTTTCACCATGTTCTCAAAATGATCAGGGATTTGAGGGACAGAGTTACAGACTATATTAAACTATGCAGATTAGTAAAACCACAAGAAGATGGGGTTCTGCTTCAAATAAAAGCAGCCCTTTAGAAAAAAACTAATTTACACACATATACTAATCTAGATACTGATATTTTGAAGTGATTAAGTGCTCTCTTCTTTGACAACACCCTTATTGTCATAAAACCTGAAAGTAGTAACAGGCAAAACAGGTATCCGATGCATATAAATAATCATACAAATACCTATTAATAAAATACATCTTAAAATAGCCTTTCTTCTATACAAACCACTTATACAGCTAACACACCACATGAATAAGTCATAGGAGTTTCATAGTGTAGTTGTCTTAGAGATATAAACAAAATATTTATAACTCCTCATACACACAATGCAAGCATATTACTATAAATGGAGAAAAGCAACACTTTCTATCTCCTTTTTTCAAAATGTGTAAAATGAACATTTTCATGCATATGATGCTAATTGAGTTAAGACAAAAACTTCTAAATATATTTTACAAATAACTGTCAGCAATATGACTTCTCTCAGAAAGAGAGGCTTTTGTTTTTGATTACCTCAGTTATACAACATTAAACACTGAAGAAACTAGAATATTTTAATTTTACAGCATTTTAAATAAAATTATAGCTACGAACATATCTATGATGTGTGTAATCTGTGTAACCATATATAAAGTAGCCCATTCTTGCATGGCTTTCACAGATACACAAGTTACAAACCATGTACTCATTGACTTTTTTCTTTTTCTCAGCACAGATGGCATTTCAAGAGGAATTTTTTTGTGCCACAGCTAACACAAACCACAAAGAAATTACTCTTATTGAATATTGCCTGCTGTTGAGGAGTGTTTTGAAATTACACTCCATTTTTTAAGGGAACTGAAGAGCTGAGAACAAGCCGTGCATTCACATCAATGGCTAACACGGAGAGCAGCAGGGCTGACTGAATGCAGCTCTTCACCAACCAGCTCCTGACGGCCGCTGCAGATTAGGGACACATTTTTCCTCTGTGCCATTTTTGAAGAATTCATTGAAATTTGCTTCGTGATGAGATCACTGTCTGCTGGCAACTTCCATCGCACAGATAAAATTATGCAGCCTTTTGTACTGGCTACCAGTGGAAGAACATTTTTAGGATAATTAGGTGTACTTCAACAGATGAAGACAAATCTTCAAAGCAGTGTTTTGAAAACAGGATTTCCTAGAGAAATGGGAAACTTATTCATGTAAGTATATATATATATATACATGCACAAGCAAAGCCTCCATCTGAAGATAACAATTGCCTAAAATAATACAGACTCCAATGTCAGGCTGTAGAACAACTTAGCTTTACCACACTTAATTGAACCATCAAATTTTCACACATTGTACTTTTCACTGGATAGCAAGTCCACAGTTAAAAAAATGGAAACTAACGCTGGCCAAAAATCCAGATGGCCAAAGTCACCAGCTGGTGTTAAAGTTCCCTCTTCTAACATTAATGCTATGGAAACCTGGGAACAATGAACTCAGAAATGATGAACTCAGAAATGGTGCTACAAAAGGTCCCACCAAGGAGAGAATCACTTTTTCATGAGAAGTAAGCTTCAGTTGTATCCTTGTTAGGTCTATTCCTGTTAAATCACATCCTGCTCTCACAGAATCAATTATGGTAAACCAGGCCTACAATCACACATAGCTGCCATTATGCCCCATTGTGTGACAATCATCATCAAATATGAAACATCACAAGTAAAGAACAGCAAGAGCATGTTTCTTTATTCAGGAGGTTAATATTCCTTCTGCTTTAAACATTACTGGGAAAAAATACCTCAAGAGAAATGTTAACTAATCCAAAATTTTCGCTTTAAAAATAAAATTACACTGGCAAAATCCTCCTGGGTAGGCCATCCAGCATATCCAAGACAAGTGATGAAAATAAATTGTACTGGTCAGATAACTGGTTCCTCTAGAAGCTGCAACTGATTGAACATGATGGTTATGGGGACATCAGTAACACAGTCACGTATCAAATATCTTGCAAGTGTCAAATCTGCACATAGCACAGCACAAAGGAGAGAAATGGGGGAACTGACAAAAGGTCCACTGAAAAATAAAGATACAGTATGCACAATTTCAGAGCAAATTTTTCTTCATCTGGGAATGCTACACCTCTTTTAAGAGACAATCCTATTCAGCATATTGCTGTGGTGCTCTGGCAGTGGGGATTTCTGAAGACTAGTGCCTGAGTCCATACCACCACCTAGGAAATACAAGCTTATTTATAGCAAGATTACCCCTCCCAGTGGTCAGCCATGCCTAAAATGGGACAGCCCTACTCTGCCCCCCAGCAGTTTGAGACTCGATGCACCTCGCCACTTGAAATGTGAGTTTCCAGCAGTTTGCAAGCTGTAAGGAATGCTGTCTTCTGTCTCAATACCATGAGCAGCTGGTTCAGCTATCATGGCAACAAACACTATGCACACCTAGGCAACCAACCTGAAGATGGCCTTCCAACAGTTTGATCCTAGAAGGCACCACACCATTTTGTAGCAGATCATGACAAACAGCTTACTACCATCAATATTAAATATAATCAAGCTTTACTGACTGAATGGGTAAAATTCAATCAAGGTGCACACATATTTAACTAAACAAGTGTAGTGAACAAAGCAACAATTTACTGTTTCAATAATTCACTGTGTATATGTTTGGAGAAGCTACTTTTAAATGCATGGCATTGCCAACTACCAGATTTTTTACAGAAGCTCTGAAATACAGGAATGACGCCAGGAATAGTTTTTCTTATATAAAAACAACTGTTATCAAAGTTTCTAAGTAGCATGAGTATAGAAAATGAAACTTAAGAAACAGGACCACTCAACCTACAGTACTGTGAAAAAAATAGGAGACAATATCACACCTCCATGAAAAGCTATTGGACTAGCAGGGAAATTCAGAGGGCACAGAAGCTCACAGAGCTACAGTCAGTAACTCTGAAGCCCAGCCTGATTTCCTTGCCTTTTGTTTTCACTCAATTAAGCTGAAAATCCTCAGCAGCCAACAAATAGTTTATGCCCTCTGAAGACACCCCATCAATCCCCTCAGCAAAAATTGTGAGAGGTACAGGAAAGAAGCTCACCCAAGAAAACTGAGGACTTGTCTAAAACAGATGGGAGAAAAATAACAGAAGACAATCTCTGAATAAACACCACCTCTGGATAAACAGAAAAGCACAACTTGATCTTCCCTCTACAAGCAGATTGGGAAGTCCTTCCAGTGAGGTTATCATAGTTAAGCAGATACTGCTTTTGATCTTGAAGTCAGGCTCCTGGAGAGTTTTGGCTATGAAAATATGCAAATGTTTCCATTGGAATGCATGGTGCATAATCAATCATGCCCAGCAGGCCTTACAGATCAACAACACACTCTAATCAGAAGGCTGCCCAGAGCTATGTTCCTGGAGAGACCAGGCAAGAAAATAATTTAGGAATGAAAATACATCACCATCTGTACTATTTCTTTATAATGATGGTCAGGAAACATGGCTGAAATTCATTTTGCCCCAGCTTTCTGTATCTATTCTACAAAGACCTAAAGAGACAATGTTAGAAAGAATTCCTAGAGGTATTTAATTTACTTAATTTCAATTATTTTATATATTTTTCCATTAAATTATAAACTAATTAGCAGATAAAATATAGGTACAGGAATAAAAATTAATTTCACAGTAATAGAGCAGCTTTTTTTATATAAAAGCATCAGAAGATAGCAAAATCCAATATATTATTGTCATGGCAAATGTCACTGCTTAACAGCAGTGAAACCAAAGAGCACAGCAGCTAGGGTTCATTGCACAATAACTATGTTAACACTCTAAGGAAGTGTTTAAGTAACTGATGTTTAGCTGTGGCTTGTCCTTTAGCAGCACAAACTATGTAGAAAAAGTTAGGCAGTTAGAAAATTTATCTTTTGTTCTTTCCTTCAGAGGCAACTGAGTACAGGAGGGCTGGGGAAACGAGGATGATGTATCAAGAGGATAATACAAATTTCACAGTATTTTAAGGTCACCTAACAGAAGACTAATAAAAGAAAATCTGTTGATTTATTGAAACACACCTACCCATCAGAGGGGTACAAGTGATGCGTGCCTGGTGCCTTCTGGAACACCTGAAAGGACCTCCTCTGACACTACTGCACTTAAGTTCTGAAGGGTTTCCAGCTACCATTGGTCAAAACACTTCAGTCTTGAAAGGCCTTTATCCCCACCACCATTTTCTGACATTTATTCTCACATTTTACTCAAAAAAAGGAAACTTCATCCCCTGCTCCCCAAAACCCACCCTTCTATCCTCCTTCTTCCTAGAGATAGAAGTCATTCCCTGTGTACCTGGCCTGCACTGGGTCCCTCCTCACACCCACTGTATCAGCAGCCCAGGCTCTTTCATGTCTTTTAGACATGCTTTGGAACTATGTGTCCATGATGGTAAGTAACTGAAGAAAATACAAATGAGCAAGAGGTCCTGTTAACTTCCACACCTCTGCCTACTGGGAACATCCTCTCTGGTTACATTTGACCTCTACAGACAAAGCTGTCTGAAATACTGGCAAACCTGGGCCTGCTTCTGCCCACGCCAGACAAGGTGATTGGTCCCACAGTGACACCACTCTCTTTTTACAAAATGGCCTTTCACTACTCAGATCCATGGATGTGGCTGTGTTTGACTGCTGCTGTTTGAACTGGAGATCAACCAAAAGTGTATTTTCTCTCTTCTACAGATAACATCTCAATTCTCAGAGATAACTGCAGTTCAAAGCCAGACCACTTTTTCCAAGACTGCAGTTCTTTATGCATAAAAAACTGACGATAAACCCAATAGTTAAAGGAAAAATAAAGAATTCAAGTTTCTTCATTATATCAAATAATCCATTTGCTCAAGCTGAACAGTTTCATTTATGCTTATCTGCATTTCAGAAGAAGGAACACAATTTAGCTCAGACAAATTTTGTTCAAAATGACCAACTGAAGAAGTCTGAAAAGGGAAAGAATTAATGCTGTTAACTGCCATTTCATTTCTTGCATTCCAAAAGTAAAAATCCTTACGAAACAGTCATGCTCTCCTCCTGCCTTAATCCAAGAGACACTTCCAGTACAGGACATAACATAGAGAGAAACATCTGTGGTATCTTCACAAGATGAAATAAAAATGTAAACAACAAACTTAAAAATTCTGCATCCAATGAAATATTTATTTTACTATAATTTCCATGTACCTGACTATCAGGCACACAAAACACTAGGACTCAGTTAAGATATTTTAACATTTCTAAAATGTCACAGTCCATAAGCAATAATGAAAGCCTGAAGCTGAATGCCTCCAAGAAACATTATGCTGGTGTTTTACTGAACTGTTAGTTATTTTAGATACAGGGCCTCACGAAGACTTCCATTCTTGTTCATTGAGATCCCTAAAACAGCTAAGAAGGGATGGCTTTTGTTTCATTTTGTGGAAAAAGTGAAGTAAATTTATCCATCTCTTAACAGTTCTTTTGCAAACACTTCTTCAGAGCTCTTTTGGACATACTCATATGTCCCTGCTAATAATGAATCCAAAACTTTTATAAACTTCTGTCTCAAAATCACTTAAAGATTGTCAGGGGTTTAGTTGGATACTGCAAATGTAATGTCATCCTTCACTTTGGCATCTTCAAAGTAAAATAGGTTCCCCTCAGTTCCACTAAGGTTTTAAAACAAAATAAATAACAAGCTTCACTTTGACTTATTACTACATATGCCCTCTTTACAAAATAAAAAATTGGGAGTTTTCTGTAAAGAGGGTATATGTAGCAATAAGAAATTAAGACCATATTAAACCCCTTATTTGTCCCACATAATTGCAAACATTATCTGATTAATTCAAGATGACCTTTCACAACTGGGTATAACAAATCTGCAAAGGCAGGTGGATTTTCTCATCGGAAGAGAGAACAGTCGACCCAATGAGTCCTGCCAGGAGGCAAAGGAATAAGGAATTCACCTCTGGGGAACTTGCAACTCTCTCAGCACAGTCCTAGACAGAAGACTGGAAGGGGCCTAGAAAGAGGCAAGAAATGCATGGAGTCTTGCATGGAGAAAGTGACTTAGAGATGAAACTGTATTGCTGAGGAAGAGAGACTGGTGCTCCTCTTCATTACAACAGCAAATATTTAAGAGAATCTCCGAGTAAAGGTTTAAGTGTTCTTCCTATCAGTTGTGGACAAATGGCCCAATAATTCACCTCAGCTTCAAAGCAAAAACTTGAGCTTGACTGGAAATATGTAGCAAGAATGACCAAAAAATTTCTTATGTTATTGAACATAAATTTCAGGGTTTTTTCCTACCTCATTCTTTAATTCTGCTAATGCTGGAGCTCAACCCACATGTCTGAAAACACACAACAGCATAACACAGTCATTTTTATTCCCCCAACAAAACACATGCAGATGGAAAGAACAACTTTAGAAGCCTTTATTTCCTATCATCTTAACTATCCTGTGCTCAAAACTGGTATCACAATTAGCATTAAGAAGGCATTAAAGATGTTTATTCATCCTCTTTTCCAGCTCATTGGGGGAAAAATATCCATCCCTCCAAGGAAGGATGATCTTGTAGCTACAGAAAATGGGGGCTTGACTACTACTTCAAGTAGATTATCTGCATGAAGTCACACAAAAATGCACTTAAACCCTGTACCTTAGCAGCCTGAGTTGTTAAATGGAAATGCTAACATATGTTTGAGCAGAAGGTTAGCCTAGGTGACTTCCTGAGGTCCCTCCTGACCTACATGTTATTGTGATCCTATTTGCTTTGAGACACACAGGATGAATGAGAAGGGCACTCAGACATTACAAGGTTGATTACTAGTGAAAATCTCAAATAAGTACCCTAACATTTTCAAGGTTGTAATACATAGCTTTTTACTACATATATATGGGAGGAAAATCCTGTAAAATGCTCATGGACTCAGTGCAAGTGACATCTATGACAGCCAGAGAAATACATCAAGTGATCCTGCTCTGGATGATGTAGTAGAACCTGCTGGTTATGTTGGTTTTCAGAAAGTCAACAAACTTAAAAACTAAACATCTGTTTTGACTACAAATTTTTTAAGTAGCATCATAAACTTGAAAGGCCTTTTACTGAATTACGTGCAAGTAAATTTACCAGGTAGATTAAGCAGAAATCTTTACAGACAGACTGATGCTAACATGAACAAGAAAAAGTATTTGTCATCTTGCAACACAGAATACCCAATGAGCATAAAATGTCTGCAAGTATGACAGTAAAAAAATTGAAAAATAAATTGCTAGCAGGTAAGATGATTTTGTATCTAATTTAGAAGATTACTTCTCAGGGTGAAGCTGAGTCAACAATCTCTTCTTCTTAAGACACATCCTCTTCTCCAAGTACCTCAGCTGCAACACATTCTAAAAGCAAAAACAATGCAAAAGCAATAGCAAGTCCTACTCTACAGATGCTCTCATTTTCTGCTACTGGTGTTTTTCATTTCCAGGCAGATCTCTCAAATAGGAATGTTGTGATTGACTTTGGACTGTCTGGGCACAAACACTAGCCTTAGCAGCTCATAGTGCTGTTTACCAAACTTGTATCTAAAGTCACATCAAAAAAATGGCAGGAAAGAAAAAGGAATAAAGCTTAAAACAAAACACAACAAAAAATCAAACTCACCTTGCTGGAGGCACATCAATATTTGAAGAAACAACCTTGCGCTTCTGTTCCAGAAGACAAACAGAACGAGTGTTTTCCTTTTCATGCTCATGAGCTCTGTTAAGTTTTTTGGTCTCTGCTGTTTTTAAATCTTCCTCCTTTGTGGTGAACAGAAGAAACTGTTGGTCTGGCAGTTTTCGACTGATGTCACTTTTTACATCCTCCTGTATAAATGCATGGAAGGTCATTTCACGCTTGATGTTGGCTGTCTGAAAAATTGAAAGCAATTATTAAATTTTCCTTTAATTCACCTAAAATGGGAAACAACCCACTACCCACAGGCATTTGCTTCTAATTAATTATTTGAATTAGTGAATACCATTTCTTTGTCCTTCATAAAATCTGAAACTGCCATTAATTTCTCCAAAATGACTAGCCAGGAAAATAAGCAATTTTTGTCCATTTGATAAAGCTATCAACCTCTTTATGTTAAATCAAAAAGGTATTTGAATTAAAATGTCAGAAACCAGATTACAAACAACATATCTTTAATGCACATACATCTGTGCTCCATAGCTATGCAAAAGAAATCCTAGCTGCCTTCCTCCTAAAATGGCAGGAAAAAAAAGTGAGAATTTTTCCAGATTAAACATAACAAAAAATTAAAGTGCTTCCTACAGCCACATACTGGATTTTTTTAAAAGCTGTATTTGTAAATGAAGGTTTTTCCAGGAGCAGAAAATAATTTGCTATGATCCAACTCATCTGCCGGAAGGCAAAGAGGAGCAAGTGATGGCAGCAGGATCTCTGTGAGGAGCCGTCACAGAGCAGGGACACATACCCAGGAGCAACTCCAGGTTGTCTCTTTGCCAGCACTTCCCAGATCTTCTGGTCTGCCACTCCCCACAAGCAAAGACCTCCCAAGCAAACAGGTGTCTTAACAAATACACTACCACTCTGGAATACAATGTGCTGGTGTTTATAAAGCAAACTATTGCAAGGTTGCAGGGAAGACCCGGAAAACTCATCAGAACCAAGCCACTCCACCTTCCCAGCAAGCAAAACAAGGCACGGGACCTAGATTTTCCTGTGAAATCCATTCCCTGGACAGCTACACTTCCAGTTTCACAGGGGCACACCTTTCTGAGGTGACCCAAACAACCAAGCAAAATATGGCCCAACAAAGTGACAGCTTCTCCTGCCTTGAGCAGAGGTACTTCCACACCACATGCACTTGCTCAGAGAAACCCAGGTGCCTTCTAGAGCTGGCAAACTGGATTTTAAAATATTTGCAAATTATTGCTGATCTTCACATTGGAAATATCCAAGCTGAATTGTCCTCAGATAGTAACAGCACCAATAAACTGAAATTCCTATGTCAACTGTTCCAACTTATTCCTCCTTTTCATCATCTAAAAAATTAATCAATGTATTTGCGTATATATTTATGTAGTAAAATATATTCCTCTCTCTACAGATCTCTGTAGATTTCAAACCTTGGCAGTTACAAAAATGGTGCAAGCAATTTTAAGTTCACAGGAAAGATACTTGCCACAATAATTTTGCAGTATTCTGTAAAGAGTATCACATCATTAATGCATAACTATTTAGGACTGATGATTTAATTGTTTCTAGTGTTTCCACTGAGGGGCTTCAAGAACAAAACAAGAGTTATTATTCTATGAATGTAAACAGTAGAAAGAATTAGACACTTTACACTTCTTCACACACAAACAGATGACATATTACCAAGAAAATCTGCCTGGAAGACAAAACAGTCAGCATGTGATCACACAGAATTAGGAGAAGATATATAAACAACACAAATTGACTTCTGATTTAATGGTTTTTAAAAAAAAACTTACATTTACAATTAGCCTTTTCCTGAGTGCCTGAGAATCACCAAAATGCTGAGTTGCCTTCAGATTTCATTAAAACTGACTTATAAGTAATGCACTGAAGTAACAAAAAAGCCTGAAAATACCCAAGTTCCAATATCCAGCCCCTAGAAATTATGTAACACCAAACAAGGGTTCACATAAGACTTGAATTCCATCCCCTCCACTGCTGCATGGTCTTCCCTCGCATGACCACACCTCCCTTCCTCCCCGGCCAGGATTTCCACCCCATCTGCTGCAGAGGAGGGTTCTGTGCCGGGCAGGAGCAGCTCCCGCGCTGTGCATGGCAGAGGTGTCACAGGTACTGGGCAGCACCAGCTGCTGCCTCCCTACCCTCCACAACCCTTAGTGTGGAAAACGCCGAGAGCACGGAGAGGGACAGCCTCCCTCATTTCCTGCTCTCCAATGCCTGACTGAACTCAGTCTTCATCAGCATGGTTTTAATTAATCTTTTAATGGACTAAGTGCATGACTGTACCAAAGGAAAAAAGGTATTTTTGTCTTCTATTTATGAAATTTTATGATTTTACTCAGTTTCAGCAAATATATTGTGCCATACATTGATGAGTTTTCTTTACAGACCTAAGTAGTGACAACAGAAGGTTGCAGGCTCAGACTACAGCTGTAACATAAAGCCAAAACCAAAAATAGCAGAATACTTTTGCTGTGATACCAGATAATCTATTCTTATATATCAAATTTATCCACATCCAGTTCAAACACATTTCATATGTCAATATGCCACAAAAAATTAACCGTCAGCCCCATGCATGCATATGGAAATGAGGAGAGACAAAAATCACAGAGCAAATGCTCAGTTTGCAGAAGCAGCCCACGTTCTTCAGCCAATGGCCAGAAAAAGCAGAAGACCAAATCCAACACTTAGACTGATTCTCTTCCTCACTTTCAGTTTTCAACAGATGCTTGGAAATACTAACTTCTTCCTAAACTTTCCCTTGAGAGTGACTGCATGTAAAGAATCTTTTCTGCTTTAGAAGCAGGTGATCATGAAAGAAAGCCAAGAGTTTTCCTTGGTGGGCTTTCTCCAGTACCTTTCTCCTACTCCACATGGAGTTTTTCTATTTTATTTCATCCACGTCTCTGGAAGCCATTTCCTGCTGTGTCTGGAAGTGTATGGTGTCTTTTGCTGGAAACCCAATCACCGACACAAGCAGCCATTGATGTGAGGAGTGCTGAGAGCCATGGTCATCTGAATGATCAGGCTCCTCACTTCCTGGCAAACACTGATTAATGACCAGGGCGCCTCTCACTTCAAGCTCTGCTTCACCAGCACTCATAGTTCAGAGATAACTTCCAATATATCTTTCCAGATAGTTAACTGTTCTGTCATATTTTATCAGTAACTTTAGTTTTTTTTCATGGATCTTTAATATTCTTTTATCCACTTGAGTCTTGTGGTGGTCCTTCAAGTCTAGAATGTTTCAGCGAAAATTCTGTGGAAGATCTAGTCCAACCTGTCTAGGCCTGTCTCACAGACAGAACGTAAGACTTTGACACCATTTTATTTCAGCTTACTTCCAATACTTCATATTTCTACATCCTTTGCTGTTCTCAAATTCCATGATTACATTATTCCCGAATGGTTCAGCTTTTCTTGTCCTCCAAATTTGCCATCTTATTGCCTCCAGTATCAACTACCGGTAAAATTTCTGTCTTTTTCATGCACCTGATGAATTATCACTCATACAAGCCACTTGATAATAGGCTGTTTTTCTATGCAATTCACTGTGTATTTTCACCCTTAAGCCATTAGCAACCTTCAGCTTACTTTCAACAGAGTTCTTTACAACCTGGCCTCAGGCAACTACATCACTTGTAAGTTCAGTCACAGAAACAGGAGCTATAAACCACCTGTAAATTAAAAAAAACTAGTTTGTTTCTCTCTGCAGTTACCTCCACCTGCCTTTGCCAATTTCCCCCCCACCATCGCTACTGGGCAAGGGAGACTTTTGATACTATGCTTCTTGGAAACAACCATATCACCCAAGCCTTCCCCAGTGGAGCTCAAGCATGGGGCAGTGCCAGAGCTGAGGTCTGGTGTGGTGTTACTCCTTCAGTAATCATCCTGCAAAAACTGAAAACCATTTCTTGCTTTGGTTTCTAAGTAAAAACTTTATTAAGAAAGCCTTTCAATTTCTGTTTCAAAGTTGTCAAGACAATCATATATATTTAGATCAAGGGTTTTACTTTTGAGTTTTACTTTTAAGCTTGATTCATTATTATTAAACGACAAAGTTTAATAATCCATGTCACAGCTAAATTATTAGCACAGTTACTATTTTCAGCAGTATATTAATAATTTTTCACTGCAAAACCTATCTTAACCTACCTATAGAAAGTTTTATGTGGTGGTATTTTGTCATAACCAAATTGCTGGTCCTGAATTCCACATCAAGGCCATGTTTTGCAATATAAGTCCTGTCCAAACTGAGGGATTTAAAGAAGTGTTTCACTATTCCTTGCAAATGATGTGCAAGCTGCAATTTTTCAGTAGTTTAGGCCTTAACTTATGTGCAGTCAATTTTTGCCCTACCCAAGAGGACATCCTGATAAGACACTGACATTGCAGCCAAACCTCAGTCTCCTCCAATTTCAGTTAAATTTCAGCTTGCATTTTACCCTGAACAGCAAAGAATTATTGATCAAAAAGACAACTCAGGCACTGAATTGCCTATTCAAAGGATCAGTGAATACTAGAATAAGTAGACCTATCACATTTATATGTAAACACAGAGACACAGATTTGACAGATAATTATGTCAACCCTCGAGTATAACCTGATTGGACTTTATCAGATATTTTCCCTTGCTTATGGTACGCTGCTGCTTTAAAACTGGGGTTATTTATTTACAAATAGCTCACTAGCATTTAACAGGCATTAAGATGTCTATGTTTCCTATACAATGGAAGGCATTGAATTTCCAAGAATACTAGCATTGTGACCCAACTGTATGGAAATATATCTTCAAATATGAAAACTGATTCCTACCCACATTCTTTCAAATTTCCTATTTTTTTTGGTGTAGAACCTGGGGATTCAGGTGGGCACAGCAGGAATAGAAACATAACTTTTAACAGGCTTTGTAACAGACTACACAGACAGATGGAAATACAACAAACCATTGAAAGGATTACCACACCACATACCATGCCTACTTTGCGGACAGTTTTATAAACATCTCAAGGGCTGATTTCCACATGGCAGCTGCCCAGCCCAAGAGAGCACTGCCTCCCACCCCTGTGACTCCTTGAAACACCTTCCATGAAGCTACGCCGATTTACACCAGATGAAGAAGATCCTATCACTGCATCTGCCTGCCAAGAACAGCCCTGCAACCACAGCCTGGCAGAGAGAGGCTTCAGCTCCCTGCCAGGCAGCACAGCAGTGAGAGCCCAGCAGGCCCCCTTAACCTTCTGGGGGGACACTGGCTAACTTTCTGTTTCTCCTCATATTGTCTGTTGGAATCTGGAAGGACTAAGACATATGAGAAAGCTGAGCATGTCCCTTCCATGCACACTTTGAATCCTAGAGGACTGTGTAAAGTAAATAATCTTCCAACTGTAGCCTATTTTGTGCCATTATGTTTTGTTCATACAGATAACAAAGCTAATTTTACAATAAAAGCAAAGAAGCACCTCTAAAGTACAATAAAACTATTTTACAAGGCAAGTGGAAAAGCTGACTGCATCCAAAGCTCCCTATAAACAAACACACTAGTGGAAATACACCTAGCTCAGAGTAATCCCACCATTTCTTAATAATCCTGAGCCGTTGTCATGTGTCCATTTTGTACAAACTTCTTTTTCTCCCTCAACCCATAAAGCTGTATTTCCTTTGCCTCACCTACCACCACTCTAACTGGACTCAACTCCAGTGTCACTTCATTCCAAAAACAACAAGATCCTTCACAAACCACACTAGGCTGTTTCCCAGAGTGGAGGAGGCAGGGTGGAGGGGTGGTGGTATGTGTGTGGGGGTGTAACATGCTAATTAATAAACACATATCAAAAAACCGCACCCCACCAGCAATCACCCAACTCACTGCTCCAATTCTGGCTATTTGCATTGTCAATAGATAAATAATTCTAAGAGTGAGTCCTAGGCCTATGCACAATACTAACACTACATAGCTGATAAAGAAGACACAGTTTTGGATGTGGATTTTTCATTTCCATCAGATTTATGATGTAATCAGCTGATCTAATTCCATTAAAAAACTCTTTAGATTAAACACCAATTAAAAAAACACCAGATTAGACAGATTAGCTATGAGATGGCTTAGCACCAGCCAACCTGCTGTATAACTCTGCTGCTTTTCATAAACAGTTTTTTGATTCTGGTTTTGTGACTCCCTCTTTCTGTTTTCTGAAATAGATGTAATCATCCTAAGTGTTTGGGACTGCCAATAAAACTCCCAATTGGTAAGAAAACAAAAGTTCCAGGATATTTTTTTAATTAAACAAGGCTTTAGCAACATTTTTGATCCATTAGAGAACAAACAGGCAGCTCAATGGGGAAATGAAAGAAGGAATCAATACATTTCAGCCTAGCATGTTAATGGGAAACAAGAATGAGATGTGTATATGTAACATGACATACATTTAAAATGTTCAGCCAAAACAAGAGCTCAATAACTGCAAGGCCCTTTTCAGGCCAGCCTGAACAGCCAGGCCATGCTCTAGGGACAGGGATAAGCCACTTTTCTCAACAAGAAAGAAATCAGGAATAAAGTTCACAACAAAACACAACAAGCAAAAATGAGAAACACCAAACCTGCTACCAAAATTAAATGCTAGTAAAAAATATTTAAATTAACTCCCTGGAAGGACAAAGATTTTGGTTCACTCATATTGCTTCGTACAATATTTCCAGTTCAGGTTCCTCTAACAGAGGGGTTTTTTTACATTAAAGGGCTCTAATTTTTGACATTCAAAAACAGTGTCCTCACTGAAAGGAAAGAATGCATCAAATTTCCATTTTGCCAGAAATCTCTATTCATACTGGAACACAAAGAGATAAGACAGATTTTCGTAATGATGCTTGGAAATAATCTGCCCTGAATTTCAATGTATTATTACATTTTCGAGTATACTTTGCATTTAATTACTCGCTTCACCAGCAGTTGCTCATTACATATAAATCATATTGATCTAATCACTCTACAGATTTATAAATTGTTGGTCTCTAACAATATAGAACATAATGCATTTTAAGGTCACTCTAAGTATTCTTTACAATATATTGTACACATTAATGTACAGTAATGTACTATTCATCTTCAACCAGTCTAGGACAAAATCCCCATCTTCATTTGACCAAACATAGAAAACCATCCATAGAATATATTTTCTATGTATTAAAACGCAACTCTAAGCATGTTAAGTAGCCTGGCTTCACAATACAGTGTTATGCAGCAAGAACTGGAGTCAGCAAGAAGTTTCTACCCTCCCATCATCCTCACGTGTATGTCAGCACTTACCTGGCTAAACATAACTCATCTACAAAACCCCCATATCCCAGCATCAGTTTCAGGTGTTTCTGAGTTATAGAGAATCTACCCAGATGAATGACAGAAACTTTCACTCCCACATTTGAAATCCAGTACCCAGCCAGGTACCTGTTGTACCCCAAATAAAACCACCACCAGCTTCTGACATCTGAAATACTGCACTAACTGGCACAGGAAGCATAAATGTTATTAAAACTGGACAGAAAGGTCTCACTAAGATTACAAGGGGAGACAGCAAGAAACACTGGGAATTCATGGTCCTTCCCATACACCATTTTTAGGCCTAAACAAAAATAATTCAGAGACATTTGTGCCTTTTTCTCTTCACCACATCAACAAATGATTGAAGATGTGGAAATGTGGTAGCTTTCTTTCCCATCCCATATGCAGGCATAGTAAGTTCCTCACAGAAAAGTACATGACGTAACTTCTAACATTATCAGACACCAATCAGTAACTGTTACCAAATTTTACTACTAAATACTGAAAATATGCATCTTCAAAATTTGCTTGCAATGTTTAAGTCTCAAAGAAATAACTCTGTGTTCTGTGTCCTGGCTATGCTGTGCACACCGGGGTGTGACCTGCAGTGACCACCCTGCAATCCCAGCTACCTGGGTTCCAACTGGACATTGGCCCCCAGGCTTGGCATCAGTGGCAGGATCTCAGCAGAGCTATTTCAGCCCTGTTTTCCTTTTCCTAAATAAAACAAGTGCCTGAGAAACACACTGCCTCTATACATCTAAAAATATACACGGTACCTTGGAAAGCCTTAAGCAGGAGGAAAGTGGAGGGTCATAGTTGTGAAAAACAGGTTAATTTTTTATTTAGGAATTCTGTTGCTTAAATCTTCGCCAAGCATGCTCACCACTGAGTGCTTGGTACTCCACCACACTTTTAGCAGGACTTGCAGGCCAGGAATGGGCAGTCATAATTGCCTTCCCAATTACTGGTTGCACAGAAAGTGAATTTAAAATTAACTAAACCAATTATCACATTTTTTTTTCTCACAAGGACCTACGTGCCTGGTCCTGCAAGTGGGAAGGAAGGGTTCCTGCCAGCCAGCAGGTTTCCCTCACCTCTCCTGCAGTGAAAGCAGTGTAAGCAATGCCCAATGCCACCAGAGCAACCTGTGGCCACACAGAGAACAGATGAGGGCCTGGAAATGTGTGCCCTGGGCTGGTCAAGAAAAACAGGAAAAAAGAGGAGGATGCACTTAGGTCTTGCTGGTCACCTCTGGGGAAGCTTAAAAAACCCTGGAATAGGAGAAAAAAAAAAAGCAAGCATGCTAGTGTGGGGTAGCAAGGAATTTCAAATAAAGTTTTTCTGTTCCTATTTCTGTTGCATTACTAGATGTACTTACAAGCTGCAAGCAGTGAGCACCACCAAACCAGGTGTTCCCACTGCACTGACTGAAGTTCTGAAACCTCAGGTCAGGGCATTTTTTATGGTATGCCTGTGAATATCTATTTTCTATGAAATGGTGATTTTACTTGTAAGACATGCAAAAAGGGTCCTAGAACTCAGTGGCAAAGTACCTACTTGTCTTTTCTGCTCCTGATTTTTCTGTCTAGATTAAAAAGTTGTACACAACAGCTTATGTAGCTTAATACAGCTGTGTGTATGGACTGTCTTACTGATATATCAATATGGCCTTTACTAGCTGAATTTCATGTGCAAATAAAATATCTTTTAACTATTTCAAGACCATTGCTGAAGATGTACAAGATACTCCACCTGTTTTGCTCTTCATCTGCTGGTGGTCTGGGATCAATAAGGATGGCAGCAGTTCAAAGAAGTACTACATACTTCTACAATCTCATTCAGGATCAAGTAAGTCAGAGCTCACAAAATCAAACTATAAAGGCAGTGGGGAACTCCCCACACTTAGCAGAAAGTTTTGGAAATGCTGCCTCACTGCTCCTCAGCAAAAATCCCTTGATTAGTACATCTGCCTTTGAAAGCCCTCCTCTTCTTGACTGGACAGAGATATACAGTAGGATATTTTTAGCGAAAAGAAAATCAGGTTGGCTTTATTTTCAAGATCTCTTGCAATTAAGACACAGAGGTGTGAGATTTCTGAGGTCAAAAATTATTGTCTGACTTTGAAAGCAGCCAGCTGAGACGAGATACTGCAGATCTTAGATCACTTTAAAGGGTATGGAAATGCAATCCATTTGCCTTTACATCCTGGAACTTCGCTCTTTTTTGTTTGTTTAAATTATAGCATTTCAGTGAAATAAAACCAAGGGAGTTCACAGATGTATGCAACTGTTTTAACTTCTGAATGAAATAGGTGCTGTGAATGAAAGGGCCAAGGCTGATCCCTGATGCTGAAAGCCTGAAGGAGATATTACAAGACAAAAATTAAGCACAAGTTCTTATCTCCTTTAATAGATCTTGAGCCTGGAAGTAGAAAGCACCATCGCTCAGCAGAGTAGAACAAGCAAGAAGCACTGCTCCAGTAGAAGATTCTCCCAAGTCTGGGTTCAGCTCAAGCCAAAACCATGCAGCAGTTTTTCTGTTCAGATTAGGAGAGGTGCCAAAAATGAGTTTATTTTTGTGTCTGGCTACACAATAAACAGTATCACAGAGTTACAACTCATTACCCCTGGAAGCAATAGAATAACATCAGTAAAAACATGCAGAGGCGAAAGGCCACCTTCTCCAGCTGCTCCAGAAAACAGCCCTCAATCAAAACACTGCAGGGATGCAATAATATCTCATGGGAGAAAAGCCTTCACAAAGAACCTGAAGGACTATCAGGCCCAAAGTAAAGCACAGTCCAACTGCCACATGGCTTCTGTCTTCTAAAGGATGAAGGTTTGCTCCATTTCTAACCTTCTCTTTCCTCCATACGCCTGTCCTAGCTGTGATATCCATCTTTTCCTCTGCACTATCAAGATGTTTGGCAAGCTCTTCCTTGATCCACCATAACTGAAGGACACCACAGAGTCTGCAGAGGCTGCTGTGCATGTTTTCCGCTGTTTCAGTAACCCACAAAAGCACACAATGAATTCTGGCACACCACAAGGCTGCCTGAGTAACTGGGAGCTGGAGGAAAGGAATACTTTACCCTTTTTGGAACTGATGAAACATAAACTCCACAAACTCCACTTTGTGGCACATCCAGTGCCCAGGCACAAAGTGCTCTATGCTACCCATGTTGCTGCTCCAGCAGAGGGACCTACCAGCATGGAGAAAGAAACACCTGCAAGACCAAGCACTTCTCTCCTGCTCTGAAAAAGTAGAGACAATTGTCTCAAACAGTGTTGGTCACACATATTGAAGCAAAATGTCACTGTAAATCCTTAGCAACCACCAATTCACCCTTATTCATTTCACTGCTTCTTCTGTATAGCTCTGTAAATCAGATGTGACCGGCTGTCCATGGCCTTATGGATCACCACTGACCTAGACCTAAAGGCAACAAGGCCCATCACAGTGTTCTCTTTAAAGTATTTTAAAGTAGAAAAATCAGATTTTTTTTCCTCTGGAGGTATTCACATTCTTCATCACTGCATTACAGAAAGAAAACTGTTGAGAAATATGAGGTAAAAAGCATTTTGGGTCCAATGAGAGGTTTTTAATATAATTTTAAAGGGATATGCATACATACATAAAAGATCAGGCTGGCTCAAATGTTTATCTTGCCAGCTTTACAAAGTCCAGTTTATAGAAGGTGATTGTACAATTTGCTGTCTATGTTAGTATGATGTAGGCACCAGTCACCTTATCTGCTGAAGCACAAAATAAAATTAAAGTAACCATCCAATCTTGACTGCTTGTTTTAACAGCACTGCCTGTCTAAAGTTCAAATAATCTTTTATTCACCATGTAAAAAAATGCATGAAAGATGGTAAAACACTGAGCTATATAATTTCACACATCAGTATCTGATCACTGAGGCATTTTACCTTCCCTCTGATTCTGTGTTTAGTGATCATAAGTCTTTCACAATTATTAGGACCACTATGAAATGGTTTTAGTCTACTAGTAGATTTATACTTGTGTTCAATTAATTGGGCTGAAATCCTAAATCTGCTTAAAATAGCAGGACTTTTCCATCAACTTCAGCTGGGTCAGGATTTTAAGGAAATTAAATTCTGTATGTTTTGAAAAACACAAATAAAAATATCTGTATTTTTATTCAAAGTCCAAGCAACAGAAGTTGTTCAGTTTCCTGTCTTCATTAGTTTTGTTGTCAAACAACAAATACCACCCACACATGTACTTTTTAATACAATACGACAAATGTCACTGCAATAATCATTTGAGATTGGAAAGTTTGGCAAGGTGCCAGAGTAGTGAAAGTGATCCTATCACAGATTGTTCAGCAGCAGCAGTGATAACATTAAATTCCTGTGTGCTCTGCTTGGCAACATGCTACAGTGAAAAACATGAACACAAGTTCATGAAATTAAACCTGATTCCCAGAGGAGCTAATGAACGTTCTTTTCATTCACCTTCTATTTCCTGTTCAATTTTTGTAAATAAATAAAAACACTTAAGAGTTTCTCTTCTGACCTATTGTCCTTCTGTAGTCTTTGGGCTGGCCTTAAGCTGCAGTATTAGTCAAGCTGCTCACTATTTTTAGAAATAAGCAATTCAATAAATCACTTGAAAGTATTATAAAGCCAATGTGGACTCATTCTGAGGGAATTAAAAAAAAAAAAGCATCATTGCTCAATCCACACAGTATTTACAAAGCAGACACCAGCAAGGACCAGCATGCTCCTGGCCAAGCAGCCAAACTCTCATCTTTGAGGTACCAATTTATCCCACAATCTAGTAAGAGCTCCCCAGTGCTCTTTTAACACTGGAAATTCTAATCTAGCAGCTGGAAAAACAGAGTAGGACTTGAGGGTTCAAAGCGGATTTACAGGATTCTTAGACTTCTCTGTAACCTTGGGTCTGAAGAAAGCTTGGAAGAGCACAGGATCAACAAAGGCACAGATGGTCTGTGCATCTGCACTTGTCACAGGACACATTACAAATTTTAATTACCAGCCCATGAAAAGCACTTTCTCAACACTTAGTTTCAAGATGAAAAAAAAACCCCAGTTCCATCTCCAAGGAAGAACCAGGGAACTACAGGCTGGCTGGTCATCCTCACCTTGATCCCTGGGAAGGCATCACAAGACAGGGAGGAGTGGTTGATACACCTGACAGTCACGCTGCCACCCAGAGAAACCTTGACAGGACAGAGAAATGAGCCAACAGGAACCTCAAGAAACCCAGCCAGGCGAAATGTGAAGTCCTGGACCTGGGGAGGGACAATCCCGGGGAGGGACAATCCCAAGCACTAGTTTGTGCTGGAGGCCACCCAGTTGGAAAACAGCTTTGAAGAAAAGGTCCTGGGTTCCCAGTGGACACGAAGTTGAACATAAGCCAGCAGTGAGTCCTTGTGGCACAAAGCTGAACCATGTCCTGCACTGCATTAGACAAAGTATTGACAGCAGGTGGAGGGAGATCCTGCCCCCTCCACCAAGGCACTGAAGAGGTCACACCTGGAATGACAGGTTCAGTTCTGGGATCCCAAATACAGGAAAGACATGGATACACCAAAGAATGTGCAGCAAAAGGCCACCAGAATGATTTCAACATGGAGAATAAAAGGCTTTGGAGAAACCTCATTACAGCTTTCCAGTACTTCCAAGGTACAAAGGAAGGAGAGAGACTTTTTATATGGGCAGATAGCGATGAAAAGCAATGGTTTTAAAATGAAAAGAGGGCATGTTTACAGCAGCTGTTAGGAAGAAATTTTTTACTCAGAGGGTGGTGAAGCACTGGAACAGGTACCCAGAGAAGTGGTGAATGCTCCAGCCCTGAAGTGTTCAAGGCAGGTCGGATGGAGCTCTGAGCAACATGGTCTAGTCAGTGAGTGGCACCCCTGCCCATGGCAAGAGGCTTGGAACGAAATTATCTTAAAGATGCTTTCCATTCCAAACTGGTCTATGATTCTGTGATTAAGAGACTGGATTATCTCCTATGAGGAGAGGTGGGACTCTTCAGCCATGAGAAGAGTCTTAGGGGAATCTTAAAAATGTCTAGAAACACCTGAATGGAGGGAACAGAGAGCCAGGCTCTTCTCAGTGGTGCCCAGTGCCAGGACCAGAGGCGATGGTCACACACTGAAAGGCAGGAGGTTCCCTCTGAACATCAGGAACACTTCGTTGTGAGGGTGACCCAGCAATGGCACGCGTTGCCAAACAGGCTGTGGAGTCTCCCTCCTTGAAGATATTCAAAACCCATCAGGACATGGTCCTGGCAATCAGCTCTACATGACCCTACTGGAGCTGGATGTTTGGCCAGGTCATCTCCACAGGTCCCCTCTCAACTCAAACATTCTATGCAGAGACTGAGCAGCACATCCCTATCCACTGGTACCTACTGAATACCTAAAGGCTGTCAACTGATCACTCTCAACTGACCTCATTTAGACCAAAAAGAACACAGCAAATAAAGATCAGAACTGTTACTGGCTTCACTTCTACGTAGTTATAGTTTTCTAATACAATTCCTTTTAGAAGCAAAGTGGTTTTGCTTGGTCTGTGTCCAAACAACAACAAAATTACATGAAAAAAATCCCCAGCAAATTAGTCTCATTCATTCTTTATTAGGGGAGAGTGGACAAAAAATACTATTTTTTTCTCACCTCCCCCATCTCTGCCTCCAGTAATCCATATAATGTATAAACTTTTAAAACTTTTCAAAGGGAAAAAAAGAAAAAAAATCCTAAGTCTAGCCATGAATTTTCCACATCAACTTCACTAGACAGGTTTTCACTCAAGAATAAGAAGCAGGCGAATGAAGTTTGAAATTTAAAAATTAATTAACTTTATCTACTTACAAAAATATGGCTAAGCTGCTGGTGTTTATCTGCCTCTCTCATCTCATCCTTTAGTTGTTCCTCACAGTCTATCAGCATCCATTCATATCTCGTGCTACTCTTTGTAGAATTGGACATACCAGAATCATGCTTGTTCTGAGTTTGTCCACAGGCTAGCCTAACAGGTTCAGAACATGAGTTCTGGTGTTCTAATAACTAGCTGTATTTATAAAAATAACATTACCATTATTAGTCTAAAAGGGAACATTTTATTTTCCTCTTAAGTTCCTAATGTGCCTTGCAAGGTCTCTCTTCCACTAAGCAAATCTGATATTTGAAGCTTGTATTTTGCAAATTGCCTGTGAAAATACAGTTACACACACACATGAAGGATAAATTAAGTAACACTTGCTAATCAAGCAGGAAAACCCACTTTTTTGTCCACAATGAATATATAGCCCATTCAAACAGCAAACCTGAATGTCTGATTTAAAGGACAGTGATGAATTCACACTGGCTTTAGAAAGAAGAAGCAAAAGAGAAGAGAGTAAATTCAATGCAGCTGAACAACACATAACTAAAAGGCAACTGATTTCTTCCACACAAGCTCTAAAGATTCTTCTGCATCCCATACATCACACAGATGTCTTTATCTTTAAAAAAAAAAAACAACGAAAAAGGGTGAAAAAAGCAACCCAAAACACAACAAACCACAAAAACTGTGCCCAAAAGTACAATTTTTCATGAATTCCTACCAATGTGTGCTATCTCCACTCTGAAACCTCTGGATCAGACTTGTACAGGCTCCTTACTTGGCACCTGTCACAAATTTCACAAGTTGGGTGAAGCTAAGCCCAATGTTTAAGTGTAAGCATGAAGTTAAAGTCTTGCTTACACTGCCTGGGCTTTTGTATTCCCCTACCATCACTGCACAGCTCTCTGGGCCTTCAGTTTTCAGACTCTTCATCTGATCATTTTCCATCATTTTTGGAGCTATGTATTTGCAGGATCAAATCCATTTGTGGGAAATTCACCCTTCTGAACTACACAGAGGTGCTCACAAACAAGCCAGTATCTGGAACAGGTAGCTCCATGGGTGAGGAATAGGTGCAGCATCTACAGTCAGCTGGATTAGGAATGTCCTGTGTCCATACTCCCAGCGTGGGGACAGAAACTGGGCTGGAAATAAACTGACAACTCCACTGGCCTGAACAGAAGAAAGCACCAACCCCTATACTATTCATAACAGCAGAGAAAACATTGCAACATGCTGGCATGTTATCACAAGCCCATGTTCACTACTAGCCACATTCTCAATCATAGCACTCTGATGGTTTACAGACAAATTAGCATCATTCTGCTACTTGCAGTGGGCTTTTCTTCTAAGTATCTGATAAAGTCAGCATTGGAGACTGCTGATGGACCCTACTTCAAAACTCCTTTCCCCATCATCAAACTCAACAGTTTCCACAGACTGCATCAACCCCAGCATGGTATTACTGTGCCTGTGCTATCTGAACTAGGCTGCATACAAAAGATGAATTAAACAGGACTGCAAATTAACCCACGCTTCAAGACAAAGTACTAGCAATTACACTATTTATATTTTTTCATCTCATTTTAAATGGCTGAAAATCCAAATGCAGCCAAAGCAAATATGGGCTGCACAAAAAGGGTTTCATGTGCAGAATGAGTCTGCATAATCAGCACCTTGGTGTAATTCCTTTCCATATAGAGATTAATGAACTAGTTCTGACAAAGTAAGAAGACACAGCACTTCTCATCAAGGCTTTACAGGCTCTCCAAGACTCTCTGGCTATTCTGCCATTACCCACCAGCAACACACAGCATACTCGTGCCTCTTCCAGCATGGTAGCACAGCAGGGGAGAACACTGGAGAACATTTTTGTTGCCTGTTCTCCTCCTGGACAGTTACACAGCTACAGCAACATACAGACACAATTTTTTCTCTTCCCCATGACCACAACTCTCTCTTTTTTGTCATATATCTTCTCTCTTTCCCCAACTTCAGAAACTGGAGAAATAATGTTTATCTTTATAAGGTACTTCATCCTCTCTATCCCCTTGCTTAAAAGTGCACCCATGTTTAAGAGTGCTTAAGAGTGAGGGTCAAAACTAGACTACCAAAGGCACAGCCACAGAGTGGACTTCTTCCTGGAGCAGAGAATATGGCTGTAAGGCCTGACAGTGCCAGTACTTTGCTGATTTTTACTAGTGGACCAAATTCTCAGGCACCTTTTAACAATATTAATTCCACTGCTGACCCTGTGATGCTTTCATCCATGTATCACAGGCAGTTCACAGAAGTGACTGTCACAAGCCCCTGAAACCTGTAGCTTTGAAGTGCCATTCCACCCAAGGGCACAGATATCAAGCGTACATGTGAATACACACCAGAACACCATGTGATGCTTCTTAACTGCATTATCCAGAGATGCACGCTCTCTGCACACGCTGCAAAACCCAGATCACTTTGCTTCCAAGTCCAAATAAATTCTGAAGCTTCTTAGGATTTCTCTTACTATGAAGGTATAGGTCAATGCAACAATTTATATGCCATCTCTCAGGAGTGGACACCCTTCAATACACTTTGCTCCCAGTCCCCAGTTCAGAAGTCTGTGTCTGGGACTCAGATGCTGCTGACTCCATGCCACTTCTCCACTTGGAAGGAATTCCAGCTGACAAACCACAACCAGACTGCACCAGTTCTATTACCCTCCTAGTGCCTTGCAGTTGGACCTCAGTGTTCAATTTATGCCTGGTTCTCTCATTAACAGAAACACAACCTCCTTGGAAAACCCACCTTCCAACACACTCAGGGCCACATAGCCAGAGCTACTTTTGGGAAGCACCTCTGCAGTCCAGTCACTTCAGGCTTAAGAGCACCCAGAAACACAATACCAAAGGCAGAGAAGTTTAATCTGTTGCTTTAAAATTACTCAGAAGAACCCTCCCATTAAGCTTTGAAAACTCCCACATTCACAATCTCTAAAGAAATACACAGAAACCAAAAGTAATTTATTTACAATGTTAAATTTTAAGCCCTTGTAGTTTATAATACCCAAAAGTACAAACAGAAAGCAGAAACCGAGCAGGTAATGACAGTTAGAAACATTCCTCCAGAGGGTAAATATGTGCACCTGGTTATCAACAGTGATTTGACAGTTTATTATGTACACTAAATGTAGCCTAACAGGCATTACTACACTAATCTCACCTCTGAAGTAGTTTTACTATTCAGGAAGTAAATACATGCAAGGACAATATTTTTGTATGTACGCATACTCCTAGGTGTAAGGCAGAAATACCAGCAACCTCTAACAGCCCTGCTACTTGAAAGCATGTTGAGGGTTGACAAAGGGGACAGTACACTCCCATGTTATATGCAGATTATACCTATGTAATCCAGTTATATTTCAGTTCATTGTGCTTCACTTGAGAATTTCACTCTTTTTTCCTTCTTAGGTACACCCAGGAAGCTCCTCTAAGCCTCCTCTACCACTTAAGACCTTCATTACTAAGGGGAGAATGATGGGACCAGAAGCCCATTATGGTGCTCTTCATCCTAAGGCTACAACTGTCAAGTGCTGGTTCTGTAGCAACAAAGTTGTTTCAGCCTGTCAGGCCTCAGTACCATGGATGGTCTGACCCAGACACCGTAACCACAACTCATGGCATTTGACAGACTCAGTGAAGAACTACAGTCTGACTGATTCTCTCAGTGCTGTAACAAAACTGCTCTGAAGTAATATGGGAATAATGTGCATTTCTGCTGCTATTTTCCTTTCTGTACTGTTTGTTTTGGATTTGTTTCCTTCTTCTCCCCATCTGTGGATACAGGAAAGACCCCAGTGGTAATACAGTACTCCTAACTATCCAACCCTGAACTCCTATTAAGTAAGAATTATTACCTAGATTGGAAAAAAAAACTATTAAAATGGGTACCCTTTAAACTTTCATACACATTTATTTTCAATAACCAGTGCACATCTATCACACGAATCCTCTATACTACTACTATACATAAACTCAATCCTATTACCCTGGTTATCCCAAGGAAAAAATAATTACAGAAAATGCCTCATAATAAAATCATTAAGCCTAAATTTGCGGGATCTCAGCCAGTGGGTGTGTTCATCAGGTTGTTCCAAACCGCACCGATTTCAGCGCGCTGCCCGCGCACGCTTCGATGGGATTTGAATCGGGCCCCTGCACAGAAGGGCTGCATTCCTAAACTTTCCACAGGTCGCCCACCCAGGCCTCCTGGCCACGGCCACCCGCGCTCGCAGCAGCCCTGTCGGGCCCCGGCAGCTCGCCCGCCCCGCAGGCACGGTTCTCCGAACACCTCTGCGCACACGGCCGGGCTGAACATCCTTCAACAACCCCCGCCAGCCGCACGCTTCACCCAGCCAAGTCTCCACTCCCAGTGCTCAAACTCCTTCAGACCCCGCTGGCTCCCCACGCCCCCCTCCCGCTTTTAGCCAGCCGCCCCCGCCGCCCGCTTCGCCTGGGACATGCGGAGGGCCGGCCGGCCCGCCCGGCGTCGGAGTCCCCCGCAGCCTGCCGGTGCCAGCCCGCTCCCGGCCCCACCGCCGGCCCCAGGCCGCCCCAGGCGTTCGCCGGCCCGGCCCGCCTCACCGGCCCCGCTCCCCGGCCCGGGCCCCTCGACCGCCCCCGCCCCGCTCCCTCCCGGGACGCACCTTAAGGCTCCCCCGGAGAGGGCCCTTGCCGTGGCCGGCCAGCGCCGGGGGGGCGCTCCCCAGGCCGCCCTCCTCCTCCTCCTCTTCCTCCTCCACCTCAACCACCACGTCCTCGTCTTCGTCCTCCTCCTCCAGCGCCGCAGCGGAGCCCTCCCGCCGGGGCGGCCTCCAGGCGCTCTCGGGCTTCGGGGGCCGGACCGCGTCCACCTGCGGCGCCGCCGCGCTCAGCCGCCGGCTGCCCATGCTGGAGCGCTTGGCCAAACGCCGCGCCTGCATGGTGCCTGCGCCCGGCCGGCCCGGCCCGGCCGCCTCCCGCCGCGCTCAGCCCCGGCCGCGGGCAGCGGCCCCGCCGAGGTGCCCAAGGGGGGCGGCGGCGGCGCTCACCGGGGGCGGCGGTGGGTGTGTGCGGCGGGCGCGCCGCGGCCATGGGGGGCCCGCGACCGCGGCCAGGCGGGCCCGCAGCCGGCGTGGCCGCCCCGCCGCTCGCCCACCTGCTCCCGGCGCCCTCCTTCTCCGCCGCCTCTCCGCCCGGCCCGGCCCGGCCCGGCCCGGCTGTCGGGCGCAGCGCGCGGTCCCCTCCTGCTCGCCCTTCCTCGCCGCCGCCGGTCCCCGGCGCCAAAACCCGGACTGGATTCCCTCCGGCCGCGGCTCCGCCAGGCGCGGGGCGCTGGGGCCGCGCTGCCGTCGCCGGCAGCCGCGGGCGGGTTGGGCTGCCGGGCAGGCCGGCCCCCGCCGCCCACCCGCCTCGGCCCGGGAGCGCCCTGCCGGGGGAGCGGCGCGCCGGGCCCACCCCAGCCTGGGCTGTGCTCGCACGGCAGGAGGGTCAGGGCCGCCCGACTGGACTTTGCGGGGCTGCAGCGTGTCCAGGGAAGGGCAACAAAGCTGGAGAAGGGTCTGGAGCACAAGTCCTGTGAGGAGTGGCTGAGGGAGCTGGAGATGTTTAGCCTGGAGAAAAGGAGGCTCAGGAGGGACCTTGGTGTTCTCTACCAGTCCCTGAAAGTAGGTTGTAGCCAGGTAGAGGATGGTTTTTTCCCTCAGATAAACAGTGACAGGACGAGAGGATAAAGTCTTAAGCTACCCAGGGGACGTTTGGGTTGGGCATCAAAAGGAATTCCTTCTTAGAAAGGATGTTTAGACACGGGACTGAGTTGCCTAGGGGAGGTGGTGGAGGGAGTCACCGTCTCTGGAAGTGCTTAAGGAAAGACTGGAGATGGCACTTGATACTGTAATTTAGTTGACACTGTGGTGTTCAGTCATATGTCGGATTTTCCAACCTCATGGATTCTGTGACAACCTCCACCTACAGGACAGGCTGTCAGATTTTTCAGGCCTCAGTAAAATAAAATTCTTTCACTTCTCCCCCCTGAAAAATATAAATGGGGGAACAATGGAACTTTTGAAGGAAAAAATAAAAACCCGAAATGAAGAAATTGGTTTTTTTTAAGATCAATAATTGAAGCAGTGCTATCTATACCCTGTTGAGAAGAAAATTATCTGGGACAGTTAGGGAAGTAATTTCTGGTTTAAATTATGTGCTTAAAGCTTTAAAATACCTCCCTGAAAAGCTTTAAAAAATAAAATAGTTTCCAAACAGTCTGAAGTTACTGTGGCCAGCATTTAAATTTGCTACAGGCTTCTAGGCCATTCATTAATGCCTCCTGAGATTGAATTATACTTAAGGTTTTCACATGCTTTTCCTAAATTCTTCCTCTTTAAGTCTAAAGTCTGCATTTACATGTTAGTTTTGAGCTGTATGTATATTCTTTTCCATCTACAAGTGAATTACAGTCATTCCCTTCTCAGTGTTGAGTACTTTTCTCCCTGCACATTCTGTTCTAGAGACCTGCCAACAGGCCAAATGTACACATATTGTCAGCATGGGGCCAAGCTTAACCCTACGTTAATTCATCCCTTTCAAAAAGTAATGGTATTTTTTATTCTGGAATATAGCATACAGCATTTTTTAGGCAAGAAATCATATATAATAAAGTACCCATTCCTAAAGAAATACTGAAGTTACTTTTCATGTCAAACTCTATAAGTTGTTTGAATTCTCTCAACCCAACCCACAAACCACAAAAGTTTGCATTCATTATTTCAAGGTTCCCACAGATCTCGGTCAAGATCTGCAACAAAATTGCCGGCAAATTCTGGCATATCAGGCTTCCAGCAGTATTACCCCACCCCTCCAAAAGTGTCTTTTCCAGATGTTTTGCCTGTGCTTTGACTAGCTGCATTGCAATGTCCGCTCAGCCCACCTCAACAGAATAGCAGCCAAAATTCCTGGTACATGCTGCCACAAGATGTTCTGTCTTTTTTCCTGCCACTTCATGTGTACTTAGCTTCTTGACACCTGGCTGAGTGGACCAGTCATAGCTTTTTGAAGCTGATGTTGCATAAAGGAGAGATCTGTGGAAGAAAAAAAAAAAAAAAAAAAAACCACCATAAAAGAGAGATAAATGCTTTTCTGGTTTTATTCCTGTGCTGAATGTTCAGATTTAGAGCTTAGATTTGACATAATTAAGTTACGCTTAGGTTGTACCTTAAACATGAGTTTTAACATGAATTTCATAATGAATTTCAATGATAGTCATAGTTCCTTTTATGCCTAGGTTTTAACTTAAACATGAATTTTAACATGAATTTCAATGATAGTCATAGTTCTTTATACCTTAAAGGCATGGAAATATAATCATTCCAATACCTCCTAGTCTTCAAATTATTTGAAATGTTTTGTATCATTTGAATACCACCTGAATCTAATTGTGATCTTTCCTAGTGGCCTGTGTTCACAGTCATCTGAATTATAATTGTGTTACTAAGGGTCCCATTCCAATCTGCCACATGCTGGGGTATATACTAAGAGACTTCCTTCACTTTTTCAAAGTCCTGTATGTCTTAATTGCAGCAAAACAAGAAACAAATTTAGAAACCATATGCAGCAAGTGTGTTATCACTGAATTGGATTATATGTGCTAGCATGAACACCACAAATAACAGAATGGAAACCAAAGGATCTCTTGCAGGAAACAGTGGTGATAAAGGATAGCTAGGCTTGTACAGGCACATCTGTTAACTCCCATGACAGCTCACACTCCAGCCTCTGTTTGAACTCCCTATTCAGCTTTTTTTGCCAGGTTTGTTCTGGGATTTGCTGTAAGGTACAGCTAACTTGACACCTCTTGCCCCGAGGTTAGGTGGGTGAATATAAAAGCAGAGCTTGTTAACCAATTTTCAGGCGTCTAGTTGTCAGTTCAACAACTGCTTAAAGAATTACTTAGCTGGGTTCTCTAGTTTGGGAGCATGGTGGCAGGAGGCAGAGAAGCTCAGGCAGGTTCTTAGGTACACACAGAACATCCCAGGCCTGCCTGCCTGCAGGAGGATGCTCCATCCCCAAAATGCTGCCAGTTCTCCACAGGACTCTACCGGATCATGGCCCATTAGATCTCAAAGCAGAGCAGGACAGCATGTGAGTCCTACAAGAGTTGGTCAGGGTGACAGAGGAAAAGTGTAACCAAATTCTGGTGGAGAGAGATGTGCCAAAATAGTTTTGGGATCCAGAGGAAATGACAATCCAGAGTTCACTAGGCTGGTGGCCAGGTCAGTCCCAGGAAGGGGTTTAGAGAAGACTGACTTTCCATTAGTAATCTGAGCTGCAAATGTTTTTTACTCCCGTTGGATTATCAAATGCAATGAGAAGCTGGTGTTGACAACTCTACAACAGATTGGTTAAAGATTTCTAGCACTTCTCGGGTGAGCCAGATTGGAGCTGCAGTAGGAATAACTTCTCTCACAATATTTGATACAAACAAAAGATAGAAATGACTGTTTGCTCCATTTCTTCCAGTCTGCCTGACTTGCAGTACGAATGGAGCTGAAGCTGAGCCCTTGCTGTCCTTCCAGTGCTTCCCAGGGGAGCTAAATTGTGGAGGAAGTTAGGGAGTCCTAGACACAGTCTTCTTCTATATCTGTACATTCACAAACAGTTAAGAGTCAAACACAGGTCATAATCCACTATCACACATCAACATTTTTTGCCCGGGACTCAGTCTTAGCACTCTTGGGGTGATCTGCTGAACAATTCTGGCCCATAGCCATGGCCTGATATCAAGTAAATTATTGTGATATATGGGGTAATATGGTATCACTTAGCTCAACAGAGATATCTCATGATTGTTCCACAGCATAATATGCCTCTAATGCAAGTACAGGCTCTGGCTGGAATAAGAGCTGTTTGCATGTCAATGATTTCCAAGCTTATTAAAAGTTAATGTGCACATCCACACTCCCTTTGTGCACACAGCTCTCCAACACAGCAGAAATACTTCTTTGCCTCTATCCTTAACAATCAGTTCATACTTCCAAAAATTAAATTTCTCTCTAAAGACATACAAGACAATTTGAATGATAAGTACATATAATCATATATATCTCCCTCTAGAAGTTCCTCTAGATCAAGTGAAGCTGAATTACACTGACAGCTTTTCAGTTCATCTTGCATAATTATTGTCTAACTTCTTTTAGTATACCCACTCGGCAGCCCTTTGCACTAGCCACTGAAAAAAAATCTGGTTTTCCCTAGCACTGCCTTAACTACTCTGTGCTGATTAACATCAGGTGGAGTTGTCCTATGATACATATTTTTCACAAACATTTAATTTAGCCCATTGTTCAGTTAAGTATTCCTCGAATTTTTAATATAATTATTTACTGATCAGTTTGACATTTTGTTCTATTCAGCAGCTGCTACTGTGATCATGACTGCAGGCAAAGCTTGCCTGACATCACATCAAGGGAACAAGTTCCTTTTACTTCAAAAAGCAGAGATTTTTCTGTAATGCTGAAGAAGGCATTACTCTATTAACCTCCCTGCTCACTCGTCTCAGAACTGCTTCCACCAGGGACCATCACTCAGCAATGCAGCTTCCAGCAGGGATGAGCACTGGCCACAGCCAATAAGCACTAGTACTGATGTGCTTTAGTTTGCCTCATAGCAGCAGGTGCCTACATCACAGCAGGCATTTTATTGGACCACCTCGACCTCCTGCCTCAGTTAGCTTTCCTATTTTTTTCTTTTACTCTCTTTTTTTTCCATGCCTTCAATGAAAGAATAATTTTTTTGTTATTTTCTTTAATATCTGAATGTTTTTTCCCTTGTCCATGAATGCCAGCTTTTTATCACTAGAGGCAAGGTTCCTCCTGCTCCTTGCGTCCTCCCAGACTGATGCTATGCTTCAGTTCTTGCCATTAAAAAGTCTAGCAGCAATACAAAACAAAGAAACCCTCCATTTACTGCACATTTAATCACTTTTTTTTTCAAATATAACCTAATCAACAAGTCATTCACTTTTCACTTTTTAGTGTGCAACAAATGTATTTGTTTTAGCTCTGGTATTCAAACCAGCATGTGCATTAACTGTGTGTGTGTTCCACTTTCCTCATAATCCCAGGCATTTGAGCCCCTGCCAACTTCTTTATTCGGGGACCTGCCTTCTCCACACTCCCTTTGTAAACTTTGCATTTGTTTTGCTTTCTAGTGATCATTGAAGTTCTCACTCCAGCTGGGAGGACAGCCAGGCACCTTCAAGAACAAGGGAATGATTGACAATATTAGGCAGAAAATTGTCTACCAGATGCTGCTCAAAAGGAGAGGTGGCAACCTTCCGACCCCTTTCTCAGTACGGGAAATCATCGCTTGTGTGACACGCCTCTGCCCCGCTTGTCAGCTGAGTGGGGAGCACGGGGTCACTTCTGCGTCTGGCTGTTGTGCAGTAAAATGCCACCCTGCAGACAAGGCTGTGCCTTCTGCCTGAAGGAGGTCCCAGTGCCAGCCATGTGTTGGAGTGAAGTGGAAAAATTCACCAGACATTACACATTACTTTTCAGCTACCACCCTGAAATAGTGGCTAGGTCTGAATAACCTTACTGGTACAGAAACAAAAGGAATTCCAGACAGTCCATCCTTGGACTGTGAGAGCATAAACACCAACCACACCTGCACAGCTTTTTAAAAACCCCTCCCCAGAGGTCTTCCTGTTGCCATTAGTACTTTAACATGATTTACATGTTTATGTCTCTTAAAAGGTTTTGTTCCTCCCCTGAAAAAAGAGGTCAGCTCACTGGAGTTTCATGCTAGTGCTAATACAATAACTATGGTTCTCCTTTTTACAAATTAACTAGACTGAGAAAAACAAAGGGATGAACTTGAAAAAGGTAAGACTAACATTTTTCTACTTAATTAGCTGACTGAACATGAAAAAGAAAGCAAGCAGAGAGAGAGAGAACACTTTCTCTGAACAAAAGCATTGGAGGACCAAAAAACCCAGAGTCTACACGGACAGCAGGCACACAAGACACATAGGCCTCTGAGCACAAAATAGAAATAACCATAAATATGTAGTTGGGGTTTTCTTACACTCAGACACACATGCACACACAAAGCTATTTAAGGGAGTTTCTATGTTGTTTGTGCTCATTCACATGGGGTAACTACAATATGTGTAAGTAACAATCCCTGAAATGACACCAGAATTAAAGGAAGGATATAGGAAATGAAAGATGATAATTGAAATGCTAATTTAAGCAAATGTATTCATTAATTGTCTTAATTCAGGTGGAACTTCCCCTGCAAATTAGCATGTCAACTTCCTCTTTCTTAGGAAGTGTCAAAGAACTCTTGATTCTGAAAGTCAAAGCTGAATGTGCAGAGGTAGCAATTACAAAGAAAGTAACTAGTTTTTCCTTTCAAAATGAACAAATTAGATAAGGCTCGCAGAAAAACATAAATACTACAGGACCCATAAAACTTCTTTCAGACTCACTCTTTACACGGAAACTCCTTTATAATCTTGTGGAAGCAAGAAAAAAAAAGACTACATAACTCCAAGTCACACCAGCAATAAAAATATTTACACCAATAAATTAAGCAATGGGTACAGTTATATTTTTATCATATTATCATTTTATTTGCATAAATTCTTTATCTTAGAGATGAATACTTTCCTTTGAAAAAAGGTACTCCACATTTCTTACTTGCATACTGCACTGACAAGGCTCCAAGTAAACACCACTAACCAAAATTTAAGGGAAACAACAAATAGCCAGATAACCTGAGGATCACATCAAAGATTCCAACATGAAAATACCTCCTACCTCTCCAGCTAGTGAACTGCAAGCCAGTTCACTAGCTGAAGAGATAGGACATATTTTCTGTGTTGAACAGGTCCCTGTTTTCTAGTGAGTGCAGTGCTTTGTAAAAGCGAATTTTTGGTGCTGGTGGAGTTTTTTGTTTGGTTGCGTTTGGTTGTTTTGGTGTTTTTTCAGGAAAGCGCCCTGAAAAAATGGAAGTTACTCTGGAGTAACTCTTCAGTCAACTCCTTGGGAGTGTCCAGAAATATGGACAGTTTTGATGGCGATTTTTTTTTCACTGAAAGGCCGAACGAGACCACACCAGCCTGTTTGTTCCGCTTTACTCGTCCGTCCTACTTCGGGATCAAGCTGTCCCGTTCTCCATGTACAAACGCGGCCGACCTCTTCCTGCCTCCCCCACCCTGCTCTCCTCCATGCAGAAAAATCCCGAGTAAACAAACAAGTCACTGGACAGGCACCACCGAAGGGGGCTGGCATGGAAGCGGGCTGTCCCCGCCGGTCCATGCCCCTCGCTGTCACGCCGCTGCTGCCGGGCCGCTCTCCGCACCGCCCCCGGGTGCTGAGGGCCGGCCGAGCCGCGGCAGCCCCCGCTCCATGCTCCCGCCCGCGATCCTGTTCAGCTTTTGCCTCGGATTCCCGCTGCTCCTGCCGGCGGAGCGCGGCCCGTACACACGCGCGGCGGGGCCGCGGGGCCGCCCGGCGCTGCGCGGGAGGGGCGCCGGGACGGCCCCGGGCCCGCCCGGCCCCTCGGAAGGGGCGGCCCGAGGGCCGGGCCCCCGGAGGGAAGGGGCCGTTGCCCGGCAGCGGTGGGTGCTGCGTGGTTCTTACGCCGGGCAGGAGGCGGGCGCTGGTCCCGGCTCCGAGCAGCTCCCGCCCGCAGCGGGCTCCGCTCTGCCCTTCTCCGGGGCCCCGTGTGGTTCGGGCTCGCCAATGATCGGTGCCACAGCGAGTTATAAATAAACACGGTAAAACCCCGCTGCTTACACGCCGGAGGGTTGTGTAAGACTTTCGGCTCCCTTAAAAAAACATACAAATAAAGCCATTGTAATCTTCCTCTGTGAGGGGGAAAAAAAAGTTCAGAAACTTTTATACAAAAGCTCAGAAATCGCCAAATGAGTAAAATGACCCAAACTTGGATCTGTCCCAGCTCATGATTGTTGAGCTGAAATTGATAACCAGGGGCCCTCTGACATGAACGCGGCTGGGACAATGTGTATTCGAGCAGTTCCCTGCTCTACAGGCACAACACAAGTGTGAGCGTGTACTGCTAAACACGCAGTGGGATTTGGGTGCAATACACATAACGTGAAACGCAGCCAAGGCCGCAGCTAATAGCTGTGGCAAGTTCAATTCAACTGCAGCAACCCCCCTGGGAAACAGGAAAAGGTCTTAAGTTCCATCTACTAAATCTCACTCATTTCTCTTCCGGGAGATTAGGGCTTTGGTTTTGTTTTCAAAGGAAAGATGTTGTAAAACCAAAACTGAATTTTAAAGTGGTAGTGTTTTGAGTTTTTCTGGGTTTTTTGTTTGGTTTTTTTTTTTCCTTTCCTTTTTTTTTTTTTTTTTTGTGATTATCTTTTCAACTATAATGTTTTGGCTTGAATTTCTAAGCCTTTCAAATTAATTTTTTGGTCTCTAAATGGTTGGGCTTTGTTTAGAAACACTTCAGCTCTTCTGTTCTGCTGGCTTCTTTTGGTAGAGCTGTGTTGTATTTTAATCTATGATTTATGTAGGCAAAAAGAAAGCCTTGCGGGTACTAACATGTTACTAAATACAAAGGGTTCAAGTGTTTATAGAACAAACTTATTTGTGCATAATTTTTTTTTCTATTTAAAGGAACTGTCAAGTCAGGCTTTATTGTGGGAGGAGTGGAGCAGCAGGAAGCAGAGCAGAGCAGAGCAGAGGGAGAATCCAGCATGAGTCTTCCTGGAGGCTTTTTGTCTTATTGGTATTGAAGATAGTTGGCCAAAAGGTGCTTACACAATGCACAAGTTTGTTGTAGATAGCAAGATAAAGAGTTTCACTTGAGCTAGAGCTAATGAAGCATCTACTGCCTTGTCTGAGTTAGTAATTTGGAACATGTTACTTGGATAAACACAAAAGTGGAAAACAAGGGCAGAGTGAAGCAGCTCAGGGAAGCACAACAAAGAAAAGAAGGAGCAGGAATGGATGGTTCTAGTCACAGGGGAAGGACAGCAGAAGAAGAGTGGAAGGGCAGGGGAACAGAGTAGTAGGAATGGGAGGCTTGCCCCAAGGCAGTAAATAGCAGAGATGTGTATGAAGCCAAGAATTTTGTTTCTAATACTTATTTCCTCACAATTTCTCCTTGAACACATCTCTTCTTGATGAACAGCTTACTGGGACAGGGAAGAGAGGGCTAGACACCCTTGTAAAAGAGGCTTGGGATAATTATACATGACACTGGTAAGTGTACCGAAGATACCTGATACAGCTGTTGTTAAAAGTTTGTTTTCCTTTTGTGTCTCTATTTTGTGGTCACATTGCTCTTTTGCTGCTCCGTTCAGCTGTGTGCAAAACCCGAACTTAGTAGATTTGGGACCTAGATTACCATTTTGGTCAAGTTCTTATAGAACAGCAGCACTGATTTTAGAGGAGAATTAACCTCTTCTGCCACAGAGCATTAGGTGAACAGCCTAATACATGAATTGTGATTTCAAGTGTTTAAATTTTAATAACTAAAGTGTAGCATAATTCTTTCAAAAAGGAGATTAGTTAACTGACACCACCCATCTTGCTAGTTAACTACAAGTAGATTACAGAGAATGATACTCCTTTGCACATGCATTTTGCAAATGTTCTCCTCGGTTGTACCCTTTATTTTGCAAATTGCAGACATTGAGATGAAGGGTCTATAATTTCCTAGCTTGCCTTTCTCTTGGAACACTGGTGCTGCACTGGCACGCATCCACTTTGCTGTGACTTCATTTGAATACAGCAAATTCTTTATTATGATGAACAAAGGGTTGCTCTCTGGTCTGCTTTGAATCTCAGTCTGCTCATGGAGATTAGTGGGTTTTGAGCAATGCCAAGTCACTAAATATCTCTGCTTCACTGATCTCAAAGACATTTGTGACAATGGATTTAGTAGTAATTTTCATGCATGTTCCTGCCTTTGAATGGATAATACCTTAGTAGTTCTGCTTCCCATTGTTATTAGATTCTCCATTTCATTCAAAAGTGTTTAAATTCAAAACTTCTCTTTACTCATATGTTGTTGCTTTGAGATACATAAACACATTTTTTTGTGGTTTTAATCCTTGAATACAGCTC
Organism: Emberiza elegans; assembly: GCA_024865655.1. NCBI lineage: Eukaryota > Metazoa > Chordata > Aves > Passeriformes > Fringillidae > Emberiza > Emberiza elegans. The sequence continues at coordinate 42,148,660 of JALJVW010000175.1, read as the reverse complement.
TCCTTCACCTCTTTGCTTTTATTTGCAATTTGGGGTTTAGTGTCATTCATATTACTAAGAAGCACCTTGTGCCTAAACAATGTCTTATATTGATGTTTATCATATTGCTTCTGTCAATGCATTGGACAAAACCTTGATAATAAAACAGGACTCAGAAATGACAAATTAAAAATTTTCTCAAAGACTGTTGGTCAGACTTTTTCTCTTTCCTGAAAATTTCTTAAGACAGAGTATTACTTTATCTTGATGTACGAGACAGAAAGTGATAAATCTTTAAAAACACTGGGTTAAATTTTCCAGAAGTGGACAGATTCCAGAAGCCTTTGTGTTGCTGCCAGATCAAGCAGTAGACTTCTCTTTTAGTTGTTCCAGGAAAACAGCAATTAATCTCTAAAGCTGGGTTTGGTTTCAGAAAATGGATGAGCACAGTGAATTACTTATTAAACGAAAGAAATTTACTAAGCTGACTTCCTTAAAAGAGTAAAAGCAAAAGTGTTCAGAGCTCAGTTAACAGAAAATTCAGATCAACCAACACAGACATAAAGTAGGTAAGAGAAGTATTAAGAAAGACTGAAAAAAACCTAGATAGACATATCTTGGTGGTAGTTTCTCTACAATGAAGTTGCTCCTAGTTCAGGATTTGGCTGTTGTACTCCCAATCCATGCATGCCAAAGGATATAATTTATTCATAGTATTTCAGAAATTTTTTCTATGTGAATCTTTGAAGATTTGTCCTACTCAGTACCTTTACATCCATTCCAAAGGCCTGCTCTGTCCTCTGAATTACAAATTCACCCTGATGAATCCAGTGGATCCTCTGACATCAGCAACACAGAACCAAAGCAGGATGGCACAAAAACCTTTCAAGAAAGTTGTGTCAGTGCTGTGCTACACTCACAGCAACAAGCCACAAAGATTGTGTTTAGGGGGAGCAGCCTGCCTGAAAAAATTGCTGTCACTTCTCTTGCTCCAAGTGCAGGATCAACCTGAGCTGTGAGTCCCTGATCACTTCTGCCTGCTGTTCACCATGTTAGTCAAGAAAGATACTTGGCCTCAGGCAATTAAATCTAGGGCAAGGTTTCACTGAAGGTGGTGTCCAAACTGCCACCCAGCAATGTGACGTCACCCTGCATCATTACTTGCCCAGGGATGTAGTAAATCTTTCTCGGTTGGATTTGTATCGTTATGAAATGTTAAAAAACTGACTCTTGTTTTTGTACTCTAGATAGACACTTTGCTGCAATGTGACCCTGGTCTTTTCTTCTCAGGTAGCCACCTCCAGCTCTTCTTACCAGATCCAGGGTTTCCACATACCAATTTTCAGCTGTGCTCCGCAGGGATCCCATCACCTTTGCTAGTTTAGTTTAAACATCTGCCAGCTGTCAGCATTTCCATTTTGGGTATAAAAACCACAACCCTCTAATCCTTGAGTTCTAACCATGTTCCAGCCACCTTGATTCCAGTGTTCTGACCTGGCCTGAAGATGCCAGCAATGGAAAAAGGTATTACTGTTTGCTCCTCAGAGCATAGTTATGAGCCACAACTTTTGCACATAGGCATGTACCAACAGGTGCTAGGCCTGTAGAAATTTTTCCATTGATCAAACTTAAATTCCATTCACAGTTACAGTCAGGGAAGCAGCTTCCAATGCAGGCCCAGAGCATTTGCTAGATAATGAAGAATTTAAAAACCTGTCCATGAAACTTTGTAATACTAGATGAAGCCAGAAGGATTGTTACTGTATCTGCCCAAAATTCCCACTGCTGAAGAGAGCAAGATGATTTATGAATAAAAGGCAAGATTTTCCAGTTTGCCTGTCAGCAATTATGAGGAACAGGAGATAATGAGGAAAAAACTAATGGCATTAATTTCAGACCAGAGTGAAAGAAACCAACCAGTGCATGGTTCATCATAGGGCTAATACTCTATAATGATTGATGATTCTGTAATCAGAGCCCACATAGAGAGAAACAGGCTGTAAATTAAATGGTGTATTTCACAAATGGTTTGGAATTGTAATGTGATGATCAAGAATTTGCAGAGAAAGACTTTATGCCCCTTTATAACAAGCTGCAATGCTTCTAACAGCAATAATTAGGGTTCTGACAATGTATTTGTTTGAATGAAGAATTGAGTTTGACAATAAAAAATAGCCTGTAATCTGCGTGTCACATGCAGCTTTCTACTGACACAGAACCTCATGGTCTAGTGCACCAGCATTCACAGCAAATTAGTCTCAGTTTTACTGTATTGCTTAACCACACCAAGTGGTACCTAGAAAAATGAAGTTGTTTTACCAGGTCTCTGCTAATTGAATAGTTCTTACAATAGAAAAATAATACAATTATTCAGTGCTTAAAAATAGACTTAAAATAAGTCTTAAAATATGTCTCACTATGGTTTGAACTTTCTTTTTTAGACTTAGTAGTAAGGAAAAAGGAGGAGGAGGAATCCATTTCTCTTTCACTTTTGAAATCCCCAGTTTGGCAGGCCGCTGGTTTCCTCAAGCAATTCACTGCAATTCCTTCCTGGAAAGCTTCCTTCTCTCCAGAAGCAAAGCAACCCTCTTAGCTTTCTATAGAAGAGGAAAAGTGCATATTGAAAGTAAATTACAGTGTTCCTTTGGGGGGATGACTAGAATTCTGGTTAGGAAGCTGGACTAACATGAGAAAACATGCACTGAAAAGTTCATGTCAATTTGAGTTAAACAAAACAACTCTTCTTTTGTTCAAACTCATCTACATCCAGCACATGGGCAGATCAGCCATGCAGCACACACAATGCCTTTGACACCTGTAGGAACCACAGGATCTGTTGCAGCCTTTCAGAAAATTTGAGTAATCCACAAAGTTTTGGATGTGTCGTGCCCATGTTCCACATTGCATATGGACATGTTCTATTTTGGAAATCCCACAGGCAGCAGCCCTGGTTCTTTCTAATGTTGGGTGTCACAGTGCAGCTGACCTCTTTCTTGAGGCAGTCTAAGATGCTCCACAACTGCCACTTCTGAGAGGTCCTGAACACAGTTTTTCAGCAGCTCATCAGAAAACTGGCTAGTGTTATTAACCATGTCTTAAGCAACTGATAAATATAAAAGGATCTTACATTCTATGATGGCTTGTGTGATCATACAGTCTAAGCAGACACCATTTCTGAGTTACTGAACCTTTTTGGGGGCCAGCCCAATTGTTTCAGATCCAGAGGAAAGTAATTCAGCAATGACTACTTTTGAACATTCAGCAACTGCTTGCAGAGAAGTCTGAGTCTGCTCAGTTTGGGGCAGTCCTTACCTGTGGCATCCATACTAGTGAGAAATTTGTAAGCCTTGTTAATACCTTCTTTTTTTTTCTTTTTTCTTTTTTTTTTTTTCTGTTTTAATAATGATTTGTAACAAATTTCCTAGCTCTTAAATATGTGACAGAGTTCTTGTCCACTTGTGATGGCGCATTTGAGTCAGATTTTTCACTGATGCTGGGAAGGTGTGCATTAGCATGTGGACGAGACACCCATTCACAAGAGCTGTGTTTCTTGGCTGAGTTTTGCATCAGGCTGGTTATGACAAGAAATGAAAGTGTGTCTGCACCATAGCTATCATCAAGGATTTCAGTGGCTGTCCCCAGGCTTGCAGGAATGAGCATGTGACAATTGTGGAAAGGGGCACAGCACAGGGTGACACAAGCTCCTCTCTATTGACCTGTGAGGAGGCCATTTTGATCATGAAGCTAGTAGGGAGAATTTGCAATATAACTATATGATTCAGTGATTAAAGTATTGTTTTTTCAATATTTTGTGCAAAGTTTTTCTCTGGAGTGTCCCTTGTGTTATGAATTTAAACTTGCATGCACATGGCAAATTGTCTGATGTGTGTGTGATGGATTACAAGGCTGGGGGATGCTGTGCTGTAGCCACGTACCAAACTATCTTTGAGGGTGAGGGTACTGACAATAAGAGCACTCCCCATTGCTTCACTTTTTGCTTGTTTCTCCACAGTACCAACATCACAGCAAGATGTTGTAGTGTTTAACCATTCCCACAAAAGTTTAATAAGAGTCAAAAAAAACCATTGATTTTGTCCCATGACCATGTGGCCCTCTGAGATGTGCATTAAGTGCAGGAGATAGGCCTTTTGTGTAGAACATAAAGATGTAATAGTACAAAGTCCTTCTTATCCCCTGTTAGCTCCCAGATGTGGTCAGCCATGTGTGGTTGCCCCAGAAAAACAGTTTCTAGCTACTGCACCAAAAATGTCTCCTTCTGGTGCTAAAATCAGTGGTCCCAGGCATGTTGGTAGCTACAACAGCTGTTGAATTTTTTCAAGTGAGCTCAGCAGACCCAAAATGAAATTTGGGCAGCCACCAAAGCCTACCCTAAAGACACGGAAATTAGAGAAATATTTTCAGTTCCAAATTTGCACAAGTGAAACAATCCTTTAAAAATTAATCCAAGGAGGTACCTACTGTGCTTTCGACTTGTCATAAGTGTTTAATGCCTTCATGACAGTTTTAGGGCTAGAGACAAATTTGAGGGGTGTTGAGCCAACACTTTTCACACATATTTCGTTTATTTACACTGCAGCTTGTTTTGTACATTGCCTACAAAATTATGCTTCATAGAAGAAAAGCCTGGCAACACCAGCAAAATTGTTGTAAACAATCAGAGTGAATGCTCCAGCCTGTGTACAATAGACATGTTAGAACTCAAAATAGCACCAGAGGAAAAAAAACAACCTCCCTTAACAAACAATAAGAACATTGTTTGTTTTTAAGAAACACTGAGCTTTGTTTTCAGTTTCTAGATTAAGCCTAATTGCCAAAAATGCCTTTGTTACTGCCTAAACCAAACTCAAGTTGGGAAGCATGGTCAATAATTATTTCAGTTAAGAATGTACCATCAAAAACCTTAGGGTGGGAATGCAAGAAGTTGTTCAAAATTAAGAGCCTCTTTCTCTCCCTATCCTTTGCCTCTCTTTTTTCCCTCAGGTATAGAAATTGCAGCTTTAATGAACAGCAATAGAAACTGAGTTTCTGAGTAAAACTAAGTTCAAAATGGAGAGCTTTTGGCAGGAGTCTCCCTTCCCCTCTCTTTGAGATCCTTAACACATGCCAATTTTTTCCTCTTAATGCTTGCCAGGGCTATTGAATGCTGAAGTCACTGTTTTGAACTTAAAACCTCCTGGAACTCTGAGACATCTGTATGGAGGGTGCTTGCTGCCCTGCATATCTGCCAGAACCTAAGACTGAAATTCAGCTTGGCAGTCTTAGAAATGAAAATTATTCCAACTGCATTGTGTCTCCCATCATTTCTCTTCCCCTTCTGGCTCTTCCACCCCATCAGGCACAAAGAATAGAGTTTCTTGTACCCTGCAGTACCCACCTTCTTCCCATTAGGAACAGAACACTTGGCAATCTTCCTGGATACCCATGCTGGTCCAAAATTGTCTCTGGGACACATGCCTTCTTTTGTGGTCACTGGAGTGAGGGGTGTGTCCTTTGCAGAACAAATATTACTCAGTAAAATAAGCAGGAACAGAAGTTGTTTCACTAGTGGCTGTTCCTACAAGTGGATGCATGTTGTATAAACAGTAAGTATGCTAAAACTGTCCAAGCCCATGGATTCTGGGGATTGCCTCTCTCCACATCCTTTTGCTACTGAATCTGTTCATCAGAGACAGAAATGAGCTAGGGAATTAGGCAACTTAATGGCAAGGTTTTTATTTCTGCCCTAACAGGGAGTACAACTCATAAATTAAACAGCCCTGAGAAAAGCTAGGAGAGGGCCCCAAAACCTGCATGCAAGGAAGAAGAGCACTTGAAGTTCTGCACCCTGGGGAGACCACTGATAGATCCAGAGCCAATCATGCCAAGGTCTTGCAGCTTTCTAGGAAAAAGAGACCATTTTCTGTGTGGTGAGGAAAAGCAAACATACAAGAGCACTTACTTGATAGGCCTTTGGTGTCAAATCTACAAGCTGGGTGTAGTAACATGGCAGATGTTGGCAAAGTCTGTCTGATGAAAAGTCCTGTAATTTTTTTGCCTACCTTAAACTATCTCTGTGTCTGTGAAGAATAAGTAGCAAGAACCCTTTGTGATGTGATAGCATTCTTATTATTTTCCTTTGTTGCAAATCTATTTTACAGAGGAACAAATGAATTAGCTTAATCATGAATTAACTACATTTTGAATGGCACCGTGTGGCTGTCAGTGCTGCAACTTTCTTCTTCCTGCAGTATGAAAATTGCATGTGCATCACTGGAGACAAATCCCTCCAGATCCAGTTTCTGTTGTTGTTTCTAAAATTCCAAAAGGAAATCTGGACATCAGTATTATCCATGAGAGATGACCTAGCCTGACCAGATATTAATCTCAAATGAGTTCAAGCGCTCCTCTAAATCAGTTCTGAATGCAGCCTAAAATATAGCCAGCACTTTATATTTCCCACCATACTATAAGGGAGATGACACATGCTTTAAAGTGTTGGACTGATGCAGATTTGCCAGGAGGGCAATGGTGCACAAATAGAGCTGTGTTTAACTGAAAGGACATGTGCTCCCCATACGGATGCGGTCATGGTTGCTTAGGCTCTGAATGAGTTCATATTGCACTTCTCCAGAAGAGAACATGTGCTGAGTATTTCTTCGGGCTAATTTTTTCATGCTACAAAGAATAGTTGTCATCATCTCACCCAACACAGAGGTTTCAAGACACAAGCTGTCAGAACATTCTGGAATGGTTTGTGTCTGTGAAAGATGACTGTCAGGAAGTACCTGCCTATCCTACATTGGGTGAGCAAACTCTTAATCTCATGTCTGTGTTCCTCAGTGACTACCTCAAGCAGTTTGTTCTCAGTACATTGCCTGTTGAACTCCTTTGAAGTTACCTAACTCCCTTAGTGCTGCAGGTGACCCAAACACTCAGCTCTTACTTTGTGGTAACCATCTAGGGCTATAACAGCCTCATGAGTGTCTTCCATACATGTTAAAGTGTTTGGGGTTTTTTTTTTTTTGGGTGGTTTTTTTGGTTTTTTTGAAACCAAACAGAAAGGTGCTCAGCTTGTGTCCAAAAAGGAAAAATTTGTTTCTTGAAGGGGTCTTTTTAGATTAACCTAAAATTAGTTAATTTTTTAAGACCATGCTTGTACAGCCACCCCAGTCACCAAGATGGTAATTTTGGTTTTAATTTTTTCATATATGTGGCTGAAAGGTGCATGATAACCTCCAGGCCATGTTCTCTTCTTGAAAGGGTTCCTCTTGCTGTAGCACCTCATGGTGGTGTTGCCTCCAGCTCACACATTTCCAGTGGGAGAATTCTCACTTCCAAACTCTCTTGTTCTGTGAACCACACAACTGACCACAAACAACAATCTTTCTGTCTTGAGTTTCAGGCCCATTTTCCTATAGGCCATTGCTCAGACCATTCCAAGTGGAAAGGGGCATAAGAAGAGCTTTGACAAGGGAAGTTACGTGATCTCAAACCTGTGATGCTGCTCTTTCTTCTCCTCTCCCCTTGACAGCATGCATACACATAGTTAAAGAAATGCACACACCTATTCATCCCCCTTTTGTGGGGTAATTACCTGGGTTGTGGCCAAACTGCAGTGCTGGTGCAGAGACATACAAGCTCCATGGGCTTGTGTGGTTCTGTGCAGGCTCTTTAGCTGGGGCTTGGAGCTGGACCTGCCAGGAGCAAGGCTGGAGCTGTGCTGAAGCAGCTTAGGGGATGTTACCTCAGAGCTGACTGTATGTTCTGGTAACATGGGCTGCAGAAGCAGGCTGTGCCAGGCCTAGGAGGCTTGCCAGACACCACATGTATTGGAGAACACTATGGATGAACTCAGGAGGACATAGTGGGAATTTGGGAGCCATGGAAAAAAGTAATCTCACTGTTTAGAGTATCATAAAAAACCTAATACAACGAACAACAGAGAATGGACTTCACTCTCACTTATCTCTTTGCACTCATCTGCCCAATGAGCACTTTAGCTGCAAATTATAAAGGACAGGATGCTTGTCATCTTATTCTTCCACTTATCAGTCTTTATAGTGTCAGCTGCAGACATGTCACAGACTAGTGGCAATCAACATCTTTCAGTCATGTACCAAACCTTCAAGTGTTACTTAAGCTGCAAAATCTGGAGGGAAAGAAACCTCAGATTTAGAAATACCTTCACATACTTCATACAGGTTTGTGCTCTTTTTTTATGCTTACAGCTACTGAGGCAAATTCTGTGGGCAAAATCCCACACCTGATCGAGCAACTAAAGTCATTGCACATAAGGTCACAATACTACTTTTCCCAAAAAATCCTCTTATTTGGTGAATGAGGTGGCTGTATGGGATCTGGTTGAAAGAGTCCAAAGGGATAAGGCTTTGGAGGGATCCAAGATTGATATTTAAGCTTCACTTCCTCCAAGGTAAACAGGGGTCCATCTTAAGGAGCAGGAATTTGGGCAAAAATGCCAGGAGACCTGCATGGATGAACAAGGAGCTTCTGGCAAGATTAAACCACAAAAATGAAGTATATAGAAGGTGAAAGCAGGGACAGGAGACCTGTGAAGGATATAGAGGTGCTGTCCAAGCAGGCAAGACACAGGAAAGCCAAAGACCAACCAGAATTAAATCTGGTGAGGGGTGTTAAAGGCAACAAGAAGGCTTTCTGTAATTAAATCAGTCACAAAAGGTGGACTAGGGAAAATGTGAGCCTGCTGCTGCTGCTGAAGGTGGCAGGGGCCCTGGTGACACAGGACTGAATTCTTCACCTCAGTCTCTACTAGAAAAACATGGCTTCAGCAATCCAAGGACCTGGAGACAGAGGGAAAGTTTGACGCAAAGAACGTGAGGTGGAAGAGGATCAGGTTACAGAATACTTACACAAAATGGACATGGACACCAGTGGAATGCACCCAAAAATGCTGAGGGAGCTGGCTCATGTCATTGCATTTTGATTATCTTTGGGTGATCATGATGACTTGGAGAGCTGCATGAAAACGGAGGGAAAGCTAATGTCACTCCTATCTTCCAAAATGACCTGAAGGAGTACTCAAGGAGCTATGTGTTTTAAAGACAAGCTGCTGATAACTCTCCTCCACTCTGTGACAGCCTCAGCCCTCTAACCTAGAAACAGCACAGTGGTGGCTCTGCTGCTGGGTTGCAAGATTCATTACATTACTTGGAGCATCAGCTGTTTGCTTCCTTCAGAAGCCATCCAGACTTCATTTGGCCTAGACCCCTTTTTTCCTATGTACTTTGCTGCTGAAAATAAGCTGCAGGTGAGAAATTAGGAAGATCTCTGAATGCTAGTTTGAGTGCCAACCCTCAAGTATCTGCTGGACAAGGCTTGGCTGTCTGCTGGCTGACGAGCAGCCTCAGTGTAGCCTTAGAGAGTTCAGGTTCATGTTTGTTTCTTTTTACAGGCTCCCATAATTTTCCAGGGAAATAAAGGAAGGAAAAAACCAGTGACTTTTAGGATAATCTGACTCTTGTAGCTCAGCCAACACCTTAACAGAAGTTTGTGGCATAAAGGAAAACCAGAATGCTAGCCTTAGAGTTTTGTCCTTGCCAGATTTTAAGGATTAACTACATAAACGTGGAGCATGTGTGTGGTTTTTGAAATAGGTGACAAAAACCTTTTACGTAAAAGAAATAGTTCATCAGTCCAAATTAGAGATTGCAACCAGATCTTATTTTTTATTTCATCTTGTGGCAAACTGAAATCCTGAATAATAATGATCCTCGTTATTATTATCATACATTATCCTAATAATCCTTAATTACATTAACTGATAATGGGATTTACATGCCATTTCAGACACATCTGTAAATATGCAGATCTTGACTACTTTGGTCAATAAGCTCTTTAGCAGAAGCTGTTTCAGAAGAATCTATTGTAGCTCTAATTTGCTTTCTAGCACCACGACACACACAGGATCCCTGTTTTCTGCCTGAACTGACAGTTCTCTGTTCTTGCCTATCAGTCCTTCCACAAAGGCTGCACAGAAATTCCAGTCGTGTGAGTTATATGAAAGGTCAATCTCATTTATGTAATAGCCAACTGAGAAGAAGTAGTGCTGAAGTATCTTGCCAGCTACAGTGCTAGGAAGATCATGTCACTGTAGTTTTGGGCTTTTGAAACAAATCTGTCAGACACATTTTCTACGAAGCAATGTCAAGGCACTCTTTAGCTCCAATGCTTTGTAGTTCAACATAATGCTATGCTCCATGAACACAGGATGAACTGGGAGTCTTTCAGCGAATGTGTGCCCAATTAAAAGTAAATTGTCAGCCACACTTCACAGGGACTAATTCTACTTTAAACACCAGGTGTCACTGCAGTATACTCCTGACTCCACACCAAGCTCCCATCAGGTTAAAGCTTTACTTTAAAGCGATGTCAAAGCTTATGGAGAACAAAGATGCTGGTACTTTCTGTTCCCAAGTGTCTCCACGCAGCTATATGATTCGCCAGAATCTGAGAAAATTGTTCAATATTTCAACCAGCCACATTTATAGTTCTATGTGGTTGGCCTGAAACATGAAGCTAACCATAGTAATAGAGCAATTTTATGGCTGATAGCAACAGTTCAGAATGAAGAATAATAAAAAAAAAGTGAAACAGTTCTCTTGATAATAATGCTGCATGCACTTTCTTTTTTCCTGAAGAACAGCCTGTATTGGATAATATTTAACAGTCTACAAACTTTATATCAAATTGCATAATTTGCAGCTTACAAAATTTATATCAGTTTACAAAATTTATCAAATTGCATAATTTGCTGCTTCTTAGCCCATGAACAAATGTTCAGGAAAAAGCAATCTTCTTTGACACTTACCAGATCCTGAATGATTTTGCACATGAAATATTCCTTATTTTTACAAATTCTCTTATAAATTTGACTTATAACTTGGTATCTTTTGAGTATTAAAATATACTTACCCAGATTAAACATTAAAAAACATCACTTTGGCAATGAACAGATACTTGTCTGTCTAATTTCTTCAGTCTTCTAGCTTGGTGTAACTAATCCCTGTCTGCACTGTGAATTTTCCAGGAACCTGTTCATCAGTAACTACTTAGTATTAAGTGGGTGAAGTTTTTACTATCTGTAATTAAAGATAATGAGGAGGAAGGTGCAAGTCATGGAGAGTGCAAGCCCTAAAAGGTTAGGTAAAACCTAAAATTAGCCTCACACTCTAGTGTACAAAGGGACCTTGTTCCAGTGGCATGCTTAAAAATGACATTTCTGTGTGTTAGACTTACAAGCAGAATCGGTGTTACATATTCAGCAGTGGTCCTAAGTCATCTGCCTCTGAAATCTTCAGGATGCTCTTAAAAGTATTTCTACACAAATGAGTCTTGCTGCTGACAGAGCAGTGCAGCAAATGGATGGGGAACATTACCTAGAGAGCATCTATTACAAAGGAAAAGGAATCAAATGCCATGGCAATTTCAGGGGATAATCCATAGGGCTGGTAATTGCAACTTTAAAAATGCTGAAAGCTGCACAACTTTGAAAGGCTCAAGCCCAAAATTCTTACCTGCATTAGAGAGCATAGTGCCACTATTCATGGCAGTTCCTGCTTTAGTCAGAGACAACTTAAAATTGGTGCTGTTGTGTGCATGCTTGAATCTTGACAGGATTGTGGCTTTGGGAGGAGTAAGGTGATATATATCACAAAGAAGTCTTAGTAGTTCTTGTCAGATAATGAAATCAGCACCAAATTCCCAGAACAAACAGAATTCTATAAAATAATGCAGGTTTTTAGACCTGCAGGATGAAGTGACTGCAAGGACTGAATAATATATTTCTTAAGAAAACAACTAAAAGAAGCACAGGTAAAAACCAACCACCCAACCACCCAACCAACCAACCAACCAACCAACCAACCAGCCAACCACTAAAACAAAAGACAGAGCTTATTTATTGTGATTTATTCTGTATGGCTATTGAATTTATATATGGATTTTAATCCAATGAATTTTGCCAGGATTTTTAAATTAAATTAATTTCATTGCAATGTAACATGTTTCCCATTTGGCATCATTTACATGGATTTCCAATAAATTCAAATATATTTGCAAATTTAATAACCAGAAAAAAATGGCAGAGCCTCTTTTAAATGCTTTCAGAGAATACAGTACAGAATCATATGAATTTTCTTCTGCATATAAACAAGTAAATATTAGGATGATACTGTACATAAATAAAACCTGCATTTTTTATTATTGACCTATGTTCTTACTTTTACATAACTGCTTCATATGTTCATGTAGCATTTTCCCCCCAGAAATATTTACATAAAACTTTCTACATTTACAGTAAATAACCATAATTGCCTACTGTGCTTTCAGCAGCCAAAAGCTGAATTGGCTATAGAAATATGTGATGAAGATTCTTGGAACAAAGGTATGACTAAATGACATCAACTTGTGTATACTATTACAAAATATTGAGAGGAATTTAATGGCATTTGTTAATTTACAAAATGCAATTTGATGTTGGATCTGAACTGCTCTAACAGTAGGATAAGCCCTGCAATTACAGTTAAACTACAATTTATGGAACATACATTCTGCAAAACTACAGTATTTCAGTGTTTGCAGTGATGTTGATTAAAAAAATTTGATTTCAAACAGGTAGCAAGCCAAATAACTCTTCATGTAGCAAACAAGCCTTAGCTAATGCCATCTCAGAAGTCTGCATGCATTGACTCCATGCATTGTGTATATGGCACAGTCATTGAATCACTGAGCTGTTCTCACTGCCCACAGAGCTGAACTTTGCATGATACTCAACTATATCCACTCTAAGATAGCCAGGACGGTCCTAAGCCTCTCTTTGCACAAGCTCATACTGTTTTGAGGATGTTTTGCAGTTCTGTGTCAGTGATCAGAGACTCAAACAGTTGTCCAGAAAACACTTTTTGTTGCTAGAACACTATGTAAGAGAACTTTGCTTGGAGATATTCCAGTAACACGTATTTTTTCCATTATAAAACAATGGATAAAATAAACAAGTGTCTGTATTTACAAATTCTTATCCACTATGTTCTTAGTATGCAGTGTTCCATATAGAAAGCAATTTTATGCTGAAGCTTATATAGCACCCAATTTTAAGTGACTCTTACTGAGGCACAATTTTAATAATTAGCTATTAGACATAATTATCCCTACAACTGACTATTTTTTGTTGTTTTTATGGAAGTCATATCAATTCACTAATATAAAAAAAAGAAAATACATTTCACTGAAAATACAAACAAAAGTACCTATCACTAAACCAAACTTCTAAATTCTTAGGGCCCAATCCTGCAGCCTTGGCTCATGCAAAGAATTCTATTTAAATAAAGTAATCCAGTTAGAGTTGAGTTTTTTGTTCATTTGGGTTTTGTTTTTTGCTAAAAACCCCATATGATGCAAGTCCAGATTTACACATAGTGCTTATTTTAGTGCATTTACATTTGTCCAGGTTGGGTTTCTAATAGAACAAAAACATGTATTTAGAATTTATTCATTTCCATTCTGTTGATATAGAGGCTTGATAAAAGATAATCCAGCTGCATCATGGTTGGGTGGTGATGCCTTGATCCTGCCTCTCCCTATATAGGAAATACTGAGAAGAATAAACAATGGTATCTGTCTCTTGTGAGACTCTCAGCAACTCTTCCCTTTTCTGTAACCTCTTCAACCTTAAAAATCTTTCAAAACAGGTTGTCTGTGGGATGGGGGAAGTGCAAATGAAACTTAGCTATTGTTACTTTACCTTTCTTCCTAGCTGCTGCTGTGGGCTGTACCTATCTTACCCTGACAGTGAATGCTCTTTTTTGGTTCTGAAGGTGGGCTTTTAGCACACTTTCATCTAGAAACACTGGTCAGACTGAGGAGAAGCAGCTCACATCCTCTTCCCTAAGTTAAAGGGGTTGGGGCTTGTGAAGCAAAGGGCCATTCTTAAGTAGTCATGCCACAGAGATGAGGTGAGATGAGATAAGATGATGAGATGAACCCTGCTGGAAATCATGAACTTGGTACATACATGCAGAAACTCAGAAACTCAGGAGCCAGCACAGTGGCTCATTTCACAGCCAGCACAGTGGCTCAGTCTGCTGGTAGGACGTTCTGAGGAGACTGGTTATGTGACCTTTCTCAGTCTCAGATACAAAGAGCAAATTCTAGTATCCTCAGACATGTGAGAAAGCAGGTTCTTGTGCACTTAGATGTCTCTTTAATAATGCATTTAAACATTGTGACAATTCACATCTTATATGTGTCTTTGACTGTCACGTGAGTGCTTGCAAGCTACAGAATTTCTTGCCTGGAAAGAAAGTGAAGACCTCCACAGATGTCCTCCAGACAGGATGCAATTACCTCAAAACATGAGACTGAAGTCCAGGCTTCTGAAGCTCACAGACACATTGGAAAGATCCCATTCAGGAGTGTTAACGTGATGCAGTTTCTGTGCCCTCTGTACAACTGTCATATTTCACTAAGGACAAAAGAGATTCTCAGGTGGTGACAGATGAACATAGTGGGGAAGAGCAGTTCCATAAATGAGAGGGTAGTCCAAATCCCACCTATGCTGAAAGTTAAAATATGAGTTTAAATTGTTTTCTTTTTAGACATTAGGAACTGAAAACATCAGAACTGTCCCTTTTTTAATGTAGTAATAAGAGTTGTAATGTTTAAGCCTGCCTCCTCAATATAGCAAGATTAAAAGGACAAGAGTTGGTTATATTGTCTTGTAGTGAACAGGAGGCATTCTGAAATATCAAATGAAGCATTCTGAAGTCAAGTTACATACCTTATAAATAATCTAAGCCAATTGTTGCATTATCATAAACTATAGGAAATAACATACCTGCTTTGTAAATGAAAAAAAAATTTGTATTTTCTGTACAAACACATGCTAGTTAAAATTAGCCAATGAATTTGCAGAGACAAAACCCTTGTCAGACTGTGCTATTATTACAATAAATGAACACCACAAATGAAAGCCAATATTTAGGAATGTGTATGGCAAGAGAGCACCACATACAGTAGTCAAGTGAACAGTGAGCATCTTTACTTTTACAGAAACATCCATATTTTTAGGCACTTTGCTATCATATTTGTAGTGACTGTCCTTCTGGCCAGTTTAAAACTGAAGGCCTCCAGAAACAAAACCCACAGCTTGTAAAAACAGAACAGTAAGATTTATATTTCCCATAGACTGGGCACAGACCAATGTGTTTGTAATGCAAAGATAATCTGTGCATTTCTATGGAAATTGGGGTGCCAGAGCTAAAATATATCTACATTGTGTAGACACTCTTGCTGACCTTTGGATTATATGTAAATTAAGTTTTATCAATTAATCAATGGGAGCCTTGTATTGCAAATAAGTTGTCATTTTTCTGCTGTTCAGGAGAAAAGAACAGTGCCTACTGTATGTAATAACCTAATGGACTCCTGGAAAATCACCACATAGGCAATTAATTTGTTAAACAAGTTTTGTAAGCCTGGGATATTTTATGCTGACCAGCCAAAGGGGTTTCTCTCTCCTTGAGGAAAGGGAAGCCTACATTTTTAGTTCTGTGATGTTCCATTTGCATCATTTATCTTTAGCATAATCCTGAGCACATGTTGTTTGCCAGCAAGGGATATATATCATATATAAATTTTCTTTTCTGAGGCTGGAGGCTGAGATCTGCTCTGGCAATGACTTCAGCCACCACCCTCCCAGAAGAAATGCTACAAATCAACTTCAGCACCAGGATATTAAATTGTATTAACAGTAATTATGTTCCCTGCTCCCAGGAAGAGACCTGCCCTTGAAAGTCTTCAGCACACCACCAAAGGAGCATCTGTCAGGCTAAGCATCTTTTGCATTCTTCTGTTTTGCAGCAGACTACCACACTAAATTACTTGTGAGGCATGTAAAAGCCTTATTCGGGCATACTTCAACCTCAAAAAATAAAACTCATCTGAAATAACTGGTTATTTGCCTAAGAGCAAGAGTCCCTCACTGGAGTGTGGTCCAAATTAAAATGTTTGACACAGAAACAGATTTCTTAGAGTCACGTGGCAAACAAATGTATATGCACAATAGGAGACAGAAATCAAGTCCTTGAGCTGGGGTATGATGTTTCCAGTCCCACAGTGCACAGATGAGAGTCCTGTCTCTAGCTGCTCCCAAGCCAAGTCACCTGGCCTGAATGGCTGCTTTTAAACACCCGAGTCCCAGCCTGGGCAGGGCTGTCACATGGGGCGACTCCACCCTGGCTGCAGTGAGACGAGCAAGAGACAGGGCAGCACTGTCAGCTTTTGTAGTCAAGAGTAGCACAGTTAACATGAAGATCTGGAAAGCAGACAAAACCAGAGAGAGCACTCTGTGTCACAGCTTTACACATGCAAACCATTTATCCAGCATCTTATAGAAGCACCATTGAAAGGTTGAACTGAGAGCACCACGTACACATGATTGTGTTCAAACCAGAGGACAGGAGCTGTTCAGGGAGCCATGGAGAAGCATGCAGCCCCCCAGGATGGGTTCCTTGAAGGCACAATGGATGAGGGCTTGGAGAAAAGGCAGCTGGTCATCAGCCAGCTGAAACTATGGGGATGAGCCAGCTCTGGGTTACTCATGAATATGAATCCCCACACCTACTCATCCCTCACTCCATGGATCCTGCTACATGTAAGCAAGCCTGCAATTTATATGAATAGAAAGACTGAAGCAACAAATTGTTCACAGTTGACATGAACACCACCTCCCTGAATGCTCACCATTGTAAAAGCTAGGTTCTTCAAAAGAAGACTGATAATTCTTATTGCAAAACTTGGTCATCATAGCTACATTACTGGGCTTTTTTTTTAGTGGATGTTTGTGAGTGACTATTGCTATTGTAGGGCTAACTGAGGTCTAGTTAACTGAGTTAACAATAAATGTGTCTCTATAAAGATGTTTCCAAGTTGGGACAAGTAAACTTTGGGGTTGTCCCTTTTGTACTTTTGAGTTAAACACATCCAGTATGGAAAAGAGTATGGAAGTACTAGCTGCTTTGTAGAAAAGGCACTGTAACTGATCTAACTGTGGTAATTAGGTACATGCCCATGCTACAGGTATCTGCAAAGAATTTATTTCTCTCTGTGACTGAGAAAGTTATTCTACACTCATGGTAGAACAGGATGACTGGTTTACATATTGGATTAGCACTGGTTTAGGTATGTGGTAAGAACAACTCTCATGGAAGACACAGATTTGTGGAAGAGATGTCTGAACTGCATTTTCTATTTTCTACCAGTTCCCAGAGGAAAATCAGAAAGACGTTTTCCCTAGGGCAGTTCTATACACATTACAGCTTCTGTTGGCCTTAATGTGGCAATTTGCTGTGAGATCTTACTGTACAGTTGTGCCAAAAAAAAGAAGCAAAGAAATAGACTGTGAATCTTCCCAGAAAACATCACCAGGTAACAAACACTTCATTTTGGATGTTGACATTTTATTTAGGGATATGGTGAAAGAGTTAAAAAGAGCAGTAAAGAGACAAGTAGAAGAAACTCCCTTTTCTTTACAGTCAGATGAATCTCTTTGGGGATTACTGCTGGAAAAATCTTTCTATCAAATATATTAATGAAAAGGAAGCATTGACAGCAGCCATAAAGGAACAGGTATTACTTCTGGGAAGAGGGAACTAAACCAGAACCTTGATTCTTTGTCAAGAAATGTAAATACTCACTTACCAGCCTTGGACTGAATTCTAAAACATTTTCATTTAGCATTAAACTACATCATGGAGATTGCAGGGGAGTTATGGACTCCCCCATGCATCCTTGTTCAGAAGGGTAATTATTTTTTGCACTTTTAAGTCAAGTGTGTGTGGGTCTCAAAGCTGAGGGCAGGTACACGTCCCGAAAGCAGCAATCCAAAATGTGAATTGCTTCTCCATGAGACTGAGGTCTGATGAACCATTAAAAGGTTGTGACCAGCCTGAAAGTAATTGAAAGAGGAAGGAATGTGCCACTGCCACAGCACTGCAGACATGGTACTAGCTCCCAGTGCAAGGCTGTAGGAGACAGGTTAAAACCAGAAACCAAAGAAAGAAGAGAGGGGGAGGAAAAGTCTTCTTTCACTGTATAAAAGGGAAGTCTAGGGGTCTCAGGAGCAGTTGTCAGAACAGAGGGAAGAAAGGACGGAAGGACTTGTGTCCCTTCCTACAAAGCAACATTTCTGATCTGGCTGTGAAAGACAACAGAACGACTGGACAGTCCTCCACCATCCTTTGACCTGCTGGTCTCAATGGGGGTATTTCTAGAGTGATGTTTGCTTTTCTTCTTTTGCACCTTAAAATTTTACAATCAAGAATTCAGTGCTATTCTTTGCTATCAACTGACACTATCTCAAGATATCTTTGAATTGGTCTTGAAATTGAATCTAGTGAACCTGGCAAACCTCATGTTCCTACTGTTTCTCCAAAAGCAGTCATCCATGTAGAAGGATAACTGCACCTTGAGATGCATTTGGGAATCAGGAGTTGAGGTATGCCTGCCACTAAACCGTAGGAGTCAGACTGAGGACTACATATATAAACTGGTACCCCTGAGCAAGGAACAAACAGCAAACACATAGTTAAAGACTAAAGAAATTCTCCAGCATAACAAGTCTTCTGAAAAATGGTGCATCTTATCTTTGGCCTTAAACAGTGTGAAGTAGAAGGAGAGAACATTCAAAGGTGAATTTCATGAATTCACATTCAAGGAAACAGAAACAAAAACTTTTACAAAGGGAAAAACTCCAGAAAGCAGAACCACAGTCATCCTTAAAAAGCACTGAAGTGGAAGCAAAGGGTTTGCTGCAGCTGTCAAAACATGGCAGCATGGTCAAGAACAGGATGGATATGGAGTGGTCTGAACTGCTTCTCCTCCAAGGAAGAGTTGTAGATCAAGTGTGCTGCACTGTCACACAAGGTCAGGATCCACAAAGTTTGAACCACCCTGTGGGCAGAGGCTGACTGCACAACTGCACTGCTCCTCAGAGCAAACTTGCAGGCAAAGCCTGTAAATGAGCACACTGCTCTCAGTTATGAAGCTATTTCTAATAAATGTGTGTAACCAGATATATGCTTGCTCTTTATAGTACCAAGTCATGTTGAGAACTGACCAAGGATCCCAGAAGGGTTCAACCTTCAAAATCCAGTACCAATTGAGCTGAAAGTAAACCTGTTTTGTTTACTACAGAATAAGCCAACCTCAGTTTATGTACTGTTTATTTTGAATTAAAAATAAACTGCTCTTCAAGCACATGCCAGATATTACGTATGTGAATGTTGCCAGCTTGGACTATAACTTATACTTGTGTCCAAATTACAAGTGTATGCTTATATACATGGGGATATGTGCACATGCATGTCACACAATGCTAGTTCTTTACTCTTGGACTATTCTTGTACCATTGTACTATTTATTGTATTATTCTTGAAGAAAAAAGGTACCAATCCAGTACCTGCTTATTTCATCCAAGCACTGCATTTCATTTTTCACAGTAACAGAATAACTCAGCATTTTTGAAAAGCCAGTGGCTTTCAAACTGTTTTTCAGAGGCCCAAGTAGGTCTTGGTTGCCCTCCGGCTCCTTTTAGCAGAAGAACAAGGAGGACCGGTGGCTATGCCTGCTAACCCCACTGTCTCTTTTTCCTCTTTTTTGTCCTTTGGCAGAGTTCTTTTACATAGACTCCATGATTTTAGCTTAAAAACATCAAGGCATGTTCTGTTTCCCTGCTCAAGGAGACAGAAAAAGTCAACAAAACAACCCCAAAGCAATTTTCCTTTATCTGCTTTTGAAATAGGAAAAAAATTAAAAAACCAAAAACCAAGCTCAAATAAAGAATGGGATTCCTCCGGTTACAAACCCCAGTAAGTTAATCTACAAAAACTTTGAAGATGAAAAATATGTTGTAAAAAAAAAAACGTATTACCCATTCAACACAGTACATAATTTTTCCTATATAAGAAACTAGACAAACATTAAATAGTTAAATCTTTAAAAAGGGCAAAATTCTGCAAAAAAAATTTACTCAACACTACTAAGGTTAGACTACATATTATGCCAATGCATTCAATTGCACAATTTTTGCAACATGACAATGGTCTGGGGTGTGTGGGTGTAGGTGTTTATGTCCATTTGAGGGAAACAGTGCAAGAATGCTAAGAGTGACTGTTGCCATTTTAAAGGGAGATTTCACAAATAATCAAACAAAACCCCTACAAATACCAGAACACATCTCAAATACTGCAAGTCACATTCTACAGCCCTTGACATTAAAAAAATAAAAGAAAAAAGCCAGCAGAATTAATTCAAGTACATTTGGAGTCAGTCCCTTGTGTACTACTGTTGTTTGCACTTTAGTTGCAGTGAAGGACAGAGCTCCCCAAAAGACACAGAAGTGAGTGCATCTTCCCCAGCCCCATGGAGTAAGTCTGAGTTGAGGTACAATTATCCGTGGTTTGCTCAACATTGCGGATGCCAAAACTTGAATGGAAAAATTATGCTTGAAAAACACTTTGAAGAAAATTACATAAAATAATCTCTTAAAATGAGAAGCTACTTTTGTGTAAAGGTAGTCTTTTTGGTACATAATCCTATCAGGACAACAAGCATGGCACTCCTTCCCAAATTACGTTTGCCTTGGAGCTAATAACAATGAAGAAACCTTTACATTTTCCATTTACATCAGGTCATCTTTCTGACCTGATGTACCCTTTCCCATGAGCCTTGATCCACCACCCAGAAAAACCAGCAGCTATCACACCCTGGCTGAAACGTACATTGCTTCTTCACAACTTGTGTTCCATAGGAAAAGCACTTCCCTCTCCATGTTTCATTGTCCTTTGAAAATAACAGCAGGGAAAACTGCTGCCAGAGTGGTTAAAGTCTGGTGAATTCCCTGTGGTGCTGCAAGTCCCCTATGCTCTCGTAGTCACTCTCTCCTGAAAGAGCGGTGTGGTTTGTGCTGGGCACCACCAAGGTCCTGTCTTCCTCTTGGCTCACTGCCTGGATAGCTTCATAGTCCGGCTCCAGCTCCCCGTTTGGTCTGTCCGCTGACTGAGGCACAGTGGTGGAATTGAGGGTGTTTTCAAAGTCCTTCACACTTGCATAGAGGCCACTGCAAATGGACGGGGACCTCTGAGATGCAATTTCTTGAATGCAGGTGTAAGGAGAATCCAGTGCCTTGATGGCCTGTCCCGGCTTACTCACCGATGAGTACATGGCTGAGATCTAGGAAAAGGAGACACCTGCTGAGTATGGAGCATGGCATAGAGATTGTGCACCAGTCTGTACCCTTGTACTACAAGGATCTTGGTTATTTAAGAAAAGACAGGATCTTCTGAGAAAAAGATATCCATTCTAAAAGGATTTGATTTTTTCCTTGGGAAAAAAAACCCCAACTATCTCTTACAAATCCTTCCTTTTCTGGCATGTATTTATAGATTTGTTTTCTTTAAAAAAAGACTGCTTTATAAAATAAGTTTATAAAAGTAAAACTTCCTTGAATATAAAACTCTGGTGAGAAAATTAGAACTGGGCAAAATGGAATGGCTTTATAAGCAGGAGCTCTTGCAAATTTTACTATGGTTCTGGAGTCAATTTAGATTCAACAGGGAGAGAGGCATCAAAGGGAGGATCAGATTGAACTGCTGTAATGAAGGATGCTGTCTGATCCTTAGGGCTTTAAAAATTATTACTGTTACTATTTTTAATGGTAGTGGCTATTTTTCTGCTTTTAGAGACACTGCAATAGAAGAAGAGTTAATTAATAATTAATAGTTAATTGTTTTTGTAGGCAGGACTAAATAGGCACCAACACATGTGAAGACAACATTAAAAATCTGTAGATAAATTACTCACAGCAGATAATAGCAAGTAGTGCCAATACTGACACGCAAGGTCTGCTCTGTTTACACTTTGCCTACACGGAAGAGCTGCTTCTCAGGCATTGAGCATGTGAACTTTAGACTGGAGACTGAATCCTCTCAGCTGTAAACAGCAGAAAGGGAGCCAGCATTTCATTCCTAACTAAAAGTTTCCTCTGGTGAGGTGGTACACTTCAACAAGTGCATGAAAGTGGCCTTTCATGAAAAGGTGAGGAGAAACCCACATCCACACATGTCCCTCTGCTCAGGGATTACCTGGTCTGTTGCCAAGCACAGGAATCAGTCTTAATTCTCTCTCCCAGGCCAAATGGATACTAGCCCTTGCGCAGGACAGATGGCTGAAATTCCCTGCACAGCTTCTCTGGTACCCAATATCACAATGCAACATAGCTCTTCCATTACATTTGAAGTCTTTCCCATGCATACAAAGCCATTCTGGGTTTGTATCAATCCAGTTAAAAGAGTAGATTAGCATGAAAATGTCCATTACCAATAGGCAACACAGACTGAAGCAGACAAACCAGACCATTTCTGATAAGTCTGGGATTTTTTTTGTGTGTGTGTTTGTGTGGGGCTGGGTTTGGTTGGTTGATTGGTTGGTTGGTTTTGGTTGATTGGTTGGTTGGTTTTTGTTGGTTGGTTGGTTGGTTGGTTGGTTGGTTGGTTGGTTGGGGTTGATTGGTTGGTTGGTTTTTGTTGGTTGGTTGGTTGGTTGGTTGGTTGGTTGGTTGGTTGGTTGGGGTTTTATTTTTTTTGGTTTGGTTTGGTTTGGTTTGGTTTGGTTTGGTTTGGTTTGACTTGGGGTTTTTGGGGCTGGTTGGTTTTTGTTTGTTTTAGAGGGACATCATCTTGGAGATGGCAATACTTCTCACTTTTTACTGATTTCAGCTAACAAAAAATGGCTTTTCTGCTCATCTATACTTCAACTCTTCTCAGTATTAGATTACATTAACCCACTTCAAGATCAGGTTATTCATTAATGGCTGGGAATGCTTCTCCCAGCAGAAGGCATTAGCTCACCTAGCTCATTGCCAAGTTTGTGTTTAGTTTTATGTCCAGAAAACATATTTATAAATGGCATGGGTGTACTGGAGATGATCACAAACAACCTTATTTATGTTTAACTTTTCTCTTTGTTTAACTCTCCTCCATTTATTTGACCAACAGACAGTTGGCCATAAAGAACACTTTATGTTCCACTGCTTTTATTATGCTTCAGTTTACTTCCCAGAGCCCCAAACACTTTGCATGGGGAAGGTGGAATATATATTTCAAAAGGCTGCTGGTTATTCTTCTTGAGAAGGTCTTGTCGTCCAAATCAAGAAATTACCCTAACAATCAACTAATTGTGGCCTCCTATTGTTTTCTGACACCATGTTTAACCTATGGGCCTGATACACCCATTTGTTAGAATACCTCTGATTTTAGGAATGGTTCTCTCTGCAGAGAACCTTGGGCTTTCATTTTTCTTTCACACAAGTTTCACCTTTCTTGGATTCTGCTTAATCACCCAGAGCTTATGCTAATTTCTGCCTAAAAATTGGTCTCTAGTTAGTTACTGAATATCATGAAAGAAACCTACCTCATCTTCTGTAAGAGATGGATCTTCCTCTCGAGACTTGTAAGACACTGAACTAAGCCTCTGTAAAAAAGGAAGAAAGAAAATAAAAGGCTCATTACCCATCAACAGTGTGAAATCTATAACAAAACCCTCCCACTTTAATCAATACATTATATTTTATGGTCATTTGCTCTCAAGTTCCATTATACATAGCTAATATCCCCACTATTCAGAGTACTTCTCTGGAGATAACAGCCCTGAGGTTAGTAAAGCTTTTTAATGTATCTGCTGTTATCCTGACCTGAAAGGGGTAAAAAGAATGTAATGGTCAAAAAAACCACTGCACCACTGTATCCCTGCCTTTACACCTCTTATGAAGTGGTGTAAAGGCAGGGATCTGCAGAGGCTTCTGAACAATTAGAGTCAGCTGTTGTGATACACCAGTTGCCCTTTCACAGGATTTTCAGATACGCTTTTAGATGACAGAAGAACAATACTCAGCTTGACACCTTCTGGATGATTGTTACCCTTCATTCTGTAGATCCTGGATGTGCTGCACGGGAGAGATGTGTCCTCCACCCCTGGAATGCAGTTCCAGGGTGCAGAGGTGCTCAGCAGCCCGGCCTCACAACCACTCAGACCTGCTGCAGCCCACCCTGAGCTGGAGCCAGGTCACACAGCAGAGTCACTGAAGGATGGAGGGCTTGGTTTGGTATCAAATCTAATTGCAAGCATCTAAAGTGGTCTGTGTAAAACAGGTCATGAAACATCAGGGAAAAGCATTTTGCTCTTATGAAAATCGCCTTTGGACCTTTACAACAACAAAGCCCTGCTGCTGCACAGCAGCTGTGGGATGCCTCCTCCCTGGGCCAAGAAGGCTCTGCTGGACTCCTGCTCCTCAGTGATTCAGAGGGAGCCTTCCAGCATTCTAAAAGGCTATATTTTGGACTTTCATATGACTTGTCCAACTAAAATACTTCACACCACCTCCAGTGCAAGCCAACGTGGAGACATGGAGGACTAGAGCTATTTTCAGCACCGTCAATAAAATACCACTTCTAGGCACACAACTTGTTTTTTTTTTTTTTTTTTTTTTTTTTTTTTCTCAGAGGCTCATTGTGCTAGATTCTTTCCTCCTTCCATTTTCTTGTTGTTTTTACTTCTGGTAAATACCAAATTCCAGGTTCCTGGGCACTTCTGACAGACCCTGTCCCCAAGCACACTGAAGTTCTGCCTGCTGCACCTGAAGAGCTTCCCTCACACTGACAAACTCCCTCACTTCTTTCTCATTGACAGGAGAACAGTGCTCTTTAACCAAAAAGTGGTTTATTTACTCTTAAAAAAACCAACCAACCAACCAACCCACCAACCCACCAAAAAAAAAAAAAAAAAAAAAAACCAACAAAAGAAAAAGGAAAAGTTCAAATATATTTTGGCCTTGTATTAAATCTACTTCACACAGCAATTTAGTCTAGTCTTTCCTATCTGCATCTTTTTCTGCTGGGGAGTAATCTACTAATTTCATCCTCACACATTAAAACAAGCATGTGCTCATAAAATTCTTCAGTGATTTTTCTGTCATCAGTGTGTCTATAAGCACCATGTGTCAGGACCCTTTCTACAGTTTCCCACTCAAGTACTGATAAATACCCCAGGGTGTTTGCCATCCTGTGCTGTTCCCCT
This sequence comes from Emberiza elegans, assembly GCA_024865655.1. Lineage (NCBI taxonomy): Eukaryota > Metazoa > Chordata > Aves > Passeriformes > Fringillidae > Emberiza > Emberiza elegans. The sequence continues at coordinate 42,123,517 of JALJVW010000175.1, read as the reverse complement.
GATACAGCATTCTTTCTTCTAAATGTGAAGCTTGTGACACATCCGTTTTGGAGGATACTGTTATCTTGGAAACTTAAATCCCACTTGCCCCTAAACATTTTGTACCTAGCAACATTTTAAACAATGCTGAAGCCTCAACAGTAGCAACACATGTCCGTATTTGCCTTCTGCTTATGTTTGTTCCTCGACAGCACTTGATATTTTGCTCTTTGGCTCAGCTGCTTCTCCTGACTTGGGCATAAGAACAAGAACATTCTCCTCTGGTGCATTTGTAAGAGATGCTTTGCTCATCCTCAGACTGTGCAAGGCTGAAATCAGATGGCAGCAGCCAAATGGACACACAGATAGCACTTCTACCCAGAGTGCTTACTCTGGAAAGACCTGGGTGAAAAAGGAGATTCATACTTCTTTTTTAAATAAAAGAAAGAACTAAAGAAATCTATTCTGCTTTTTCAGTATTATTAGAAGAATGATGTTCAAGGTTTTGCAGGTGACAAAGAGGCCTGTAAGAGGTGTGTTTCTTCCCAAGTCTTTCCAAAGGATTTGGCTGGGTCACAGCTAAAAACCTGTTTAGGTAAATTTTCATCCATTATGTACAGCTGGCTCTTAAAAAGATGCTTTGTAGTTTTCATGCTGTTATATACAGGAATGGTCTCTGGTTTGATCCACCTAGTTCTCTCTCAGACTGGAGTGCTTCAGGGACTGGCATGGACTGGGGATCACCTGGCTGCCCTCTTTTAGACAGTGAGACAGCTTGGACACACTCTGTTCTCTCTGCTGGCAGGTACAAGCCTTGGTTACACAGGTGCCTCCCTGCCTGTCCCTTCTGTGTGCCTCATCATAGTGAGGGAGACTTGCAGGACACAACTCTGTCTTCATCAGGGCCAGGGCAGAAGGTTGAAGAGTTTGGGATGCAGATGCCATGCTAAACAAAGCAGCTAAGTAGATTCACAGAGAGAAGCAAAACCAGAAACACCTATGGGGTCTAACTGAAAGAGTTATCAGTGTAACATACATTTCCATGAACACCTTGATTTTGGTTGCCACATCGAAAAACCAGGCATTGCTCTGCATTGCTTGAAGCAGCAAAATACAGGGAAAAACTATCATCATCACAACAGAAAAACAATCCCCCAGCCCCCTCCCCACACAATGCCAACAATAATGACATTTATATATTCCATCAATTACCATCTTCAGCTCTGCTGCAGCTGTAGCTCTCAAGGACAGGACAGGCACACCCGATGCATAATGCATGTACCCAGCAGCGTGCACAGCGATGATCTGATGCTGCCCAAGATTTAACTCAGGGTGCCTTCAGCTCTGAATAAATTTTAATTAGACAAACACCTTTTTTTCTGGCACTTAGGGGACTGCATGTGTCATCTCTTGATTAATCCTTCAAAACCTGAACCATTTTAATCAATTCCCACTCCTGGCAGTTACTGACACTGCATGCACGGTGTGCTGGGGAGCTACAGAGCAGCAAAGGCTTTTCCTTTGTATTGGTGCCTGGGAAATACAATTACTTTCTGCTAGTCTTTTCACACCTGGTAGGAAAAATATCACTTTTACACTAAGCTGTTTATCTAAAAGTTTAATTAGAAATTACTTATGGCTGGAATGTGGGAGGGGAGAATGTTTCTGGATTATTGTTGACAGTCACATCCTAATTTTTTGCTTAATGAGCTCATTGTTGTAAAAATGTGCACTGAAGAGTCTAGCTAAGTAAGATATATATTATACTGCAAGAAGTCTTCAGTTTATTCATTTAGACTATATTGTGCTTTACAAGTTACATGGTTGGTTATTTATTTAACAAGATACTCTTCTGCCTTCTTCCTGGATTACTGAAATTCTTCAAATAAGAGAACAAACAAAATCAAGTAACAATACCTCAGCCCTGCAATAATTTTTCATGTAAATGTTTACATTAAGAAGTCACATTGCATCTTAAGGATTTTTTTGAAATTTTCATCAATACCTATCTAATATTATTTGATGACTCAGACACTAAAAATCTGCTAAACCTACAGTTCTTTAATTCACAATTAATAAGAAGATATTGAAACATTCTGAAAAATGCAAACTAAACAGTTTATGAAAAGTCTCTGCTATGATCTGAAAGCATCCTTAAAATGACTTCCAATAAAAAACTACAAATGGGCAAAGAAACTGTTGAAAATGTCATCATTTTATATTTAAAGGAATCCACAACAATCGTTCCTAGGGAGGAAGCATAAACTGCTGAGAAAACTTAACTTTTGGCTGTGATTTCAGCACTTAGAAATTCCTTACACTCTGTTTCTATGGGACATGCAGAATTTGACAAATATAAAAGCACACAGCTGCAGTGTCTCTCTCTTTCTATCCCTCTCACCTACAGCAAAAGACAAAGTGAGTGCCCAGCACTTGCACAGCTAAGTCAAGGTGGCCCAATGAAAGAGGCACATCTTAAGTAAGGGCATCCAACAAGGATGCCCCCTCTCCTTTTTGTATGGTGCAGTTTCATAAGACAAAAAAAGAACCATATATAGATGGTGACAGAGATACTGGATGCCCTTTGTAATAGCTTCCACAAGTATAATAGCATCAAACAAAGAAGCAGAAGCCTCCTATGCAATTCCTGGATAATATTTGGGAAAAGCCTTTTGTAGTGCATAGCTGCAACAATCAAGAATACAGACAGCAACAGAATGAGCATATACCTCTAATGCAAAGATTAGACTATACATTATCATATTTCCATTTACAGTCTTGCTTCATCTTGAGTGGGGTTTCTTTCTTGTTTTTTTGTTTTATTACTGAAAAATAAAATTCTCTGCCACCCATATGTTCTCAAGCATTATTTGGCTGCTTGGTGAGGACAAATATTTGTAGTATTTACCTTTTCTGGTTTACTTGCTCCTTCTGTCACTTCTTCCACTTCTTTTTCTTGCACATTTTCATTTTCATCAAGAAGTTTCATGGGGACTGGAGGGGGAAGCTCATCTTCTACATCTGGTATGTTGTCAAGAGGACTTTCCGAATTTGCACTTTGGCGACTCTTCTTATTTCGGTCAACAGATGCATATTCTGCTGACTCAATTCTGCACTCAGGAATCTGATTCTGACCTTCAGAAACTGTCAGTGAAGCCTTTGATTTGCTGCTAGAGTTCCCTTCCATGCTGACTACTGCTCCAACATCTTTAATTTCCTTCACAGTTTCATACAAGCAGTCTTCAACTATGTTCTCCTGAGAGGAGCTGTCTTTCAAGACTTCATAAGGCCCTTCCATTCCAAGACCTTGATCATTTTCTGCATTTCTAGATGAGATTATAGTTTCCATGGGGTTGTTAGGGGGAATACTGGGTAGCTCCCGGCTCTGGTGACATTTTATAGACTTTCCAAGACTATCCTGTTGATCTAGTAGATCAGATGTCTGTACTTCTTCATAAGGCTGGATACAGGCAGCTGTACTGTCCTCAGAAAGAACTAAAGAAAATTACAGAGAGGTATTACAAACAAAGGCATAACTCAAAGGTGTGATTTGGTACTCTCTACATCACTTTGTTTTTGTGACATGTTGGAAAGGATAAATGATGCTAATGCCCGGAAATGCCTAGTGATTAGCATGCTTTTTGCTTATCAGAAGGTTTCAGCTACAGACATTTCTGCACTCTACTGGTAAAATATCTTTCTCAAAACATCTAAAATAGCCTGTACACCCCCAAGTCACATTATATGGCAACAGCATTCACTGTCAAAACAGGGGGTGGGATATTCAGCTGCCTTGTACTCAGTTTCACTGAATGATTACAGAGTGCTCAGTAGTCTCAGATGGGAAACAGGTGGGAGGCCTCAAACCAAGTGCCTTAAAAAATCCTCGTCAGATTTTCCTCTTTGCATTTCCCCATTCTTTGGAATCAAAAGGAAAGCATTCCTTCTTCCTCCCCACCATCCTTCAGCTTGTTTAACATGCTGGCCCAGTTCTGGTTGGAGCTGCACTTTGCTCAGCCCTCCCTGCAGGCTCCAGCAGGAGCTCCCCACCGAGGGCTGAGCCATCCTTCTCTTAGTCTCGCAGCACATAATGCTGGCTGACAACCTACTAACGAGCTGGCCATATGCACAAGAGACAAGACTAGACTTCAGGAGGTAGTGTCAGGCAGAACATGTTGTTTCAGGTCCCAGAAGTGAGCCACATGTCATTGTCACTAGAGGAATTAGGGACTGAAATGTATGGGGCTTCTCATTTTACAGCACACGTGTGACATTTGCATGCATTCATGGGCATACACAAGCATGTTTCAAGCATAGTAGGTAACTTTACCTCACACTATTTCTTTAAAAAATCACTTCTGAACAGCTTTACTTTTCCTAGTACAGTTCCTAAGGCACTATCTCAACAAAAACAACCCATTCTTCTGTGTCCTTCAGTATGTTTGACATGGTGACAGAAGCGTTGCCAAAGCAATCGATGCCCTTGATTTGGTGGTTGCCATGGACATTGCTTTCTCCTGTGTTCAGGGCATGCAGACACAGTCAGCACCTGCAGGGAGGCATACCCTGACTGCAAAACTCAGGACAGAGCTGGAGGTGTGAGACGATAATCGCTGTCTGAATGGGAGATAGCTTTGCCTTTCTGCTCCTTGATTCTAGGGATTTCTGTGCTGGGCTGAGCACCCTTACAGAACCCAGAAAGCACACACTCCATTCAGGCTGGAGGGGATAACCAAAAGCAATGAAAGCTTAAGTTTCTGTATTTTTGTGGTTATGGGTGGTAGCACAGAAGGGGTTGGTGTAGCTGAAGGGTTGGCATAGAAAAGACAATGCTGGCAGGTTGGGTAAAGGAAAAAAACACAGCATTTGATGGTTCTTTCTTCCATAGCCCTGCCTCTGCTCAAAAAGCTAGCAGAAACAGTAACAAAAAGAACTATTAACAAAAAGTGCATAAATTATAAGTAAGAAATTAAAGCACAGGGTTTCCTGTTGTTCAGAAGGGCTGTTAGCAGAGTGTAAGCTGAGTATAATATCAGACAGTCTGAAAACTGTCTGCTGGTTGACAGCACACCTTTTAGCAGCAGCTCTGGCAGCTGCACATGTGGTGACTCATGGCAGAGAGAAATACTTCCATTCTGCAGGGCTTTGCTCTGCACATCAAGTCCCTCAGGGAACCACACACCTACATACACCACAAGCCAATGGATGGGAACAGCAATTAGCTGCAAAAACAAAGTTTAAAAATTACTTTGGGTACTTGTCTCTAAGGGGTAAAGTCTGAATAGCTTAACCTCTGGTTGCAGGAGATGAGGAGAGAGCTGTAAGTTGGAGTGCAGCCCCTAGTGTTGGTGTTAGTGTGAAGACAACAGTTGGCTCCCAGTGGCTCTGAGCTGAGAGTGAGTTTATTTTTAGGTGCAGCTGAGTAAAATATTTTCCAGTGATACTTCAGGGCAAATCATTTTGAGTGTTCAGCAAAGCAAAGACTAAGGAAAAAAAAAGGAAGCCTATTTATGTTGCCTGTTTTCTAAAATATAAAAATATAAGTGACAGCACAGCACAGGACTGTGATCCAAAGCTGTAATCCCTGGAGGAGGTAATGAAATATTTCTACGGCGTCTTGGAGCACTTTTGAACCTCTAAGGTGCAGCTTCATCTTCTGGTTTTATCCCAGTTCCATAGCTTACCAAGGTTAGGGAAGGTCCCATTCTCTGCCTGGAGACCTGGTCAATCTGCAGCTTTGGCTTGGTGACCCAGACCTGGTGGCCCAGGAGAGGACCTCAGCACCTCCCAGTGCTGGCTGGCATGGAGGGCTGGGAGCAGCAGCATGGGGCTGTGCCAGAGCACGCCCAGGAGTGTGTGGATGCCATGGGACAGAGAGACAGAAACAGCAAGCGTTTCTCACGGTGGCTTGTGAGAATTTTTAGGGAGTTGTAAGGATGTGATAACTTGCTAGTATAAACAATCTGCAGGTGGTGTTTTTCTACTTTGTCTCTCTGTTCTTCTCAAAGATGGTGTATGAGAAAGGTGTTTTTGTTAACTAGCCAGTCAAACAGAATGTGTCATTAATTATTGTTTTATTATAGGTTTTTATCATTTTATTATCGTTTTATTATCGCTCTATATTATTATTCATTTATTATCCCTCTATATTATTATAGTTTATTATCACTCTATAAAAACCACATGGTTCTTTAGAATAAAGCCTTCTTTGCTCTTTCTACAATATTGCCTCTCACCTGTTCCTGTGTCATTCTCAACACAAGAGCAACAGGAGTGGAGATGCAGCCTAAACCACCCAAATCTCCATGAGATGATCACCTCCACTGACCTCCCAGCAAGGCAAACGACTCCATGGCATTTTTAAACTTGGTTGTAAGTTCTGTGTGATCTGGTGTCAGACCTGCAGAGGCGTGCAGAGTATTCTGACTAATGCCTGTGTCCTTGGAAAGCTGCTGGCTGGAAACCTGAGGCCTGAGGGATCAGCAGCGCTCAGCTGAGGAGGGAGCTGTGGGCCGCTGGCTCATCCCACCCGCAGGGGCTGCCAGGACTCACCCTCTCCGTTGCTGAGGGCTCCGTTCTGTTCGCTGTTCGGGGGAGGCTCCGTTACAGAGCTGGTGATGGAATGGCTGAACACCTCCTTCTCGGAAGGCTGCAACACAGATCAGGGACCCCCGGATCACAATCAACGCTCACATGAACACACACACACAACAAATGCAACAAATTGCATTCCCATCTCTGGGGCTCTGATCCACAGGTATCACTGGCAGGAGAAGCAAACCATACCAGCTAGATTCAAAGATTTAAGTGCCTGTGTTTGCAGATGTTAAATAGAAATAAATGTAAAGATGTCCAGGGTGATGTCCTTTTCAAGCTTTATGGTAATAGACATTGCTATGGCTTCACCCATGAGAAGACAGCAGCTGACAAAGGGTACACTGCCTTGGGCTGCAGATGGAGTGAAGGGAAGGCTGGAGTACAGTGGTGGCAGAAAGGGCACTGAGAAAGTGCAGATTATCAGGATCTACACAAATTTTCCTCCTCTTCCCATTCTGCAACTTTTAAAGTTTCCCATGCTCAACCATCTCAAAATTCCTGAGCTATTTTCTAACCTGTTGTATTTTGCAAGGAGCTTGGTACAACCACAAGACAGACACAAGCTGCCAGAAATAAATACTTACCACATTCATCAGATTTTCATGATCTCCATTCTGATTTTTGGCCTTCTTTTCCCTTAATGAAAAAGACACATGAATTTTTACTACAAACTATGCTAATATACAAATACCAATCATTCATAGAGCTTACACTCCTGCAGAGAACAGAACTATGATTCACAATGATATTGAACATGGAATAACAGAAAATTATGAGCTCTGTGTAAAAACACCATTGAGTCAGAATGGTGATAAACATAACTGAAGAGGTACAACAAACACACAAAACCCTTCTTCTCACTCAATGTAACATCACAGTGAGAAGTGACTGATGGTTATTACAACATAATATAAATAATTATGTAGAGACAGGACATGGGGAATAGCTTCACACTGAAAGGGAGCAGGTTTAGATTAAATATTAGGAAAAAATTCTTTATTGTGAGGGTAATGAGGCACTGGAACAAATTGCTCCAAGAAGCAACTACTGGTGGATGCCCCATCCCTGGCAGTGTTCAAGGCCAGGCTGGATGGGGCTCTGAGCAATCTGGTCTAGTGAAATGTGTCCCTGCCCATGACAGGGAACTAGATGATCTTTAAAGTCCCTTTCAACCCAGGCCATTCTATGATTCTATGATAAAAATATTATTCTTTAATTTAATCATATCCGAAGTTCTCAGATATACATTCTGGTTACAGACTACTTAGGAAGTCCCTTAAACTGTGTCAGAAAAAAAGTGTGTATCCTATGAGGAATTAGAAAAGGCCAACAAAATCCAGATAACTAAAAATGCAAGTCAAATTGATAATAAGCACAAGCAGTTCAAAAAGGTGTACAAATTTCATAGCAGCAGGGGCCTACATTTTTAAAGGAATCCTGCTTCCCTGGGTCCTTCAAAGGAGTCTAAGTATGGATCACATTTCCATTTTTACCGTTTGGGTAATACAACTCTTATTCAGAAATACTGCAATAAAGTATGAGCTTAAAATAATGTTAGTCCTTCCCCTAGATGAAAAGTCAAATAAAAATTGAGAAAACATTGACAAGGTGAAACTTTTGCTTCTTCTAAAGTCTGCAGTGAACTGTACTTCCACATTAGCAACTGTTAAAATTCTACCTAATTGGGAAATACCGAAACAGCAAGTGAGCATGCACCAATGCAGAGCAGAGAAAGTTAAAAGCTGAATTTCCTCTCTGGAAATTTTTCTGACTGTGATATTTTGGAAAGAGCAAATTTTATTCAGTTTTCTAGGTCCTCATCCATTTTTCAAGAGGAAGCCAGAAAGAAATTCTGCACAATTGCATTTATGTATAAACAACCTGCCCTACAGAATGACCTGAAGCAACAGATATTATGTCCAAAGTAGCAACACAAGAATTTATTAAAAAACATCACCAGAATATTTCAGGCAATGTATCTTTGTAACTGCCAAGATCACCCAGTGGTTTGACCCATCTTTCTAGAGATGTTACAAAACAAAACATAGAATTATAGAATCATTTAGGTTTGAAAAGGCCTTAAAGATGATACACAGTACCTAAATGCACTGTCTGTGGGCTAAAGAATATTTTTTAAAAAATTATACTATTTTTTACACAGATATCACAGCAAACCGTGACAATAAGAAGATACTGAAGTGTCAACTTACAGTTTACAAAAGTGTTTCTCCTGAATCACATGAAATTGCATGTTCTAACTTAGGCTTTTTAGGGTTTCAACCAACTTTGGGACCTATTTTTGCCCACAACTGTTTTTTGCATGGTGGGCATTACATAAATTCTGCTGAAAAACAAAGCCTTCCACTGTAGACACATTTTGTGCCAATACAGTGCATTTTGTGGCTGCACAATTTCCTCAGTGTTCGCAAGGAATGGAAGCACATGCTCCTTATAGGCACATGCATCCAAACTGCAGATTTTGCTGCTGTACTGGATTTTTCTCCCCATAGACTTGGCTGATTCAGCTGTGCTTACAAAATATAAGAATGTGGACCACAGCAGTGCCACTCCTGACAGTGAAGGGTCAGCCTGCTCTGGCCTGTGGAAGGGCACCACGGGCAGACTGCAGGCTGCCACCCTCCCTGCAGTCAGCAGGGCTCAGAGTACGTGTCCTGAAGGAGCCTTGAAAGGTGCATAAACAAAGTCAGTTATAGTGCCTGTATTGGTGAAATTGAATCCTCTTATGGAGAAGAAAATAAGGATAAAGTGTAAGGCATTAATTAGTACCACTGTTTGATCCTTACTCATTTTTGCTTGAAAGGCAGGATCAATATTATATTCCCAATATTTCAGGAATGGCCACAGCAAAGCTGAAGTACACAATCACTTCCCTTTCCTTTTTACCCAGACTCTTTTTTGGTCCTGCTTAGCCCACCTAATGTTCTCAGTTTCAGCTTAGGGGTGTGATTTGCTAACACTCAGTGTCTACCTGTGCTTCAGGCTTCTGCTTAGGGGAAACCACCAAATAAACACAATTGTGTACTTCCTTCACAGCAAAAAAAAACATAATTAGATTTTAGAATGAATAGAACTGCTCAAACTGAAGTTTGCTCTGAAAAAGGTACATTTTTAATTTCTGTACTTCAGTCCCCAGTATTTCCTGCTAACTATTTATACATGAAGCTATGTCCAAAGTGAACGATAAGCCCTGGAGCCTTACCCATTGCAGCTGGAGCAAAGGAAGATGAGGAAGGTGAGGAACAAGAGTGTTGTCATGGCTGCCAAACTTCCCCACAGGATTACGTGGATCTGTCCAGTGCCTAAAAAAACACCCTCTAGCCCCATGGTACTAGCAGGAGCTGGTATCACTTGGGGTTGAAGAAGTTACTCCTTGAAGAACACTGACATCTGTGCTGCATGCACCTTCTGTTTCTGCAGAAGGAAAGAAAAACACCATCAGAGGTTAAGAGAAATTTTGAAGATAATGAATCTGACAGCTACAAGTCTGGCAGGAGAGATTTTCAAATCCAGATCTTATGAAAACCAGTTTCAAGTACAAGCCAGCCAGCCAAAGAGATTTTCAGCTACATTTCTGACAGTAACATAGAACAGATCTGTCAAATATTAACACAAGCTGTTACCTATCTACAATCTCAACGTGAATAAAAGGTAGTACAGCATCTCTGTACTTGTATCTTCAGGAAAAGACTTATATATCTGCTTTGAGGGCCAGAGTAATCTATTTTGTGGTTATATTTGCAAATTTCATTGAAAAGTGAGCTTTTGAAACCAGCTACAACTTCAGCAAAGTTAACAAGCCAAAAGAGCTGCAGCAAGCATTCACCTCCTCCTCAGTCTCTCCCGCCTGCATGTGATTGGAGGCTTAAAATGCAGTGATGACAAATAAACTAGGTAAGTCTTTGAAAGGAATACCACAAACACCTTTCTCACAGCAGATAAGATCCCGTCTTATTTCTGTGTGACATGCTTATTTTCTTAATAGTGTGTCTGGAGAGCAACAATACTGAACTTTCTTTTTTAGCTTCTCCCCACATGAGTCTGAGAAAACAACAGGGCAAAGTAAACAGGGTGTTTTTTTAAGAACTTGAATAAACACAACTTTTGCTACAGCACAGCAGCCCATGGGGAAGACTGCTGGGTAAATCCTATTTGTGACATACAACTTTTGGTATACAATATATTCTAAAATTCTGTACATACATTTAATGCAATACATTGTTGACATGGCAAAATTAAAATGAAGTTATTAATTCTTCACTGCTGAAGGTATCAATTCCTCCATAATTTGGGAACAGGTTATGCAAAGCCTATTTACAGGCTTTCAGCCTGACTTGATTGATAAAAACTGAAATAGAATACAATGGCTAAGAAATGAGCAGATCTATTTTGGGAATGAAAAAGCAGCACAAATATAAGATTGACAATGTCTAAAGCCACTAATGACTTACTTTAATGCATACATTTTCATGTAATTTCTTTTTTGGTATAGGAAATTTGTATGTAGATATATTTATTTCTTTGCAGCAGAAGCATCCTTTGTAAAAACAAATTCAACAAGGTACTAATACCATACTTGTACACAAAAACATATCACCATTTTGTTATTAAAATCTTACAAGAAAAGAAGATTTATTCCCAGAAAAAGGCCATTCAGATCAAAGTCAATCTGGTGAATCAGAGAAGATAGTTACGCATAACAACTAAGTTGGTGACTGGCTAGCTTGGGTAGCTCTTACAAGTAACATTTCTGTTCCTGCATAAAATGAACTCATTCATTTCAACCATGCAGGATCAGACTTCTGAACACCTTCCAAGAAGAACCTTACTAATTTATCCACAGTGGATAAAAGCATTTTTAGCATTAAAAAGCTTTAAAAAACTTTTCCCTTTAGATAATAATGGCATTGGATATAAATTGAAATGGGAAGAAAGAAACAAAAGATGGGAAAAGTTGCTGATCCTGAAAAGACCAGTTTCAAGGTGTAGTTAAATATTTTTAGTTTGGGCAAGAAACAAGGAAGCCAGACATTGTGTAACTTCTCCAAACCCCTAAATGCACAGGAAGAACAGGTGCCACACACCTTGGCAAAGCACAAACATCTCACTGGTAGTTTTGAGCACTGACACACAAGAGCCACCACTCCTCAGCAATGACCACTGCCAAGCAATGTGCCTCTCTGCTTATCTTGGCAGAGCCTGGAAAATCAAACATTTAAAAGCAGTGGCAGATCACTCTAAAAATTGTATATACAGCAGATGACACAGCTCTGCCTCATCCCTATTTTAAAGCCCAGGTTGGGTTATTTCTACTGTGAGTCAGTCATAGCACTGACTGAGAAATGGAGAGACCTTAAAGGAAACTGAATCAGGTTTAGCAAGGAGAAAACTTGGTGTAATGCCCACAGAGACCTCTGTGATGTCATGCAAGGGCGCTGTGCATTGGAATGAATTCCTGTAAAGGTGATGGACTGCCCTCATCTAGAAAACATTACAAAGCACACTGTGCTGGCTGCCTTAACTGGCTCCAAACCCTTGTTAAGATGGTTGAATAGAAAACACTTCCCTTTTAAACTTCTCTTTTTTGTGAATTTTCAAAGACATTTTCTGCCCTGCTAATGCTTAAAAAATTCTTAAAAAATCTTTTCATTTCTTTTGTCCAATCCTTTTGCCTTCAAAACCCCCTAATTTTCTTTTTTCCTTTGAAAAAAAATATGAAATGAAAATGAAATGCAAAAACAAAGGAAACTGAACAAAACAGGTTTTCAGCATTTTTGGTGTCTTTTCTTCCTTGGCTTTCCCAAGGAAAAAAAAGAATGCAAATGAAAAAAAGAAACTTTTTTCAAGAAAGGAAGGAAGGAAGGAAGGAAGGAAGGAAGGAAGGAAGGAAGGAAGGAAGGAAGGAAGGAAGGAAGGAAGGAAGGAAGGAAGGAAGGAAGGAAGGAAGGAAGGAAGGAAGGAAGGAAGGAAGGAAGGAAGGAAGGAAGGAAGGAAGGAAGGAAGGAAGGAAGGAAGGAAGGAAGGAAGGAAGGAAGGAAGGAAGGAAGGAAGGAAGGAAGAAAGAAAGAAAGAAAGAAGGAAGAAAGAAAGAAAGAAAGAAAGAAGGAAAGAAAGAAAGAAGGAAGGAAGGAAGGAAAGAAGGAAGGAAGGAAAGAGATATAAGAAAGAGAATAGGGATTTAAAGTATTTGTCTTAAATCAGAAGCACATTTTTATTTTCTTTTAGAGCAGACACAGACCTGACTTAAAAGATACTTAAATTATTTCTACTACTAAGTTCATAATTTTGTATCTACTCTGAAGAAGGATACTATACTCTCAAAAGACTATGTAATGTAACTTCAGCTAATACTGTAAGGAAAGGGGGTTTTTAAAATTCTAAATATATATTCTTAAGTTCCCAGGACTTTAAATAAAGATAATATTTAAGCTAAGGAAAGCTAAGGCTACATAGGGAGCAGCCCCATGGAAAAGCTCTGTCTTTGAAGGCTTCAGTACAGAGTTAGGAAGTGTTGGGATGAGCTGGAGCAGATGGAGCTCAGACTGAACTTCAAAAGGAGTGAGATCAGAACGAGTCAGTCAAGGAAGACCTCTATGAGTGATGTCAGGAGTGAAGCACAAGACATGAGGCATCCCACCAGGCAGAAGTCAAAGCAACAAAGGCAATGGCCAAGGCCAGAAGATGTGGTTAATTTACAGAAAACCAGCACGAAATGCTTTGACTCTGTGCTGAGAGAAAGAGTCAGAACAGGACAGAAAAGCACAGTGGCACTTGAACCAGGGGAGGTGACTGCTGCAGACACCTGTGCAAGCAGAACAGAGAAATAACAGGAACAGACTGACGACAGGTGAAGCCCTGAATGAAGGAAGCGGAGCAGGCAAAATGTGACAAGTGATTCCTCTTAGCTCCTTGAACAGCAGGAGTTTAGCATAAGTGCTAAAGGGCCTAGAATCTGCTCAGCACACATGACAACCAGAAGTAAATACAATTATAACATAAAAACATCTCAGCCTGCCAGTTCCTAAAGGGGACTTAGAAGAAAAGCTAGTGAGGGACTTTTTTTAAAGGGCATGTAGTGATGGAACAAGGGGGAGTGGCTTTAAACTGAGAGTAGGTTTAGACTAGATCTCAAAGGAATTTTTTTACAGTGAGGGTGGTGAGGCATTGGAACAGGTTGCCCAGAGAAGCTGAGGATGCCCCATCCCTGGAAGTGTTAAACACCAGCTTGGATGGAGCTCTGAGCAACCTGGTCTAGTGAAAAGTGTCCCTGCCCTGGCAGGTGAGTTGGAACTGGATGACCTTTAATGTCCCCTCCAACCCAGGAAATTCTATGATTCTGTGGTTCTAGATTCACCCTCTGTGAACCCTTATCATGTAGGGACATCAGAGGGCTTACTCCTTCTGTTTAATGCCTCCCAAAAAATGAGGCTGAAATAATATTCACCCAGGCTGGGGAATATTCCGGGAGAGCTCTTGGAATGCTCGAAGCTGGACCAGCACCCATCAGCTGCCCCAACCAGCTCTGGACAGAAACCTAGCAAAGACAGACTGAAAACACAACTGCCTGAACTCCCTCCGCTTCCACTACGTGAATGTCTGGACACTGAAACATCAATGCCTTGGATTTAGGAGATGCTCCCGAGGCTAGCTTTAAAGATAAACTTATTTGAAATCATAACGAGGGAACAACAAGCAGCTAATTTTTAAGGGCTTTCTGACAGCTGAAACCATTAACTCCTGTTCTTACAATAGAAAGTGATATTGTGCTGCCCTCTGGTGAATCTCTCTGTTCGGGGTCTGGGATTTGTGGCTCTTATTGAAGGGCGCTTCAGAGCTCGGTGCAAACTCTGGATTTCAGTGGGGCCCTTCATCTGTCAGCCTCAAAACCTGAGCCCTACCTCCACCCCTGGAAGTCTGTCAGACTCAAATAATTCAACCTTGCAGAAGAGACTGCTGAGACAGTTTAGTGGTCAATGGAACTGATTGGGGTTTTTAAAATTATCTTCCTGCATGACAACCCTTTAAAGATGAAGATTTCTTCCACTGTACCCTTTCCACAGGACTCTGCACACAAGTTGTTGGGGATGCTGAACTCTTACAGAGAATAACAGAGAAAGGCCTGGAACATGAGGGTAAGAAACCTGGTTATTTCATCTGTGGCAAAATTGAAACAATAGTCTGCATTCACATGTCAAAGTCACTACCAGTTCAGAAAACTAACCTTTACACTGTATTGGATAAAATTTCTTCTTCTTGTGGGAACTTCTTGCTTTTTAGACATCAATATTTGCCATTATTGAACTCCCTATGATAAATGATGCCTGTAGCCATTCCTCAAAATTGCACTTAAATGGCCAATTATATTTGTGGTTTCAAAATGACAGATATTTTGTTGCATATCCCATGCTTTTATGGTGAATAATGTGTTATTTTTCCTTGTGGCTGTTGCAGGGATAAAGCAGAGCTGAGGCAGTTCAGGATGAAATGATGATGAGGAGAATGCAATTTTGGTTCCAAAAAACCTGTATCTGCAGTGAAGCAGATAGACTGCAACTATGGGGACCACATGAAGCATCAATTTTAACTGGTGGGGAAGCTGCTGCAAAAGTTTGGGGTGAGACTCGAACACCTTTGGAGGTGTTCCTCCAAAGACAGGTGCATCCAAAAGACCCAGTGCACTTCAAGTCCAGGATCTGGCCAGGATTTTCTGAGCAAAGTCCTGCCTGAGTTGATGGTGGCACATGTAAAGGATGTGTTTGTGACAGGCAGATGCCATGCTTTGGTGTCCCGGCAGGAGATGGCAGCGTGTCCCTCTCCCACCCCCTTCCCCTTGGTTCTGGGTTTAGAGCAGCTTCATTCACGTCCTGCTGCAAAGAACACTCAGCCCATGCCTTCCAAAGGGAAAAGAGTGGGAAATGTCAACAGCTTCACCTCTCTGGGTTTCTTAATGAATTATAGATGGAGCACAGGCGAGAGACTGAATTGTTCTGACAAGTGAGCGAATTTGGACAGGAGAAGCCAAACGCGAGAGGACAGGAGGGATTCACGGAGGCTGAGGGATTGTGGCTCCCTGGCCAGGGCTGCCAGGCTGCGCTCAGCTAACGGGGCACTGCCCAGGTGCTTCATGTGCTCACCCCGAGCTCTGTTAGGGACTCCCTTGGGAACTGCTCAGGCTCCTACTGCTCTCTTTGCCCTGCCACCCCTCTGGCTCCCTCGGGCTCTCAGTTATCCACTGTTAAACTGCAAAACAGATCAGGGCAATGAGATGGTTTGGAAGATCCCCTCTGCCCAGCAGGCCTGGCAAGGAGCAGGGATAGTGGGAAAGAAGGTTGGAATTTTTATCTGAGATTTTTATTACTCCGGTAGCAATCTCCCAGAGAGCTGTATTAAACCAGAAAATGGGGAAGTGCAAGACATGTGGACCCACAAACTGAGACAGGAGTTGAGAAGTATGAAGCAATGTCTTGTCGACATCCAGCTGCAAATGCTGTCATTCAACCACAAAACCAGACCAGAAACCTGGGCTGCAACAAACAGGCAACAGCAGGAATTGTCCTGCACATGTGACTAACACCTCTCAGTGTAGGAGCCTTTCATCTTCTGTTCCTCCAAATCCTGAAAATACATTTTCTCTGTGAAGATAGCATCCTACAGGAGACCAGAGGATTTACTTTACTCCCACTCTAGAAAATTCCCTCTGCAACTTCAGACCCAGTTCAGGCACCAGCAGGCAGAGTGTATCTCCAAGGGCCAAAAGACAGAGCACACCCCTTGTATGTGACATCCTCAAGGACACCCTAAAGAAAACATCTGAAGGCAGGCAATCCACAACTCCTGTACCCACCACAGTTACACCAAACTACACAGCTCATTTTGAGAAGGGGGGGACATGGCAATGCTCTTTGCTCAATCCATAACCATTTCCATGTCAGGACAGTTCTCTGCATGCAAATACCAAGGTGCTGGCAGGAAAATGCCATTTGTGCTCCTGAAACAGCCCTTAAGTGTAGCACTGTGCTGACCTGTGTTAAAATGAAATCAAAGCACCGTTCCTTCACCTAAACAATCTTCCTTTAAACCTCTTGATTTTAAATTGAATGTGTTTTCTGACCTTTTCCACTGTGTGTCCTAACCAGGCTTTAACTGCAGAGTAGTTGGAGGCAGCTGGAGTGTCTCTTTTCTGTAACTTGCTATGGTTGGTGGATTGCTGACAGCATAACCCAATAAGGCATTACACACATATTTTATGATATCACCAGGGCTGCATTTCTTCTTGTGTGGGCAAAATACTTGGGCCAAACTCTTCTTAGGTATCTCCTACTGGAAGTCCTGCTTTGGAGCCTGCAGAAGCTGATGGGAGTTGTGCTTTAATGAACATTAAGGTTGGGTCCATTACAACAAATGAAGCATACTGGAGATAACTGTCTTTTACAGCCCAAGCCCACAATCTCATACTCTCCTATTCTCCACAGAATGGGGGTTGTATTTTCTTCCAGGAGTGGTCCCTGACCAGAGCTAACTCCTGAGTTATGCATGGGATTGGCTTTGGGAAAGAGTCTTTTGGCTGCAGCCAAAATTACGCTTCAGGCTGTTCTAACCTGGTAAACCCACAGGTTTTGTGTTTCATACTGGGCATCTGATAACAGGGGGTCCTTTGGACCTTAATCCCCCCATACTAGAGATCCTTCTCTTCTCTCAGTACTTCTCCACACAGGACATGTCCAGCTCTCTATCCACACTCCAGCTCCTCTTCCTCTCTCAGCTCCCAGTCCTGTTTGCTGCCTGAGGCCACCACCTCTGCCACAGGTGACAAAGATTAATTAAGATATCAAAATAGGAATAAGTGTGCATGAGAACCTAATAAAATAAATACAAAGATGTCAAAATTCTATCAAAAAGAGACATTTCAGATAATTCTCAGGCATCGCCACATTAAATGTAGCAGATGATACTATGGAACAGCCTGAATACACAAATGTGTTCCTTGCTTTACACTGGTATTAAGCGAATAAGAGCAATTGCAATTAAATGCTTCTGCAGACAGTAGGTGACAGAACTGCTGTTTGGACTGAGGTGCTGCCTGCAGAACATTTCCTAACACCACAGTGTTACTGGAGTCAAGATTGTGAAATTTCTTCAAAAGCACTTAAAGAACATTGTGAAACATATTTGTAATTGGTCGAATTGTTGTTTCTGCATCTGCAATGGCTTCTTTTGGCTTCTAGTGTTCTCAATGTAGATCCAGTACTGAGCTACACAAACCTTAAGACCAAGATCCCCTTTCTCATGCAGTACCTAGTGCATTTTGCTTTTAGGCTTCCTATGCACTAAATCAGGACAAATACTTTCCTACAACAGGCTAAAGCTCTTCTGGTGGTGCAGTTGTGTTTTGAGCTGCTTGGCTTGGCAGCACCCATTTATGAGAACAACTCAAGACAGACACATCCTATTCCAAGCTGTGAAGACCAGATGTGCACATAATTAAGGCCTGGTCCTGAAAGCCTGATGCTGGAAGGAATTACTGACATGGACTGAGCTGCTCTTGCAGGCTGTCAGATGAGCCTTGCAGAGACTGTGCATGCCATAAGCCTTCAAAACAGTTCATGATTCTCCTTTTCAAGGCAGCAGAATAATGAGGTTCTGATCTAATCTACCTGTACCTACTTCTTCAGAAATCATGGCTGGTTTTTCAAAGGATGTGTGCTCTATAATGCAAAACCAGATCTAAGACAAAACAGAACAGTCCCAAACAACTGGTGACTTTTAACCCCTTCTAAACCCTAACATCTTCTAGAGAGAAACCAAGTCTCCCTGAACCCATCTATCTGTGGCAGTGCAGGAAAATTAAAAAGCCTCTTGCAGCAGTAAAGGCTGATCTATGCCACAATCTGCATTCATACTCAAGCAACTCATTCATGCCTTGTCAGACCACGTCACCTCAAGGTTAATGTATTCAAAGTTGACCTGACTTCTCCTGCTACTCTTTCCTTTCTACTCCCACTAGAATTCTAGTAAGTGCACACAAGCCTGCAGTGCAAGCAGCCTCTCCTCAGAAAGAAAGAAACTTGGGAAAGTGGAAAGAGTCAGGAAAGTTGTATGGAAAATTAGGCATTTGAATTCAAGGGCTCACTTCAAGACAGTGGAATAGTTTTCTTAAAATGATGGAGGATTTCAGAAAATAAGAGATGTCACTAGCAAGGTTTCATAACAGGCTGTAAAACTAAATTTTGAAAGGAAGGTGAGCATAATTGCATGTGAATGTGATTATGAGTCTGCATGTGCATAATTAACCTGTGTCATTTATTTCATTCACAAGGTCTTTCTGTGTATAAACCATACACTCCCAAATGCCAAAGTCTGCATCCTGGGGAGCATAATTTTATGTCACTAACCATAACAGGCTGTCAAATTTTGACATAATTGCATGTGAATGTGATTATCTGCATCCTGGGGTTAATACACATGCATAATTATGTGCCTAACCTGTCACAGAGCT
This sequence comes from Emberiza elegans, assembly GCA_024865655.1. Taxonomy (NCBI): domain Eukaryota; kingdom Metazoa; phylum Chordata; class Aves; order Passeriformes; family Fringillidae; genus Emberiza; species Emberiza elegans. The sequence continues at coordinate 42,104,427 of JALJVW010000175.1, read as the reverse complement.
ATCACATTTATTTCCCACATTCACAAGGTCTTTCTGTGTATAAACCATACACTCCCAAATCTCTGCCAAATGCAGCTTCCATTATAAATCAGGCCCTGAGCAAAGAGGTTTGTAACAAACCTTAAAGCTCACAAATTCATTCCAGTGTGGCTAATAAGGTTCTCCCCATTCTACTACCAGCAGCACAAACCTCCCCAAGCACAAACAGGGAGAAGGGGAGTGCTGAGGCCACAGCTCTCAAATGCAGAGCACTGGCTGAGCTTGGCCAGCTGCTGAGGAAGAAACCCATAATGAAGCCTCTGTGCAACAGCTCCTAGGAACAGCACCACATATTTTCCCCAGGTTTTAGCAGCCAAATAATGACTGTCTCAAATGTGACAGCAGAAAAGCTTTATCTGCTGAGTGACCATGCCAAAGATTACAGCTTAATTGTAGCATTATTGTGCTCTTTCCCACACCCCCACAATATCCCATATTGCTTTCTGGCTGCAGTGAGGCAATTAGACCACGATTACTGCATACTTTAGAGCATATAGAAATGAAAGCTGTCTTTGTGTTTTCCAGCTCTGACACAACTTTTGCTTTTCCTGGAACTAGATGCTCTTTCATATTAAACAAGGCCTGTTTATAATTTCACTTTGCTGTTTATATAATTCTACCATGCCAAATCCCCTTTCAGTTTTTGCAGTGCATCCACATTTCAAGCAACCCTTTTGCCATCTCAGGTAATAATAATGGAAACTGAGAAATTCCCCCTAGCTTGGGAAGTAGGCACACACAGAGTTTGTCTCAGTCATCTGACCTAAAAGACCTCTAAAATCCATGGCAATCGTACTTGTTCTCAAACTGCTGTTTGAATCAGGCCCACAAAACAATACAACAAATAGATGGTACTTTTCCAGATGCTACTTCCAATTTCCAAAGGACCCCAACTGTATAAAATTACCAAAGATTGCAAAATATGCAGCAGCAAAATACAATGCTTTGATTGTCCCCAATGAAATATTGCTCTTTTAGTAAAAAAAAAAAAAAAAAAAAAAAAAAAAAAAAAAAAAAAAAAAAAAAAAAAAAAAAAAAAAGAAAAAAAAAGGAAAAAAGGGCTCCTATTTAGAATGAGATTCCACTTCTGTACATTTATATTTCTAAAACCAGGCTTTTGTTTACTCAGATGCTATCTGCAGGGTCCCACCTGTGAGATCTCACCTCTGTTCCCATCACAGGAGAAGACTAAATGAGTTCTACTAATACTAAACTTTCAGATTGCTCAAATTTTATTATTTATAGTGAGAATAACTTTACCTAAAATGGGAAATTAAAAAAATGTCTCCAACTGTCAGGACGTTAACAGCTTTTTAATGTGCCTTGAGTGAGATGCACCCCCAAAATGAAACACATGAAGATCATCCCAATTGTTTTAAAAATTAATGAAAATAATTTCAAATTTAAACAGTCCAGATTACTGAGTGTCCATGCTACCATAAAATCTATGGATATAAATGTCTGGAAGACAGGAGTGTTCCAGGGAAGCTAAGTAACGGTCCTTGGAGGTAGAACACAAATTAAATCAGAAGGGCCTGTTATATTTAAGAATGAGTAATCTTGAAACAAAAGGAATTAGTGAGAATTGAGCTTTGTGATATCCCACAGCAAGAGAGGCAGCTGTGATATTTAACTTGGTGACAAATCAATCTGAAGAAAACAGAGTTTACCTTACAATGTGCTTTGTATTGGTGTAGAGTTGTTTCAAGGCCGAATTTTACTTCACTTTAATTGATTCAATAAAATAATTTTTAACTTTTTAGCACTTGTATCTCATTAGGAATGTCAGCTTTTCTTAAGCATTTGATGCATATATGCAGAGCCTTCTTCATTGCTGGAGATGGTCTCTGTCTTGAAGAGTTTACTTTTTGTCAAGATAAAACCAAGACAGCACATGAGAGAATCCCTGTCTAAATAACTTCATTTTCATGAGAAAATGTCCAAGACCAAGAAGGATTTGGTGGGTTTTGAAGAGTTCTTGCAACTTACCCAGATACCTGGTGTCCCCACTCAGTGCCGCCTCTGCATGATCTTTGTTTTCTCTGAGTTGGAAACACAGCTATGCGTTCCCTGAGGGAAGATGCCATCTTAACTCAATCTTGTAAAAATAATCTAAACTGGCTGCCTCCATGCTCTGCATGATCAGTAAAGACTCAGTTCTTCCTGTGGAGAGAGGGGTACCTGCAAAGTGAGCTGTGAAAGCCATTCCTCATCTCTGACAGACAAGTGACCTTTCAGACACCTAGAATGAGGAGAGGAGATATCTATAAATCATGGACAAAACCAGGGGAGTTAATGTGCGCTGAGCCACTGGGAAGGGCCTCAGATGCACTCCTCTGAGCTGACCTCCTTGGCTGACCCATCAGACCAGACAATGAGGATAGCTAAACCTTTGGGCAGCAGGAGCAGCCCTGGCAGACCACACCTTTTCACAGCCTCACTCCGTGGCACCATTTCATTGCAATTTCTCCCCAAGACCAGCATAATGACATCATTCTGCCCTTTCAATTGGAAGCAGAGCTGGGGTAAATGAAAACATCACTTGCTTTTGACAGTCCAGAATATCCTGTGGATTCACCTCCCCACTGAGCCACAGGCAGTGTCCTGCTTGGCACCTGCAGCAGCATGGATGAGGGAGGCAAAATCCTGTCCTGCCCCCACACCAACGTTGTGACACACAGTGCATTTTATCCACCTTCTCTCCTGCTCTGGAGAATGAAATATAAAACCCTGGGCTTGACCCCAACAGACCTAGGCAGCAGAAACTAATCATGAGTCCTGCAGGAGTGATCTACGAGCTGGGTACCACCCCCCTCAACACACCCAAACCCCTTACTGCTCCATCCTGACACACAGCAAATGCAATTATGAGATCTAATCAACTGCAACTAATGTAATTCTGAAAGACTTCACAGCTAACAAAAACCAGGTCTTTCCCTTCTTGATTTAATTGAGATGTTTGCTTGTTCACACACCGTGGAAAAGAAACCCTCCATAAAGCTTTGTATGAATATTGCATTTGCATATCCAGCCCGCCACAGTATTGGGCTCTTTTTCCTGGCTGTTGGATATTACATGGTAGGAAACCATGTAATAGTTCCATGGTAGGAACTATCTGTGAAGGGAAATGGACTTCAGAAAATAAATACTTTCTCACATTGTTTCAAGGGAAATCTTCAGTCTGAATGTCATCTACTAACTACTACTTTGTAGCCTGAACTTGGCATAAAAAAGCATTTCCTTAACATGAATAAATCATGATCCCTTGTAAAAATACCCTCCTCCTGCATTAAAGCAAGAATCAAAAGACAGAATTTGGCCTATCGTTTGTAAACTCAAATTTGTTGAATAGCAAATGACTAAAGAAAATCCCTTTCCCCCCTTCCTCCAACATGTTCTTCTTGTTGCCTGTTGGCATTGGTTATTCTGCAGTTTAAGCAGCACTATTGCTTTGAGACTTCCCCTGCCCCTGTGCTTTCCTGTGTCATCATTAGCATTGCTTTCACAGGAGGCTCTACAAGATGGGCAGCACTGCAGAGAGAAGGATAAATACATCGTGCCTCCTGCAAAAAGTTTTGCTGCTACCTGGAGTTACGAGCTGCCAAAGCATGAAGACAGAGAAGCGGTGGCAGGTAGGCAGGATAAGCAGAGTGCTGCATCACTTCATGCAATCAATAACAGCTGGGCTTTGCTGCTCCCAGGTTTCTCTGCCATGCTGACCCAAATAATTTCTTTTTCCCCATAGAATGTAGTCTTGTTAAGGTTTTGAAAGAGAAGACTAAGTGTGAGATTTGATGAAAGCCTGTCAGGATACAGGATAACTGCTCTCCAGAGACAGGAGAGACAGTCAAGACACACCAGGTAAGAACAGTCTTTCACCAGTGATGTATGAGGGAAGAGCAGATAACAAGCTCAAAACCTTTGTAGGACTGATCACATAAGCAGGTGTCATTCCCCCAGCAGCTGAGACGTCTCCAGCTGTGTGGGTGTGACCACAGCAGGCACTGGAGGCCTGGGCCCACAAAAACAGGTCCTGCCTCTGCTCCTGCATGGCCAGGAAGCCTCCACCTCTGTTATCCTGCCTCTTCTTGGCACCTTCACCCACCCTCTGCAGCCCACCAAACCTTGTTCTTCCTTCCACAGCTGCCCCCTGCTCCTTTCCAAAGGCCACACCAGTGTTGCCACAGTGCCATAGCTCCACGAGCTCGGTGCTTCTAGCAGAGAGTGCAGCCACCCTGATTATTCACGGAGTATTTCCCACCCTGGGCAGCCTTTTTGGTTTATCACTTCTCCTTTGGATTATTTTTCTGTAATAATGTGCCAATCAAACACCCACACAAACTCTTTTTAAAACTACCAGTACTGATAACAACATATTTTGATTATTTTGGTTATGGCCTATTGGTATCTGGACGCCCAAGTGGTGAAGAAAGGGCATGTCAGAAATACAAAGAGCAGATGCTAAGAAAACATTCTCTCAGAGAGAAATGGAATTATAGGAATTAGGCAGTAGAACAGCTCACTTAAAATGTGTTAAATAGCCTTAAGCACTATACCAGACACAAACATACACAATAATGAGTAGGCAGCTGAAGAACATATACAGCTACAATACACCACATCCCACCCAGGAATTTCAACAACTACTTATTTTTTACAATTTATCATTACACCAGTGTTATAACACCCTGTTCAGGTTCCATTTTCCTGAACCAAGGAATCTGGATTTCATCTGCTTTATTCTTTGAGAAATGTGCCATGCTCAGGACTCTTGTAATACATCCTGAACATGGTTCATTTTAAAGGATAACCCTAATGCTATATGGTGAAAAAAACTTTTTCATCCCTTTTCATCACTTTGAGACATAGTTTTATTGCAAAGCAATCCAATTCTGCAGAAGGAAACAGTTTTCAAAGAAACCACTTTTAAGTCAAGAGAGTGGCCATTAGTTATTGGAAGCTGAAACATTTACAGGTTGATTTGATGGCAGTGACAGTAAATTAATTTTTCCTTTTGTTGAAAATTTTTCTTGACTGCAATGAACACCTGGAAAACTGCCTGATGAACAGAGGTCATCTAGCTCTGCATTTACTTTGATTCAATACCAAATTTATGTGCTACTTTCAGAAAAACAACCATGCCATCCTTTTAGAGAGTCCTTTTTGAATTTTCAACTGACTTGAAATGTATGATTTCAGACATTAGTTTGGGGCAGCTGCTAAACTACATGCTTTGCTATGTGTTTCCATGAGTTATTCAAGCAACAGAAGAATTGCAAGACTTAGCTCATCTGGAAGAAAGCAAAAACAACAGAAAGACTCATCACGCTACCCCAGTTTCACAAGTATAAAAATAGCAGAAGGTGCTAACAGATATTATGTGGGTAAGAATGAGAACTAGATTGGCGTTGGAGTATTTATTCTTAGAAAATCCCTCCTTTTGGAATTGTTACAGGCATGCACTGACCCAAATAGATCATGGCTCCTATCATTCCCTAGTGCATGTGAACAGATAAAATGCTGACATGCATCAAAAAGGTTTGGGGCAAAAAGAAGCAAGCACAATCTGCACGGAAACTGCCAAAAAAAGGAAAAGCACAGCAGCTGGTACACAACTGCTAACAGGCAAAGACAGCACTGCTGGCAAACGCAGGTGAAGCGAAGGAACGGAAAAGGCAAAATGATGTTGGGAAATCATGGCAGCCCAAAGAGATGGAGAAAACAAGCCAGTCACCATAGGGCACCTACTGCTGCCTCAGAAGGACAGTAAATTCAGCCATTTCCAGATGCACAATTTATTCCACTGGGCTGGTGCTGCCCAGTAATCAAGCCCCAGGGCCACTGACATCCCTCTGGTGCAGTTTTCTGACTTAGCTGGGTTGCCCAGTGGCTGTTTTGTGGCTATGCAGATAAGGCAGGACAACTGGGAGACCACAGATCAAAGCCACAGTGCTGAGTTACACAGCACAGAGTAACACATGCACAACTACAGTTCCTTCCTTCCTTCCTTCCTTCCTTCCTTCCTTCCTTCCTTCCTTCCTTCCTTCCTTCCTTCCTTCCTTCCTTCCTTCCTTCCTTCCTTCCTTCCTTCCTTCCTTCCTTCCTTCCTTCCTTCCTTCCTTCCTTCCTTCCTTCCTTCCTTCCTTCCTTCCTTCCTTCCTTCCTTCCTTCCTTCCTTCCTTCCTTCCTTCCGCCCCTTCCTTCCTTCCTTCCTTCCTTCCTTCCTTCCTTCCTTCCTTCCTTCCTTCCTTCCTTCCTTCCTTCCTTCCTTCCTTCCTTCCTTCCTTCCTTCTTCCTTCCCACTTCCTTCCTTCCGCCACTTCCGCCACTTCCGCCCCTTCCTTCCGCCCCTTCCTTCCGCCACTTCCTTCCTTCCGCCACTTCCTTCCTTCCACCACTTCCTTCCTTCCGCCCCTTCCTTCCTTCCGCCCCTTCCTTCCTCTGCAGGCTCAGTGAGGTGTCACACTTGTGACAGATGTGTGACACTCAGCTGCCCACCATGAGGTGTGTGAGATGCCCAAGTGTGTCTGTGTGTGAGTGATGTGTCTGAGCCTCGTGGGCTTCCAGGGTACCAGGTAATGGAGCCTCACAAAACATGCAGGATTCAGCCCAGGGCACCATTTAGTTGCCTAAACACTGGCAGCTAGAACTGTCTGAGCTGCCTGAAGGCATCCAGGATGTTGGGATGTTCATGCAGTTGTGTCCACAGAGATGAACTGATGCCTCAGGTTTTAGCTTTCATGTTTTTCAGATTCTGTACTGCTTTAGTGTGAAGTTCTGAGCTTCATACTAGGGGATAGTAAGCTCTCTTCACTGAGCAGTTAGACAAAACAATTCCTTTTCTTGCTGGGGACCAAGGACAAATGATCCAAGTTTCAGGCCCAAAAGCATAAACAACAGTGAAATGAAGAGAGAAAAACAAGAAGGATGGGACTTCATAAGCTAAAGCTATAATTGGACAATTAACTCCAATATGCAAATGAACCAAAACTTATAAAAGCGTGAGACTCTGTGACCAGTTGTCCATTTTTGTGGCCATTTTGGGTTCATCTTGGGTGTAGCCCTGGCTGGGCTCTTGTACTGCCCAAGGTGGATCCATTGAGGCCTCCTAATAAATACCTACTTTAACTTTGTCTAGTTAAAGTCTCTGTTCTATGTCATCCTCCACAAGGCATCAGAACAACTTGATGCATGAACTGCAGGAGATGTGTGTCCTCCTGGAGTGGCAGATGGAGGCCAAAGGACACAGTTTATGGCATTTCAAACACCATTCACTGCCTCTCTTTAGGCAGATGAAACTGCACCTGGATGAGCTCAGCAGACATGGCACAGGGCCAACTCTCACACTTCTCAAACAGCTATCAAGAAACTACAAAAAACGTACCAGGGCACCTCAAATGGCACCAGCTGCTTCTGCAAGAGCAGCTGAAGGGGGCTCTGATTGCCACTGACTATAACAGGGCCTGAAGATGCCCTGCAGATACTTGCCTAAATTTAGGAATTTTCAGTTGCACTTGAATCTCACACCAGTAATGCTATGCTTTACTATTGCACAGGCACAAACATCTTCCTCTAAAATAATTTCCAACAAAAAGCTGAATGCTCTTAGCACTTAAATCCTTCTCAGAAAGCCATAAGGATTTATTCAGGGATGAAACATTTTAGTCTAATATCAGAAAAACACTTTTGTCCCAGTAGAACAATTCCAGAGCATCACACTCCTTCCAGCTGGCAGGACACAAAATTAATGTCCAGACTTTCAGAAATGCTCACTATCACAGACCCTGTAATGTTCAATTATCTGATGGTGCTTAGGACTTTGGGTAGAAAAGAAAAGAAGCAAATAAAACAACAGAAATCTAGTCATCATATGAATATTTAAGACCCCTCTGCTGGAGCATCAAAGTGTGGGCTCATATCAACATTGTGTTTAATGTCCCTATGCAACTACTGAACACATGTATAAGCATAAAATTAGCAAACAACTATCAAAAGACCTCTATTCAGACAAAAAAAAGTTATTTTCCCTTTATGAACATTTTTAAACAAAGTGTTCTTTTTGTGTAATTTTTCTCCATTAAAATTTTATGTTACTGCAAAGAGATGGAAGGCAGGGAACTTCTGGCCCAATTTTGTTCTCAATTGCTCTTGTATAGTAACTGGAGGCAAAATTTTGTTCTCTCTGTAGAATTAAGTACAACTGCAGATTTCCTTTTCTTTAATGCAACATTGAATTAACATACAGATATACATACTCAAATATTAAAACTAAATTACAGGCAGCACTTCTCCAATTAGCTTATATAAAAGTAGAATAAGTAATTAAGCCTCTTACTATCCAGTTAAAGAGACCAGCAACATTTCTAAAGCTACAAGAAAATGCAGAGATGTTAGGAAAAATAAAAAAATATTTCTGCTGCAAGAGAAAGTTTCCAGGAATCTCTAAAATTTGAAGTCCAGTCACAGGCTTCTTTTGGAGGCTGTTCTTGCTTTGTCTTTAATACTGGTGTGCTGTTACCGATAAAACAGCTCAGCATCCTGCAGTTGGTGCTGAGGACTAGTTACTGTTCTCTGGAAGTAAGTTTCAACTGGACATGTCAGCCTTCAAAGTAAATCTGCCCAGATCGAGCTCTTCCCAGAGTAAATCTATTGCACGCCAGTAAATAGATGAGACATAAATAAAGTAGGAGCTCTGCAGAGTGTAAATCAGGCATTGCCACCATATTAAGAGGCTTATGGCAATGTTACTTAGCAGTATTTGTTTTAAAGTCTCAGCAGGCTTGTCCTGCTGGACGTTTTGTGTAAAACCATCTGCCCAACAGACAGAATCGATCTCTGAGTGTGTCCTGCTTGGTTTGTAAATTTACCTACTGTGACTAAGTACATAACTCATTATTAAAAACAGTCAGACCTGGTCTTTCCTGAGGGTAAACTAATGTTTCTCATCATCCTTAAAAAAACAACACACAACGTGAGATAAGGAAGCAGCAAGGCATTTAAATAAGAGCTGTTATTTGAAAAACTGACTCCTGTGGCCTGAATCAACATGCAAACGTGGACTCCTAATCATCCTCAGAAGATAATTATTATTCATAATTGGCACTTTACAGTATTTTCTCAGAGCTGTGCAAATATTGACTAATTAGCCACACCAGAATCCTGTGGGGTAGGCAAGCAGGTACCCTAATCCTCTTTTTATCTGAGTGAATTTCTGGGGAATAAAACCCCAGCCCTGACCTGCTGCAGGGGAGGAGAAGGTGGGGAGGTTTCCAGCCCCATTCCCTTTGCCCAGCCCACCCTGCTCCCACCATGGACACTTATCCTCATCTAGAGGGGATCAGATGAGCTCTGTACTGGCAGAGCTCTGGAAATAGTGGACAAACCTCAGTTCATTACCTAAAGTCCTGTCAAGCAAAAGGTCTGAATATTCAAATGTCAAAATAAAGCCTGAGGATTTGATACAAGTACATGCAGCATTTATATGAGGATGGTAGCCTCTTCTGCTGAGGAACACTTAAACAATGATGTACTGCACAATTATGGCTTTTTCCTGGATATAAAATATTACACTGGCACTTGTAACTAAATAGTAGGAAAAGAGCTCTACATGTATGGAGTAAGACACCTAAAATTCAGAGAAATCTTATTATTCACTATGTGCCCAAGATTAGGCTGAAGAAAGTGTAGTGTCCTGTTAGATCCTCCAAGAGGCTCTGCCTCCATCATGCAATAAAATGCACCAGGAAAACAATATCTTCAAGATGGGTCCAAAAATGAAGATCCTTGGAGGCCACAGCAGCTAGAAATGAATACTGAATACATCCTCTATTAAATCCAGCTCTTTAATTAAATTGCCTGTAGGAAAGCAACCATTAGTCATTAGTGTCTCAGGTTTTCTGGTTTAAACCAGCAAACACTAATGATGGCTTTATTCTAGAGCTTTGTTACAAATCATCACATTCAGGGCCACAAACAGGTCTTTTCCAAATAACTATATTATTACAAGCTTACAATGTAGACAAGATATGCAACAAGAACCATTTTTATTTGGTGTAATCCTGCTTTGTCTACTGAAATAATTGGTCATATGTTGTGTCTAATTTCAGCTACAATCTCTTTAGGGCAAAGATTGTGTCCCTGTGGTTTTGTAAAGCCTCATTCACAGTTATAATGGTGTGTAAATTAAATAAATAATGAGAAATTATGAACTGTGGGAATTTATTCAGCATTTATCAGGAATTCACAAGTGAGGATTTACATTTTTTAAAATGGATTTTTAAAAGATCTTCCAGTGATCTGGTTCTGTCCTCTGTTTTAGAAACTGGGAGATGCCTTTCAACTGTAGCAACTACTTAGGGAAGAATAATAACAGGAAAAAAACAGGTTAGTGTGGTGACTGGTTGAATAATAAACCCAGGGTTACTCCACTCTGAAGCTAATTCTTCTACATGGTTCATGTATAACAGCTTCTGAGACAAGCAGGTTTTCATCCATGGTAAAGAGCATTAAGATGATGGTATTTTAACTACTGCATTAATTATCTACTCAGTGCAAGGCTAGACAAAACAAATAGTAGGAATAGAACAGAACTGAATGCCTTAGTGAGCAAAATTCGTTTAAAAATGCCCAAACCAGAAGAGTACAGATTAGATGGCTGGCTTGGGCTGCAATATGATAAAAAGGTTTCTGTGCTCAGAAGGTTTGGAGAATTGTGGAGCAGTTCAACAAATTTAATATTTTATACATTTGGCACTCCTAGCCACTCATCCCACATGAGTCCCCTAAATGCTGGAGCAGAGGCTGGGGGGTCATGGCCACAGCAAAAAACACACTCTTGATAGTAACAAGCCAGTCTTAAGCCAAAGCAAGTCTATGCTAAAGCTCTGTATGCTGTACCACTTTTTTTTTTGTGTGTGTATGCACTCATAGTTTTTCCTTTTCAGGAGGAAGAGAAGGTGGGGGGAAAGCAAGAATTTTTATCTCAATAAAGAAGTATGCTCATGCAAAGAAGCATTCAGCTTGCTCTGAGGATTCAATGAGCAACTCAAAGGATCTCAGGAGTCTGCTGGGCTCCTGCACCTGGATCTGGCAAGTTAGTGGGAGCACAGGGTGACTTGGGTCTGTATGGATAAAAGCAAACACTAGAGTGAGTGCCTCTTTCCAGGTACCCAGTGTACATCTACGGTAGGTAAAACACAGCAATAAAGTAAAATAAGTCAGCTGTGTTATTAGAAATTATAATTGTTCTGGCCTTTTGCCCTAAGACCTGCAACTTCACAAGCCTGTAAGGTGAGAGGTCTGGTCCCCACAGCCTGAACACGTAATTGCAGATGGACATGTGCCATCCTTCAAGATGCCAACCCAAACTCATCAAAGGCCTACTTTTTCTCATTTTCTTTTTGGCTAACAGAACTAAAACCTGCAAAGGGAACAGCATGTGAAGTCAACTCTGTACACTAAGATGGAAAATGCATTGATTTGCACAGAGTTAATAACATGCCCTAAAATGGCCATTCACCCTCAAAAGACATTAGCATGTAATAACAGCTGCTTATCCTCTGAGTGCAGATGAATATTGGAAAGAGGTGCTGAGAGGCTTTGTCCTAGAATTACATGTCATTGGTTTAAACATGATGTGTGGAAATTATTTTAATTGCCCATATTAGTCCAGGGCTCAAATGGTCTGGTATTGTTAGGAGCGCTGCAAATGTCTTTCTCTGGTCAGGGTGTTGTTTGAGAAGAACATGTACATACTTGAATGTCTAGAAAGCCTCACCACAACATGAAACTAAAAAAACCAAAAAATGACCCCAATAAAATAGCTTTGAAAAATATTAGCTAGTTAATGATATTTTTTGACAGTCTTACATATAAAGATCCAATTTCTTGCAAGTACGAGCACTGAAAGAGCAAGAACTGCTATTTTTGAGATAAATGTTACAGTTCAAATGTCACAGACTATATTACAGACATTCACAATTGGCTCTGAGATTTAGGGAAAAAAACCAACTTACACTGTTGTATGAAGGTTGGCAATGATCACAGTGCTAATGACCATGGGAGAAATACGAGATTTTTTTTAAGCATCATTATCTAGTGCCTTGAGTGCTAATCAAAACAAGGACTATAATGCCTGCTTTAATGGGGTTTGTCTCAGTAATGCTTCTAAATGGAATAAACTATATTAAACCCAGACAAGCTACAAAGAGAGACAAATGGCAAAATAATACACAGAAAATGTAAAGATTCTTTAATCTATTATTAACTGAGTTACCATCCATGACAGTCACAGTTAACTGTGGTTTTGTAATCCATTTGCTGAATTGTACAACTAGAATAGAAATGTTGTTGTCCTTCCGTTTAAAACAACAGACTAAATAAGGCCCAAATCAACCCACCAAATGGCCTAGCAAATACTGCATGCAGACAGGCTGCATGTCCATTTTCTTCCTTAAAATTCAGGAAAGCAGCTCCTCTGGAGTTTTTTCTCAAAGTAGAGGGAATCCAATCCCACTGAGGTAGTCCTGCACATAAGCTGAGCCTCTGTGCACCACAAGGAGGATGCCCTGGGATGACAAAAGGCTCCACACTGTCCCTCACTGACCCAGTGGTGCAGGGACAGACACTAACTGATATCCACAGGCTTTGGGTCATCCTCCTAGTGTTACAGGAAGAGGCACCAAATGCCAGGACAATGAATTCATCATCATCCTCTTCCTCGTCTGCGTTGTTTCTTTGGCCTTGCTCATTCTCCCCTCCTCTGCATATGCTGACCAAATGCACAGACATGCTGAATTTCTTCAGCTTGATACCTCAGAGGATCAGTGACATTTGACTTCCTCAAAAGCAAGTAAATAGGTTTTTTTCTTATCCATCTATTTTGCTGTATTTCTCACACTGCAATGGGAGGACGCTTAGCAGCTGAGGGGGAAGGCAGTCTTTGGCATTTTGGGCAGATCCTTCAGGAAGAGGTGACAATTTACTGGTAAAATGACAGCCAAGGTATAGAGGTAGTGACACTTTTATGTTCATTTAGATGCAAGAGTGAAATATTTCCAGGGGTCCAGTTTCAAAAGGATGGATTAGCCCTTTGTTCATGGTGTACACAAAATGCAGGATCATGCATCTTATCTTGAAGAAATTTTCAATAAAGCTCTTTACAAGCTGAAGCTGTAGCTTAGGGAACATAAAATTCATTCTGTAATTAATGAGTTCCCCCCAGTATTACAGAGAAAAAATTCCTATGGTTTTATTGCTTTTGTAAAATGCTTGTTCTCCAGCTCTGAAGGGACTGTGAAAGGTCAGAGGTGTTGAATATACATGATTTATAAAGTCCTCTGGGATGAGATGTGCCATGTAATATAAAATATTATTAGAGCATACTCTCTTTAATTCACATACACTGAAATGGAATTGGCTGTGCCACAAAAGCAAAACTAAGAACCCAAGTCAGTCTGATGACAGCAGATTGTCCAAGGCTATTGACAGTCGAAACAGCAGAAGGATAAATTAATTTCACAGACATATTTACCTAATGCTGCAAGTTACTGCTATTCATCTGGAGCTGGTTCTATGTAGATATGAATGTGAAGACTGTGTTACACAGAAATGACTGCACGGGAAAGGATGGTGTACTGCTCTGTACCATGAGGAAAGAGGAGCTTCTGAAAAGGCTGCAGGCACAGGAGCAGCCCATGTAGCCCATTCACCTTCTGCAGAAACTCTGCCTTGCACAACTCTGTTCTCAAGTGTGTGCCAGAGATGCCTGGGATGCCGTGGTCCTCACATGCTTTGTAAAGTCACACCCAGATGGCACCTCCAGCCTCAAAATATGCATCCTATTTACCCCAGGCTTTGACAGAGCCTTCCAAGTTTCCCTTGCAGATTTGAACCTTGAGATTTGTTCACCTCCAGCTGCATCTATCCAAAGAGGCTTCCCAAAAAGCAGTCTCTCAGAGAACTGGGTTGGAATGAGCTGAACGGGACAAGCAGTCCCATTCACTCTCAGGGAGTGAATAAATTATACCTTCAGCCCACTTTTTGGGATTGATTCCAATTTCTCTTTTTCTTTTGTCCACAATAGTCTATACTTTAACACAGTATAATTTTATTAACAATAAATAATCCGTTTGAAGTAGAATTCAAAATATTTTAACAGCTGGAGCAATGACATTCTCACTCAACTTTACTGTAAATGGAAAAAATCCTATTCCCCCCCCTCAAAGACAGAGATTGCAGATCATATTCTGAATTCTTTTCAAAACCTTGGCCAAAAGATATCACCAGCACAGTCTGTTCCTCTTCACATTATTATTCCCACTCTCACAGATTCTTTTATCTAACTCCCTTCCGCCCTGAAGTTTACAATCTCCTTCCAAAAATTTTTCAACTGCACTTCCTATCTCTTAAATTCCCTCTCTCTCATCAGCTTTCAAATAATATTACTTTATTTTAGAAAAATGGTGCTGTGAATTCAGCACTACAAACCAATCTGTTCCTACTTTTTCCCTGTGCTAAAACACAGCACCTAATTTTAAATCCTTTTTTAAAATTTTTTTAAATGGCACAATACAGCCCTTTAGCAAAAGTATATGAACTTCCTGCCCATAAAGGAAAAAACTGAAGATCTTACTTTTGACTGTATTAATGCTTTCCCATGAAAATTGATACATCTGTCTGGGAGAAAAAGGAGATTTGGATTATCCATATTCAAGGGAATAACTAAAAGAAGTTATTGCACAAAATGATTAGATTTTCTAGCAACACACATTTGATTCTGATAATCTTAAAGTTATTCTCATCGATGCAGAACACTTTTCATCCACACAAGAGGGGCTCTTAATTTTCTCTGTACTGAAAAAAAGCCATTGTATTTTCACTGATGATGTTTAATATTTGATTTCTTCTACTTTCTTTAGATAATTAAATAGATAGATTTGCTCATCTGGCTATAGCTAAATTGCTGTAGTAGTGGCAGACAATGACACTTTCAAGGCTACACTATACATGATTAATCTTTGCTCCAACTGAGAGCCTTTATCGTCTGGGGCTACCCTTCCTGTTTGTCTTTTCCTTGTGTTTTCAGTTCTCCTTTCCTATCAAGGAGAACAACAAAAATCATTATGGGTTTTTAACCTAGGGAATGACATTTTTAGCTCTGAGGCCTATGTGTAAATGTAAATTTCCAGTTGTTATAACAAAGGAATAGCAAATGTGAGGCAGACGTTAATATATTATCCATTGTTGGTGTTACAAGCAAAAATCAACCTTAAAAAATCCCCCAGCTATTCCAGTAATGAAAGCTTACTCACTTGGGCATTTATATGAACCTGTGCCTTCAGAAATAAGATCTAACTAGTTTCTTGCAATCCATGGAGTCTAGACAAACCCTCTGTGTCGTTTCTTCCTCCTCTGATATTAACAATTCAAAGGCCAGAACATACAGCCAACAAAATCTTCTCCAGATGTTTCTTCTGCTTAGCAATCTGATGAATGCCCAAAGACCATCTACTGCACAATGAAGTCAAGTGGAATCTGGGAGGATTCTGGATCCCATGCTGTTTTTCAGGACCAATTTCAGTACCAAAAGTTAAACCACGCGTTTGGTTTCTATCAAGCACCACTTGAACATAAGTCTTCAAATACTTATGAAGGCAGTTCAGGCAGAACTGATGAGCAACCACTCTGAGCTCCCTAAGAATTCTGCTTTCCTTTGAATCCACTGGCTGAAAAACCACAGCATGGCTGTGAGTGCAATAAGGTGCTTCTTACTGTAACAAATATATTTGGTGCTTCTAATATCTTCTAACTCTTGAAAACTTCTGAATTTACTGTCCTGGCATGATGAACACAACTCAACAACTCATAGCTGCATGGGGGAGCATGGACATTCAGAGCATACTTACAAGTTTAGGTTTCCCCCTGAGAGTCTCCAGCCTTTCTTTAGCCCTCACCATAGCACATCTCTCATCATCTTATCTCTCTTATCTCCCATCATCCTCCCCATAGACCTTGGATCCCCATGAATACTGAAAAGTCCTTCATTCTAGCATTAATACAGCAGCAACTTCCTAATGCCTTGTGTCAGGCACATTTGTGTTTGTAATTCCTTTCACACTAGGCAATTCATTAAGGGCTCTGTTTTGATTACCAAAATGTGTGAACACAATTTTGTATCTCATCTATACAGGGTCACTCTTATGTCAGCTCGTTTCTGACTGCGACAGTCTTTTCCCATCCTAAAGGCAAAACAGTGTTTACATTTGCTTAGCTAAAATATTTACATTACACATTCAAATGATGCATTTTCCCAGTGACAGGGCTCTCCCTGGTATTTCCTCCTGTACCTACTATGCAGCGGAAATGATTAAGATGAATATTCTGGGTGTCTCTAAACAAGCAGATTAAGGAAACATGCAGCACAGCTGTACTATACTAACACTGCTAGACTTTGTAATATGCATGCAGGCTTGTGAACTGCCTAGCATGAAAGCCTGCCTTTTAGGACCCCAGAACAGAAGAGCTCCACATTTCCTCATCAATTTATTTCAAATAGATTCTTCATTTATTGACAAATTATTTGGTGACTCGGTGCATGAGGCCCTGAGAGAGGAGGTGAGAGTGGTGCTTTTCACTGATCATCAGTCTGCCTATGGATAAAAGCCTGGAGTGCACCCTGTCTGCAGGGCAAGAGAGGTGATGGGGGCTGCTACCCAGACAGAGACCAGTGTAGAAGGAAAGGTGACACTAAAGCTGGCAGGGGAATGCCACGAAGTGACAGTATTTCTGGGAATCAGAAAACACACTGCACACTCCTGTTTTAATGTTTATCCAACTCCTGTTGGATAAAACACTGTGAGTGACGCTGCACCAAGAGTTCCTCCAGACCTCAGCAAGACAGCAAGACCTCCAGACACACAGCAAGAGCCTCTCCCCAAAGGGACAGTTTGAGGCTCGTAGCAGAGAAACTGAAATTCAACATCATTTAAGACATATCATCATCTACACTGTAAACAGTTAGTCTTGCTCATTTATTTGTAACTACCAAACAACAGAGCCTCTCTGAGAAGAAATTAGATAGAGCGCAGCAACTTCTCACACAGAAACTCTGTAGCAATGCAAAATTAAGAAGTTACAAAACACACCAAAGGTGTGTCCCTTACCTTATAGCATCATCCACACAGGTCTTCATACAGGCTCTCCCAGTGAGGAAGCAAAAGCTTCTGGGCTGAAAAAACAATGAAACACTGGTTAAGACATTATCTCAAAACCCCTGCCTGTGCTTATATCCATCCCAAACTCTGCTGCATCTTTTTGTTTACAGAAACATATACAATAGACTGAAGTCGACTTTGTAAGCAAAAGCTATTTATTTTAAATTGACCCTGCCCTCTTAGTGTCACATACTCTGAAGGAAATGGGTTATTAAAGTCTCTGTATAAGTCAGGCATGCAACATCTAGCAAACAAATATTGCTTTGTGGGATTACTTTGTCTGGGACGCGTATTTACTCCACTTTTTTAAACTAACAGCAAATGAAACCTTGTTTGCCAGTTAAAACCAATCAGTAGAAGAAAAGTAGCAGAAAAGTAACAGGCTCTACACCAGTATGAGGCAGTGTATTCAAAATAATAAACAACTAATTTTGATTTAACCTAAAAGCCTGCATGGAGGGCGTGAGCAGGCTCATTACCTGCCCGCCTGGTGCCCAAGCAGCCCCACCACCAAGCAGCCTGAGGGGTGTATGAGGATTAGTGGGCAGGACACTCCTGCAGAAAGGGGATGCCAGAAATCCCTGGGCTGAGGGGGCCAGGATAAACACAGATTCTGCATTTTGAGCCAGCAGCTAGCAGCCTCACAGTTTGAATTCAGCTCTTTGAAAGCTGCTTTCCTTTGGCCATCCTCAGGAATACAGAGTGGCAGCTCCCAGCCTTTGGCAGGCCAGCTCACAAAGCCCCGCCGCTTTTGGCAGAGCAGCGTCCGGGATGATGGGCAGCGGCTGCCGCTGTCACTAGCAGGATGTTTTCTGGAGTTTCTCCTACAAGGCAATGTGTTTATTCTTTGAAACAGTTGCTCCCTAAAGATTAAAACTGAGCAGAAGCACAAAAGCAGCGTGTGTCCTCTGGGGCTGCTATGTGCCATCAGGCAAACAGGAGGTACAAGCTGTGTTCTCCCAAATTACACAGAACAAACGGTGCTGCACTGGCAGAACCCAGTCACGTTCCTCAGCACACAAACCACACTCTCCTCGTTTTAACCCCTTCTTAGGAAAAAAGCCTTCCAAACATCACTTGTGTTATTAAGGGCTCCAGATCTAGAGTTGTGTGTGGGGTCTTCAATGCAGCTGAGCCCGTTCACCCCAAAAGCATGTCAGCCTGGGCACAAAAGATGAGCAACAGCAACAAGGTTTGTGCTTTGAACACGATGCTTGTTATCATCCCCAAATAGCAGTACACACTCTCAAAAACAGATTTATCAACCACAAAGGACAGGCAGCAATAAGAACAGCAAACACTTGGACAAAATGTAACTTAGAAACTAAAAAAAATAGTCATTTAAAAACCACTAAAATAGGATTGAAGTACTAAGAGCACATGAGAAATACTGGCACAACAATGAAAAATCTGTTTGGCACAGTCTGTGTAATCATAGTTATTGCAAGGTGCTGGAAAAATAAATGCAACAATGATTTTTCTTTCTGCTGAGCTATGCGCAACAAATGTTAATATTTTTACCACTGTACAGGATGCATTGTACTCCAGGGAGTACCTTGAGGGGTGAGGAACTGTCTCTGGTAATAAGAAGTATTTACCTTGCCTATATATCAATGTATTTCTATTAGCAGAATTAATTTAATGTTGCATATAAATAGTAACTTTTGACTTAAAAAGTAAGATGGAGAAGGAAACTAAATAGTCTTTTCTTCCTCTGATGGGAACACATACAGATTTTCTTATTACTGGTAAAACAAACTAAGCCCACATAAAGGGGAACAGCCGAACTTCAATAACCCTCAGCACGATGCCCCCACAAAGCTTTACTCTTCTGCAGAGTACAGAGCACTTCATAACTTTCCTCCCTGTTGTATCGCTCTTATTTTAATAAACAACCCAACAGAAGTGACGGCCACTAACTTAGGCTACTCTAAAGACAAAATATATTACCTTTGATTAACAACGACTCCTCATCCTAGACCCTCTTTGCATTGTGCAGAAGAAGATACCAGGAGAAGCTGTTTGAACTCTAGAATTCCCTCCGGGCATTAATGCAGCTCTCGGAGCTGCTCACCCTGGCCCGGCCGCTCACCGATCCGAATGCAGGGCACGGATCCCACCTTCGGGCACAGCCTCCCCGATCCCAATGCAGGGCTCGGATCCCACCTTCGGGCACAGCCTCACCGATCCCGAATGCAGGGCTCGGATCCCACCTTCGGGCACAGCCTCACCGATCCGAATGCAGGGCACGGATCCCACCTTCGGGCACAGCCTCCCCGATCCGAATACAATGGATCCCCCTTCGGGCACAGCCTCACGGATCCCACCGGATCGGGCACTTCGGGCCTCACCGATCCGAATGCAGGGCACGGATCCCACCTTCGGGCACAGCCTCCCCGATCCGAATGCAGGGCACGGATCCCACCTTCGGGCACAGCCTCACCGATCCCGAATGCAGGGCTCGGATCCCACCTTCGGGCACAGCCTCACCGATCCGAACGCAGGGCTCGGATCCCACCTTCGGGCACAGCCTCACCGATCCCAATGCAGGGCTCGGATCCCACCTTCGGGCACAGCCTCACCGATCCCGAACGCAGGGCTCGGATCCCGCCTTGCCTGACTGCCAGGCGGGCACAGCCTCACCGATCCCGTATGCAGGGCTCAGATCCCACTTTCGGGCACAGCCTCCCCGATCCGAATGCAGGGCTCGGATCCCACCTTCGGGCACAGCCTCACCGATCCCGTATGCAGGGCTCGGATCCCACTTCCCCGGCTGCCAAGCGGGCACAGCCCGCGAACAATGCCGCCTCTGTCAGCCTGCCCGGAGAGCGGTGCCACAAAGACACGCTCATCCGCAGCCCCGCACCTCTCTTTCCTTCTTCTTCTTCTTCCTCTTGGAGCACAGGGTGATGAGAGGGAATGGGAGGGAAATGCCGATGTGTTTATGATCAGCCACAGCTCCGCCGTGTCCAGCAGTGAGGCAGCGGCAGCGCACGACGGGCGCCCAGAGAGGAGATGGGATCTGCGCTGGCAAGAGCCCTCCCTGCCTCGCTTCACACATTTTTGTTTCGGGTCCGTGGGTGGTTGCATGAGCAAGCAGGAATAGGGGAGGGGTTAGACAAAATGCAATTTAGGGCTCGGGAGCCTTGTCCGCCTTTTCGAGGGGAGGATGAAGAGGCGAAATCCCGACAGAGCGACGTGCCCTTCCCAGCCCGGCTGCTGCCACCTGCCTCTCCAAACCTGCCGGGAAAGCGCCGCTCCCTGCCCGGGCTGATCCCCGGGACGGCACCGGCACAGCAGCTGCTCTCGGCCCCGGTAACCACACTCGAGAGCCCCTGAGCACGCTGCCTGTTCGCTCCTGCCCCACAGCATTAGCAGCTCCATTTTCAAGGAGGCACGATGCTTCATGATCTTCATGAGCAACTAGAGGATGAGACAATAAATGACAGCCTCAGCAGATGTTTACAGCTGTCACGAGGCAGAGGAGGAGACAGCGGCAGCTTAAATCCCAGTTTTCTACAAAGCTTTCCTTGGAAATCAGAGAGGCAAAGCCAAAGCCCTTTTAAAATCAGATGTCCATAGTTTGCTTGTTTTGGAAGGACTATCATGTGCATATAGTTCATGCAACTTCAGCTTTGTTTTCCTTCCTATGAGAAAATGAGAAGCAATGTCTGGCTCAAGATGAAACAGTGATGATTCCTGCTGAAACCAAATTAGAATAGTGCACTTTAACTCAAATATTCACAAGCCAAGCTCTATGATAGATGTGAGATGTTTCACGCTTCTCCACATGAATCGTAGTTCGGATCTAAAAACATTGCAAGTGGACAGAGCAGCAAGCAACACTGTGTTTTCTTCTTGAAGTAAATACCAAGGGACACACAGCCCTTGGGTGCAGCACAGCTATGGACTCATTCCAGTCCCTGATGAACCACCCTTACAGTATTTTCCCATGCAATTAGTATTAATTGGTGACTTGCTGGCAATCTCCCAGGGGCCTATCTCACCCTTTTAGCCAGTCCTACCAGATCAGCCTTGAGATAATCATCAGGGCTAGGCAGCCATCCTGCTGCCCCACCTCTCAGGGCTCTTTCTTGCTCTGGTATTTCTGGGGACTCTGGCAAGGGTTCTCTTGAGTAATGAATGATCAAAGACACGCCTCTTCCAAATTAATATATTCGAATTTGTAACATCAGACAGCAAGGAAAGAGGGTGACTTCTAGAGGGAATTTATAAGCACTTTGAAAAATATATTCTTCCAAAGCCTTTCACTGAAGCTAAACTCCAAAATAATTTTCAAGAGAACTGAGCAGCAGTGCTCAGTTGAGTGTCTGCATAGAAACGTACCTGTAAAACTCTGCCTCTTGCACTCAAAATTAAGCTGATACAGGACAACTGTGAATGAGCAATCATCTCTCCTAATTTTATTATTTCATAACAATTCTTAAGGACTTCCTTTTATCTATTAAAAAGATAAAATTTGTCTTAAGCATCTTGTCAAATGGACTTAAGCAGGTTCAAGAGTGCTTTATTTCAGCAGAGCCCCACAACTCAATGGCAATAAACAAAATCAGATGTTCTTTGACAGAACATTGTAAACATCTAGAACATACTTTAGAGTAGCTTCCAGGGGCATTTTCACAGTATTAATCTCTTTTTGCAGAATGACATAAGTAATCTCAAAACTTTAAAAACCAGTGCTGAGGTGGTTATTCAGAGTCAAAAGGATGTCTGAAAAGAGAACTGTGCAGGGGTCAGCCTACAAACACCACTCAAGATCTAGTAAAGGATGCAACATCTAATGGTAAAATACATTAGGAAATGCTTGTGGCCAGAGGCAAGCAGAACTGCTTCAACTAAAACAGGTCAAGCATAATCAAGAGCAACAGGCCAGCTTTATTCCTTCTCCTTTTTCTGCTTCTCCTTTTTCTGCTTCTCCTAAGTTTCCAGTCCACATAAATCAGTGGTCCTCAGTGTTACTCTTCTCGTATCACTTCCATCTTTTACTGCACAACACTTAGAAACCACAACATAACATAAATAGGTGCTTAAAAATGGTGTATTTTGGCATGGAGGTAGTTAAGAACACTGAAGATGGTTATTTCTCTTGGAAATCTTGAGTCTGGAGTGGAGGAGCCTGCCTGTGCCATCTCACTTCATCTCTAACAAGTTGTACCTTTAGATTTCATGTACTTAGTCGACATAAACTCCAATGTGAAAGCCAAAACTCAGTCTTTACACTGGTCAACAGATGTAGAGAGATTTATCACCTACATGTAAGTTGTTTATATGACAAGGTTTATTGAGTTTTTCTTTGGAGATACTTTCCCTTCTGAATCTTTGTGATCCTATTTGATTTTCATTTTTTAAACCTCTGTCTTTTTTCCCACATCTATGGTAAGTAAAGATGCAGATATTATTTGTCAAGGCCCCATGAAAAAATGCACACTTTCAGACTATTCTCACAAGTATTGCGGAAGTACAGAAGAAGACCTCAGTTTCACTGGTGTAATTTCCCAGCAATTCCATTAACTTGCAGTATCTTTGGATGTACACCATCAATCTTAGATAGCCCTCACCTCTATCTCACACCTGTTTAGCTCTCCAGGTGTATGGAACCACAAGGATATTACCCAGGGCAGCCTAGGTGGCAGAAGACTTCTGTCATTCAATTGAGGGATGGATTAAGGAACCACAGGATAAAAGTTTCAGAGAAGAACTTCTCCATAAAATCATGCAAGAGGAAGGAGCACTGCACACATCCTCTGGTAGGGACAGGAAGGTGCCATATGTGTCTTTGGAGATGTAGAAAAACTATGAGATTTCTTAATATGATGCTCTTCTGAAAAATCTCGTTTGCTTACAGGATTTTAAAACACACACATGTTCAGACTGCCACTTTACATCTACAACTAAGAGAAAGAGGGACTCATTCAGTTTTCTGAAAACACAAGGCCAAGAGATTCTTTCTCCAAAGACGTCTGCCAAGACTTCGTCACTGCCACTCTAATTCCCTGATAGCAAATTCAATCTTTACAAATACAAAGCAAACATCTTTAAACAAATTATGAACATCTCTGGCCATACAGATAAGACTAACACTTGTAAATTACTTCTCTAAATAGGTGTTATATCAAATCTCCAATGAGTCCAGATAGATGTGTTCAGCCTGCATTAGGTGATAATGAAGCCTGAACCCGAGAGATCTTAGTTAAATTTGGATTAGCTGTTGATGAAAACCAACTTGATAACACTGCTTATTCTAGCCTTGCCTCAATTACAGTTTTTCCAGCCAAACTTGTTACTGCTATTCCTTCTGTCCAAGAGCATTACTTTTGTGACAGTTTTATTTGTAGTGTTACATGGCATTGGTACCTGCACCTCATCAGCTCCTTCTACTTGCCTAAGACAAATGCTGGATCATACCAGGTCCTCTCCAGCTATGGGAGACCAAACACAAAATTACACTTACTCAAGCATCACCTCTGCCTCTGGCTGGGAGCCTGGCAGAGCTGGGAAGTGCAAATCTCCTACACATGCTGAAGACAAATACAGAGCAGACTGCCCCCACTGCTAAAAGGTCTGTATTTCATTTTGAGCTATTGATCAAACTGAAGTATTTCACTTGGGCACAGATCATTTGGGTCTACACTGTGTTCTCTGTTAAAAGCTCTTTAACTCTTAACTAACTCAGGTCATGTGGATTTTTAGCTTGGCATAACTTGCATGTGGCCAAAGCCCCTTCTCAGAGCTGTCAAGTCAAAGCCTTACAAAGATCTGACATCTACCAATAAAATAATAAGTCTAATCTTCTGTACTAAAAGAATGCAAATAATTTTCTTAAATAACTTTTCCTATGGAAACTGGTTTGCAACATTACAGTACTTATGAACTACTACACATCCAGTAAAGTATTTAAGAGGAAGTGATGTAATTTACAAATTTATTTCTCACCTGTCTGATAAGCACTGATTGTGGAACTGAAACTTTCACCTCATCTGAGGTGAAAGAACTTGAGCTCTTTGGTTTCCATTTGTAGTAACCAGAATTTCCAACTGTTTTTTCACCCATGTACTTGATAGATTTGGGTTGGTTTCCTTCAGACAAGACCAAATGTACTCAATCCATTACAGTCAAGACTAAATGCTTGCATATGGCTTCCTAATGTTACTCATTAGGACATAGATGGCTATAAATGTGCTTTCTTCAACTTCAGCTGTCTTTTATTCTCCCCTGCAGCTTGCTCATTTTTTTAAAAAATGAAGAAAGAAATCAAATTACTAAGTTTCCATTTTCCACTCTTCCTAATTCTCAAATTTATGCCATTTCTAAGGCTCAATTATTCTATGAAAAGACTTTTTTACACCATTTAACAGAACCAAAATCTTGAAGGAATAGAGATTTTTTTTGTTTGTTTGTTTAATCCTCTCCTGCATCCACCCACTTTTCCTATTTTCCATTCCTTAATTAAATTTCAGGTCAAAGATCTTTCTGACTCAAGATATCCAAATGTTTTCAGATTTGGCTAAAAAATTGTGCAAATTCATAATCCTATATCATCATATCCAACAAGGAGAAACTCTCATGAATTATTTGAATATGTGGACAAGATCTGATTATCTAAATCAAATTGCTAACTAAAATACACAAGGGAATATAATTATTTTTGAAAATACAAAATATGATTAAAGTATGCTCAAAATAATTGATCAGATGGTAAGATCCTAGCGGGCAGAGGTTCTGGAATGGAAGCGATACCACTCTAATGAGGATATTTATCTATTTATGAGGGTTTAACTTTGAGATTACAAGTGCAAGAGAGAAAAAATGTCATCCTGCTGTCATTTGTTGACAGGCTGTGATAGAAAGAAGCTTTGTCAGTACTTCATCACCATCCATGACTGCTCTGCATCTCACCTCCAATAGCTGCCTGCATTCCTGAGTCCTGATCCCTTCATACCTGTTTGAATTATCCCTGTTTTTCTGCCATTAATGCTGGCATCCTACCCAGCAAAAGATAAAACTGTTTGTGCTCAGGAAATTGCATTATATGAAAAGTAATTATTAAGATGTGATTTTCTCTGTGCAAGCATTTGCACAAACTGTACAAGTCCTCTTACCACAGTCACTGCCACCTGTGGAATCACATTTAAGTATTGCATCAGTGACAAAAGTGTCCACAGCAATTATTTATTCATAAAACAAGGAACATAAAAAGCCAAAAAACCCTACCCCAAAACCACAAAAACAAACAAACAAAAAAAGCCCCCACTCTTAAAAACTTTTATTTAACTACAGTGAATTGAGATAGTGTTAATACTCAGAATTTAACTTCAGGAAAAGCAGGATGGGATGCAGACTGTCAGCTAACTGTTCTTGTTCTCTTTGATTGTCACTATATCTTTCTATTTTCCATTCCTTAATTAAATTTCAGGTCAAAGATCTTTCTGACTCAAGATATCCAAATGTTTTCAGATTTGGCTAAAAAATTGTGCAAATTCATAATCCTATATCATCATATCCAACAAGGAGAAACTCTCATGAATTATTTGAATATGTGGACAAGATCTGATTATCTAAATCAAATTGCTAACTAAAATACACAAGGGAATATAATTATTTTTGAAAATACAAAATATGATTAAAGTATGCTCAAAATAATTGATCAGATGGTAAGATCCTAGTGGGCAGAGGTTCTGGAATGGAAGCGATACCACTCTAATGAGGAAAACAGCCATGAGAGGATATTTATCTATTTATGAGGGTTTAACTTTGAGATTACAAGTGCAAGAGAGAAAAAATGTCATCCTGCTGTCATTTGTTGACAGGCTGTGATAGAAAGAAGCTTTGTCAGTACTTCATCACCATCCATGACTGCTCTGCATCTCACCTCCAATAGCTGCCTGCATTCCTGAGTCCTGATCCCTTCATACCTGTTTGAATTATCCCTGTTTTTCTGCCATTAATGCTGGCATCCTACCCAGCAAAAGATAAAACTGTTTGTGCTCAGGAAATTGCATTATATGAAAAGTAATTATTAAGATGTGATTTTCTCTGTGCAAGCATTTGCACAAACTGTACAAGTCCTCTTACCACAGTCACTGCCACATAGAAACTGTGGAATCACATTTAAGTATTGCATCAGTGACAAAAGTGTCCACAGCAATTATTTATTCATAAAACAAGGAACATAAAAAGCCAAAAAACCCTACCCCAAAACCACAAAAACAAACAAACAAAAAAAGCCCCCACTCTTAAAAACTTTTATTTAACTACAGTGAATTGAGATAGTGTTAATACTCAGAATTTAACTTCAGGAAAAGCAGGATGGGATGCAGACTGTCAGCTAACTGTTCTTGTTCTCTTTGATTGTCACTATATCTTTCAGATTGAAAACTGGTTTAAAAATCAGGAAAAACAAGATGGACAACCTTAGACCCAATCCAAACAAAAGCTGGTTAATTACATTAAACATTTCTTAATGCAGCTAAAGCTCTTTGTGCTGTCCTCCCAAGTACCCGCAGGACAGAACAGTGAGCTGGCTGCCCCTGCACCTGCTTCATGTGACACTAGACTGAAATCTATCAATGCTGCCCAAAGTTTGACCTATGTTTCTGATATAAAAGAAACAAAAATACCCGAAAGGACCTGCTGACCCCTCAGATTCAAACGGCTTTTGAAGCAGGTGAACAACAGATCAGTAAGAGATGGTGTTTCCACCCTCTCTCTGCTATTGCTGTTGTGGGATTTTATGCTCTTTGCCTGGACCCTACACTACCTGTGAGGGATCAGACCTGGTTTTGTATCTCATATTGTCCTTCAATGCTTTATTCTCCTTTGGAGATACCTGTCGTGGATGCATTGACACATACCTGAAAGCCTCACCCAAGCTTGGTTCACAAGATTGAACTGAAAGAATTTATAGACTAATTAAAAAGGAATTTAAAAGAGCAAATCTTTCAAGTGTCTGATGAAGTGAGTCTTACACAAGGGTGCTGAGAAACTGGGCCCTGCCCTGAGTTTAAAGTTTACTTTAAACAATCACTGCTGGGAGTGCAGTGGCCCAGTAAGTCAGAGGTGTCTGTCCCCCAGGGGAGTTCCATAAAAGCTCTCAAAGCATCTCTAATAAAGGCTTTGCCCTGGTCACACAGCAAGGCTGACAGAAGCTGATTGGCTCTGGTTTTTTAAATATCTAATGTCAACATAATGAAAGC
Organism: Emberiza elegans; assembly: GCA_024865655.1. NCBI lineage: Eukaryota > Metazoa > Chordata > Aves > Passeriformes > Fringillidae > Emberiza > Emberiza elegans. The sequence goes on along the minus strand of JALJVW010000175.1, from coordinate 42,076,961 downwards.
TATCTTGGGCATGGGGAATACATTCCAGCTAGCAGGCAGAGGCCCAGCCTTTGGCACGTCCCTACTCCACCAGCCTTTGGCACACAAAAGCCACCTGCAAGGGAGACTGACCCTGGAACATCCAGGCTCTACAGGAGCATGGCTCAATGAAGCAGGAGCTGCCACAAGGAAGGAGCTGAGGCAGAGCACCACTGGGCAGCCTTCCCCTCCATTTCAGCAGCGGAGTTTTGCACATAGCTGTCTTTTGGGTGCCACCACCCACCACCCTCCTCCTGGGCACCTCCTGGGAGGTGACATGGGCAGTGGACTGGTGGATGGAGAGTGCAGAGCATCGCTGCTCTGACCAGTGCCCCAACAAGGAGGACTCCCCAAGACATTTGTATGTCTCTCTCTTTTGAAAATGACCTTTAAAATCACTCTGACAGCAAGAACTGAATATGATCTTTAAAGGAAACCTGCAGTAACTTGTGGATGGTAAGATTTTAATTTTTTTTAAACTCTTTGAATGTGACTTCTTCATTTACATGAGTGGCTGACACAGCCAGAGTGTTAGTGTGCATATTCACCACCTCCAGACTCCACACTGGACCAAATGCACCAGAGAAGACAGTAAACAGAATTTCCTATGCCAACTCATTGAACTGGGAGAGATGCGAGCATAAAACTCTAAATCCCAGAAATGGGATTTGCTTAATCAAGCGAGCTTTGCCAGAAGATGTAATCACACACCACAGAAGATTACATTAGCCTTTTAGAAAAAAACCCACACTTAACCAACTCCTGAAATTCTGCTTTGATATTTGCATGAAATCCATGCAAATTGTATGGGCTTCAGCATGTGTTTTCTCCCACACCAAAGCAGCCAGATGGACAGCCAGGGATGTGAGAAAAATATTTTCTGCTAAGCCTGAGGGGAGATGAACAAGGAAAGAGGCCCCCACGTGCTTCTCCCCCAAGTCCAGTGCATGCATCCCACCCCCCCATACTGTGAGGCTTCTTTTCACAGAGATCCCTTCCTTTGGCCATGGAGAAAGCAGTGGCCTGGCAGCCAGGGCAGTGCTCCTGCCAGCACCTCAGCCACAGCCAGGAACTGCACCTGGGGTGCTCTGTGCTGGGTCAGAGCAGGAAGGAGTCTGGGGGTCCCCACCTCCACCCTGCCATCCAGCAAGGCCCTGGGAAGAAGGGTCACCCCGTGGCATAGCCATCAGTTATTGCAACACATAAGGTGGCTTTGTATCAATAGCTTTTGTTCCACTAAAATTCATCTGCACGAGCTTGCTTCCTTCCTAGCAGTTGTTAATGGATTTCATTACAGTTTTCCTCCTTTTTCATGTACATTCCTTGCTCCATGAAGAAAGAATGGGAGCAGCTGCAGCCAGCTGTGAGCTTCCCCATGGGACCCTGAGTGCTGCCTCTGAGACACCAGTGACAGTCCCATGGGGATGGAGAGATCTTAACTGCAGACGAGATTGCTTGCTGCTGCCGTGGGAATCCGGGCAGCAAAGCACTGCTCACATTCCAGGCAGGGAGAACATGAGGGTGCCTCACACACTGCAACAAGGAGAAGCACTTCATTTGAATTCTGTAGGGCAGAAGAAACAAATTCATCATGCAGAATGTTTAGGAAAGCCTCACTCCCCTCTACAGGAAGGGAAAAACAAAACATTCATTCCCTTTCTCCATAATTTTTAAAATCCAATTTTTGGGTGGCTGTTAGCATCCTCTCTGCATTACCAGTTACCAGAATTCACCATGAGTCAAAGCCTGAATATCTTTGCTTGGGAAAATCTCCTAGGAACATCAGCCTGGAAAGCACGCCCTGGGAAAGAAATCAGTTCTTCCTGGCTTGGGAAGCATCTCAGCCAATAATCCCAACTAATGTGGATCTCTCCACTGGTTTACTTTACACAAAGACAGTACACTCAAATAAGGGTATTTCACATGTGTGTGTCTGGTGTTTCACATGTGCAGCTGCTTCAAAACTAAAATTCAGACGTTAAGAATGTGAAACACCAGAAATATCCAGATATTGTCCAAGCAATCCTATTAGGACAGAGATATAACTGGGCTGGCAGATACATTTTCAAAAATTACAAGTCTGGTACACACAGAAAAATCTCCTTGTTTCTCTCCATCAAGCAGCTTTTACTGCTTGGTTAGTTGTTTTTTAAAGTTCAGTCTTCAATTAATTCCAAATCTTGATAAAATAAAACTTTTGTTGCTTGATCGTAAGCTCATAAAACACAAGAAGAGCTTAATGTAAAAATGTGAATAAGTTAAGCAGTTTACATAAAATTTACATATTTGCTCATTTAAACAGGGGGCACTCTGCAGTAATTGAATGTTGTCAAGCAAGCACAGGAGGCATCAAATGTTTTGGCTTTTATGTTGCTCCTTACTGATATAATAATAATTGCCTAAAGAGCCTTTACAAAAAAAGAAAAACATAACAAAAATAAACACTCCCTATGCTGTTTGGGGGTTTTACAACAATATTTAACAAAGGGGAGAGTATAAAAGGAGAAGGGCCTGAAATCAAGCCTCCAGACAAAGTTCATATTTACCACCCACTATAAACTATTTGCAAAACCACTGTTCATGGGTACAAAGAACAACACCAGGCATGGTGTGCTGTTACCTGTGACCTACCTTCTCTGAATTCTGCTCCTGTTCTTCAGCCATCCCTTTGCTGCATCCCTGTCCTTCCCTGCCTACTGCTGCAGCCCCTCTCCTCTAACAGCATTAGCAGTACATCTCCCAGCACTGCACATTGCCTACTTGATTCACCACTGGAATCAACACAACAGAAATCCTCCAGGCACACCAAAGCACTGCTACATTAATGCTTCATCTATGCTGCAAGAGCACCTTTTAAAATGCCTACAAAATTTTTTAGAAGATCATGGTTTTGTCCTTGCAGCACTCTAGCCAGGAAGTGGTTAAAACAAAGGTGAAAAATCATAGCAAATAATCTGAAAGATTGTATTCCCATCATGTTTGCCACTTCCAATCCTATTTTTTCCTATACAAGCCCTTGTACAGTTCCTCTGTTGAAATCATTAGGAAGGCTCTGGCTTGCTGCAGGTGGAAAAGGCCAGAACCTGATCCTGTGTGCAGAAGCAACACCTCTTCACCCACCATGAGCCTGTGGTGCTGCATCAGCTCTTTATTTCTCCAGACACTCCTGCTTAGGAAGAAACTTGACAGGAATTGTTTTAAATACATTCTGTCCCATGCAAGCATGTGGCCAAAAAAGTTTAAACCCTGCTCTTGACAGTCTTTTTCAATACAGATGGGAGCTCACAGGAACCATTTGTCTTTCACATTTGTGTTTTCAGCTTTACAACTCAAGACCTCTTGTCCCATCTCGTTCTTATTTTAGTGCTAGCCCTAAAAGAGTTACAGAGATGATCATTTTGACTCAGCATCACTCTCCTATCCTCAATTTGCCTTAACATAAAAAAGTCAAAAGAAACAACCCTACCCCTCCATGTAATTTTATTTTCTCATTAATAGTGTCTGAAGGGTGGATAAATGTGAGAAAACAAAACAGAGCTGCATGTGAGAGGGGAAGGGCTCCTATCACTGCTAAGAGCCCATCTTCTGCGCTTTCGTGACTCGGCAGTAAACTAGAGACACTCCCAAATGGTGACAGTGGGCAAGGAAATTTGCTTTGCAAACAATCCCCTTTAAAAAAGCCTTGCAAGGAACTATTTGATAGCATTTAAGTTTTTTGTCTCTTAAACATGCAACCCTCTACAGAAAGCAGATAATGTTAAGTAAAGTCCGGGAAAATGAAGTGGTTTAGGATTATACACAGTCAGTTGGGCTTTTTCTAAAGAAACACTACACAGACCCTTTACAGCCTGTGAAGCTGAGTTTCTAGAAGCCAAAAGAAGCAGCGTGGAGTAACTGAAGGCTTGTGTCAAAGGACAGCAGCAGGCAGGACCCCACACAATGGGTCTGCATCGCAACCACACTAATACCCTCACTGCATAAAAGAGTAGGAGGAATACATAGGAATTAAAGGGAAGATTAATTCCCAGTGGGTTTTACAGCTAAGAGGCATATATTTGGGGCAGCAGCACCAGCCAGAAAGTTTTGATCCTGATGGCTAGCTTGGTCACCACTCCAAACCAGACCCTGCCTCCGTGACATCACAAACAGGACACCCTGTGAGTGCTACAGATGAGGAGGCTTCGGAGAGCTAATGTGGAAAACATACAACACAGCATGCCTCATTCAAATAACCTAATTCGCAGCTTTAGCTTTTGAAACAAACAAAAAATAAATGCAAAGATACAACACTAGCAATGCTTGCCATCACTCTCAAGACATGGAAGCTACCATATAATCTGAGAAAATATAAATACAAGAGTTTAGGAGTGTAGAAAGAATTATGTGAAATCACTGCAAAAATGCATCTTGCAACAAAGTTATGAAGAGAGTAACAAATAAGACTGGTAAAAATACTGGTACATTAAAAAAAACTATATAAATCATCAAATTCAAATTAAAACTACTTAGACTAGCTATAGGTATGAAAAGAAATACACCTACAAGGAAGAAAATAAAGCAAAATGGACTTAACAAGAAGTGAGCTAAAATAAAGCCATGTTAAATTCTCAAATTCTCAGCAAGTTGTGAAAGATTCTTTGCTTTTTTTTTTTTTTTATTAAACAGTAGAGCTCGCCATCTGTTTGTGGACAGCACACAACAAGAGTTCTGAAGTGCTGAAAAAATCTGTACCAGAAGCCTTCATGCTCACTCTGGTATCCCACAGCACAGCCACACCAAGTTCAGCTCTCCATACACTGAAAGAGTTTCCAAGCAAACCCAGCAGCTCCACGTGGAGCGCCGTGAGGTCCCTGAAGAGCTGGCATGTCTCCACCAGCACTGTGCTCCTCACAAATCCCAGCACTCCAGGAACAAATCCTTTTGGCACTAAGCTCACCTAGGGCCTCAACAGAACCATCCACTCTGTGCTGTAGCCATGGATGGCCCCTTGGGTGTGACCCCATGGTGCGGTGTCTCACGGACAGGCCTGCCTCGGGGGGCTGGCTGCCTGGGAGGGCTGGCTGGAGGGGAAATGCCAGAAACAGAGAAACTAAGACAAAAGCCCTTTCCTAATTCTACCCTGTGCAAGGATCTGAATCTTCAGCTTTTATGGCAAATCATCACCTTTCAATTTTTTATCCTTTCCACCCCAAGCACTGCCACTGTGAGCACTTCCAGTCTGAGAAGACTGCCACCACATCAATATTCATCAAGGAGATCCTGAAGAAAATTCATTTATTTTTCAGAATTATTACAGTTAATTGGAAACATCTGCTACAACTATCTGTATGCCAGAAGCATCCCAATCTTCTAGGCAGTCTCTGCAGGAATACCCACTCTGTCCTTTCTGGCTAGGCTTTGCCAACGGCATCTTTATTGTCAAAGAAATGACACCATAAGACTAATTGGCCAAATGCAGAGTTTAAATTGTCTCTGCTCATTTTCACACAAAGTACTAACACATGTTGTGCTGTCCCAGCTGTGAAAGATATTTTCATCTCCATGTTGGCTTTTAACTGCTTTCTTGCAGTGAACCAGGTCAAAGAGTTTTGGGAGCAGCACTCCCCTCGGGTACCCAGTAGCATCCTCAACCTAATAGAGTGCTGCAGTGAGGATGTCCAAGCACAAACAATCAACATTTTACATTTGTAGTGAGATTAATATCAACACAGCACATGAATGTAAGTACACTGTTTCATGTAATGTGAATGCTGAATATTTGTTGAAGTATTTATGTGAATAAAGGATAACTATCTGAATGTCCAGTGGAAAAACATTCCCGTGGGGACAGAATACAGCCTAACAATGAAGTATTTGCAAATACCAATAAATATTCACTGAGACCTAGTGAAAGTCTGGGCTGGAACTTACAAACATAAAATTTCTAAACAGGTTGTCAATCATAATGAAAAATGCATGTGCAGACTGGACTTCCTAAGTATTATTAGCCTTCTGTCTAAATCCATTGTAATTTTGTTTTTAATAGGCTGAAATGTGAGGCATGATCTTTTTTAATAAAAAGATTCTGTCAAAATTGTGAATTATTAATGTAAATAATGATGTCAAATTAATTTTTTTAAGGAATAAGATGAACTAGACATTCATATTAAGGAGTGAAGCATGATTGCATCTCTGATGAAGTGAGATGAATGTTTATACTATAGACCTTGCCCATAACAGCTGGAGACTTCTTACTGTCTGTATGAGGCAGCATGATGGAAATATTTGTTAAAAAGGTAAGGAGAATCTCCAAAGACATCTTTGAACTCAGAACCTCCAAAGACATCCTTTGAAGCAGATGCTCTTCCCTGAGATGCCAGACTAGGAAACCTTACTCAGGGAGAGAAAAATAAAAGAAAAAAAAAAAGCACTGATTTTTTGATCCAGATTGTTTTTAAAAATTAAATTACTATGGGTAAAATATTCACACAGATGGTCACTATGAATTCTCATCCCAAACCAGATTAGAAATAGATTTTCTTTTTACATGAAAAACAGAAATCAATCTTCTGTAATGTAATCTTCTTAGGTCCTTGTCTACCCCAAGGGTAAGAAGAACCACAAATTTCTTGTTTGACAGTGTGGGAATACACAACTGTTTGTCGACACCATTAAGAAGTTTCTAATCATGGTGAAAGAACTTGCACACATCAACAGACAGAAAAAATGAACTGTGAAAAGCAAGAAGATCGTGTAATGTCTGGATACGTATTTTCATTTGGCAGAATTGTGATGCTGATAGAAATAATGCAAAAATAATAATAATGCCTCTGACTGAAAGAGCATGTGCTCCCTTATTGCCTAGAACAGAACAGTTTCCACACTATATTATAACTGCAACAATAATTAGGATGTGAACTTCTGGTCCAGTTTTCTTCCTTTTATGCAATAAGGTTATAAGGACCTTCATCACTTCATCTCATGAGTTTGAACAAACTGGTTTGTATTTTTTTCTGCCTTCCTCAAGAACAGACAGTGATAAGGCAGGGAGTGATTATCAGTGATTATCAAGAGATACTAAGTGAATAAACCCACAAATCTCAGTGCTCAGGTTAAAGTTCAATGCCAGTTAAGAGGTATTCTTGAACCCTCATGATACTGCTATATAAAAATAATACAACTGCTCTGCAATTTAAAGGCATAATCAAGTAGAAAATTATAGAGTGAAATGTGTGGCCCCTGAGCACATTCATAGGTCTTTATGCCATGAAAAATAAAATCTTTTCTCATTTGGACTGTGAAGCAGCTTTTTCTCAGAGAAGTGATGGACAGTGGGCAGTGCCACAGCTTCCTCTGTCCCCTTGGGGAAAGCCCTGTTCAAACTTTTCTGGATTCACTGCAGAAATGCAGAAGCTGTACTCACAGGGAAGTGGGAGATGTGCCATTTCTGTTGGTATTAAACAGAACTAGATGACAGAAAGAAAATCACACATTCTCGTCTGTAGCATCGAGTCACTCTTGGTTCTCATGTTTGTTGGCTTGCCATGCTGCACGTCTGACACAAAAGACAATCTTACTCTCAAAGCACAGTAAATCAGCAAGTAAAATTCTTGGAATAACAACACTGAAATCTGTCCAATACTTTCCTAAAAATGCATATTAAATCTGCTTCAGCCATGGAAACTTGATTAATGTGTTTAATATATTTGGAAGAAATAATCATTCATGTCAAGGGTAAACAATGCAAGCATGGAAAATGGGTGAGAATAAAATGAAAAGAGAAAAGAAAAAAAAAGAAGCAGATGCTGCAGGATGCAATCCCACTATTGATAATCATTGTCATGGCTAAACCAAAAACCAGTATGCCCTCAGTGGAGTAAATTATCACCTCCACTCTGTGATAGTTAAGGCAAAATGAGCATTAGCATACAAATAAATGAAGCTAATGACTGGATTTTCTGTGAAATCCTAAATTCTTCTTTTTCAAGATTAGTGACAACAGAAGTAGTGACACATGCTTCCTCCTGAAATCCAGAGAGGCCAACAAACCTCAAAAGAACACGTGCAAGGAGGGATGAGGAGCAGCCACAAGAGTGGGGAAGAAGCAGCACCTGCTCCGACCCAGCACAAGCATCACAAGCTCAGCCACAGGCTGGCCCTGGGGCCCAGCAAACCACCCACCACATCCTCCTCTGACACTCAAGGTCCCTCCTCAGTGCACCAAGGTCCCCTCCCCATGGCAGATTCCAAGCAGCAGAGAAATCAGGCTTTGGCCAGAGCACAGTGGCAGAACCTAGGGGTACCTGTATATGCCTGCCCTTGGCATCATGTGCTGCTGGAAGGTGGCACAGCAGGGCTCATACTTGCCCCCAGTGTGCCTGGCACAGAAAGTCAATTTGACCAAACAATCAATTTAACAGCTCCAGCCTGCCTTTGGGAATTGCAAAAATGTGGGATGTGGCACTTACCTCACCATCAGGACACGGCTCTCTCTCGTCTTCCAAGAGCAAAACTTATGAGCTGTAAAAAGGGATTTTTTTCTATTTCTCTGCAGGCAGGCCAATATTTAGGTTGTGCTTATGAGCAGTGATGGCTGATGATCCAAAGAGGAGCAGAAACTCAGCACATTCCCCAGCAGCAAAGGGCCTGGGATAGGCAGATGTGACTGACAAGCATCCCTCCAGGAGCTGCAGAGTTTGCTCTCTCTGAAGTCTCCCCCTTTCCTGCTGGGCTGCAGCTGCGTGCACAAGAACACATCATCCTTCCCACTGCACACAGTGCACAGACACAGACACCACGGGGGAATGCTTCAGACACATGGAAGCAGCTAGCAATTTAATTAAAACATCCACACACAGAGAGGCATGTGCACATCCCATTCCTCAAGAGAAACACCTCAAATAAACGCAGGAGCACAGGACTGCAAGGAAACTCACGAGTCCCTTCTATGAACTCCATGATGCTCCATCCTACAGCTGCTCTTTATTTTTACCTCTGCTACACCTGGAAAAGTCTGTTAACAAACCTCAGAGATAATCAGGGACTGGTTTTTATTGCCTGGCCTCACTTCACCCAGAGCAAAAAGCATGGCCTTGTACCATTACATTTTATGCCGTATCTATCACACCAACTCAGAAGAAAACATAATCCTTGTATGATGCTATGATCCTCTTCTGAAATGCCAGTGACTCTTACCTTTGAGTCACCTATAAATTCATAAAAATTCTGTCACGTGTCAAATTCATAAGCATACTGCTGCTTATTTATGACAAGGATAGAAAAATGTTAAAGACAAACATGTTTCATCTCTTTTGAGGAATTTAATTAGCAGATTCCCTTTGGCCCAACACTCCCACCATTATAAGACAATATTGACCTCTCATCTTTATTCAATTCTCTACATATTTAACATTTCTTCTATGAATCTTTTTTTTCCTCTTGCCACATTGATGGATCTCCATGTGGGTACCACGTTCAAATTCTTTATCAAGATTAAGATGAATCGCATCTATTGCTTTTATTTAGCGACAGAACTGAAGAAGATAAAACAGCTAACCCTGGCACAAAACCATTTATTAATAATTTTTTATTTTATCCCATTTTCCATAAGCTTCCCTGACTTTATTATGTTGTTCAACATTTGTTAGAAAATATTATGTATTTTAGGGGTTGGCTTAACAGGCTGTTATTTTCCCAAATCCACTTCCCCTGCAACCATCTCAAAATCTGAAGTTTACATTTTATATTTCTCATTCTCATGTCCCAGTGTTCAATATATTCAATAAAAAAGTCTGCAGTCTCATGTAACAAAAAATGGCTTTCCAGGGAGGAGCAAAAATGCTTTTTAGAAGTAAATTCTGATGACCTCTCAGTGCAAGCCTCTGGAAAAGAAGTGATGGATATTGTTTCTCTGCCTTGTCCCTGAAACTCTACTGCTGTTTTAACATAAACTGGTTTTCACTAAATATGGGAAACCTGATTCCTTTTAAAGAAGCTTCCCAACTAAAATCAAATACCTCCCCATAACTTAATTTTTTAGGTTAAAAAGGTCAAGAGTCTCTTCAGCACCAAAGTACTTGTCCAATTCTCAATAGGAAATTTAATTTCTGTCATCTGGAGCAAATGTGTATAATGCAAATGGCATTCAGAAACTCTATTGCACTTTGAAACTGAACCCACTTTTTGCAGCTGCTGCTTTAAATATCATCAGTCTGGAAACAAAACAAAGCCCTGTCTCACTGACATATTCCTGCATTAACATGAACTCCAACAAGTGAGTTTAAGTGGGTTTGGCCACCAGCTGTGGAACTCTGCTGTACATTCCACTGTACACTAGTCTACAACCTAATTAACAGCCCTGCAAATATTCCAGATATCTGCTAATATCATGCACAAAGATGTAATTAGAAGTGTGTGTGAACACAGATATGTTTGAAAAAAAGAAAAGAGAACAAATGTGCAGCTCCAACTGCTGTCATTATTAACTCCTTCTCAGTGGCAGCATCGTGCACCAGGTTAGGGTAAGGTTAATGCACACCCCACACTGTGACCTTTCAGACTGAATTTAATTGCATCCCTACCAACGATATGGCAAAATGATAAGGTGCATCCTGATTGATTTTCTTCCTTGCAGACCACAAGATCTCATTTCAACCAAATCTTGCCATTAAATTTACAGCACAACTGGAAAGGAGTTTTAAATTATATACACCCTAATCTAATATTTGAAACAGTTATATCAAAGACTCTTTCCATTATAAGCTGCAAAATCCCTATTTGCCTCTTCTGTAAACCCACTAGGCTATGTACAGCATTATCCTTCAATTGTTAGCGTGCTTAAAGAGTGTGTCTAACACTGTCAGAGCCATGCTGTCAAGCATTAAAGAGCACTTTTAGGCATTCTGCCCCTGGAATCCTTGGGGATTTCAGTAGCTACAAGTCAGGGGAAAATCAAAGTAAAGAGAAAAGACAGGTCATCATGAACCTAAGTGCAATGTAGTCTTGTGATAGATATTTCTACTCTACATGCACAACACATTTAGGTTCTACAAGAATTGTACTACCCCTGCTTCAGTAAAGCTGGGACGAGTATCTTTGTTAACATACCAGCCCACAGTGAACTGGAAAATTCTGTCAGAATATTTTATACACTGTGATTACTGTATAAAATATTATATGCCTCACTATACCAGGGTTCATTCAAGACTTAGTTGTTTGATAACAACTTAGATTTTTTGGTGAATTTTTCATTATTCTTTCAAATAAATTTTTGGTGGTTTTTTTCAGATATTGAATACTATATTCTGCATTAAAAATGCCCATGGGAAACTTAGAGATGTGTGTCTGTTTTAAGCAGTTTCCACTCGCAGTGGATGAAAGTAACAGCCAACCACGCTGGGATTTCAGGGTTTTTTTAAAGGAGGTGATGGCAGGCATATTCTGTTATTACTGCTTAGGAGTTTTAGCTACTGCACTCATCATCATGGTCAGAACAGTTCCTCTGCATTGAAGTTCTGAAGAGCACTGTGCACAGCTGAGCCATCACTTAGATCACTTGCATTTAGAGGAACAGAAACTTGGATGAGCCCCAAATTATGGCAGACCTAATGTCTCATTTGCCAGCAAATTATCTGTATCAGAAATTACTTTAAATGACAATGCTAAAATTGAATTTGTCCCATGTTTAACATGCCCATTAAAAGGAAATCCTTCATTGCCATTCACTGAGGCTCAGATGAAGGGAGTCAAACAACCATGTGGTCATGGCCACAGCCCACCCTCAGCAATATCCCTGACTGATAATCTGTCAATGCTCTGGAGTCAGGGAGGAACTTCCCACTCAAAACCTCTCACCTTTACAGTCGTTCTAGTTTCATGAGTCTCTGATGCACAGAGAGTGCTATGATAGTCTTGCCTACAAGAGAACTTGTCACTTTACCACGACTCAATTTTAATTTCTCAGCAAGGCCTTACCCAAAGCCATGCTGGAGCCTCCTGAAGCCTTCATCCACCCCTAGCTTCCCTTGGATGGCCCTCAGGAAAGAGAACACAGTGGCAGCAGAAGGCTGGGGGGGGGACCTGAGACTGGGTGAGTTTTGCAGAGCTTTGAGCCAAGTCAGTGCTCTAACAAAGCAACCTCCTGAGAGCCCACTGTGAACCTAAACACTGAATTTCTCATTCAATGCATCAGAATGCAAGTGCAGTGGGAACAACTCCACCAAGGCAAAGACAGAATTAGCCTCATCAGACATGCAGCAGCATATGTCTCTTTCAACATGCACTGCAAAATAGATACTGAATGGAAAACAGATGATTTTTAGCCTCCTATTCTGTCTACCGGTAAAAAAAAAATCTCAAAATCCTGCATATCTTCATGTAAATTACTGTACTGCAAAGATAAATATCAAAGTTATGCAAGATGCTAGATAAGTAGAAAGACTTAAAAGAACAAGGAAGAAATAAAAACACCTACAAAACCTCCAAAGACAAAAAATAAACAACAGTTTATTTGTGTTCCCAGGCAAGTCCAAAGCCAAATATTAGCATTTTCTTCTGGAGGCAACTTTCTGTGTATTGAGAGCCAGCTTAAATAAACAGCTGGCTTTTCTTCTCAGAATATTTGGGGAGCCTGCAAATTTTTTTCTCCTTTGAGAAAATATATGAAAAACAATGCAGGAACAACTTCACACAGGAGTAGTAAAGAAATTCAAATATCTAGTTATAATTATAAAATGAAATTTTGGCCATGCAAACTCCATATGAAATGCTGTCAGGTGGAATGTTTCCAGCCACTCTTCCAAGCAACAGCCACAGAAATCTACCTTTTTATCTCCTTGTTGATCCCCTTTCCCCATGCTTCATTTATGCATTTTATGTGGCTTTTTAGTTTTATTCCCATATTTCTCTCTTATTCTTACCTGAGCTCATTCCCTGCTAGATCCCTGGGTTTTTCTTTGGTATCCCAAAATCTCAGCTGAGGACTTGCTGGTATCTAACATTAAAGGTTCAGGGGCTCCAGTCAGCTTTAAGCTGCAGTAATTGTTTTTACTCTGTAAAGCCTGAAGGGATAGTACTTTTCCTTCCTTGCTAAATAGTAAACATTCCCCTTCCAGTGGGCAAACAAATTATCTTCTGTTGTTTGTAAAGACGCTCAAACAATACCCTTGTTTACTTTCATAAGTGTCTTTGTGCTATCCCCAGTCCAGCCCAGGGAACTGAGCGAAGGTGGTGCAGCTGACATACGGCAGGCAGGAGTAAATGCCTGAACACCCATGGAAATCTCTGCCCAGCAAAGAACAGAAACAGCCACTCTGATGTCTGAGTTTGGGCTGGGATAGCAGCAGCAAACTGAATCTCAAGACAGTAAGTATCTTTAGTAAGCAAATTAATTTTACTCATCAACTCAGCAGAAACACGGTTTTCTGCCTCCAGGGAAGGGTGCACCGTGTACTCATTAACAACTGTTTATTCAGATCAACACTTCTGCTGGATAAATTCCCCACCACCACCACCTTACACAAGCTATTTCATGATCAAAGTATTGAAATCAACCCTGCCAAAGCAGTATCATTTGAGCAGTTGTGTTAAGCGCAGGCACGCTTGAAGGATCAGAACCTAATGAGGTTTTCTGGTTGTTTTTTTGGCATGAATACAACAAACACCTCAACAAAAACATAACTCTGCCCGTGCAAAGTACAGAGGTCTACTCATGCAGTTATCATCTACAAGCACGAATACTATTTGTAAGAATCAAACAATTCATTCAATATTATTAGTTTATTTCATAAATAAACCGATTACTTCTGAAATAGCTGCTTTCTTAAACTACATGGCCAATATGCAATCTGGTAGCCTCCATCTACCAGTTTTCATTGAAATGCATCCTACTAATCTGACCCAACTTTATAAAAACCAACAAATGTCACACAAATCTTTGCACACGGAACTCAACACATCCAAAGGAAAACCAATCTACTGCAGACAAAAAGGCTGAGAGCAAGCTAGTACCTCTATCTTGGTCATCACAACCTCAACTGTGTGATGTGCATCAGCACACACCTTAGAAAATGTAGCACCTGTTAACTCGTAGGGTCCTTCTGAAAATGTGAACACAACCACTGCTCACAATGCTTCGTTTAAAAGCTGGCTCTAAGTTTATCAAAAACAGTCTGAAACTGAAGGTGACTGGAATGTTTTGCACTACTACATCACTTTCTAAGAAAGCTGATGTAGAAATACTTCCCAGATGTGGGTTAAGATTTCCAGATGAATAGAGAGAGCAGGGAGATGTGGACTCCTGACCAAAAGCCACTGACAGTCTGCATTAAACAGCATTTGCCCAGGATGTGTCAGACAAGAGACCTGGGGCTGGGTTCCTGTTGCTACAGGAAAGTGCCTGGCCAAAATACACCTGGCTGCTCTGGCAGGAGTTTCTCTCCATATTGTTTTGTTAATGTTTCCAAAAGGTCCAGTTTGGCTTTTGTATGGAAAAAAACCCCAACCCTGCAAATTTCAGCTCTTTCACTTTGCACCAAAATAAACTGTGGGGTTTGACTGGTCACAGTACAGACAACCAGACTTCCAGCGCACCCCCTGAACTATCAGTGAACAACAGAAACTTACTATGAACTTTTCATAAAATTTAATAAAAAACCGTACCTAAATCACTTCTCCAAACTCTGATTAGTATCTGCCATACATTGATTATTTTTGTTTTTTCTGTACATTTTCCACATTCAGAAACATTTTTATAATTTTAGGGTTTTCTATGGCATCACTAAGCTACATGAGGAATGAGACAGACAAAACCAAAATGTACCACAAAAGGTCTCTAAAATATATTGTAATGTTGTCATCACCAGACAGTAACTACAGAAGCATCACAGAAATAATACAGGCAATAAATTGAAGCTTTGTGAATATTTACTTTTATTTTCAAGACAACTGAAATTATGAGATCAATTTGGCCTTGTTTTTCTCTCATCACTTTTCAGACTTGTCAGAAGGAAGTGTAAAAACGCTGTAGTCAATATTCTCTCTTGCTAGCCTGGATTGGTATATTTATGTTAATTGCAGACATCTACATAAAAACACCTCTTAGTATTCTGCTTCCATAGGAAGGATGAAATTTTTTACTTTATTTTTTTAAGAGAAAACTTATTTTGTAGCACATTTTCAGCAAATGTCATACAAAGGTCTGATTGCTTCCAAAGGCTTTGATCTTGCTATCACACAGCAGCTCCTGACTGAACCAAGTGACCTCAGGGAGGCTCTGAGGGAATGGGGATCACTCATTTTAGGAACAGTCTCCTCACATCAGACATGCTTTTCATACTCTGTTTACTTCCAGGCTGGACTGCATGAAGTATCAAATCTCTGCAGCTCCAGGTGACGGGATGGGAGTGCCCAGCTCCTCAAAGGTTCACGTTTCTCAGCTGGGGACAGGACAGCAGGACACCTGCTCCCCCTGAGACCTGCTGAGTCTGGCGGGTGCTGCTCAGCCTCATCTCAGTTCTCTGCACAACACCCAGCAGTGAAATAACAGAAAGCCAAACAGCCAGCATGGATCACTGTCAGCTTTCAGTCAGGGACAAAACCAGCAGAAAAAGCCTTGGCCAGTGTGTGGGGATTTTGACTTTTCTTTCGACAGCATGAACTAAGACCCAGTAAGCATCAAGTAAAGAATGAGTTGCTTGTCCTGGCTAACCATGAGCTTAGATAGTGGGATAGAAACTAACAAGAAAAATCATTGAAAATGCAGCATCTGTTGACATTTTCCAGCATGCACTGACCTTTCCAGTACCATTACACTCGGCTTTGCAGCACAATTACAGTTTAAGCTCTATGTATTGATGAGATCCTCATTATCTGAATTGTATCAAAATCTTTACCCCTCGAGAGAGAGCAGAGAAAAATGTCTGTCTGAAACAATATTCAGTTCAGTGACACCAGAAAGACCCCAACTCAGCTGCTGGGGTTGACTGTTCACACCATTGCACTGTACCCTGGCCAGGTAAGAACAGGGAAGAGGCTGACAACTAATGTGAGGATGATTCCTCATGACAGTGACAAGAGTAGGTAGCTAAAGAGCACAAAATGCAATATTCAAGGACAGAGCCCAGGAAATGACCCTTGCAGTCACAAGCTCACATGCAAACCAGAAATCATTTCATGGTATGTGAGAAGAGTCCAAGTTAATTTGCCACTCTGACCTCAAAACCCCATACTGTCCTTTGTTTAAGTCAATTTACGAGATTATAATGCTACTTTTGTTTCTAGCAAACCTACAAACCTGCTTTCCTTCACTTCTCCTCTTCCACTTATTTCATATGCAAAGCTAATGCATTTTATTACAGAAATAAGGAAGATCTGCATTAAGTCATGTCTGCTTCAGAACTCAGGTGACTCCCCACCAGCTGGAATCTATCATTTGATTAAAAATGTTGTTGTGCCAGCTGCCATGCAGCACGTTTCACTACTCTGATTCCAGGAGGAATTAAATCCATACTGAAAATGAAGTCTAGCATGAATCAGCCTCTTCTCAATACTAATGCATACCTGGAAAAAAAAAAAAGGCATTAAAAAACACCACAAATCTAGACTTCCTAGACCTGACCACCCCAATCTCTAAAGCAAAAGGTGTTCAGTGGGGAAGAATTTCAAATTTGACATATTATAAGGTAGTAATTTCATAAAGCAGTGTCCTAATTATGCCCTCAGGTTTGTTTTTAAAGTGATCTTTCTCACCGTAAAAACAAACCTAACCCCTCTTCCAACAGAACCAGCTCTGAAGTTAAAGACAGTTGGTGAATTAAAAAATTAAAAGCTTTTGTATCTCCTTGATGCAGTGAAGTATTTACTAGTGGAGGGTAATAATTAGAGAACACGCCCAGAGTAAAAAATAATTCATAGTTAAGTCTGTTACTGCTAATTCAGGTAGAATGAGAGACTGTATTGGGCAAAAAGCCCATTTAATTTGAGGGGGATTTCTGCCTGTTGTGGACTGCAGGAGTGTGAATATACTGTGAATAAGCACTGAAAATGTTGCTTAGCTTCTTGCAGTGCAAGAACATTGAAAGCTTTAAGGCAATTATTTGCAAAGACATACTCACAAAGCCTCTCAATAGAAATACAGCAATGGCATATTGATAGGTCTGCTTCTTACTATTCTCTTTTTCTGTTAGCTCAAAGCAAGCTGCAGACTACAGCTTCAGTAGCTCTGAAAAAAGTCCACTGTTAGCTCTGAAGAAAGTTTACATTCAATGGATGTTTGCAACTTTCTCTGTTCAATGGAGGGTCATACAGTTAGAAAGTTAAAAGGTTTTGATGGCTTCCAACAAGACAATCTCTTAATATGCAGACATAAGAACATGCAGAGGTAAGGCTGAAAGCTGAAGCCCACACCCATTCCTGGCAGTGTCAAAGCAGAGACAGAGTTCTCAATACTTTATTTAGAAGCACTAGGTAAATATCATGTGGATATTTCACTGATTAAACTGATGAACAACAGTCACTCCAGATTCCCAAGCGGCGGTTATGCCATGTATAAAATAGCTCAAAGTGAATACAGTAGGCTTTAGTCACAGCACTGAACATAACTGAGGGGTCAAATCACTGCTGACCCAAGCTGCTGCGACTTGATGTTTGCTTCAATGGAACAGAGGCTCTGAGCAGGGCAGGGAGCGCCCAGTGTGAGCACTACAGAAAGTGCCATCGTGATGGGCAGCCCTGCTGACAGTGTCTGCAGGGAAGTGAGCCTCTGCAGCTGGAGCCCCCTCTTCAACCCTGAACATGGATGCCCAGATCCAACTCTCCAGAGAAACAAAAATAAATTAATTTTTTTGCATCTTAGAGATCTTCTTTCCCAAACTGAATTAAAGCAAATTTGAAAACATTGACCTCTTCTCATTTTGTGGGTTGAAATTATTTCTATTTCCAGACCAATTATATGACTTCCTCAAAATGAAGAGGAAAATGAAGAAATGTATTATTTAATCCATTTGTAAAGACTGAGCTTTGTGTATTTTAACTTTTCATTCTACATTCCCTTTCACACCAGTACAAATTATCATAGTGTAGCCCATTCCATGCTTGTTCAAGCACCAATTAGAAATGCAGTATGGGTGCACATATTGACAAACACCCTGTAAATACAGAAGACACAAAAATAATGTTTATACACTCCTCCCATTCACTAGTTTTCCTGGCAGCCTAAGCCAGCAACCTCAATCCACCACCATCAAGTGAGTCAACTCGCTGTCTTAGGTTGAAAGATGAGGTTGGGGTGTGTATTCTATTTCCCATCTGTTAGACGTGGGGCAGTTATCTTCTGTTAATTGGGCAGTTTATTTTATCTCTTCCACAACCAATCCTCCCTCTGGGGAGAAATCTTCTGTGAATGGGCCATTGAGTCACTGCATGACTGATAAAATTACATCATCACCCAGGAGGAGGAGCCAAGCATTCCTACCTGGATATAATCTGAGAATGGAACAGCAGCCTTTTCCCACTGGATTCCCAGAGGAGCAGCTGTCTCTTCCACTGGATTCCCAGAGGAGCAGCTGTCTTCTCCACTGGATTCCCAGAGGAAGACCAGGCCCATCTACACCACCACTGGACCTTCAGAGGAAAACTGCACCCTTCTACAGGATCACTGCTTCAAGAGAACCACATCTGTCACTGCAGGAGGGCTGCAGCCACCATTTAATGGGACTGCTGCCAGCACCCTGACCCACAGGGCATCAGGTCATATTCTGACTCTGTCAGTGATTTGTTTTGTATTACTGCATTTTTAGTTTTCCTAATAAAGAACTTTTATTCCTACTCCCATAACTTTGGCTGAGAGCCCCCTTATTTTAAAAATTATAATAATTTGGAGGGAGGGGGTTTGCATTTTCCATTTCAAGGAAGGCTCCTGCCATCCTTAGCAGACACCTGTCCTTTCAAACCAAGACACTCGCCATGGATGCATTGCTCTTGTCTGCCATGCAAAATGGAGATACTCTCCATGCCAAGTACCTGCTTCACTGAGAGAGAATAAAACCTCATCCAGAGATATCACAAAGAGGATTTACACCACTGGAAAGGAGCTTTAGTTTCTCCTGGGTATCCTTGTATCATGATGCTAGTATACACATAAAAAAGCCATATATAAGGGAGCCCTGTATAATAGAAGCACAAGTCCCAGATTTGCTAACAGAGACGTTAAAAAAACTGATTCAATGGCAATTACAATATTCCTATCCCAAATGGCAGCTAAAACTTTATCCCACCCTACACTGGCATGTATTGTGTGTAGGCCTTACATTTCAATAAAAGGAAGCAAATGCTTTTAACAGCACACTACAGAGTATACAGGAAGTTTACAGGAAGGCTATTATAACCTCAATAAATACTTGCTGACTAAATATACTATTTCAATTAACATAACCCTTATTGAAATCAAAAAGGATACCAAAATTTAACTAAATTTTAAGAAAACTACCAAGTAGTAACAGCTGTAAGGTTTTTTATTGTAAAAAAAAATCATGTATTTATATATTTCTACTTATAATTCAATACCATTGGTGTAAAATCCTCTGCAAATGTTGCAGGTGAGGAGGAACTTTTTGTGATTCCAGAGCAAAACGACCAAAATCTGTAAAGGCTGGTACTCTCCCAAAAGGTGGGGTAACACCCCTTGACTCTGCCAAACATGTGATTGAATGTGGCAAAGCCCACACTGCCCTGAAAACACAGCTCCCGGTGCCTGCAGTGCTGCCTCAGCCTGTCCTCGGAGCTCAGGCACACACCATGTCCTCACATGAAAGCTGCTGGTCTACACAGTGCTGCAGGGGAAGGCTCTGTATTACTGATTTGCTGAGTATTGCCAGCCCATAGGATTGTGCTCCCTTTCTTCCATAATCTGTAAGGCAAAAAGTCATCACCACAGGAGACCTGGGAAAGTGTGAGGATTAAACTTGAACATAGGTTCTGGCAAAGAGCTCCTATGGATGTCTGGAAAAACACTGAGTAAATGTCCCATTCATATCAAACATCCATTTCCCAAGCTCCTCATGTGCAGCAGTGCTGAACATAGACCTGCAAATGGAAGCTCCAAGAGATCTGAAATACTAAGGAATGCCATAAGCCCTTATTTTCCTAAAAAAAAAAAAAAGAGCTTTGTATTTTATTTCAGTTCAGATATTTCATAATTATTAGGCATCTTTAAGAACATCCCTTATTAAGGACATATGCCATCATTTTTCACCTTTACCATATGATAACATTTGTTTTCCTCACACAGTGCTATAAAAAACTTTGTGACAGTTGTGAAGCATTGAGCCATCACAGTTACATTCTCTTCACTGTGGTATGGTCACATGGAATCATGGAATGATAGAATGGCCTGGGTTGGAAGGGACCTTAAAGATTATCTAGTTCCAACCCTCTGCAATGGGCAGGGACACCTTTCACTCCACCAGGCTGCTCAGAGCCCCATCCAACACGGCTTTGGACACTTCCAGGGATGGGGCATCCACAATTTTTCTGGGCAACCTGTTTCAGTGTCTCACCTCCACAATAAAGAATTTTTTCTTGATATCTAATCTAAACCTACTCTTTTCCAGGTTGCAGCCATTCCCTTTGTCCTGCCACTACATGCTCTTGTAAAAAAAATCCCTCTGCATCTTTTCTGCAGGCTCCCTTAAGGCTCCAATGAAGTCACACTGAAGCCTTCTCTTTTCCAGGCTGAACAATCCCAATTCTTTCAGCTTCTCCTCCCAGAAAAGGTGCTCCATCTCCCTCACCAACTTGGTGGCCCTTGTGCTGGGGACCTCATCCTGCAGTCCCAGGCAGGGTAGAAGCACACTGAGGGCTGTGCTCAGTGAGAGTAAAAAAAGATAATTTCTTGCCTGGAAAGCCACATTTAAACATTTAAAAAAATGTCTACTAAGAGGATATGGATTGTTGACAAGGAAGTAGGAGAAAACAAAGAGACCACATCAGTCAACACAAGAGGCAGTGGCTATAACACCTCACTAACCTACTTCTTTTTTTTTTTTTTCCCAGGGATTATGGCAGAAGAGACTCTTAAGAAGGGATTTAAAAGGAGAAAATGAGGTTAAGTGTGTTGATGTCTGTCCACAGCTCATCCTTAACTTCAGTGTAGCAGTGAATAAAGCCTGCAGATGCTGTTTTGAATACACAGCAGGTCAGTGACAAAGCTGGTATTGCAAATGAACTGGGGGATTGTGTAGACAGCAGAGCTTTGGATATGAAGTCAGACTGCTTCTTTCTACCATTATTATGAAGGGAGAAATACATGAACACTACAGAAACACCCACAAGAAAAAAAAATTTCTTTTAACAGCAGGTTTGAACAAGGTAAAAGTCACATATGGACCATGCTGGACCTGAAGGATGGCATTGCTCCATGGCCACCAGCACCCCTAGGGCTGGCTCCCAAACATTTCTCAGTCACAGACATCTCTGGAGGAAAAACAACACCTTATTCAACAACTTCCACGGTTCATTTCCTAAGATCAGGACATCACTATGTTGGTTGTTATAAAGAGTTACTATATTCTAGTAACTCCTAAAATATCTGTATGTAATAGGTGGAAACTTCTACATTCCATAACTAATTTGGTCTTTTATAAACTGATTTACAAATGTACTTGCTATTTAATTCTGTTAGAAAATATTGAAGGTAGTATTTTTTCTGTCACCTCCTTAGCTCAGCTGCTTCCCAAGTTAAAAGAGCAGTGGCGAAGGGGCCCATTTGTGCTCAGTAGCAAACCTTGGTCTTAAAACACATTTGCCTCCCAGCAGATGGTACTCTCAACAGCAGTGCAGCCTTTTATCCAGCTGACCATGAGATGGAGTGGTGTTTGCCATCCTCTTAGCAGGACTCTGAAAACACCTGTTTGTTTGGTAAGGCTTAGGTGCTGTACCAGAGATATGCTGACATCATTAGGTAAATTATTGTCACATCAGGTAAATTACCGAAACACGAAGGTAAAAGATAGGAAATGGCAGCAGACATCATCTTCCCATACAAGGCCTTTTTAACAGTGGTTTACAGATGAACCACCTTTCATCAAAGGTTCCAGCAAAGCCTCAGAAGAAAGTAATTTTAGGAACACAATGATATCACAAAGTTTAGAAAATCCTTTCTGCTGTGCTGCACTGTATTCATGCAAACCTTAACAACAAAAGGCCTATTACAAATGTGGACTATCTTTGATTATTTTGCTTAGTGCTCTTCACTGTGTCCTTTAAAAACTAGCAATCAGCACCAGAAGAAAAGCCAGGATGTAACAGGCCAGCCAGCTATGCATCACTGTCACTGTCACAAATGGATTGCAAAAGCACACCAACTGGGGTCCCAGCACCCTGCTAACACCAAGGCTGTGTCCAGCCCAGTCTTTCACCCATTGCGAGGGATTCCACCAAGCAGAGCCTGGCTCAGGGAGACCAGTGGTGCTTTCCAGGCTGTGCTGGACACAGGGAGGACATTCCCACTGACTCCAAGGGAGATGCTCTGTTCACATGGACACACAGCTGCTCAGAGAGGAACTCAGCATGTGAGTGTGTCAGCCTGAAACTGAACTCCACCCACAACTGGGTCCTTACACTCAGACTACTGCATCCTGTAAGGTTTTTATATGACACAAATCACCATGCAATAAAATAAACCTGCAAAATACCTTAAAGAACCATGTCCTAAGAGCAGCCACTTCCCTGCTGGACCTTGGGCAAACAGCTCTGGTGCACAAATCCTCTGCCTAAGTGTCCTGAAGAGCTCTCCAGGCTGGTGAAGCAGAAAATGTGTGTATCCATGTTTTAGTGCCTTATCTTGTGTGGGTACTCCCCTGCTGTCAAAAGCCAGGAGTTATGTTCTTGACAATAGTAAGGACAGGACTAAATCAAGAAAAGAGTTCAGAGAGGCAGAGAAATTCAGATGAGCTTTTGATGAACAAACCTCATTAACTGACAGGCTATCAGCTATCCAAATAGATTAAAAGAATTATTATTACAGCTGTAGTTTACCAGTTTGCAAAAGTGACATTTAAAAGTCACTACACAACACTGTCACCTCTAATGCTATGCTGTAAATTTGTTATTTAAAACCTACTTGTAAATACACAGCAAGTCCTGCAAGTTATTGGCAGCATTCAAAAGTACTGGCAAGAGCAAATAAAAATGCATCCATTTGGGGGAAATTAGGTATTTTTATGAATTCATGTCCTCATCAGATAGCAAGCATTAAAAATATGCCCATTGCAATGTGTACAATAGCCCAGAAAAATGCTGGGTTTGCTACACTATCTTCAGATTGAGTCAACTGAAATGAGGTTTTCAAATCCATGAGAGACAGGCAGAGTCAAACACTAATGCTTTCCCAATGCCATCGTATGTCAGAGCACTACATGTGAAAGTTCATACATTTGATTTCCTAGCAGATACTGCTTTTCCCTTCTTGTCAAAACCATACCATATTCCAGGGAAAAATACAAATGTGTGCATGTTTCAGACAGTCTTACTTGTTGTGGATGGACTCAGATTATGCTGTCCCAGTTGAGTGATTTAAAATTGGATTTATTGTGATTCTTCATGATTGAAGAGGTCAAAGCCTTCCCCAGGGAAAACAACTGTAAGATGTTCTGCAGACCAGTTTAAGGAGTACATCTGAACTTCTTAGCTTCACAAGGTTAATGTGTGTCTTGGTTTCACTGTAAGTAACACAACCTTTTTATTAACCACAAGAAAGACAATAATTTTCATGTCTATAGAGTAGAAATGAATGATTTTCCTACATTTCCCCTCCCTCTTCAAAATATGCAAAGCAAATTTTGAAATTCCCAATTCAATATATATCAAAGAAGAAAAAGGTTCAAAGTCAAATCCTAGAAAGTCAAGAAATGCCAGAACAAATTTAGTTCAGCTCCCTTGTGCTTATACATCAAGATGAAATATTTAATTACATGATGACATGCTATTTTTTGACTGCATTATCTGTGCTTTAAAGAACAAGAAACAAATTCCATAGTGGCCTGATTGGACCAGATGTTTAGATGTTCATTGCATTTCAAACACAATACTTCAGGAGTTATTTATCTTATTGAAAGAAGTATAAGGTCAGATTAAAATTTTCCTAAGATTACCTGATGGTTTGATATTTTTTTCCAGTGGAAAAAACATTATTGGAAATATAACCTCCACCAGCAAATACTGCTTGATAGTATGCTGTGATCTAGTTTTGAATGAACAAAACCAGAACAAATCTCATTTGGCCTGATTTTTTTTTCAAACAGGTCTATCACAATGACTAACTTATCAAAATATTTCAAATTGCATTCTAAAAATACCAGCTATTTATTATTTTACTCTGCTGTACAGACATCAGTCTAACACTCAATCAGAGTAAGTGGTGATGAATCATGCACATTTTAGGAATGTCTTGGCTCTCTGAACAACGTTTGGGTTCTAAATCTTTATTGATAGAAATATCTTCCTTCCAACAGAAATTTACATACAAATGTGCAAATCAGGGCTAGAGCAGCAAGCCTGTGTTGTGGCTAAGAGGTGGCTGGGCTTGGCTAGCTGCCTTCAGTGCCTGCTTCCACCTTGGCTCGGATAATTGGAATAAAGATGAATGAAAATTTAGGCCTGCAGTTTTAATAGTAACTATTTGTTATTTAAATTTCCTGCTCCACACTAAATGATTGCAAGAATATGTGCTCAGAATTAAAAGGCTGCTCTTTAGCATCAGCACATTGATTTCTTGGGGTCCTTGCAAAGCTTTTCACATTGTTTCTGGCCTACAGCTCTACACCCCTCTAACTGCCTGTCAGACATCATTTCTGCTTTATGAATAAATAATATGCTGCCCAGGGGAAACGTTGGGCTAAGACAAAAAAATCAATATGTGTCTAGCATGTATTAGGCAGTTGTTCAGCTGAAGTCTGTCTCAAATATGTGGAGTAATTTTAATAACAAAACAAATTCCTTCTACACTGAGCTTAAAAGAAGGCTATTAAGAAAGCACTAGCACTATATCACTCTGTATGCTATTTGAAGATTAATAATACTGTTCTCCTGAAATGTGAATAAATGTTCTGATTGCAAAGTATTTGGTGATTATTTGTCTACACGTTTCAAATATTCACACTACAGAAAAATGTTAGCAAGTGATTTTTTCTATTCTCTTCCTCTTGGGTGATGCTAGTGCACATCTGTGTAGTAAAGCTGTTGTTACAAGTGACTTGTTTGTTATTCTCAAAACATCTTCCAAAATCACCTTTTTTTTCTTTCCAGAGGACCCAGGATCAAAAGTGAAACAAAAGCAGGGTAAATTAATCATTCATGCAGCTCTGTAATGGTCTTAGTCATTCCTGCAACACAAGCCTATTTTTGCAGT
Organism: Emberiza elegans; assembly: GCA_024865655.1. Lineage (NCBI taxonomy): Eukaryota > Metazoa > Chordata > Aves > Passeriformes > Fringillidae > Emberiza > Emberiza elegans. The sequence continues at coordinate 42,051,562 of JALJVW010000175.1, read as the reverse complement.
CAGTGCAGTTCCTGGTTCAGTCCCCCACCATGCCCAGATGCCAACCTGCCACAGGAATATTTGAATCCCTCCACTTTTACAGGACCTGCCTAAATAAACAGGCTTAACTCCTGTCACGGGGCAGCTCTCAAATTCCTTTGCATTATGCCTGAGAAGGGCTGGTTATGTTAACTGTACCATGCAGGAAGCAGCACTGTAGAACTGCTGCCCACTGCTCTCCCACAGAGAGAGAACCCTTAGTGAAGGTGGCCAAGCTTGACTCCGACGCTCCTTCCTTGTTTCCACGTGCCCTTCCTCACCAGGAAAGCTTGGGCAGTGCCAGGCAGCAGCACACAGCCCTGCTGAGGGGACAGCACATCTCTCCCCTCCCAGGTCAATGATGGCCATCAGGGCTGAAGCCTCACCCAGCCTCACCTCCTCAAAAATGTTACCTTCCCACTGTGCTCCTTGAAAACATAGATCTCATGCTGGAAAATGAGGAGATGGATAGGTTATTTTGGGACAAGGGGCAAGGTGCCAGTGCTCCTAGGAGCCTTCACAAGAGCCACAGGCACCCCAGGTGCAGCAGCATGGCCAGACAAACAGCAAAACCAGAGAGGTAAAGACAAACTAGCAAGCTGCAGGCAGACCCATGGATGACCTCTGAGATCCCTGACTCCAAGTCACCAACATTCAGCTCGTGGACATTGCTCTCCAAGGGGGTTTTTTCTCCCCCCTGCTGTTATGCAAACCTTTTAGTGCAGATCCTCCCCATGGGAGCTTGCTGACAAGGCGGCTCCTCCTGCTACGCTCAGTATAATGAAAAGCACAAATTTCATGTATTTATGACCCTTTCAGGCTGAGGAGCTGCAGCTGAGTGCCCTTGCCTGGGGGTGCTTACTCCTGCAGGAAAGCCAGCCATCTGGAAGGGCAACCCAAAGGAAGCAGAGGGAAAACCTGACATCTCGGGCAAAGAAAGCTGCAGACGTGCAGAAGCTGCCACTGATAGTGGTGGGGGTACAAGGTATCCAGAGGCTCACACCAGCCAACATGGGCCCATTAACATCAACACTGATAGAAAATGCTTTTGCCAACTCAAAGAAAGTGAAATGATAAAGACAAGGGGGAACTTCTAAGAACAACCAAAGCAAAAAGGAGCAAGCAAAAGCCCCCCAACAAATTCAACCCAAAAAAGCCCATTAACAAACAAAAAAGCCCCACACCCACTCCTCAAAACCCACACAGGCAAAAAGGAGAAGCCTGAGGCTGACATTTATATGGATCCCTGTTGATTCCGATTACCTACAAACCCCAATCCCCGGATGCTTGGTGCAAAACAGCCAGAAAGGAAACTGAAAGCAGAACAGTAAATTCCACCACAGGCAAGCTGTCAGCTGTAAGCACCAAACCGTGTATCCTGTGCAAGTCACTCTGATGGAAGCTGCCCTCCATCCCTTCTCGCTGCCTTTCTGGTGAGGGCCATGGCCAGGTCCCTGGCAGTGGTCCCAGTGCAAACAAGCCCTTTCCTAAGGCACCTGGCTCACACATCTTCCTTCAGCCACTGGCCCTGCACCTCTGCCAGGCCAACACCAGGCCAGACAGCCCAGAGCAGAAACACTGAACATGGGCAGAGCAGTGTGGTGCCCAGGCACGGCCACCACCAACATGGAGCAATCCAGTCCTGCACGTTCTCTGCAAGACCTAAGTCACAGGGCATGAGGGGATGACTGCCAGCAGCTCTGCTGTCCTGCTGTGGAGACCTACCCAAGAGACCCCACGCTGCTCTTCACCCCTCACACGTCCCTCACCCTCCCCACCACTGTATCTGTGTTAGAAGCCACTCCTGTTCTTCTCAGAAAATGACTGTACAACAGGTATTTCTGCCAGCCCCCAGGAGACAGGACCACCTGGCCTTGGACACCTGACTCATGACCACTCAACTCGCACATTCTTATCCTTTTGATGTTATTTAAATGAATAATTAAGCTTCCTCAAACGGACACTGGCTGTAACCTCTCAATGTTGCCTTTGAAAGCCACAGGAACCTCAGGGAGGAACCTGTCAGTGAAACACCAGAGCCGCCTGTGCGTGCAGTGCCTGCAGACGTGGCTCCTGCCTGGCTGAACAAGTGCTTGGCTCAGCGACCTCCTGTACCACCTGTCACACTTGCCCTCTCCACCTCCATCTGGAGGTGCTCCAAACCACACCCATCAAGTGACCCATGGAGGGGTCATTTGGTTTTTCTACACAGCCCAAAATCTGTTTCACCACCACACAGCTGGTTGAGAGAGGATCGTGTCTCACCTTCCAGCCTTGCCCACAGCCAAACAGCTGTTTCTGGCCTGCCCTATGCATCAGAGAAGTGCACCCAGATTTCTGAAAGACCCTAGAACCCAAATAAAACTTTTTTTTTCCTCAGCTCTAAGGTTCTCAGCTTTTAACTGAAATGATAGTGCTCTGGACCTACAGTTGCCCTCAGATGGCACTGTGTTGCTGTCTGACACTGATGGAGGATTACATGGCCTGATAATATCTGTTCACAAGTTCTGATTTCCTGTGCAAGAGTCCAGATTATGCCGGTCCATCAGGCATGCTTCAGTCATCAACACATTTTTATTGCAAACAGAATTTGCAATCACAAACAGAGAAGAGAGAGAAAACCCTCAGCTTTCAGATGTGTTTCATTTCCTGATCTGTCTTTCACAAAAAATTTCTCTCTTCCATCAGAAAACAAGAGTTCAGAAGTAAAATGCTTCATCTTTGACAGATTTAAAGGCAACTGTCACAGACCTTTAGTTTCCACAAGGTAAGACACTAGAAGCATGAGTGGTAATAAATTGATTTTACATTACTTTTATCTCTAAGGTATCTGTACAAGCTCATGGATTTCTATATTCATTTTAAAGACAACTATTCCCAAGAAGCAATAATTTTATGAGCCATATTTATGTTGTATTTATTTATGCCTCTCTCATGAGCTCAAAATCTGGAGCGGAAGCATCTCTGTCCTTCATAGAGATAACAAAAGGAGACAGAGAGGGCCTCAGAGCATTCACCAAACTCATACAACCAGTCACTGGAGCTTAGGAGGCACCTGGTCAGACAAGTTGTGGTAACCAAATACGTTACTAGAGAAGTGCACTCCATTTTGCAAAGTTAAACCTGTCTAGGGTTAAAAAAGTTAAGCTTGTCTGAACAATCCACCTTTCCTTCAGGGAAAGCTAGGAACATGCAGCAGGTCAGTTAGCACTGTGGGGTTACCCAGAAGGATTTTTTTACAATGCTATCAATATGCAGTAAGTGAATACCACCTGCTTGGTGTGCAGTAGCAAAGGAGTGATTCCTCGGAAAGTTTCAAGGCTCTTACTGCATTAAGAAAAGGACTTGAAATCTTCCCAGTATTTCCCAACTCAGCCACAAATTGTGTGCATTACTCATAATCAAGTCCAGTCCAGTCTGGTACCATATCACTTACTAGTAACAGCCAGCCAGCAAAGGCTGGGACACTTGGAATTAAAATTAACTCCAGTCCTTGAAATTTACCTTTTGCCAGGTGTTGGGAGACATTATTTAAGAGGCAACCCAATATAAATTTGGTATTGCTCAAATCTCATAATTCCTCCAGTAAATGAGGGCAAACAGCACCAGCTGAAGGCTGGATGTTGTTGGTCTCCATGCAGAGGTTCCAGCTCTGCTCTGCAGGCTGCACACCAACTCCCTAACCACAATATCTCCTTCTGCACCCAGCACGGGGGAGAGCTTTCTAACTTGACCATGAAATATGAACCCCCAGCAGTCTATTTGGTTCAGCTGTGTTCCACACCCATGGTGACCTCATTAGCAATCCTTCCAAATGGGCTGTGAGATGAGCAGGTTGATGTACAGATCTGCAGCATCCACCACAACTGCAACAGCAGAAACAGCTTTTATCAACTTGGCAAAGTGAGCTAAGACTGTGGCTTCCATGAGATGGTCACGGCTTTGCTTGACCAAACCATTTACACTGACCAAAGCCACCTTCCTGGGCAGGAAAGCCTGTGTCAGCACTGCAGGACACGGGATGCCTCCCACAGCTCCAGGAAGAAAACCCACTGAAAGGCTGGGATGCTGAGGGGTGAGGAACAACTTTCTGAATGACCACACACAAACCCACATTCAGCAGCTTTTACCTTTCAGCTGGGACTGGCACTGCTCCTTAAGACACAAATACAAGAAGAGCATTTTGAAAATGTATCGCATCTTTGTTTTATACACACACACTGGCAATCTCACCCAGCTCACCATGCATGGTGAAGCTGCAAGCAACAGTTTCTGCAAAAGCTACTTGTAACACTGCTGCTAAACACTTTAGTGGCTTAGCACTGGCACCTTCATAAATTACAGGAGTCTTCAGAGAAGGAGTTAAAGCCAAGCTGACCACCACAGGAAAGAGAAAGCAGTTGTATAAACAATTGCCTTGTAGGCTCTGTAGGGCTTGATGTTCAAGTGAGATACAATATTGACAAATGATTCCTCCTACACAGAAAAAAAAAAATAATTCACAAGTCCAAATTCAATTATGACACACTTTAAGAATATGAAAATATACATTACATTCTCTGGTTCATCAAGTTTAATATCACATCCAGAGAAAAGCACTTTATGAAAAGGTTTTCTTACTTATATTAAAAATACCCAAGAGTAACTAATACAATCTTTAAAATCCTTTTTATTATTTTTGTCTGTAAACTATCTTTTGGCAGCTTTAATCTGATAAACTTAGGGTGAGAATTAGGACATTTTTATTCTCTCACCTATGCAATGTTGCCAATAATACAAATTTTATAGAACAAATCAGAATTAAAGGCTCCCATATGTAAAGTTAGGGTGGTTTATACTCATGCTGTGACAGTATCTTCAGAGAGATTTCTCTGACTGCTTGGGTTTGATCTGTAGAAACTCACTGTTACTTAGCAATTGTACTGGTTCAGTATCTAAAGAAAAAGCATCCAGGACAGTGATGAGAGATTTACCAGAAGCAGAGAAAAGTAAAGAGGCTGCAAATTTTCCCTTGGCACCAGCCTTGGAACACACACTTTTGTTTATGGGATAACAGAGGGGCCATATGGTGGCAATTTGTCCTGCAATGCCTACATAACAAAAATTACTAACTTTGCACTTTGTTTTTTCCCCATTGCTTACATGAAAAATTAACTAACTTGGTTTGTAAATTGACTTAGCTGGAAGAATGTTAAATTGTCCTCCCTGGACATTAATTTCAGATTTAAAGGATTTTATACTGCTTACTTTGTAGCAGGCTAGCTCACTAGAGTATTTAAGACCGGTTTAAACCAAAATTAGAGCAATAAATAAATTAGGCTCTGAAATACTAACCTGTAAGATTAGGAAATATAATTAACACCAAAGTAAGGGGAAACAGATACAAAATAGACTCTCTCTGAAGGAATATGCCATTTCTTCTACACCGTTAATTTTCAGAGGAGACTCAAGTTACTAAAGCAGCTTAAGAAATCAGAGATACTGTCAGGCTATCTGCTTGTTCAGACCACAGAAGGATATATTGATTCAATTACTTTCTTTTGATGTAAATCCAAATTAAAATCGGTATAAGAACATATTACAACTCAAATTTTGTGCAAAAAGAATTTTTTTTCTTTTTAGTAAAAATTACCGAGTTGTTTTGCTCATTCACACCCGTGTGTGTGTGTCCCACATCCCCCCACTGTACTGGTGTACTCAACTAAAAATAAAGCAGTGCATGCTCCTGGAGAACTGTTGCTTAGCTACATTCTCAATTATCACAATGCTGGCCTTACCCATTCAGTGACAAGGTCAAAGTAATTGTTTCTCTACTTTAATGATGAAGTATCCTGTTTATAAAAAATCTTATCTGTTTCCTACTTGGTAAAATATTGCACATTTCAGTCAATCATTGCTGGCAAGTCCCCCAGAGAAAGACAGTGTGAGAACAAAACCGGTAGTGTTCATTGTAGCCCTTAACAGAGAGGGTTTCTTTTTCTCCCCAACCCCACCCTGAACATCAACTACCTCACACTGACACACAGGCAACAAATTACACCAACATTTGTTTTCCTTCTCTGCTGTGTCCAGGCAAATGTGGCAGAAATGCAGTAGATATATATTGTATATTTATTCTTATTCTTCCCCCCATCCAATAACAAGGATAAGTAAAGTGGCAATTTTTAATTAGCGTGTACCTAGAGCCGGTGCTGTGGGAAAGCTAAAGAAAAGAAGGATTTCCCCCATCACTTGCAAACACAAGAACTTTTTGGTTTTTCTTTGCCTTTGAGGGCAGGTGTTCAGCTGCAAGGACTGCAATTCTCCCATGGCTAGTCCAGGCTGCTGAATATTTCATAGCCCCTGAGAAATGCAGCTGTAATCAACTCGCAAATAATGAAATGGGCAGCAATAATAGAGCAGAGGTAAAGTGCACCATTAGAAAGCATCAGTGCTTTGACTGCTGCTGCTGCAGTCTTGCTGTACCAATTTATCAGGTTATTTGATAAAATAATAATGCTATCAACTATGAAACAAAAATTAATGTTCTGCCAAAAAAACCCCACCCAAACCCAACAAGTGTCTCAGGTGGCCAACATGAATAGAAAACAGAAAAAAGTCAGAAAGCACGTCAAAAGGAGTCACATTCAAGACTGAAACACTATTAGATGTATTAATTACATGCCAGCTACACACAGCCACATTCAGGTATTAATAGAAAAGTTACTTAATTCAGGAAAAGCTTCATAAATATTAAAATAAAACAGCAAAAAGACCTTGGAAGTAATAAACATGTTCATCTTAATAATATCCTGCAGAATAACCCATCTGCTGTCTTAACTTCTTTGTAACAGGATCTTGGGGTTTGATATCCAGAATCTCAACCACCTCTAGGAAGCCTGTTCCAGTCTTTGACCACCCTCCTGGCAAAGAAATGCTTCCTATGGTCCAGTCTGATCCTCCCCGGACACAGCTTTGAACCACTTCCCATGCACCTAAAACTGAATACCAGGTAGAAGAAACCACGACTCCTTTTCCACTTCCCCTGCTCAGGAAGTTGCAGGGAGCAGTGAGGTTGCCCCACAGCCTCCTTTTCTCCCAAACGAGACAACCCCAAAGTCCTTAGCTGCTCCTCCCTGGACATTCAAAGCTGTATTTCAGGTGACTCTGTGATACGCAGCTGTGGGGAAAAGCAGCTGAGAACCAAGCAGAGGCTGAAGAATAAACACAGTGCTCCAGTCTTGCCCAAGTTGGAGGCAATTCACAGAAGGCTGTCTGTGCCTCTGTTAGGTAACTGCTGGTACCCACCAGAACATGCTGAATGCTATTCCTGGAAGTTAAAGGGACGTCTGGATGCAGGACTGTTGGCAGGTTCACATACAACACATTGCAAAGAGAAGTCTTGACAGAAACATGAAATTGCACAAACACCTGTGCAAGCAGAAATCTAACAGCAGTGGGAAATAGAAATTGCTACATGCTTTGAGAAAGAATCTCTCCATGCAGGAAGCTTTCAATTTGTGTCAGTCTAACCATATTTTACATGTAATTCATAGGAACTCAAGGAATCTAAGCAGATTGTGAAACAAGTCAAAGTGAAAAACACACCCTCTTCCTTCAGTGCCTTTGTACTTGTTATGTTCTCTACAAGAATATGCTGTATTTCCATTTCTTTCCTCACCAGCAATAGATACAGGTTTAATACTGCCAGAGAAAATGTGGTATACACATGTTCAGTGCAGCAGCAGGAAATGAGCTCTCACTAACATCCCAGAAACCCATCACCTGTCACTCTGAAAGAAAATGGTGTCTCAGGGTGATATTGAACTGGAGTAATTCCCATGCCTTGATAATTAAAGTCCTCCTCCTAATGTTATCTTCCATCTGCTGGAAAAGAGATCACACAGATAGACCTTCCAGACATACAGAGCCCCCAAAAATTCTCTTCAACGATCAGAAAGCTCAGACATAACTAAGATTCTCTCATTCATATTCTCCTACACTCCCTCCTACAAATACCCAAAGATAAATTACTCAAACTCCAATTTGGACTTTAAATGTCACAGGCAAATCTTATGTAGCTCATTTTTCCTTTCACTTTTTTCCCTGGGATGAAAGAATTATTATTAACTCCCTGGGGATCATGTCTTCACTCTACTGTGAAAAAGCACGTGATAGACAGAGACAGACCTTGAACAATATAAGGCTGGTAGAGCTGCTCTACAAGTTTATCTATTAAAAATTCAAATATCTATTTCAACAGTTGTGTGTTTTCTGCCATATCACTAATCCTCTTGCAGATGTCAGCATCCCAGTCTAGCCCTTCTATAAAACAGTGAGACTATGCTGATACAGGCTGCTGTAATTTGTGAAGTGTCTTTTATTTTTTCAAATTTACATTTCTAGAACTAGTCTTAGAGGAAGGATGATTAGGAAATACACACAGACATGCAATTCTAGCATCAAGGGACTCACAGACCATGCCCAGCTCCTAAGAGGGGCGCTCAGGGGCACTCACTCTCACACTTCCAAAGCAGCAAGGCAGGCAGCAGCAGTTACTGCTCGTGTGCTGCCTCCTCCTTGGGCAGCTCACTCTGCTGGGAGCCTTGGAAAATTTGCATCCTATTAACTCTTTCCAAGACTATGTATTTGCCAATATATTGTGAAAAGAACTTTGAAGACTTTCAAACTCAAACTGGCACTTTGTGATGATAACTATAGGAGGTGAGGCTAGCAGTGGTGCTGCCTGTTACAGCTGTTGGCCACTTTCCCCTTTCTTGATAAATTTCAATTGTTGAAAAATGTGGTTTCATGCTAAATGCAGTTTTGGGTATCTCCACTAAAACAATGCATACGTTTCTGAAAAAAAGCCAAAGAAAAGCACTTTTCACTGCACAAGTTAAAAGGTCTTTTTCTTTGAGAAGCTCAAGTATCACTACTCTTTGAAGAAAGGACTTGACGAGACCCAGGAAAAAGCTTTATGTCAGAGAGAGGCTTTTTACTGACTTCTGAAATGAGATAGATGTACTCCTGTGAGAACAGGAACAACAGCAGGGAAATTGGAGAAAAGTAAGGAAAAAGGGGGAAAACTGGGATTGAGAGATGTGTTGGCAAGATGATGGATAAGAACAGGCAAGGAAGTTTGGCTGGGGAGTCTGGGAGAAAATCAGGAAGAAAGAGGGCATGGGAGTAAGGAGAAAAGATGGTGAGAGTCAGCCAATCTAGGCAAAATCCAAGGAGAAAAAAATGGGTGAAAAAGGAGAGTGAAATCAGGAGTTACTTGGATGAGAACAGGGTGAGCTGAGACCATCCAACAAGGGGAGACTGGCGCTGCCTGGGCAGAGACAGGACACAGGGCTAAGGAGGCAGCAGCACAGACCTGGGAGCCTGGATGGGAGACTGGCAGCAACAGGGCACCAAGTGAATGGCAGGAAAGTAACAGAAGTCCTTTGGGACAAAAAGAAAAATATACAACAGATTGTTAAGATGAAAACAGCAGCTGCAGAGAGAAACACACTTAGAAGAGCTGTACGTGTTAGGAAAATATTCCAGAATAAGAATAAAAGACAATAAAAGACAAGCAACGCAGAAGTAGAAAGCAAACAGGTCTAAGTCAAAAGAAGGTCAGAAGAGACCATCTTTTGGCAGGACTAGACAAGAGCCTGTATCACAAAAGCATATTCATCTCCAGAGCCAGCCCCATGACTGGGTGCAGCAATCCAGCCACAGTAACACATTCACTTTAGGGACAACCAGGCTAGAGCATTTTTTTTTCTTCACCTAATTTCTCATCTCTGCTGGTACCAATGGCACAAAGCAGTAGAGCAATAAAATGAACAGACAATTACAGGCTAGCTCTTTAAAATGTGAAATGGTAACACTGTCCCTGTTAAGGATGTGACACCAATCTACATGAGCTATGGATTTTGTTCAAACGGGCTTCTTTAAATATGCCAATGGCTCAAAGGTCTGCCACAGGCCCCTGACTGTCCTTGGAAAACCAGGCTGGCCTGCCCTAAGTGCCTCCAGCACAGCTAATGCTTTCCACGTACTACCACAGGGTTGGAAAAAAAATTACCCTCAGCTCTTGCTAGACAAGACAGGGACACAGCTGGCAAACTGCATGAGATGGGTGGCCAGATGTTTTTAGTGCTTGTGATGGAAGGAGAAAAAACATCCACCTAAGTAGACAAATGCCCCAAACTTGCCAGAAATACTGAGACGTGCTGTTGTCACTACAGATCAGGGAATGTAGGGGGCTCCCTTGGAACCCCTCATCCAGCCACTATTCCTGCAGAAACCACGATGCAATGGATGGAGAGACAAGGAGTGCTGGGACAATTCCTCAGTTTCACTCTGATGGGTCATACTTACTGCACACCCAGATCTGGTACTGGCCCACTGGTCTAAGTGTGCCCTTAATTATTACAACTGGTAGGCACACAACCACCCCCTTGGGCTGTAGTCTTTGTCCATTTTAATACACAGAACTGATGTGTAGAGCCCTGGAAAAAAATGATGGTGACATTTATTTCTTTATTGAAAGAGCCTTGCCTCTTACTCCTACCACTGACCAGTATAACACACCATTAACAGCAGTATCTAACTGATGGGTTTTTCAGAATAAATCAGGATAAATTTACAAAAGCTTTCACCCAGAATTTCCTCCCTTTCCTGCAGACTACACGCCAGCTCCACACGCCATCATGTGATCTGGTTCATAGCTCCTGAGCAAAAAGGCAAGGCTCCTGTCCTGTATCTCCAGAATTCTTTCTGTAGCAACATCCCAGTAAATTCACACCACCTGGGGCTGCACAGCTCACTTCTGAAACAAAGACACCAACTTCAAAAGAGCCAGTGATTTTAGGCATGTTTTATATTAACTGGGGATTAGACGATTTCCTGCAGATTTAGAAATACTGTTGCTGCTTCTTATGCCATTTACTGTTATTTTTTCCTTTGCCCAAAGATTATCTGCTACCTCTGCTCCTTTGCTTCACACTCCCAATTCAATGGTAATAAATATGAAAGACTAAAGGTCTCCATGTTCTCCTGTAATAATCCACCATACTCACTGAAAATACTGGGCAGAACTCTCTTCATCCCAGAGGGATTCATGTGCTGCAAATCATTCCTTTGAAAGTGAGCTACAGCAAGAGGCAACAAATAGAGCAGCTGGTGGCAAAACACCCAAAATGCTCCCTTCCCCAGCTGCAAGGCACCAAGGGTATGTGATATATTTAAGAATAACACACAGTTTTCTTTCCTGTGCTCCTAAAGGCCCAGTACAGAGCAGTGCTAAGCTGCCTGTGGAACAGACAGCACAGCAGATCACTGTCACATGCTGGGATCTTAGACTTGCCTTTAATCAGGCAGCACAGTCCAGAGCCAGTGGAAAAAAGGCACCAATAAGAAAATACCCTGCATCTCAGGCCCAGACATGCAGCAAGCTCTCCCTGGATTCAGGGAATCTGTGGACAAGGCTGCAAAGGTAGCAATTTAAAACAGCAAAATGGGACAGTAAGAGCATTTACCTTTTATCTAAACATGATTCATGAGGCTGCCCTGCAAAGTGACAGACAACAACAAAGCAGTTCATCTACTATTGATAACCCAGCATTCCTAAGCCATCAATAGCCATTTGAGTACTCCCAAAGTAAATTTAGCTTCATCTTCATTACTTTCTGTATTGAAAGACTGAGGACATATTCATGGATGTTTACACAATGGCAGGAGAGCACAGTATTGTATGTTTTATTACACTGCCACAGCAGCATCTCGTTCAGACACTGCTAGCGTATAATTTCTGTCTCTCTCAAAGCTGGAAGGCAATCATTAGCACGTTGAATCTGGCAAGTTCCTATTATCTATCTGGTAATTATAGAAAGATGGAGAAGCCTTCAAAAATACCCTCCAACTTCTGCATTTACCACACACCTGATCAAAATACTATCCCCACTACCTAAATTAACAGACACTTCCCATAAACCACCATTCAGAACACATTAACATAAAAAGCATAAAAAAGCATAAAAAATACAAACTATTAATTTATCCTCCCTTCCAACTTCAAAAATATAGAACTATGCAATGACAACCTGAATGCAGGAAAACACCTTACTGAAGGTGATGGCAAGCTAGGCTACCCGGTCACTTGTCAGGCATTATGAACACTACAGAACAGCTCTAGGTTTCCAAAACATATATACCATTACTCAATGCTATTCACACTGTGGCAGTGAAAATATGCTAAATACACACTCAGAGATAATCCCATCCTCAAGAGACTGCTGTAGAAAAGGGCAGAAGGATGAGAGACAAGGCAGTGGGTGAGGCCATACATATGCATACATATACAAAGTAATTGGGGAAGTGCTGTGTCTCATTATCTCAGTTATTCATGGTGCAGGTAGAGGGGAAAGAGGGGTGCCAGGAAGAATACAGAAGCTGGGACAAGATTGGTACAGAAGGAGCTGGAGGAACAGAAAGGAATCAAAGCTAAGAAAGTGAGGAAAGGGAAACAAGACAGTGAGACTGTGAATGAAGAGAGTCAGCCAAAACTGGTGATTAGGGGTAAAAAATACCAAACAAATGGGGGACAGTCTGTACAGGGAGCAGAGGACTGCAGGAAAAATCTGTGAGATGCTTTGGTTGTTTCATTCTCAGGCAGAGGCTTCACAGAGTCTGGCACCTCAGAGGCTGCATCAAGCCCATGTCACAGCCTGAATGACACCAACCAAAGCAGCAGAGCTCCTTATCTCTGTGGCTTATGCACCATTTCAATTACACTGCTTGTCCCAGCCCTGGGCAGGCTGTCCCCACAGGGCAGGGCAGGGGGGGAAGCTTCCTGGCTCAGAACCAGCACAGATAACCAGGGTGTCCCCAGGGAGCCCCCCAGCTCTTGTCCCAGCCCCTGCCTGAGCTGCAGCATGACCAACCCCCACCCCAATGCCTGCTTCTTGTTTTTTGCAAAGAAGCCTCATGATCAGGAAAGGCTATGAAGGCTGCAGCAAAAGGGTGTCAGTGCATGCAATTCCCAAAACTACAGCAACAAACAAATAGATTCAATTACCAAGATAGACACTGGCCCAATTCAAGGGGATTGGTACATCCATTACAAGAAGATTACAAGGCTGCTGGAGCTGCAGCCTGATCACATTTACCTGAAGAAATCACTTTATGCAAATCTCTCATCCATGGGTGAAGGCTGTACAGGAGAGGAGAAACAGCACTGTACAGAGATTCAGGATGCATGGCAGATAGGCAATTTAAGGTAAATCACACAGTTCAGTTATACAAGACATATAACCTGGGGAGAAAGTGTGTGGCTTCAAAGTCATAAATTATTCACAAATAATACAGCCTTCTCATGAAATATCCAGAAGGCCAAGCACCTATTTTTCACATTATTTTTCTGCACTTCCACAAATCACAGCAAAACTGAAGATGAATATCTTATCAAGAATGAGCTAGGCTTGGGGGAGGATGGACTTAGACTGTGGAGTTAGTTAGGGGCTTGCAGGCAGGACAACAAGAACAGGAGGCAGCAGGGCTGCTGTGCTCACCTGCCTGGAAGGGAAGCATCAGAAGTCAAAAGGAGGGAGCTGGGGCAGGCTGAGGAAAGGAATTGTTCACCTGGTTACCCACAGCCTCCCAGGACTGTCACTGCCAGCCTGCTCAAAATCACAACCTAATTTCCATCAAATATTTCAGGGTTTAAAAAATGAAACCCATTGCTCATATTCCGAAATCACAGCTGCAAGCATCCACATGTGTGGTGTGTTTTCTGCCAGCAGTGATGTCTCTTCAGAGCATTGGCCTTGCTCTGAACAACACATGGTCACACCTCTGTATTCAGTTTTCAATTCTCTGGCTTTCTTCAGCATTTCTGTTGTGAGACCACAGCAGTTTGACACCTTCTCATCTTTGTTACTCAACACAACACCTGCCCAAATTCTCCTGCAATGACCAATTCAACTGAGTTATTTTTTCTGATGTCCTGCCTGGTGACCCTGCTTGCCCTCCAGTGCTCTTACAGGTATCAACCTTTTCATAGACATATACACAGTTCATAATTTTCTTTTATGTTGCAAACTCTTTACTCTTCAAAGTCTTTTTCAGATCTTCATGCTCAGCTTGCATTCGATTCAACACAGTCTGTTGTTGGGTTTTTTTGTTGGAATCATTAGGGGCAGATACCCATCTGCTCGAAGATATTTCTGCAGTCTGAGTAACTCCTAACATTTGTGCTTTCAGAAGACCACTGTTTCTGCTTGCTTACATACACATGCCTCAAGTGACTTTTACAACGTATTTAAGCAGCTTCCCATGCTGAGCCTGAGGATACTAATTTTCTCTCTTGTGACTTTCTCCTGTTTTCAACTGATCTGCTGTTACTTGTGTGTGGGACAAGTACTTCAGTGTATAAAAAGCCCTTGAGGTTAAAAGATACATTTTTACACACTAATTCAGAATTTTTCTGAAACTCTTCAAAGTCTTGAAGAGCATTTTCTTTGTATTACAGGTTTGCCTAAATGCAACAGAAGTGTTATTTTTGAGTTCACTGCTTGAGTCACACGTGCAGCCACATAAGGCAAATAAAATATACAACATAAAAAAACCCCCATTTATTTTCTTACTAGCTACAGATATTAGCATGTCTTACTTGTATCAACTGGTTACACAAATACCAAAATATTTCTTCTCAGTTTTAGGACTGCAACATTTTTACGTGACCAAAACTAAAAACAAATATACCTCTTGTATAATAAAGAGCAAATGTAGCACCAAGGGTCACTTCATGCACGCAGTAATCTCTCTGCACCATGGGTTCATATGTATAATCCCCCCAAAGCCACCACAGGGCATAAAATGCAAATTTAAAAGTGACATGAAATCTACATTTTCAGTTATCATGGAAATCTACTCAGTAGCTATTGCTCACATACACCTATGCCTGTCAATATCTGCAACCTTGTGGTTAACAATAAACTCTGTTTCTGAACATTCCTAAGTGTTTTTAAATCAACTAAAATACCTCATATGAACTCCAATCCTCCCTATATGACACACTGTAGGTGCCAAAGCCAAGAACAAAATTTCCTTTCTGGAGGAAGGGATATTTCTCTTGGCTAAACTTGTTCCTACCTATGTCTACATCCACTTCCTAGGTCAGATGTAAAAAGAAGAAGTTGTCACCCATTTGCAGCTCACTGAGATCTCAGCCACTCTGTCACTCATGCAGCTGTTTCTCTTTTGAAGTCTTTGCTATTGCAAGTATATTCAAATCTTAAATAGCACATAAGCTCTTGTGAATGCCTTTAATTGAGGAAGACCTATGTAAAGGCTGGGATTTCATACTATCCTAAAATAGTTAGGCTCCTTCTCCTTTGGGAGAACCACACAACTTATCATAAGACTGTTCCTCTTTTGCCTCAAAAAAACTATTCCTGAGCTGGAAAGGCCACCGTGGTCTCCAAGGATTGCACTAGGGCAGTAATATTTACACTGAGAAGGCAGCATGTGTATGTCTAAGATCAGGCTCTCAGCAAATTTTTAAAACCATGAATACAAAGTAAATTTATATGCAAAATACTTCAGTCCCAGTTTTTCAAACAGAGAAATAGGAATAGGAAACAGGAGATAAAGACAGTTTGAACATCAACGGTCCAAGGGTAACACTACAGTTGCTATCCTGTTAACAAAGATTAAAGCTATGCCTGTAATTAATACAAAATCAGCTTGCAAGGCAAGGAGAGGAGGCTGAGGTCACTGATAAGAGCTCCACTCCTCCCATGTGCATCAAAAGCAGCACATTTGGTGGGGTTCATTTCCAGGGGTGTTAACTCACCAGGAGGAGGGAACAAGCGGTGGCACACCTAACCACTGTGGTTTACAAAAGGCTTGTGTTGATAAAAGTCTCCTGCCATGGACCTGTGATCCTCATCCTGGGTATGATGCTGCTAAGGGCCTATTAATGACAGCTAACCTCAGCATCTCATCTGCTGTGCTATGGAGGCACACAGAAAACAGTTGAAAACAGTTAGTACGCAACAGGCTTTAAAGGAAAGAATACACTTCAAAAAAGCAAGACAAGAGGTTTGTACAATAAGCACTATTTGTCCAACATTTACAGTCTCAAGTCTCTGCTAAGAATGAGATTTTCCCTTATTTTTCACCTGCACATTCAAAACAGTGACAAGTAACTGCTCTTTTGCACACATCCTGCAGGAACAGGAGACAGCAGATACTGCTCCCTTGCTTTACAATCCAGGGAACATGCAAAATATTTTATATTTTAAAAATGAAAGGTGAAGAATTAGGAGCAAACTGAGAAGTGTATTGCTATCCTTTTTTCAGTGAGAATGGAGAACCTTTTTTAAATTTTTAAAAAACAAACAAGAGAACTGTTATTTTAGAACAGGCTCTCTTAAAAAACTTGTGTCTGCAAAGAAGGAGGTGCAGAGGTAGTCCCTACCACCCATCCAGCCCAGCTGCTGGGCTGTCACAGAATCAGAGTGAGGTGGGAAGGGACCTTTGGAGGTGACTTGATCCAACGTCCCTGTGCAACTAGGGCTTCCCAGAGCTGGTTGCCCAGGACTATGTCCAGGTGAATTTTGAATACCTCCAAGGATGGAGACTCCACAGCCTCCCAGGAAAACTTGTGCCAGTACTCAGCCACCTACACAGTCAGAAAAAACCATTTTTAGAAGGAACCTCCTGTATTTCTGGTTTTACCCACTGCCCCGTCTTCTCACTGGGCATCACTGAAAACAGCCTGGCCCTGTCCTGTTAGTGCCCATCCTTCAGGGATTTCTACAAATTGCCAGCATTCTCCCCTGATTCTTCTCTCCTCCAGGCTGACCAGTCTCAGTTCTCTCAGCCTCTCCTCATATGAGCGATCTCAGTCACTTATCTTCATGGCCCTTTGTGGGACTCCCCCCAGTATGTGCATTTCTCTTTGCCACTGGGGATCTCAGAACTGGTGTGGCCTCACAAGTGCCCAGAAGAGGGGCAGGATCACCTCCCTCCACCAGCTGTCAAGATTTTGTCTAATGCAGCCCAGGACACACTTCATCTTCTTTGCCACAAGGGCTCATTTGCTGGCTCACGTTCTATTTGGTATCCACCAGAAGCCCTGCACCTTTTCTGCCTTCAGAACGGTCACCCCCCTGCACATATTGGTGCCTGGGGATGCTCCTCCCATGGGAAGGATCAGCACTTCCCCTGCTCCCAGCACCCACCAGTCAGAAGCTCGGCTGTGGATGTGGGATAACTCCAAGCTGCTCTCTGTGCAGCAGAGCAGAAGGTGCCATGCCCTGGAGGCAGCACTGCTCAGCTGGGGCCAGCCACGGCAGGAAGGCAGGCTCTGGCCAGCACGGGATGACCTGTGATCCTTGGTCCTGGTATGCCCCAGCAGGGCCCACCCTGCAGCCTGCACTGCATCAGCATCTCCTCATTTAAAGCCCCAGAGGCACTGAATTCCCAGGCTGTGCTTCTGGAAGTTAACCCTTTCCTGTACCAAACACCATCACTCCCAGGGCTGAGGGAAAATAATCCTTTGGAGAAGATCAAGCAGGAGGGTGAGAAAACACAAGTTTAAGTTTCAGCCCCAGCACTCCTCTTCTGCTAAACTGAAACATCAGGTACAGGAAGGAAGAGAAAGCAGCACTGCTCTTCTCCCTGACACCAAAACCTCTCTTTACCATACAACTGACTTATTTGTTTATTTATTTATTTATTTTTGCAAGAGCTTGCTCCTCTCTGCATGCAATCAGGCTGGTGCAGACACACACCACAGGTACTGCAGTGTAAATAAAACCAGGTAGCCAGGTGTTTAAAAGTATCAATCTCACAGCTCTTGTCCTGAGCATTTACCCACAGCAATCTTCACATTTATTTTTTCTGAATTCAGTCTTTTAAGGGCCAGCTGCTGATAAACTGCAGGGAGCATAATTTTTATTAAATGATGAACACTAAAACATTGGCATTATACTTCATAAAATCAATTTCCTCTTGCCTATGGACAGATAGCTAAAGCCTAGAAATTCCCAAGGGTTTTCTGTGCGCACTTTTGGGATTTGGATTTTTTTTTTGGTTGGTTGGGGTTTTCTCTCATTTCTCTAGAATCTAATGAAGGAAAGCCTGTGCTGTTTAAAGTGGTTGATTGTTTTTAAGCACCAGTGTAATTAATTATACAAGCTAATACTTCATATAGGAAATGCAATGCTCTGTGGAGCAAGGCATGTATCATGCTGGCCGGAACATGGAAACTGCAGAGACTTTAAAATTCTGCTTCTCAGGGAATCACACCACTGCAATGTATAATTTCTGCCTAGCTCAGAAAACCAAAGGAAAACAAGCTTTCTTGTTTACTGTGTTTCTTGAATAAAATATTTACTGCTGATTAAAACTAACAACTTGCGCTAATTTCACCACTGTCCAAGAACTAATATTTCAGTAATTCCCACAGCTGGGAGAAGCAAAAAGTGACAAAAATCAACCAAGGGTTTCCAGGTTCCCAGATTGCCAACCTGAGGTCCAAACCTCCAGGGCTTTGATGTCCCAGGGTAGCTACAACCAGCTCCTGGGGCCATCCCTACAGGAGTTTGGAAGTTCCATCACCCATTTCACAGCCTGGGCTTCTCTCCCCAGACCAGATGTTGATGTGCCTGTTGAGAACCAGCAGCACCATGTTACTTGTACATGCTGTGCTTGAGTGCTGAGTAAACATGAAACACAGAAATGCTGAATTATTTGCTGCCTGCCTGCTTTGCCAAGTAAATAATATAGCTAATGATGCCTCATAATAATGGCTTCCTGTTTTGGTGGGAAACCAGTCCTCTGCTTCTAGCTTGCTTTCCCCAGCTCTTCTTCAGGGGTGGTTTTAGCCAGACCTGCTGAGGAGAATGATAACAGGATCACCTGGAAAGCAGCATCCATTAAATCAGCATAACTAGTCAGGCCCCACACCAGACCCAGATATCACCTCCTCTCCTATCATTCACCTGACTGTTAATGCTAATCAATTCCTGGTGTATGAGATTTCTAGGAATGAGATGGACTTGTCAATCAAAATTAAAGATGGAGTCACAAGTGAGTGAGAGCTTCAGGGTTCACTCACACAAATTAAAATATACAATTGATACCAAAATGTAAATCAAGAGTATGAAATTGAATCTTCAAGAATTGAAAAAAATAAATTAATTATTTCTTGCACTTCAGTCAATATAATTGACTGGAACAACTTAAAAGATTTGACAAATTGCCCAAGATACCCTGGAAAACCAAACTGTTGTGCTTCTACATTACTAGCATAAAACAATTTTCCCAATGAACTGGCAAATCTCATGTACTAAATTGCCAGGAATATTTTCTTCCAAATTCAGTCATACTTACAAACATCAAAAGGTGATGAGATATTTGCATCCCTTTTGATTACCAAGGTCATAGTTAAAAAAAACAGATGGGAAAGAAAATCATATTAGAAAAGTCAAAGTGCATTAGCAGATAATGTTTGAATACACATTCGGTATAGGTGGTCCATAGGTAACTGTTTACCTCGGGTCCCCATGCATGATGCCACATGCTGCTGCTCTCTTGAGGGATTAATTCACCCACAGAAATCTCTGTGACAAGTCCCTTCACAAGGCACGAAATGGAGGTCACTGTGCCAGCCAGCAAATGACACATTAAAAAGGGGGGAAAAAGGCAGGAAATGCTCTTTATGCTTTCCACTTCAGCACAAACATGAGGGATTTATTTCACTAATCCACAGCTGGCAGCGTCAGGGGTACTTGGAGCTGCAGAGACAGAGAGAAATTACCAATTTTCAAACCCCCTCCAGCTACATGAAGGTAAGAAAGAAGAGCACATCTGCCCCCACAGAGCTGTTATTGCACTGCTGCCAACACCATCTCCTGAAAAGGCTGAGCTAGGGGAAGGGACAGCCCCTCCTGTAACTATAGGGGAGTCAATTAAGATGGCCAAGATAGTTCCAAAATACACTTTTTTACAGGGTTCTCATTTGAAGTTTATTTTGCTGGTCTGATTACAACATTACATTCCTATATGTAGCGTGTGAAGGGAACTGCACAAGGGACTTTGCCTACACAAATATGAGCTTTCTCAGACTATTTAAACATGAGGTCATGATTTACCTTTCTGGAGGCAAAGCAGTGTCCTTTCTTACCAAGTGTACTAAAAATCAGGCAATATTTGACAGCACATCAAAGTGTGAGACAGAATACATACACATCCACTTTGGCCTTTCTGTATTTTCTTCTTCTTTTTCCTTAGGCAAGCAAATCTATAAAGCCTCTCATTTAATGTGGTAGATTAATAAATGATGAAGCTACAAACATGAGAGCCCCAACCTTCCATGGCGTGTGTTCAATTATTTTGCATTTAACAAGAGTAAAGGAAAACTAATTTAATCTTTGTAATTGCCAAACTAAATGACACAACCTTACCCATTATAACAGATCAAAACAATACACGCACATTTACCAAGTTGCTTTAAAAACTAATTTTTTACTGTGTAATTTTTACTCTGAATAACTTTACTCTTCAAAAAAGAAGCATTAGCTTCCATTTGTGGAAAAGTAACTACCAAATATTGCAGTAGAGGCCACAGAGACTGTGCTATTCCACACAGCTAGGCTCGGGATCAGAGATATCTTTAGCCTAACCTCTCTGACAGCATTTCAAAAGAAAGTAAAACTATATTTTGGAATGCGCTTGGTGAATATTCCAAACTAAAGTAAGTCTGCAACCACAGGTGTTTGCAGGCTCTGACAGTCTGAATGTTGGTCCATGCACTCTGCTGGAAGGAAAAGTAGCTGTTATTCATTGAAGGAACAAACTTCTGGAGACAGCGCAGTTTGTTAGGAAATCCCCCACAACACCACCAGCAGCAAATTCTTTACGACCTCATCAGCTGTGTGTTCCTGTCTCTCCCTCACACTCCAGTCCCCTAAAGCACCGTGCCTGCCTGGCAGCCTGAGCAGTGGCAGGTGTCAGAGCATGAGGTAGGCACCAGTGCTCCTCTGCATCCCTTATGCCCAAACCTGAACCCCTTTTCCATGGTTCTTAACTCCTGCTCTCACTGACATCCTCATTAACTCTCCCCCAACCAGAGCACGAGCCCTTCTCTGCCTTTTCCAATGGAAACCACCTTGCTTGGCCATGAGGAACAGCCCAATATCAGCAGCAGCCCAGGTAAGCTCCCTCTGCAGCCCTGCCCCGTGGCAGGAGCCCCTTCACATCTGGAAAGAGCCCGCCTGAGGCAGCTGAACACTTGCCTTTGCCATTTTTCATGGGCACACCCCAACAGTGGCTCACAGCTGTGTGGCAACAAGCATATCCAGCGCTTTCTCTCCCTCAGTCACTTCTGAACCATGAGCCTCTAATCCCTTTGGCTTCAGCTGCAAAACTCCCATTGATTGATAATGGATTTTCCACTGATGTAGAATTGAGGACTTCGACTACACCACTACGAATTAACAGAAGAGAGCTCTGTTAATCCTTTATAAGCAAGCTTAATCTTGTGGTTTAGAGAAGGAGCAAAGGCTCTGTTCTTTCCAGTACCAGCCAGAATGTGATTACCATTTCAGAAAATAATTTTCATTTTCTTTGATTGATCCAATATTTCTTTGGAAGACATAAATCCAGACACCACCACAGATGCATGCTTCTGCCAAGTAAAAAAGGAAGAGTTTAAGCTATGAATCCTGACGTTGAAAGCTGGGATCAGCACCCTAGGACTTCCAGCTAGCCCACAGAAAGTGCTGTCATCTAGAAACAACAGTCTGACAAAGCCTTTACAGCATTCACCTTTCAGTTAAAAAGAGTAACATCTGAAACCTCACATTAAAATGGCCTTTAAGATTTGTCAGGGCTCTCTCTTAATGATGTGATTTGGTCATCTCCTGTACATTAGCAATAGTTAGGGCTATTAAATGCAAGCAAGTATTAGCACCTTTAAGGACTTACAGAATCTGGCTGATAACTCTGAAGCAATCAAGTCATCAAAAAGATGAACTGAACTTACATTAAGACACTTTTTCCATTAAAACAAGATTTTGTTAGATCAACTCAGGCTTTATGTCAGTGGACACAGAATGGTTCTTTTTTTTGCAGAAAAGGAAATTCATCACTACACATCAATATCTGGTAAACAGGAACTCACTCTGGCTCCAATGAGAAAGCACTGCTCACCAAAACTTGTCCCATTTGCAGCAAACAGTCTGAGAAAGGATACTTAATGGCATCCTTAGCAGTAAAATCATGAAAGATCAAACCCAAATATTACAGCTATAATTGATGTCCTTACTTTGATGTCCTGTCCTGCAGCACATGACACGCAAACATTTCATTAACTCAGTAATTCAACGTAAATGCTGCTACTATGCTAGGATGCAAAGAAGTCTTAAATACAGCAGCTTAGTGGTTCCTCTAAAACACTGGAATGCCACCTATCTCCATAAAATGTTTATCCTTGTCAAGCATTTCACTGCCCCTGTTCAGCTGGATGACCTTTGGAGGCAGCAGCAGAGGCTGAGGTGCGCATTCATTAAAGCAGCGCCTCCTCCTTCCCCCGCCTGCGAGAACAATGAGCACGGGAGGGAAGAGGTGAGCAATCCACGGGGTAATGAAGAGATTTTGTTTCAGAGGGTCATCAATTATTTATGAGCAAATCCCCAGATGAACGCATCCGAAGCTGAGCAGTTTTTAATACATTTCACTTCTGTACACACGGCCCAACACAACAAATGCAAGCTAAACTGGACTGGTCTGATTATTCAAGGTGTCAGACAGTGAGTTCAGTCTGGACATCAGTAAATCTCCATTATGTTTTCCAAAGTACAGTGGTCTTCTAGATTTAAATCTCTTTCACAAAAGTCCTCTAAGACTCATAGAAATTATTCTTTATAGTATTTCCTATTCATCAAGATCTCAGCAAAGAAAAATCTCATCCTGAAGAATTTCTGTTATTATGCTGATGTAGTTGTCTAAATAGTCTAATACTCAAATTCTAATATTGCCCAGCTGTGAATGGGATTTTACTCAACAATGGGACTAAATGGATCTGAAGTTTTCTTATTAAGAAAAGGTAAGACCAAGTAGAGGTCTTCTTCTCCAGAGCAGGGTTTAATCTTTTTTAAAACAAAGACTTCCTTCTAAAATAAAATTGTTTTACAACTGTGCTTTTTAAAGAGAAGATCTGAAAACTTGTCCCATGATATGGGAAAGGCAAACATTACACACTCTTTACAAGCAAGGGCAGTGAAACCAAACAGTTGTATGTGCAAGAAATGCTTTGCACAAAAGTCATTAATCTGTTTACAAATGCTATCATTGGAAACAGTCATCCTGCAAGACTTGAAATGAAACCCAATCCACTGGCAGGCAGTGAATGCCCAGATCTGCAGAACTGTGCTTTGAGCTCCAGCTTCCCACAGCTTCCAACCAACAGGATGCTGCCAAAGTCACCACCACCACCGCAGCCACAGTTCAATGACTGTCTGTGGCAGTGTCCTGATGGCCCCAAGGCCACCTTTCACTCCCAGCTCAGGTGCTCTGAGCCAGGACCCCACCTGGGGACTCCGGGATGTGTCCTGCAGAGCAACCCCACAGCCAGGCTTGTGCCTGGCCAAGCAGTGGCCTGCCGTGCCCAGGTGGCCCCAGGAAGGCAGCGAGTCATCCTGAGCTTGGGGAGCTCTTGGTGCTGCCTGGAACGAGCACAGCCAAGGGGGAGCAGACAGCAGGCCCTGCAGGGCCACTGCCTCTTGGAGCCAGGTCTGCAAGCCGCCCTCCAAAGGGAAATGTCTGGGGAGACCCTCATCAAATAATACACTTGAAACTCCACATGGAACGAGCACTTCTTGCCTTTCCTGCACGACAGCCCAGGAGAAGAGCTGGGTCTCACATTCCCACTGCCCTGTCCCCTTTAGGGCAGCATTCACCTCAGCATCTGCACAGCTCCAGGAGCAAGCTCCACTCCTGGCCTAGCCTGGCTAGACTAAACTGCTCCAATATTGAGAAAACAAAAAATAAAAAGCCACTTAGAAATCCATTTTAGATTTGTTTGCATTACTTTAAAGGGTTTGCTATATATTTGGATGAAAGAAGCCCATTAAGTACATCTATATTTACTTCATTACAGCGTGGCTCTTGAAGTTAGATGAAAAGATTTACCCTGGCCACGTTTGTTTATTCATCAACATCAGCTAGATATATTTTCAAAGGCTCATCCTCATTGCATTTACATGAAAGCACACAGATTTTTTTTTCCCAACAGTTGTAAAGCATTCTGAGAGGTATGAAAGGGCAAAAGAAACTTTAGTGAGAATTACAAAATCAAGGAACAGTAGATGCACAATTTCCGCTTATTAATGGGGGTGGAAACCCACTCTTTCCCACCTGGAGTCATTCTTCTCACCCTGCAGATGTATCAACAGCAACAAGCTGCAGCTGGATTCTCAGTGTCCCTGACTCAAGCCCCCATAAAGACACCTGGCACAAACACCACGATGGAAGCATTAACCCCTCCTGAAGCTCAAGATCTTAACCAAACATAGCCCCCCAAGTTTCTGAACTTTTTCTCTGCACTATGACAAGGAAAATTAGGGTTTTTTTTCCCCCACAGGTGGCATTGAAGATGAGCTCTTCATTACTGCTAGCAAAGTATGAAGCAGAAGCACAGCCTATCAATGATCGAAGACAACTGTACAAGTCCCATTATCTTGGACAGGAACCCAAACATAACTTGGTACTTGCATGCCTTTATTATCAAAATTTTATCCTCAAGTTAGTTAAATATTTAAATGACATTTATGGGCCCTATCTTTCCTCATGAGTTTACACTTTCCCACGGAAGACTTCCAGAGTGATTAACAATGCTGATCTTTATCCTTCACACTGACTATTCATTCATCCTTTCTAAACGAATACTGCTTACATACGACCCAAGAGGGCTGTAACAAGGCAGTATTTATCTACCCTAATAATCTGCTGTGCCTGTTTTAATTAAAACTGAGTTATATCACATCCATGAAGCACAAGCACACCTCCTGTCACTCCTCATCCACCTCACAGCTGTGCTGTGTGCACCTTCTCAGTGCAAGCTTTGGAGGTCCCACCACCTGCAGCCTGCCCACCCCTGCCCAGGTAACTGAGGGCACAGTGTTGCCAAAAACCTGCTTCACACAGAAGAGAAGCAGAATGAAACTGCAGAGGGGTTTGCAGTTTGGGGCCTTGAAGGAGTCACTGAACACCTGCAGGCTGCCATTCACCCCAGTTCACAGGCAGGGCACCACTGCTGGCATGGCACATGGGGATTTTGGGAGGTGAGGGACCAGGGGAAGGAGTGACTGATGGAGAACCTCTGGGCACAGCACAGCAATTCAGAGCATGAAGGGCACCAGGATGGAGATGGGGGAATGGCAACCAAGGACATCTCAACTACCTGCAGTAAATTGGCAGCCAAATCAGGATTCAGCTTCCTCATCTGTGTTGCAGCTTTCATGAGCCCACATGACTTCATAGTGATTTCAAAATTTAGAGTTTACTTCTCATAGTATTGCACAAATGAGTGCACACTGCTTGCCTTTCCACGTTTCACTCATGCAAGCAGTATCTTATCATATGAACATTTACAAATGCACCATTTCTCCATGGAAGAAACTTGAGCTTTTTCCCTCACCAGAACTTTTTTGGCACTATTATACACAGTATAAGGCAGTAGCAGTACTGATGGCATCCTTGGGATGCTGGATGGGCAGCCTGCCTGCAAGCCACAGGCTGTGCAACCTGAACCTCACCCAGCACCTCGGCCAGCAGGTGCCGTACAACCAGCAAACCCTGGAGCATGGGAGGGGGCCTCTCCCCATCTCAGCTTAGCAACCTGGGGATAAGGGTGAGGGGCAGCCCTCTGATCCTCCTCACACTGCCTGGGCTCCCTCCCAGCCCCGGCACAACCAGCACACGCCAGGACACCTGCCCTCCCCACTGCTGCTCCAGGGCTGAGCTACCCTCACAGCCTCTGCCTGAATCCTGCCCCATTCTCAGGACCTGGAAGCAGAGGCATTGCTGTAGGGGCATGGGTAGTGTTACTTGAATGATTTATTGTTTTAATTGTCACATGGCTTTGAGTGTTCTTGGTCTATTAATCTTAATCTTGCATTATATTTTACAGTTACAAACTTCATGGGTTTGGAACTACTTTGAAAAAGCCCCTCAGTTCTCTTTCCCCATCCTTACTGAAAGTAAAATTACTGTCCTGTTCCAGCCATTGAACTCTGCAGCACTTCACCACGGGCATTAATGAACTGATAAACTCATTTAAATCCTTTTTGTGTCAATGAAGTTCCCAGTGCCCCAAGAAAGAGGGTTCCTTAAACTAAATGCCACTGCACATCCAGCAAGAAAAACTTGATGGCTTTTCTGGCAGATTCCTCAGTGCTCCCTAAAATATAAATTAACTCTCAGATCATCCCTGTTTAGGACTTGGAATCCAGCTGCCACTTTCTAATGAATAGAACTGTAATAGTAGAATAAATTCAGAACTTAGGTTATCTAGTAGTAGTCATTTGCACACAATACATGATATAAAGTCACATTCACTTTCAAATGCCTGGCAATGAGGTCTACGAGGAGCACTGTGTCTTAAAACACAATGGATTATGTGTTTCTTTTCCTCATTAAATGACATCTCATAAAAGGAACCAAACAAAAGATGTGTGAGTTTGATGACTGTCATATCCCACACCTTTTACTCCTATGAGCAATGCGTTACCTCTAGATCAGGTTCTCATTTGAAAGTTGCAGATCCCAATTGCTAACCTGAATATTGATTTTATGTTAATAAAAATCTGTGTTGAAATGCTGGTTAAATATAAAATTGCTCTAGTACTTCAGGCCTGCATGGTGTTACACATGCTGTACTGTTTTCTTTTTCAATGAGTGCAAAAGACACTCACCCCTTGCAGGAGATGCCCCACAGTCTGCAGAATTTGGCCTTTGTTAAATAAACTAAGACCTGAATTAATCACTTTTCCAATTAGGGAAAGCACTTTTGCAATAATGAAGCTGTGCACCTGAAAAATTTTTAAAGATGTAAAATAAAACTCCCTGGAATTTGAAATGTCTTGTTCTGTATCACCTAAGAGAAACAAAAACAAGAACAATGTACTTCCATTTACCTACTGGGTATCGTTAGCAGTGTTTGCTTCTACAAATTCTCTTAACAGATGCTGCTCCAATCATCATTTATCTGCAACACAGACAGAGTTTGAGAGGACTAAGGAGGATTTGCCTCTGGTTTCACACAGCGCGCTTGTTTTTTTTGAAGTTTAATTTCATAAAATAAGAACTCTGGATAAAAGTTAATCAAGCACAGCTGCTAGGCTTCCTAGGCTGCTAGGAAGGGGGGAAATATTTTCTGCCAAGATTTTTTCTTTGCTCTTTCTCTGTCTCACTACTTTTCTGCGTTTATTGCTTAATGGCTTAGTATTATTTCAAAGGCCATTCTTTTCACAAATGTAATCAATTCGTGTATTCAGCACCACACACGATATGTCACTCTCCTTATAACCAAATCTCTGAAGGATAGATGAGGAAGAAAGGTTAAAGAGCTCAAAGCGCTATAGTTCAGACACCTATAAATCACTACGTTTGTTTATTGAGCTAATTGCCCCATTAGCGTCCGTCGCATCTCAAGCTGCACAACTTTCTGCTGTGACCGTGGGTCAGTTTCTCCCTTCCCTCTCCGGAGCACTGAGAGCCGACAGCCCCGCGCAGCACACTCGGCGTTAGGGACAATCTGCGCTCGCAGCTCCGCTGGACAAGCAGACCCCGCTCGCCCCAGCGACCCCGTCCTCCACAAGACTTTCCAAGCCAAGAGCAGATGCCACAGTGACACAGACTGGAGCCTGTCACTGCCTAATAGGATTTCAATGGAAATAGGGTTACGGGGCTGGCTGGCAGCAGCGGCGAGGCGCGGTAACCCCGCGCCGCGGAGATCCGCGCAGCTGACCCGGCCGGGGCTGGGGCCGTGCCCCGCACCTGTGTCCGCTCCTGCCGCCCGCAGCTCCGCCCGTGCGCAGCGCCCGCAGCGCGGCTCGCAGGGGCAGCCCCGCAGCGGCCCCGCAGCGACTGCGCCAGCGCCCCCCAAAACACGGACACGGACACGGCAACTTCGCGCACCGCCCCCAA
This sequence comes from Emberiza elegans, assembly GCA_024865655.1. Lineage (NCBI taxonomy): Eukaryota > Metazoa > Chordata > Aves > Passeriformes > Fringillidae > Emberiza > Emberiza elegans. The sequence goes on along the minus strand of JALJVW010000175.1, from coordinate 42,023,350 downwards.
CTCACCGGGAGGCGCCGGCCCCGCGGAGCGGAGCGTCCCTGGATGCCGCCGCCTCCCACGGAGCGCAGCCCGCAGCGGCCGGGCAGCGGCGCGGCCAGGGAGCTGAGGGAGGAGAGGCAGCAAGTTGCGGCGCGTCTCCCGTCTCTTCTTCTCTCCTCTCCTTTTCTCTCCCTATCCGCCTCCTCCTCCTCCTCCTCCCCCTCTCTCCCTCCCCCTCCTCCGCCCGGCGGGAGGGTCGGGGGAGGCGGCGGAGGGGCCGGAGCGCGGCCGCGGAGCGCGGCGCGGGCACTGCGCATGTCCCCGCGCCCGGCGGCGGAGCCAGGGGGCGGCGGCGGCGGCGGCGGCGGGCCGGCGGGCGAGCGCGGCACGGCACGGGCACGGCACGGCACGGCACGGGCACGGCACGGCCCTGCGGGGCTGCGGGACACGGCACGGCTCTGCGGAGCTGCAGGGCACGGCACGGGCACGGCGCGGCCCTGCGGGGCACGGCACGGCACGGCCCTGCAGAGGCTGCGGGGCACGGCACGGCACAGGCACGGGCACGGGCGCGGCCCTGCGGGTCACGGGCACGGCGCGGCCCTGCGGAGGCTGCGGGGCACGGCTGCCGCCGCAGCGCCTCGCTCCGCTGCCCACCTTGCGGCACTGCCGCGGCCCCGGGGGCCTCGGCCGCCCCCGAGCAGCGGGGAGCAGCTGCGGCCGGGCCGGCGCTGCGGCGGAGGATGCTGCGGCCGCCGCCCCGATTGCTGCCAGGGTACTGCGTGGCTGGAGGATGCTCCGGTGGCCGGCCTGGAAAGGAGGAAAAAAGGAGGAATTGAAATATCCTGTTCTTGGGGTTTTTTTTCTCCTCGTTAAGTGAGTGTGACTAAAGAAGACAGGTGCTTTGGCAAAAGGAACCTCGGCATAATTATTGGTGGCTTTTTAGTGTTGTACCAAGGTCTTTAAGCAAAAGAAATAATCGCATTTTTACATGATGTAGGGAAGCGCAAGGACTGCAAGTGAAAAGCGCTGTAACAGCAAAGGCAGGAAAGGCTGCAAAAGCAAAATACCGAACTGAGATCTCTGGGGATTTTTTTAGGGAAATTGCACAATTACTACGAGTTTCCACCCATATGTAAGGAGTGACTTAACACCCAGTGAGCTCTTTCTTCCTGAGAATAAGTTTAAGCCCCATATGCCATTCTGCAGCAGCAGTGCTGTCAGATGTGTTCAAGGTTTGGGTCTGGATCTGCTCTCGGTGTTTTCCAAGCAAGGATTTGCCTTTCCAGGAAAGTGCTGGTTTGTTGCTTAGTTGGTTGCTTGGGGTTTTTTTTTGAAATCCAAATACAGCAGTACCAGCAACATTTTCATTTTCACCTAATCTTTGGCAAGATTACAGCTCAATGTATTATTATCTCCATGTGCATCTATCCAGTGAATCCTCAGAGCTGATCCTTTCCTCATCCCACCTTTCATGATTGCCAGCTGTTGGGTTCCTCTGTTGATTTGTTAACCTTTTTTAAATTTTTTTTTTAAACCTTCTTTAAGCTCTTCATCCAACTACTTCTGTCTGCACTGGGTGACATAGTCCATGATTAGCAGAGTCCAGCCCATCCCAGTTTGTCCATGTGGCCCCTGCCACAAAATGCATATTATTCTGGCATGTAACCTGCCAGTTCCTGTAATATCCAGCTGATGGTTGCCATTTTACCAGTCTGGTGTTGCCTTTCTTCTCTGTTCCTGACATGCCACTATACTGGCACTGTAGCTGACCTAATGATGTTTTTCTCAGACTTTGTTTTTTCTGGTTTCTTTTACCTGCAGTTCTTGCAGAAAGTTCCCATCAAATAATTTAGTTAGAATCAAGAAGACTTTGTGAAACCCCTAACATCTGTATCTACATCCCACATGGTGAGTTTGCAATAAACCAAACAACCCCAGAGACTAACTCTTTTACCTCCAGCTGGTTTTGTAGTCAGTGAAGATTTGCACATGTGGAGTTTTGAATCAGCACTTTTGTTCCACCTCTGCATTCCTTCATTCTTGACCAGTGATTCTCGTGCTCTACTCAAGCCTTGTTGATGTCCTACAGAGGGTGGTAGGCTGTCTTAGCCATTTGGTGCCTCTGTAGTGTTTTCAGTTTAAAGTATGAGTTGTGAAACTGTGAGTTGTAGGAAATTTTGGAGGCTAACAGTAGGCTGTAGGTCCAAAAAGACTGGAAACAAATGTTCTAGCAGCTACTCCCCTTCAGCTGTATCTTTTGGCACAGCTCGATGTCATCAGCAAAATGCAGTTTTCATTGAGTCTTGTACAAGGGATGCACAAAGCATGCCAGTACACTGAAACCCAGAGGAACTCTCCATCTCTTTAACCCTGCTGTAGACATTCCTGGCTCCTCCAGATAATTAGTTTATTTGGATTTAATTAGTTGAAAAAAACCTTTCAAAAATCATAAGCTTTATCAAGTTCCATACACTTGCTTTTGAGCAAGAGTCACTATATGTGGTATAAAAGGGTATTACCAAGGCAACCTGGACTCTCACCTTAACCTGTACTCCTGCTAAAATGGAAACAAAGCCAAAGACAGTTCCAAAGGAGAGGGGTGGCTTTTGCTGGCCTCTTCCTTTCTTTTCTCCCACCTGTCATCTCCCCTTTGCCCTCCAGCTCCAAATACCTTTTGGTTTAATTTATCTGCCTCTGCATTTACAAGAAGACAATATTGGATGTTTCTCTTTTAAATCTGGGGAAGTGGAGTTTGCTCATTACCTAACCTTTATTTGCAGCCTTAGCCAGGAAGGTCAGGGAGGTCAAAAAGGAGAGATGCAGAGAATGAGGGACAGGAGCTTGTGATCTCTTGATAAAAAGGGAAGGATCAGGCATGGAATCAAAAGAGAGGAGTAGGAGGGGGGTCTAAAGATGATGGGTAGCTGGTGGAGATAGAGGGATAGGAGCTGCACAGGCAACAGGCAAAGATGAAGTACTTCAAAAAGGCTGGCAAAAATCAAGCAATCTCAGACATCAGCACTCAACAAGAGTGAAACTGTTCTTCCTGTCATTTCTGTGACAGGCACCCCCCAAGGCCCTCACTGCTGCTACAGCTCCATTATCTGAGGCATTGTGTCTCACACCAGTGACACACTCTCTGCCACAAGGAGCTTACAGTTTAGCATGACCCAAAATGCAACAAAGGAGTGCAACAAAATACTGTACCAGACCAGGAGAGGAAGGACAACTGGAGCCTTGGAAGCCTACATTGCATTTTACATTTTGTAATGTCATGGTTATAGTCAGAAGTAAATAACATATCAGTAATGTACACACATAGCAGCAACCCACCCTCCACCTCAGGCATTCCCACTGTTTTTTTTTCTCCCATTCAAGACTGAGGAAATCCCAAGCACCCATTTACCCTCTTGTCCAAGGCCTGTTGGTGGTGGTGGTTAGGGCAGAAGGCTAACACAGGCACAGCTGAAGCACAGCATGTGCTGCTAGGGGTCACAGCCTTTGACTTGCAGCATTCTGTGCGAGCAGCAGCAGGGAGCAGCTGGACACGTACAAGCTCTGCTCTGGCTCAGCCTGGAACAGCCCATCTCTGTCCCTTGCTCTGCCTGCATTGCACTGTCACAGCTCTTTGCAAGTGAGCTGGCTGCAGAAGTTACTTTTCAGCTGGACCAGTTCCCAGGGAAGGCATGCAAATTTCTGCCAGCCAGGATGGGAGGAGTGTCAGGGGCAGGCAGGGGGGCAGCAGGGCTTGGAAAAGCTGCAGGAGATGTTCTGCTCCAGAGGCACAGGACTGACCTCAGCAGTGCTTGTGTGAAGCAGGTTGTTTTTATTGAACTCCATTTTCAGATGCCTAAAATGGATTTTGGTACTCAAGCTGGACATCTTAGGTTTAATTTTCTTAGGATGGTGATCACTAAGCCAGCAGTTCACCTCCACCAGGGTGAGGAGGCCCTGTTCCCATACATGCAATCCCATCATCTCTCTTTGTCAGCCCTTCAGTCACCAGAGTTGGTCACTAACCAGGCACAAACGTGACCCTAAAAGAAACAGCTGCCTGGTTTTCTGCTGTGTCATTGAGTTGTGTCAGCTCACAGGCAAATCAAATAAGCTCCAGAGCCACCACAGATGAGGGGGCAGGCTCTTTGGCTGGGAAGAAGTTTGAGTTAGAGCAGAAGGAAAAGAAGGAACAAGACTTCCCCCTTATGGCAAGACCAAGCCACTGGATATGCTTAGGTGCTCACAGATGCAGCTTGAGAGGTCAATTTACACGTGTTAAACCAGAAAAACACAAACTCTGCAGGAGCTGGAAGTGCTGCAGTTTGCTGCAATCCCTAAATTCACTCCTATTTTATATAAACATGGTCCTAGTTCCACATCTCTTATTCATGTAGAAATAGTCATTAAAGAAGTTTTAGTAAATAAAATTGGAGAAAAACCAGTTCTCAGCCTGCAGGCCTCTGCACTTTGAGGAAACAAGTACCTTTTGAAGATATATTGAGATACATCCCCTAATTATCATTTGTACATAGTATAAGCAAAACTCATTATAAAGAGAATGCAACTTCAAACCACGTAAATGTAAATTTCCCATGAGTTCCTAATGCAGAGCAGTACCATGGGTTCAAATCAGCATTTTCAGTGTCCCTCACCCCTGCCAGTTCCTGGGATGAAGTGTGCCCTACCTGCCTTAAGACAGGGAAGATGTTCATCCTTGCTGAGCTCCTTCTCACCACACACTGGGAAAAAAGTTCAAGTAGACTGATGTGTTTCTTTCCTCGTGCCAGGCCTGCAGCACTTCTAACTGCTCATCCCTCCAGCATGGGCTTTGTCCTCACTTAACAGAGTGTTTTATGACATGGCCTGGAGCTACACACAAAGATTGCAATTACTGCTCTCTGTATAGTTGGCCTGGTTTTCAGGAGGCCTGGGCAGTCCTACTTCAAGGAGCAGAAGGTCCTGAGGATAGCATCGCCTCTGGAAATCAAGCCATTATGGACAAGAAGGGGATGTGAAGGAAGGCATGGGGGCTTGCAGGAAAGCATTGCTTCCATTCAAGGAGCACACCAGGGAGAAGCTGCCACAGTCAGGGGGAGAGAGTAAATAATCTAATAGAACTTTCTTACAGGCCAAGAACTCCTGCGAAAGCCTGGATGGCTGCACACCACATCTCTGAAAGCCATGACAAATCACATTATGGTTGAGGTGTGTAAAATAGTTCTGTCAAAGCAGTGGCTCCTGGCGTGGCTGATGTGACTGAGTGAGACAGGCATTGTTAGTGCTGCTGCCTGGTTAGTGCTCAGGCCTTGAGGGCAAGGAAAGTGTCTTCTGCCTGAAGTGTTGGGCCAAGGCTTCCTCCAAAGGAGAGAAATGTAGCAAATGGATGTGGTATGTTCGGGGAGGAAAGATGAATCTGACTTCATGTTCTTAGAAGGCTAATTTATTATTTTATGTTATTATATTAAAGAATGCTATACTAAACTATACTAAAGAATAGAGAAAGGATACTTACAGAAGGCTACAAGATAATAATGAAAAACTCGTGACTCCTTCCAGAGTCCCAACACAGCTGGAATGGTCATTAAGTCAAAACAATTCACATGAAACCAATGAAACAATCGCCTGTTGGTAAACTATGTCCAAACCACATTCCAAAGCAGCAAAACACAGGAGAAGAAAATCAGATAATTATTGTTTTCATTTTTCTCTGAGGCTTCTCAGCTATCCAGGAGAAGAAATCCTGGTGAGAGGATTTTTCAGAAAATATGATGGTGACAAATGGACAAAGCCATTCCTGGTGGTCCCACCCCTGGGGATAGCTCACTTCCACACATTCCACCAAGGAAGAAGGAGAGAAGTTGTTTTATCTGCTCACCAGCACCTGGACCCACGTTCAGCCTCAGCAAATAATGCTCCTCCCAGCCTGGGACCCAGCTGGGGCTTCCCTCCCCTGGCCAGCCTTGGAGTGCCTTGGCTTGGCTGTGGTTACTGCTCAGCAGCACAGCTGCAGGGCAGCAGAGCAAGGGCTGCTGTACATCTGCCCAGCACTTTTCCACACACAGCTTTCCACCCAGGAACCCTGTTGTCATGAGACATTAGATGTTTTAGGCTCATTAATTCTGGTGACACAATCCAGAAATGTATTTTTAGAGGGAGTGAGCAGGTGTCCATGGCAGCATTTTAGCTGACACTGCTGCACAATTGCTATTCAGGAGTACTTGGTTGTTCTTTGTATCTTGATTTGCTGCTGAAAAATGTGACTGTTCTTAATATTTTACCTCTTCATAGCTTCAGGAATGGCCTGGATGAGACAAAGGGAAACATTTACACCCTTGAATGGACTTGGATCTATCAGACTTCCACTAGGAAACTGGAGAAGTGGTACTAATGATTCATCTGTAGTATTGATTATAGATGATGGCTGGGAAAGAGAACAAAAATAAGAAATTAAAATTAATGACTGTACCAGATTGAGAAAATATTTTGGTTCAGAAAATTACATCAAAATCATGCTTTTTTTCCCCCCCACAAGTATTAGAAATATGCATAAAAATTATTCAGTCAGAAAATTGGTTGCTAGTGTTAAAAATAATTACAATCTATATTCACAGTTAAAAACTATTTCATTTTTTTCATAACTATCTTAAATAAAATCTTTAAGGCTGCTGTAATATAATCCTCCATCAATATTTTTAAACTGCTAGGCAGAAATATGTAGGCTCATAGAGCTCATTTTCTAGAAGAAACAATACAGTAAGTGAGTTTGACCCAAAACCCATCTGAATGTAATTACTAGGATGGCAAACTGGTTTCTAATGACAGTCACAAGCATCATGCTCGAATCTACGAATTATTTAGTTTGTCTGAGCTCCCACTCTTTGTATATGTACCTATAAATTTTAGTTTGCTGCCGTGAAGTTCAGGACATTCTGCTGGCCTTGGGAAATGAAGGACTGATTTCCCATTGCTAAATACGAACAGAGATGCTGTTGTATACAGGCTGAAGTGATCTTTAAAAACATACAAAAACCCGGTCAAGAAATTCATTACCACAGAGGAGCCTATTACAAATATGTGGTCTGACCACAGGGCAGGTATTTGGAAGCAAATCAAAACTGAATAGAAAAAAAGATTTTTCAAATTCACTAATACTCATTTCAATTAATAACCCACCTGCTAAGTGTAACAAACCTGAACATATTGTGATCATTAATGCTCTAATGTAGCCTTTTGTCAAAAAAAATACCCCAAAACCAAGCTTGAGACAATATTGAAAGACAAATCAATGCTAGTGCCACTCTCTCACATACTGAAGTAAAAGGTTGATTCTTGCAAGGCTAGGACAAATTCATTGTCTTTAGGCTAAGAATGATTAATTATTACTCACAAAGACACCAGAAAATTATGGAGAGCAGGAAGGAGTGCTGAGGTCTTAGTCCAGAGCAAGAGCTGTGGTGGTGCATGAAGAGATTTACATTTCTCAAGGTGAATACTGCCCTGCTCTGAGACCAGAAATTAGTAGAAAATCAACCCCTTCCCACCCCAAATAGGAAAGGGCAGGGTCTGTCTAATCTAAGTGGTTCAAGGTCTGGGCAAGTAAGGGCTCAGGTCCTGGGGGGGAAGAGGGGTTAGTGAAAGGAGTTCAGGCAAATGCTCCATTTGAATGACAAATGCTTCACTACCGTGACTTCTTTTCACAGCTGACTGCCTTTAGGAAGAGGTTTGAAGGATTGCAGCCCGAAGCAGTTGACCTTTCCCACCTCTCTTTCCAGAAGCTGGAGGTCAAATTAGAGTTCTGAGTTCCATGGCACACCAAACACCAGGGCTGGGGTGAGTCCCATGGCTTGTGCCTGGCAGGGAGCACCACCCAAAGGGCTGCAGGAGGGGACGGTGGCCACAGGGCCAGCAGCTCATGGAAAGCAGCTGCAGCCCCAGGGAGCTGAGCTGAGCCAGGCTTGCTCCACAACCGGGATACCATGGAGTCCAGCTCCATACTGCCTTTCTACCTTTGAAGTCTGCAATAGTTGTTTTATTTTTTTTTTCTTTCAGACTTCTCAAATGGCACTGAATTGTCAAGCAATCAGAAGGAAAGCCTGTAAGACCTGAAAAATATTACTAAATTTTTTGAACATCGAGAGTGATTTTTACGAGTATATATATCTCCTGTTTCTATTGATGTCCTACAAATAATAAAAAAAGAAAAAAAGATTTAAAAAATAACCTTGAAGTTAATTTTTAATACAGGAACCATAATTAATTAAAACTGCAGAAATTAATTTTGGACTAAATGCATACCTCAGGTGCTCCAAGACAGGGAGGTATTTAAAATGACAAGCAAACAAAATCTATTACATAGACAGAAATTACAGACAGAATAAAATTTAAACAAGTCATTATTTGAAATACAAAAATGCAATATATATCTTATGTTAAAATAAATTAGATGAATTATTGTTCTACTTTCTTTTCCCACCTTTCTAAATCTTGTGGAAGGACACATGCCTCAGGCAAACTCTGGAATTATTTCCTTTTTGATGAAAGGGTCTTTCTGTTTTGAAAGCTGTCTGGTCAGTAATATAGCTAAAGCTACACAGGAGGAGGAGTAAAGGTTTTGATTTAGTACAGTGTTAATGTTAGGAAAGATGTTTAATCCTCAGTTTTCTGAAGTGACTGTACTGTTAGATACTACCCTATATCAGTATGCAACATTCACCCTCTTTTCGGTGGGGCTTTTTTTCTTGGTTTTTTTTTTCTTGGTGTTTTTTTGGGGTTTTTTTTTTTGGTGTTTTTTTTCTTATTTTTCTAATTCTTATTTTTGTAACAAGGTAAATAAAAAAATAAGCTATGTTATTTTTTTCGTTAATATTATCTCCATTTCCAAGGGACCTGTTAGAGGGGGATCAGTTGTCCTTTGTTGGCTGGAACAATCCTGCTGTGCCTTTTTTTGACATCCCTTTTATTTGACCTCTTCAGACACTGTTTTCTTACAGGCTGCATAGCCTGCTCCTGCCTTTGCCATCTTACATGCTCCATGGGGTACCCTCTGGGATTCTTTTTGGGGGCTGTTGTGTGGGTGTTTCAACTACAGTAAAATCTGATTTCCCCATTTCTAACTACAAGGTAGGGTAACAGAAGAAAAACATACAGAAGCTCCTATAACCCTGAAATCCAGTTGGCATATACAGGGGTTATTCCCCTCCATCTTACCTACCAAACACCAGATTAATCGACTGCTATGCCAGCAGATGAATTCCCATGCAGAAATCATGTGGACAGGGCCTGGAAACAATGGAAGAAGGGCAGAGGGAGAGAAAACCTTCCCTTTTCTCCATAGACAGTGGTCCTATCCACAGCAATAGGACACAGCAACAGAGGCTTTCCCTCTAGTTGCAGCAAGCCACAGCAGGGCTGAAACACTCTGCTCCCTTATTCAGTGCTGTGCTGGTGCCACCACTTTTTTGACTTATCAAAGCATTTATATTAATGAGCCCAAATAATAATTTTTTTTAAATGGGGTTATTTTACTGTCCTCAATTCCTCAAACTGGTGACCACATCTTAAGAGATGATGAAGAAACATTTATGAAGAAACAAATTCTTGATGTATCTGTCAAACTGCAGTGTAACAGCTGAATTGCTGAGTTGTGTCTTGTCTTCTTCATTAGATCCTTTTCCTCCCTTCCCCACTGGCTGCACCGTATAACCATACCACAGAGAAGTTAATGTAACTACTGGCCAAGACAAATCAATGTGGGCTTTGAGCTGCCTGGGTGTTTTGTTCATGTACTCTTTTCTGGGACAGCCCTTGTACAGCCAGTGCAGGGGAGCAGAAACAGCTCTCTAATCACCAAGTCCTCAAAGGATTAAAGCAATGCAGGAGATCATTTTACCATTACAGTGGTAGTGATACAGCAGTTACAATGTCTGCCCAAGATTCTGCTGTAGAATAACATCCTTCAGGACTTCCCAATGCAGCTACAGAAAATGTTGTTCCACTTTCCTCTTGAGGCTGATTTTATGAAATCAGAAGCAAATCCTTAAAGAGCTTAAGATGGTAATCTGGTTGGGTTTAATTTATGAGAAGTCTTTCTTGTGTTTAAGAGAGGGATTAAGGATTTGCTTTGTATAAATTCACATGTCTCTGTCTGCTGGATCAGAGTCAGGTATTTCTTTGTTTCAGAGTGAGAAGCTTGTGTCTCCAGGCCTGCTGCCCTGCACCACCTTGTTTGACAGCATCCATCGACCATGGGCACAGTTTGAGGGGGAAACAGTGCTGGAAGGTGCCAAACAGAGGTCTGTCCTGGGCTTTTACTACCTTCCTCTTGGGCTGGTAAATATTCCAACACTGCCTTCCTGAGAAGCTGCCTTAGCTGGGAGCAAGGGCTATGGAGAAAGCTGGTGTTATTTTAACCTCAAGAATTTGTATATTCAACTGAGATAGACTGTGGTGCCCAGCACTTAGCTGGTGTAATTTTATATGCACATAAGCCTGGGTTTAGTACAGCTGCTATTTGGAAGAAAGAAGGGAAGAAAGAAAGAAAGAAAAGGATCTTCCAGTAACTTTGTTGCAAAAAGAGGAAGAGCAGCAGAAGGTCATCAAAGATTATAACATATCTGGGGTTGCAGAGACTGCCCTTTGAGAAAAATTCCTGTAGGGCATTTCCATGTCAGCTCATTCCTTGTGTGTACGTGTTATGAAAACTATCCTTTTTTTCCCCAGCATTGAGAATTCAATTTCTATTTTGTGACTCAGTTTTGTATTTTTTGCCATTTCAGAAGATGCTCTATCCCTGTAAAACATTATAGTTTGCTGGTGCTGAAATGCCAGAAGGATTTGTAGTGACTTCCACCAAACCACCTGAAAAGTAGGTCAGTAGCTATACAGTTTCAAGAGAATTGCAATGCCACAGCAGAAACTGCGTTAATCCTGATGCACATGATGAATATTCCTCCTAACCTCTCTGCAGGGGACAGTGTGGACATGAATATATCTTCATTAATCTTTACTCAACTGGTTATTTCCAAAGGGGAGGGCCTCATGACATTTTCTTTTTCATTAAATACCACGGGGCCAAATCTCTTCAGCTTGTTCGTTCAAACAGAGGCATCTAAATCCAGATTATCCCATAAACTCTCGTGAGGGGAAAATAAAATTTCATGGTAAGAAGAATATGTAATAAATAAGAAGAATAAAACATAGTTTAAATTAATTTATATCTGGAAGTATAATTTATATCTGGAAGTAAACCTGCAATTAGCTTTATTTAGATAAAGGACAAACCTCTCGTGGTGATGGTTCAGCTAAATATGTAGATTTAAGTCTAAGCAGCTACACAAAGTCACCATTAAAACCCTGCAGGAAAGCCCTGGTGTATTCTGACTTAGTGAGTTTCCCTAGAGCAGTTCTTGCCTGCTGTATTTTATTTCAGCCTCAGTTTGTTGCTTTTAAATAGCTATTTTTAAAATTCTGAAATCTCTTTATAGCTGGCAGACAGAAAGCGTAGGCTGCAGGCAGAGAAATGGGAAGGGAAGAGGAGGGAAGGAGGGAGAGCAGATCTGAAGTACCTCAGAATGAATGCAAACATTACATAATGGAACATGTAAACACTTTAAATACAACGTTAAAGCCTTTTTAGATTGAAGTGACACCAGAGAACAGAGAGGGGTAAGCACACTAAACTCATATATACTGCATGGACTCCCATCCAGAACAGTTCACATTGAGCCATAAACCTTTGGACTGACGTGATGAAAAAATGCAAATTATGTGTCAATAACTTAAAAATAGAAATATCCAAGTAACTATAGGTTGCCTCTGATGGGGAGATGAGGGATTGTGCAAAGGATTTGGGTGATCTCTTAGGTGGTGGGTAAACACGAGCTCCTGGTGGGATGTGTGGCTGCAGAGGACTAACAGCAGGCTGCAAGGAGCAGGGGATGACAGGAGAAACACAGCAGTAACCAACCCTCTGCTCAAATAACATCCAGACTTCAAAGGCTGCACATCAGGAGGGTGGGGGGAAAAGGCAAGAGAGCCCTTGCTGGTGCTGCTGGGATGATCAGCAGAGCAGGCAATAGATGTACCTATGACCTGAGGGCTGTGACAGTCTGATGGCCCTGAAGGTTTTGTCCCCATGAAGAGGGGACTGCGCTGGTGAGCAGCAGCTTCTGTGCAGATCAGATGACGCTGCTGAGAGGTAGAAGCATGAGTGAGAGGACCACAGCTGTCCTCCAGGGCTTTTCTTTGGGTGAGGGAGCTAGAAGTATCTATAAAAATCTAATTAGCTTGTAAATGAGGAGATAGCTGAAGTGATCTGTCACAGGCTATAAATAACACTGTTCAGAAAACAAAGTTCTAACAATGGCTTTGTGGGTGGAAGCTGGAGCTGGATAAGTTCAAGCTAAAACTAAAATGTAGATCTTGACCAGTGAAACGCCTTATGACAGGATGTGGTTAGCTTCTCTCTCGCATTAAATCTTTAAATCGGGATTAGATTTCCTTCCTTAAAAAAATTCTCACATTCAGTCAGCAGAGAATTGTTCAGCACTCTGCTCCCATGGCAAAAGGTAAAATTCTAGAGAGTTATGCTGAAGCTTGCAATGATGCACCCTGGACTTAAAATCTGTGACTTTAGAATACCCACCCTTGGGCAATATGTGATTAGAAGGGTTGCAAATGTGTATTAATTAACACTGAAAAGCCAATCAAAGTGGGTTGGTAAATCAGGCAACCATAAAGGACAAACTATAAAAACAAGCTAAGTTTCAGCACTAGAAAATATATGGGAAAGAAAAGTGTTTCCAGTGAGGAATATTGCTCCTTCAAACCAGCCCTGTGCAAGATAATGAATTTATTGTGGGCTTTTTGTGGCTGATGCATACTTAGAAGTTCCTCACTTGTGCATAGGTACATCAATTACAAAAAAACCTGTGTGGGGTTACAGAATTGCCATCAGGGTGTATATCTTCAGCACAGTCACACACTGAAAGCAGAGATGAGACTTGGGTCCTTCTCCTTCACAGCAGGATTTTTTCTTTGAGTGGAGGCTGTTGGTTTCTGTGAGACACAGCTGAATGGCTCCAGCTTTGCCCAACGGAGAAAGGCTGCAGATGAATTTGCTATAGGAAAGTAAACCTTTGAACATGTAGATGCTTGTGAAATCCTCTTGGGATTTCATCCCTAGTGTCTTAATGTGTCTGGTTAATTGTCAAGTGCCAAATTTACATTCATCAATTAAATGAGAATGATTACAAACTGTCTTACCCATTGTCACAGAGGCAAAGGTTCCTTTCAACTCTAATAAATTAAATTAAATTGGCTCAAACCCTGCAACCCTAGACAGATTGGCTTTATGTTGAGAGGCATTAGTTTGATTGACACCTGTCTGGTTGACTGGGAATGGTTACCAGAATGAATAGCATCTGACAATGGGGCTTTTTGTGTTTTGGGAGGGATTTTACAAGAATAGGGACAACATCAGCTGGTGAATGCAGCACCCGGGAGAAGCATCCAGCCAGTTATGGAGCATCAGTGGCTTTAGGTTATAATATAGGAGTATTATGAAGCCCTCAACATGTGGATAAATGTGTGTAAATATTATATTTTTGTTGTTTTTTCATCCATCTAATTCCAGTTATCAGGCAGGAAACCCTGTGTATTAGCAGAGATGAGCAATTCAGTGACAAAACATATTTCACACACGAGATTTTCTCCACAATTCTTCCTAATTAGCAAACACTGGGGTGACCATCAACACCTAGAGTTTAACTTTGTTGCCAGGAGGGGATTGGGATAATCTTTACCTTGTGTGTGTGGTTTAAAAAGTCTTTTACACCATAACAGCTGCCAGCTCGCCAGATCTTCCTGTTTTTTAAAAATTTCATCAGATCACTGTCTGCAAATGTAAGGCCCTACACAGCATCACTGGTAAATCATCTTTGCTAAACCTCATCTACCCTGCATTTACTCTATGGAACTGCTGCAACCTTGCATTCAGGATAGGGAAGCTGTACTGCCACACCAAACAGCACAGTTGTCTTCTGGCAGCAGATAGTAAAATGCATAGCATAGAATAGTAAAGTGGTTTGGGTTGGAAGGGATTTAAGATCATCTAGTTCCAACCCCCCTGATTTGGACAAGGACACCTTTCACTAGACCAGGTTGCTCAGAGCTTTGTCCAGCCAAGTCTTGAACACTTCCAGGGATGGAAGTGTTGTGTTCATCCACCACACCTTTAGGAAACCTGTGCAGTTGTCTGGGAGCAGCATCACTGTTGCCACTGCTTCAGCATCACTGCTGCCAGTTTGGCTACCCAGCTAGCAAAAATCAAGATGGTTCTACTTAATCCATGAAGTCTTCTTTCTCCTGAGGCTCTGGCGTGTTGGACTTTTGAGAGGAATAGGAAAAGCTTGAAGGAAGATGCACACATTTTTAAAATGTACTCAACTATTTTAGAGGATCCTTTTGCTAACATGTTGTGTAGTTGAATTACACAGCTGTGTAATTCAAAATGCAGTTAAGCTGGCTGCAGTTTTGCAAACATTTAAAATTGAGGCTAGACAGCAAGGGAACTGAATATCTCTGGTTTAGGCAGATCATATCCTAACTGTATAAGAAAGGACTAATGTTCTGAGTTGGTCTTATAAATTTAGGTACAAAAGAATTCAAAATGATAATAATCAAAAAACAGGTCAATGAGGAGGAATATACCAATAATTTCATCATGTGAGTGTAAGTGATTGACAGCTAAATGCATTTACATTGTGTTTTCTGGGCTAGTCCTCGTAGGTTACCTCATCCTGAGAAACCTTCAGTGAAATTTAACTGTAGCACTACTTTCTGGCCTCTGTTTCTAGAATCCCTACTCGAGCAGTGTCACTTCTGTCCTCCTTCCTTTGATGTTTTTGGTGTGGTTCTCACAGCAGAGGCACAGAGGGGTAAAACCATCAGCAAACACCTCCAGTGAGGGGGCAGAAGCAGCCTGTGCAGGAGGTTTCAGCAGGCTTGGTAGCCGATGGGGGTGAGGGTGGATCATGGTGCTTGTGGTTTTTCTCACTCTGAAGATAAGGGTTATTTCTTATAAATTTCTGTTTCTCTTCTCTGACATGCAAGCACAGCAGATTTCAGTGTTTTGCTGCTGACTTGTCCATGTGCTGCAGACTGTGATATCAGTCAGTAAGAATGGTTTGTACAGCAAAGCAGCTGGGGCTGGAGATCCTGTGTCTATATCACGTGAAGAAGCTGTATTTTTACATAGTTTATGATATGATTATGTAATGACATCAGAAGTTTATGTCTTGAGTCTAGAGAGATGTTTGGGAGACGTTACCTTCAAAGTTTCTTTTTTGAGGCTGAAAGATGAAAAAAACCCAATAAAACAGACATGACTTGTGTCCAGCCCACATCCCACTGAGGGGAAGCTGTGCCCTAGTGGCTGGTAAGATGCTATGTCTGTTCTGACAAGGGTGGGGGATTTTGGCATCTCTGTGCAGGAATTCTTTTTTGTGGGTAGCACAGTACACAGAGAACTAGTGCCATTTTTACCTTCTCAGACTAAGTCATGGATGGAAATGATAAAGTGTATGCTTTTCTTATTACATTAGCATAGGCATGGCTCTCCCACGGATGAAATTGTATAGCAGGACATTAATTCAGTTTTTGCATATTAAGTGACTGCAAGGATGAAAGAATATCTCCTGACAGTGCCACCACCTAGATGCAAAGAGATGATCAAAATATTTTTCTAATTTTCAGTATCTAGCATGCTTCACACATTGCTATTAAATACTAAATTCCAGCTGTCATTAATAAATTACTTCAGCTCTATTCCCTCCTTTAATGATAAAAGCACACTCCTTAACAAAAGCAGTGTATTCCATTTTGAATCAATTAATTTTATATGTACATCTTGATCCACAGTAAAATCTATGTGGAATAATTGTCTGCTGAATACCCAAAGTAATTAAAACTACATGAGGACAGTTTTGACAGTGTACTTTATCATCAGGACTTATTTTCCTGTCACACACTCAGAGGGCAATTTGATGACCATGTAAACAATTAATCACCTAAGAATGAATGAGGAAAACTTTCTCAACAGTGCAGAGATTTCATTTCCTTAGCAAGCCCATCAGTACATAACAACAGCAGGTCAGTACCAGTGCCACAGATATCACACGGGAGATGTTGGCTGGGAGAGGAGCAGAATAAGGCTCCACTTTTTCTCAACACAGCTATAGGTTCCTCTGCTCAGCTGTCTGAATCATGGAGCAAAAGTGGTGAGTTACATCATGCAACACAAGCGGCTACCAGACATGCATGAAGACAAGTTTTTAATCCACCAGGCCGTTGTTATTTGATGACATGAATGTCTGATTCAGCTGTTGTGCCAAGGCAGATGCACCCCTGTGATGTACTTGGTATGAAGAGGCACGTGCCCTTGAATTGGCTCCCCTCACAAGGTGGCATGCCCTCTGCCAGCCCCTGTCTCATGCAATGTATCAGCAGTCCCCTCCTCTGTGTCCTCACCTGGCCCTGAGTGCTGCATGTGTTCACAAAAAGATGAAGGAAGCAGTGTCCTTTTTTTGACTGCTACATGCAGCGCCTGCTCCATAAAAAGACTTCTCTCAAGACTATGCAGAGTGAGAAAGACAGGGTGAAATACTCAAACTGAAATCTGAATGCAGAGCAGGTCTCTACTTCTGGAACCTTGAAGGTTCACGCTTGCAGGATCAACACGTTTGTGCCTTGGGCTGATGTCAGGAAGGCAGCAATTGCATTAAAGTTTAATGCATACAAGGCAGGACACTGATGTGCCAGAGATGGAGGCTGTGCTGCCTGTCCTGTGGCACACCTGCAGCACAGTGCTGTGCTGGGGGAGGAATTTCAGCCTGCAATAAATCTGCTAGAGATGCAAAGCAGTATGTAGGAACCTGATCCTCTGCAGAAATTTGGCAAGTGTGTAGGGGTCCTCCTGCTGCAGTAAGGGAGGTCTTCAGTACTGCAGCTGGAGGACAGAAACTTTGGTCCTGGATTGTCTAAACTTAATCAAAACTTGTCCTGGATTTGGGGTAGAAAATCCCAGTTCTTTCTCCTGAGTTTCTCTCATTCCTGCCACTGTCAGAGAAGCACTACAGCGAGTAAAATAGGGAACAGGTCCCAGAAGAGCCTGGGATAAACAGAGTTGTAATGACAGAGATTGAGACTTTGAGAGCACTGTGTACAAATTCACCTTTAGCCTTGAAGATCAAGACTGAAAACTATTGAGTGTGAGGTTTAAAATAGCTTTGTTTTGTTTAGAAAAATGCATTTCAGCAGAGATAAGCAGAAAGGCCGTATGTACCATGGGAATGAAATTACCAAAGATAATTGCTACCTTTTCAAAGACAGAATTTCACAAAATTGTACCAGTGTTGTTTTAGTTTTTGTATTTGGTTTGGTTGGGTTTTTTAATTAGATGCCCAAATAAAATACCTGCATCATCTGAATTCCTGGGTTCTCAGCTCAGCTGATGGATTGTGGACCTTCACTTTTAAAAGTTCTGACTAATTGCACTGTGGACACTTTAACACACAAAGCCATGCAGAAATCTGCTGAAGCAGAGTTTGTAACAGAGGTTTTTGCTGCTGCAGCAGCAGTTAGCAGGAGTTGAGTGAGCTTAACCCAGTCTGGCAGTGTTTCTGTGAACAGTGACTGCAATGCAGACATACTCAGAACAGCAAAAGAGGAGTGGCTGCAAACAGTGAAGGAGTTTGAGTCTATCCCACATGCCAGAGATTTACTATGATGCTAGGCAATTCATTGCTTAATACCCAGTATTTTCTGAGGTGTTTCCCCAAAATGTTCCTCATTTTCACACACTGAAGACAGCTGGTTTTTTGTCCCAGTCTGAGCCACACAGCAGTGGAGGGGCTCTGGCAGGGTGCGTGTGTCCCTGCTGGGTGCATCTAATCCAGCCTGGAGAGGGGCCAAGCAGAAGTGATAGCTGAGGGCTCAGGGAGCTTGAGTGGAAGGCAGGTTTCTGGGTCTGGCTGAGTCTCTGCAGGCTCCACTGCTGTTTAATTAATTGGCTGTGTAAAAGGGTGTCCTGTTTGGAAAGGGTTGAAGGTGATCTAGAATAGTCTTTGTCTGCCTTGAGAAGAAGCTCAACTACTTTAAAGTGCTGGTTATCCTGGTTTAGGCTGGGATAGTTAATTTACTTCTTAGTAGCTGACAGAGTGCTGTGTTTTGGATTTAGGATGAGAATAATGTTGATAGCACAGTGATGTTTGGGTTGTTGCTGAGCAGTGCTTACCCTAAGTCAAGGCCTTTACCCCTTCTCATTCTGCCCTGACAGGAAGGAGGCTGGGGGCACAAGAAGCTGGGACACATGACCCCAACCGGCCAGAAAGACATTCCACACCATATGGCATCTTGCTGAGTGATAAAACTGGAGGGAGTCAGCTGGAGGTGACCTGCTTGGGGACTCACTGGGCATTGTTTCAGTGGGTGGTGAGCAATTGCATTATGCATAATTTATTTTCTATATTCTTTTATCATTATTACTATTTTCCCTTACTTTTCTGTTCTGTTAAACTGTTTATCTCAACTCATGACTTTTACCTTTATTTCCTTTTCTCTCCCCCATCTCACTGATGGGGAGTGAGGGAGCAGCTGGAAGGGGTTTGGCTGCCTGCCGGGTTAAACCAATAAACCACTATAAATAAGCAAAACAGAATAGGGAAACAAAGCCCTTCCTCCCCATCCCTGCTGATGAGGCCACTGAAGTCAGAAACTAACTGCCTGAAAGAGAATTACCAGAGAGAGAAGTCTGAGGGGTTTTATATCTATGGAAAAAAAAACCCCAAACACTTATTTATATTGTTAAAATTCTGATGCATACCAATGAGAGATCAAAATGCTCTCTGGTTGTAAAGGCTTTTTTTGTCTTTTAGAGCTGAAACTCAAGACATTTGTTTAGAATAATACAACAGAAAAGCAAATAAGATCCAGAAATTAATTATTTCTTTATGAGGACTTGTTAATTAATTCTTAATTAAGATGCAGTGTAAAAAGAGTTAGCTCTGTACCCACATCATTTTTTTTCTGGATGCTGCTTCCCTAGATGAAGATGGCAGGGCAAAGCCATTTATATGGTCACAGACTTACAACCCCTCATGTGTAACTTGTCTTGACTGACAGGATCACTGCACCTTATCCAAACAATATGAAATCAGTTGTTCATCATCTCTTGGAAGACAGAGCTTCCTTTTCTTTACAGAGAACCATTCTGAGTAGAAAAAGAAATGTTCATTGCAATTTATAAGTAAAAGCCAGATATTTTCTGCATGGATCATTGTGTTTAGATGCACATGGAGCCTTAAGATCAAGTTCCATTAGATGTACAGGCTAGTACTTCTGAAAGGATATTGCTGATTTCTGCAATATTTTATTTATATATTATGAATTAAAAGACAGCTCTACAACACAGCCAATATTTTTGTGTTGCAGGCATTTAAACTTGCTGCTAGATGTCCTCCTTTGAATTCAGTTTGTATACTCCACTGGGCCCCTAGAATGAAGAGATCTGAAGTATATGTGTGCAGTCAAGGCATACTGTTCACTTTGTGTAGATGTCTTTGATTCACAGCAAAAATTATTTTCTGACTTACTTGCAATTGTAAAGCTCAATCTCTCTGCCAGCTAATTGCTGCCATAGCTTATGCTTCACACCATACGGAAACACCCTTTTAAATATGCAAAAAAAGAAGCTAAAAATAAATCACAGCTGCTGTTAGATGGGGGTTGAAAGATACAGCCAAGGCAGGAAAAAAAAAAAGGAACTGTCTCAGTTTAAATACAGCTAAACCATTTTCAATATTGAGAAGTTCTTCTTCTGTTCTCCAAATCAATATTCATTAATAGTATTCAGAACAGAGAACTTTGAATATAAAGCACTGAGATAACACCAGTAATTACAACATGCAGTTTCATAGCTGTAATATTTTTGTACTCTGTGTTGCTTTAATGATTGCTGTTACAATTTGTATTGGGCTTATGAGGACTGATTTATATTAACACGTTTCTCACTGGTAGTTCAATTTAAGTTCAAATCTTGATCTTAGCTTACAACAACACACAGCTCTGTAGGTGGAAAAGGGTTTTCTCTTTGCAGCAGTAATTGCTCCTGACCAGCAGTGGTAGCTTGACCTCACCCACACAAGATCAAGTGAATATATTGAGCCCTGATATGTTATCTCTGATTTCCTACAATCAGCAAAGTAGAAATCTGAGAGACATTTCACTGTGCTGTGTGTGTTATCCAGAACTGATCTATGATACAAAGCTGTAATTTATTGCACAGTCACACATATTCTGCATAATTCCCACCTCCAAACAGCCATTTTTTCCCTGTGTCAGATCTGTGGGTACCTGCAGCACAGGAGTGGCAGTGAGCAAGGGGAAAATAAATCTTTTACCTAAACTGCCATAAAACTGCAATATTTGGCTCACTTGAGGGGTCTAAACCAAACATCACCATAACCTTCATTTAACTCATGGTCTTTTCAGGACTTCCCATCTCTCTTTGTAAGAATGGAAAGCCGGGGATGGACCTTGCCTGCTCCTTTCCATTGGTGGCAGCAGGGCTGGCTCAGCCCAGAGCCCACTGTGGCTCCCCTGCTGCCAGAGAAGGGAGAGAAGGGCTGGGCCAGAGGAGGGTGGCACAGCTGGGGGACAGCAGGGCAGGCACCTCTGAAGGTGCACTGACTGTAAAGGCAGCCTTGGTCATGCTCTCAGGTAGGACACTGTGAGCTGGTGTGGCAGAAATGGTCTCACTAGGGAAAGGTTACATTTTAATGCTGATCATTTCCCTGGTCCATCTGTCCATCTGCTCCACTGAGACCTGTGGTGGCACTGCTGAGGGGATGGTGGGGCTAAGATGGAGAGGGAGAAGAAGGAACTACTTACCCCAGCCTCACCATGGAGGGATTACTCTGGGAGCCCATATCCTCAGTCATTCCTGCTCTTCCCCATCCTCCTTCTTCAGGCTCAGCTGATACTGCTGGAAAAGAGAAGGCAATCCTGTGGTGGTGTTTGCAGGGGTCCCAGGATGAGGGAAGAGATGAGAATCTTGACTCCATGTTTCAGAAGGCTGGTTTATTATTTTATGACATATATTATATGAAAAGAAAATGATATATTAAAACTATACTAAAAGAATAGAAGAAAGGATTTCATCAGAAGGCTTGAAAAGAAAGGAATGGAATGATAAGAAAAGCTCATGACTGACCAGAGAGTCCAAGACAGCTGGACTGTGATTGGCCATTAATTAAAAACAACCACATGGACCAATCAAAGGTGCACCTGTTGCATTCCACAGCAGCAGATGATTTTCGTTTTTCCTTTCCTCTGATGTTTCTCAGCTTCTCAGGAGAAAAATCCTGGCAAAGGGATTTTTCAGAAAATATCATGGCAACACAATCACTCAAAGGCATTAAGAGAGCTGTTCTGGAAACTATCTTTGCAGTTAAAAAGGGGCAGCAGCATGTTCCAGGTTAATAACAACTTTGTGCAAGCTCATCATGGGGACAACCTGGTGACAAACAGATCAGACTCTCATGCAAGTACCTGCCTTAATCAGTATCAAAACTTCCATTACTATCTGCCTCCATCCAGTGTACCACCAACAGAAATTTTAAAACTTCCAGTTTTACAGTAGTTCAATATTTTTTGTGTGTTTGGAGCAGTCTTCAAAGCCAAATTGCCTGCCTT
The DNA here is from genome assembly GCA_024865655.1 of Emberiza elegans. NCBI lineage: Eukaryota > Metazoa > Chordata > Aves > Passeriformes > Fringillidae > Emberiza > Emberiza elegans. The sequence continues at coordinate 42,001,624 of JALJVW010000175.1, read as the reverse complement.
CTGCAGAAGCAGTAACTGACTAGAGCCACCACCATCTGAGACAGGCTTCACCTCTCAGAGAAAAACCAGTGAAGCAGCTGGGTTACAGACCTGAAAGAGTTACCTGCAAAAAATGTCAGGTGTGTTACTGAAATGATAAAAGATTGCTGGTTAGTAGAGTTCTCCAGGATGCACATCTGATTGTCAGACCTGGAAGCTGAAGCAGGAGTGTGTGAAAAAAAATTTGCTGTCCTCAGTTCCAGGCTTCCCTCTTGGAGTGAAGCTCAGGATTAATTAGGTGCTTTCTCCTTGTGAAACAGACATCTATGACTAAGGCTGGCTGCCTGCTCAATTCACAGCTTAAAAACGTTCATGTTTTCATGAAGGTTTTGCAATGGATTGCAATGAATGATTTTCTGAACTAGTCTCTGTCTGTCACTTCTTGCTTAGCACGTACTTGCTGCTCTCACTCCTGAGCTGAGGTGAGCCTGTGCTCAGCCCCTACCTGCTGTAACTTCCTTCCTTGCCCCAGCCATCTCAACACAGACATATCTGGTGGCCCATGGGCTGCACTGAGCCTGTCACCATTACTGGCCATGTGCCACTGTCCTTGCTGGGCACAGGGGAACAGAGCCCCAGCAGTGTAACACTGCCTGGCCAGCTGGGATATCTCTGCTCCAGGCAGTGCCATTCCCTCTCTTTCCTTGCAGCACTGTGGGTGCTGTCCTCCAGAAGGGTCTGTGTTGCTGTCAGTGTCAGCAAAGAGGGTTTCAGTCAATGCACCCCTGATTCTGCTGTTAGGACTCTGTGCATCCCTCCCTGCCAGAACTGGCATCAGTTCCCAGCTGTGTGGTTACTCACTTCACATCCATTCAGGTACCAGCAAAACCTTGCTCTGGCAGGCATCAGCCAGAGATAGAAAGCATATGTGCAGCTTGTTCCAGACGCTCCTCCACAACTATGGCAAATGGTTTTATTCTGTCTTTTAAGGATTTTTTTCTCCAAGACATTGTGCAAGCCATGACAAATGAGTCACTCCCTAAAAAACAATTTGTATCAATTAATAATACTTCATACTGCCGACCCTCAGGGCTTTGCTGATTATCTGATGGTTTTCAGTTATGCCTTCAGACACACTTGGTCCTTTCTGATGGGGACAGATGACCACTGGGGCAGGTGTTTTTCCCATTTGTTTTTCTTGTGGTGGTTCCACATGATGCTGGCATGAGCCTGACTGCCAGCAGAGTCTCCTTTCAGTTATCATGTAGGATCTTCCCTGGCTCCTGCAACCAAATTAGCCAAACTGCCTACTGGAGTTCCTATTCCCAACCATAACCAGCCCTCAGGTCCAAACTGCTGCTGCTGTAATGCAGAGCAGGCATGTCGGATTTTGGGGTCCTATTCTGGTGTCCCTACTCCCATGGTGCAGTTTCTCTGTTACATCTCAGCCTTCTGACATGGCAAACTAACTCCATCTGCGAGCTCTCCTCATTTTCCACCAATGAATTTAATCATATACAGCAGTAAACTGAAAAACTTCTCAATTATGCAAACATGGATGCAAATGAAGGATATGAAACTTGGCAAAGATGCATAGAGGGCAGCAGAAGGTGGGACATGCCATGACACAGAGGCCATTCAGGAGAAGGCATGGAGGCTGCTGACGCCAGCTGCAGCCTCTCTGGGTGCCCTCTGCATTCCCCAGGTCACAGGAACAAGTGAACACTTAAGTACAGACTGCTGCTTCTCTGTTGTAGGACAAAAGGATTGCAGCGGGAATGTGAATTGCCAGCCCTGCTCTCTGCCCTCACAGGGGAGTATGTAGTGCTGTTCTTTTGAACTCAAGAAACACTGCATAAAAATCTCTTCCTTTCTTTATGTCATCCTTGCTCTACTTGAATAGCTACTCCAGAGCAGACTGGTTTAGAGAAGAGGAACACCTTTTAAATCCCAGCCTACCTGTATTTATGTCAAGCATGCAAACATTGGCTTGTACTGACTGCCCCTTTTCCAGAGGGAAAAGGTTCATCTCCATTGTACAATTATGGCCAACAACAAGTGTGCTACATCTCCCACTCTTTCCTATTATTAGGATAGCCAAGTTAAGAGTCACCAGCCTTCTCTCACAGGAGAGACAGCCCCTTCCCCTGCCCCTCCTGCCACAGCAAACTGCTCTCCCCGCCAGTGACCAGCCCAGCAGACTCTTTGGAACTCCCTGTTGCTGCAGGCATGTCTTGCAGCCACATTTGCTTTTCACATGATTGCCTCTCGTGGTGGTTCATTCTTCAATCTGTAATCACATGCCTTCCTCTCTGGATGGCAACAGTAAGGGCCTTGCTGTCACATGGGTTATGTTATTCTCAAATATATAATCTTTCATTTTATTGACATTCATCCTGTCTCTAATACTGTAGTACTGAAGTTATCTCTCCAATAGGATATTCAAGCCTCCTCTCTTTTCATATCACCACACATGTTCAGGACTTTGACAATTATCACCAGCACTGCTCATATTTTTTATGCTGAAATCACTAATGGAAATATTAAAGTAGATGGGTCTGGAGACTGAGGAATTTCTCACTACTAACCTCTCCTTGATTTAATGTTTTGCAGTGCCTCCATTTACTCCACAGACGTTAGATGGCAAGAACTGACAGAAGAACTTGTGCACAGAGAGCACTATCTCATGGAACCATGCAAAATGCAGCTCCAGCCCAGGCAGATTGCAATTGGGATCTGCAGGCAATGACTTTATTACAAGCCAGCATCAAGTTGCTCTGATGGCAGCCAGTGAACAATTGATTAGTGGGAGTACTGGTGGAAGCTTGTGAGGTGATTACTAAAGTGTTGTGGCTGCAGAATGTATGGTGTTCCTATCAGCCCTGCAGTGAGAGCCAGCTTGAGCAGAGGACAGTCCCTCTGTGCCCCTCACCAGGCGCTGGTGATGGCATTTACAAACTTTCCTGTATGGACAGCAGCTGTGCTATGTCACTGTCATATTTTCTGAAAAATCCCTTTGCCAGGATTTCTTCTCCTGGGAAGCTGAGAAGCCTCAGAGAAAAATGAAAATAATAATTATCTGATCTGCTTCTCCTGTGTTTTGCTGCTTTGGAATGTGGTTTGGACATTGTTTATCCAACATCTGAATTGTTTTTACTTAATGACCAATCACCATCCGGCTGTGTCAGTGTCTGGAAGAGGTCACATGTTTTTCATTAGTATCTTGTTAAGCCTTCTGTAAGGATCCTTTCTCTATTCTTTAGTGCAGTTTTAGTATAGCATTCTTTAATATGATATAATATCATAAAATAATAAATTAGCCTTCTAAGAACTTGGAGTCAGATTCTCAATTCCTCCTTTGTCCTGGGGACCCAGCAAATACCACAGTGCTACACAGGCTCTGTGGACCAATCAGTGTGAAAGAGTAACATCACTGAAAATGGCTTATTTGGCCAACTGGGCAAAATCAGCTGCTCCTGTGTGAGCAGTTCCAAGCCTGCCCAGTGTGCCCACAGCTCCCAGTATGTTTCCTGCTAAACCTCAGATCTGTCCCTGGCCATGGCAGTGACATCTCTGAGCAATGCCTGAGCATGGTCAGAGCAGTGTGGGTGGTTTGTTTGCAGCAGCCCTGCTTGGTGGGATGATGTAATTTATTAGCATAGATGTAAGCCCCTCATGCCAGCTGGCCCCTGCACCTGGGAGCATTCCTAGGCACATCTGAGTTATTACTATAGGCACAGACTTTGTGAATACCGCTGTGGGATACCTTGGCTGTGTGCATGGTACTATGTGGCCCAGATCTATTTGAATATGAAAACACCTTTTGCCTTTAAAAATATAAGTACCTGCTTATATATGGGGGGAGTGGGTGTTGGTCAGTGTACCCTCTACTAGTCTGGCCGATGAGGCCATTCCCTGCTATGAGAGCACCTGGCAGGAGATGGCTCAGCTGTGCACTGATCTGCTGCTTAATGGATGCAGAACTAGTTTCAGGCAAAATGAAAGTGAAATGGACACTACCTGTAACCCAGCTGAGGTGCCAGGAAGCCTGGTGCTCTTCAGAGTAGTGGGGTGGGAGGTAAATGGCACAATATTTTACAAGGGTAATGCAAAGAGCTTTCATTGGCATAGGCTGTGAGCACCATCAGTTTGCAGGCCTGGCACTGGCAACTAAAGAGCTCATCTGTCATCACTGGGAGCAGTCCAGAAGAGGTAGGCATTGAAAGGGCTTTGTGTGCCTGCAGCTTTGTGTGGCAAGAATCAGTGCACAGTGAGACAGGGTAAGGAAATGTGATGCTGCAGTACTGTGTCACATCCGTGCCAACTGGCAACTGCTTTATGCAATTTTGAAATCTATTAAAAGTTTGGGTGAGCCTGCCTGTTTCTTGTGTTTCCTTATGTACTTATCTGCCAGCAGAGTGTGGAACTATGGTCTTCATTAAAGCCAGTAAAGGATGTTTAAAAAGGATGAAACAAGTTTGTTAAGAAATAAGTAGACAGCAAGCAAAGTTTGCAAATGTCAGCAAAGTGCCCGTGATGGTGCCTGTGGAGAGGATCCCAGCCCTGGGCATCACTCTCCAGTGATGGAGTTGTTACCCCATGAGTACTTCTGCTCTTCCCCTCACTGTTGCAGTGGCAGAATAGGAAGAGGCCGAAGCCCCTGCCAGTGCCTTTAATGAAATTAAAGAATAGTAGAAAAATTACTATTAGAAATTTTCTTACTGTTTTCTACAGTAGAAAAAAATCCCTAGCTGCAGTCTTGGATAATAGCTCTCCATGTGGGATTGCTCTTGGTAGTGATGGCTGAGGAAGACATTGCTTCTTCCCTTGACTGAGACAAAAGCCATACCACAGCAAACAGAAGCTACCAAAATAATTTCAACCACTGGTCATGGGATTACATAGAATATTTCTCCAGGCAGCACCAATTTGGCATCAGCTGTGACTCCAGTGCTGATAATGTCCTTCCCTTCTCTGCTTTGTTCTTAAATTTTACTCAAATGGCCCAAAAGACTGGGATCCAATCCTGCTTCCTCTGCTGCCTGAGCTTTAAGACTGCTGCTAGTCTCATCCTCAGCTAGAAGCGCAGGTAGGCTGCAGCAGCCATCAAATATGGCCGTGGGGCCTATGCTGGATGAAGCCTTTGGCAACCTCATGTTAGGGAGATGATCCCTGATGTCTTAGCTTGCAGGCAGCCTGAAACAGCAGCCTGGAACAAAGTCTATGTTTCTGGACAGATGGTATCATGCAGTGTGGGTAAAAGCCAAACAAAAGCCCGTGGTAACACTGCAAATAACCCAATGTGGAAAGGGAAGCTTCAGCCAAAATGCTTTCACAAGATTTCAGGTCTATGTGCCCACACAGCTCTGTTTTGCCACCATTCTAGGCCTAGCACACCGGTGCATTCAGGTGCAAGGGCTCTGAGGAAAGCTATTTTTGTGGGGAGCGAAAGGCAGTTTGCAGAATTCCTTACATCATGGATGTGCACAAATGCCTCCTGTCCAACAGGCTGCTCCTCCCACAGCGACAGGGGAACAAGGTGCCTACTTAGGCACACCAAAAATATTTTATCATATTTTATTTTATTATCTTATGCTATGTTATGCTTTATTATATTTTGCTATGCTATGTTATAATATAACATAAATATAATATAGTATAATATATATAGTATATTTTATATATAAATAATATAATATAATATAATATAATATAATATAATATAATATAATATAATATAATATAATATAATATAATATAATGTAATGTAATATAATATAATATAATATAATATAATATAATATAATATAATATAATATAATATAATATAATATAATATAATATAATATAATATAATATAATATAATATAATATAATATAATATAATATAATATAATATAATATAATATATAGAAAAGAATAGAATAGAATAGAAGAGAATAAAAAATAATAAAAAAAAAAAATAAAGAAAAATATGATATGATTTGATATGATATATGATATCATATCATATGATTGATATGATTAATATGACATGACATGACATGATATATATGATATGATATGATATGATATATAATGATATGATATGATATGTGATATGATATGACATGACATGATATGATATGATATGATATGATATGATATATGATATGATATATAATATAATATGATATATGATATGATATGATATGATATATGATATATGATATGACATGATATGATATGTTATGATATATGATATGATTTTACAAGATATATGATATGATATGATATGATATGTGACATTATATGATGTGATATGATATAAATTATGATATGATATGATATGATACGATATGATATGATATTACATGATATGATATATGATATGATATGACACGATATGATATTATATGATATATGACTTGATATGATATTATATGATATATGATATGATATGATATGTTATGATGTGATATGACATGATATGATATGATATGATATGATATATGATATGATATTACATGATATGATATGATATGATATGATATATGATACGACATGACATGATATGATATGATATGATATGATATGATATGATATGATATGATATGATATATGATATGATATGACATGACATGATATGATATGATATGATATGATATGATATGATATGATAGGATATGACATGACATGATATGATATGATATTGTATGATATGATATATGATATGATATGATATGATATATGATATGATATGAGATTATATGATATATGACATGATATGATATGATATGATATGATATGATATGATGACAAGACATGACATTATATGATATGATGTGATATGACATGACATGATATGATATGATATATGATATGATATGATATATGATATGATATGACATGACATGATATGATATGATATATGATATGACATGACATGATATGATATATGACATGACATGGTATCAGATATGATATGACATCATATGATATGGTATGAGATATGAAAGGATATGATATATGATATGATATGATATGATATGATATGATATGATATGATATATGGTATGAGATATGATATGACATGCTATGATGTATGACATGACATGACATGACATGATATGATATGACATGATATATGACATGACATGATACATGACATGAAATGACATGATACATGACATGACATGATACGACACATGACATGACATGATACATGACATGATACATGACATGATACATGACATGACATGATATATGACATGACATTATATGATATGATATGATATATGATATGACATGATTTATGATATTATATATGACATGACATGATATGATATATGACATGACATGACATGATACATGACATGACATGATACAAGATATGACATGACATGATACATGACATGATACATGACATGATCCATGACATGACATGACATGATATATGACATGACATGTTATGACATGACATGACATGTTATGACATGACATGATATATGACATGACATGTTATGACATGACATGATATATGACATGACTTGACATGATATATGACATATGACATGACATATGATATGACATACGATATGATATATGATACGATATGGTATGATATTATATGGTATGATAATTTATGATATGATATATGATATGATGTGATATTATATGATATGACATGACATGATATGATATATGATATGATATAATATGATATTGTATGATATGATATGATATATGATATGATACATGACATGATATAATATGATATGATATATGACATAATATGAGATATGATATGATATGATATTACATCATATGATATGGTAAGAGATATGATAGGATATGATATGACATGATATGATATGATATATGGTATGATGATACATGACATGATATGAGATATGACATGACATGATATGATATGACATGACATGATACATGATGACATGACATGACATGATGACATGACATGACATGACATGACATGATATATGACATGACATGATGACATGACATATGACATGATGACATGATATGATATGACATGACATATGATATGATATATGATGATATGATATGATATGATATGATATGATATGATATGATGATATGATATGATATGATGATGATATGATATGACATGACATGATATGATGATATGACATGATATGATGATGATATGATATGATATGATATGATATGATGATATGATATGATATGATATGATATATATGATATGATATGACATGACATGATATGATATGATATATGACATGGTATGACATATGATATGATATGATATGACATGACATATGATATGGTATAGATATGACATGACATGATATGATATATGATGATACATGACATGATACATGACATATGACATGACATGATACATGACATGACATGATACATGACACGACACGACACATGACGCGACACGACATGACACGACACACGACATGATATATGATATGATATGATATTATATGATATATGGTATGATATGACATGACATGATATGATATATGATATGATATGATATATGATATGTTATGATATGATATGAAATGACATGACATGATATATGATATTATGTGATATATGATCTGATATGACATGACATGATATGATATGACATGATATGATATATGATACGATATGGTATGATATTATATGGTATAATAATTTATGATATGATATATGATATGATGTGATATTATATGATATGATATGACATGACATGATATGTGATATGATATGTGATATGATATGACATGACATGATATGATATATGACATGATATGATATATGACATGATATGATATATGATATGATATGATATTGTATGATATGATATGATATATGATATGATATATGACATAGTATGAGCTATGATATGATATTACATCATATGATATGGTATGAGATATGATAGGATATGATATGACATATTATATATGGTATGAGAGATGACATGACATGCCATGATATATGACATGACATGACATGATATATGACATGATACATGACATGACATGACACATGACATGATACATGACATGATACAGGACATGACATGATATATGACATTACATGATATATGACATGACATGATGTATGACATTACATGATATATGATATATGATATGATATGACATGATTGATGACATGATATGACATGACATGATGACATGATATGACATGACATGATATATGACATGACATGACATGACATGATGACATGACATGACATGATGACATGACATGATACATGACATGATATGATATGATATGATATGATATATGATATGACATGTTATGACATGACATGATATATGACATGACATGATATATGACATGATATATGACATGACATGTTATGACATGACATGATATATGACATGACATGATACATGACATATGACATGACATGATACATGACATGACATGATATGATATGATATATGATATGATATGATATGACATGATTTATGATATGATATATGATATGATATGATATGATATATGGTATGATATGACATGACATGATATATATGACATGATACATGACATGACATGACATATGACATGACATGATATATGACATGATATGACATATGATATATGATATGACATGATACATGACATGATACATGACATGACATGATACATGACATGACACATGACATGACACATGACATGATACATGACATGATACATGACATGACACATGACATGACATGACATGACATGATATGACATGATATATGACATGACATGATATTATATGACATGATATATGATATGACATGATTTATGATATGATATATGATATGATATGATATATGATATGATATGATGACATGACATGATATATGACATGACATGACATGATACATGACATGATACATGACATGACATGTTATGACATGACATGATATATGACTGACATGTTATGACATGACATGATATATGACATGACATGATATATGACATGACATGATACATGACATGATACATGACATGACACATGACACGACACGACACATGACACGACACACGACACGATATGATATGATATTATATGATATATGGTATGATATGACATGACATGATATGATATATGATATGATATATGATATGTTATGATATGATATGACATGATATGACATGATATATGATATTATGTGATATATGATCTGATATGACATGACATGATATGATATGAAATGATATGATATATGATACGATATGATATATGATACGATATGGTATGATATTATATGGTATGATAATTTATGATATTATATATGATATGATATGATGTGATATGATATGACATGATATGATATGAGATATGATATATGATATGATATGATATGATATGATAGGACATGACATGATATATGACATGATATGATATATGATATTATATGATATGATATTGTATGATATGATATGATATATGATATGATACATGACATGATATAATATGATATGATATATGACATGGTATGAGATATGATATGATATTACATCATCTGATATGGTATGAGATATGATAGGATATGATATGACATGTTATGATATATGACATGACATGACATGATATATGGCATGATATATGACATGACATGTTGTGACATGACATGTTATGACATGACATGACATGATATATGACATGACATGTTATGACATGACATGACATGATATATGACATGACATGACACATGACACGACATGACATGACACGACACGATATATGATATTGTATGATATTATATGATATATGGTATGCTATGACATGACATGACACGATACATGACATGACATGACATGATATGACATGATATGATATGATATGATATGATATGGTATGATATGATTTATGATATGATATATGATATGATATGATATATATATGATATGATATGACATGACATATGACATGACATGATACATGACATGACATGACATGACATGATATATGACATGATATGATATATGATATGATATGTTATTATATGATATATGGTACGATATGATATGATGACATGACATGGTATGATATATGATATGCTATGATATGATATATGATATGATATGATATGACATGATGTGACATGATATATGATGTTATGTGATATATGATCAGATATGACATGACATGATATGATATGACATGATATGATATATGATACGATATGATATATTATACGATATGGTGTGATATTATATGGTATGATAATTTATGATATTATATATGATATGATATGATGTGATATGATGCGATATTATATGATATGATATGACATGACATGATATGTGATATGACATGATATGATATTGTATGAAATTATATGATATATGATATGATACATGACAAGATATAATATGATATGATATATGACATGGTATGAGATATGATAGGATATGATATGACATGCTATGATATATGACATGACACATGACATGACATGCTACATGACATGATACATGATATGATACATGACATGATATATGACATGACATGATACATGACATGACATGATACGACACATGACATGACATGATATGATATATGACATGATATATGACATGATATATGACATGATATGTTATGACATGACATGATATATGACATGACATGATATATGACATGATATGACATATGATATGACATGATATGATACATGACATATGACATGACATGATACATGACATGACATGATATGACATGACATGACATGTTATGACATGATGATGATGACATGACATGACATGATATATGATATGATATGATATGATATATTGTATGATATGACATGACATGATACATGACATGATACATGACATGACACATGACATGACATGATACATGACATGACATGATATTATATGACATGATATATGATATGACATGATGTATGATATGATATATGATATGATATATGATATGATATATCATATATGATATGACATGACATGACATGATACATGACATGATATATGACATGACATGTTATGACATGACATGATAAATGACATGACATGACATGATATATGACATGATACGACATATGATATGATATATGATATGATAAGACATGATATAATACATGATATATGACATGACATGATAAATGATATATATGATATGATATGGTATGATATTATGGTATGATAATTTATGATATTATATATGATATCGGATATTATATTATATGATATGACATGACATGACATGATATGTGATATGATATGTGATATGATATGACATGACATGACATGATATATGACATGACATGATATATGACATGACATATGACATGACATGATATATGACATGACATGATATATGACATGACATGTTATGACATGACATGATATATGACATGATATGAGATATGATATAATATTACATCATATGATATGGTATGAGATATGATAGGATATGATATGACATGCTATGATATGATATATGGTATGAGATATGACATGACATGCTATGATATATGACATGACATGATATATGACATGATACATGACATGACATGATACATGACATGACATGATATATGACATGACATGATAGATGACATGACATGATACATGACATGACATATGACATGACATGTTATGACATGACATGATATATGACATGAAATGATATATGACATGACATATGATATGATATATGATATGATATTACATGATATGATACATGATATATGACATGACATAATACATGACATATGACATGACATGATACATGACGTATGACATGACATGATACATGACATGACATGATACATGACATGACACATGACACGACATGATACATGATATGATGATATATGACATGGTATGAGATATGATAGGATATGATGACATGTTATGATATGCTATATGGTACATGATATGATATGATATGATATTATATGATATATGGTATGTTATGACATGACATGATAAGATATATGATATGTTATGATACATGATATGTTATGATATGATATGACATGATATGACATGATATATGATATTATGTGATATATGATCTGATATCACATGACATGATATGACCTGATATGATATATGACACGATATATGATACGATATGGTATGATATTATATGGTATGATAATTTATGATATTATATATGATATGATATGATGTGATATTATATGATATGATATGATATGACATGACATGATATGATGTATGATATGATATGACATTGTATGATATGATATGATATATGATATGATATATGACATGATATGATATGACATGACACGATATGATATATGATATGATATGATATGATATGATATTGTATGATATGATATTGTATGATATGATATGATATATGATATGATACATGACATGATATATTTTGATATGATATATGACATGGTATGAGATATGATATGATATGATATGACATGCTATGATATATGACATTACATGATACATGACATGCTACATGACATGACATGATACATGACATGATACATGACATGATACATGACATGACATGATATATGACATGATATGATATATGATATGATATGACATGATATGATACATGATATATGACATGACATGATATGATATGATATTATATGATATGGTATGATATGACATGATGACATGATATGATATATGACATGATATATGATATGACATGATATGACATGATATATGATATGATATGATATATGACATGACATGATATGACATGACATGATATGATATGACATATGATATGATATATGATATGATATGACATGATATGGTATGATATTTATGATATTATATATGATATGACATGATACATGATATGACATGACATGATATGACATGACATGATATGATGATATGATACATGATATGATATGACATGACATGACATGATATGATATATGATATGATATGATATATGATATGATATGACATGACATGATATGATATGATATATGACATGATATATGACATGATATGATATGATATGACATGATATGAGATATGATATATGACATGATATGATATATGATATGATATGATATGATATGATATATGATATATGATATGATATGACATGACATGACATGATACATGACATGATACATGACATGATACATGACATGACACATGACATGACATGATACATGACATGACATATGACATGACATTATGATATGATATGATATGATATTATATGATATGATATGATATGACATGACATGATATGACATATGATATGATATGATATATGATATATATGATATGACATGACATGACATGACATGATATGACATGATATATGACATGATATGACATGACATGACATGATATGACATGATATGATATATGATACGATATGATATATGATACGATATGGTATGATATTATATGACATGACATGACATGATGATATGACATGACATGATATATGACATGACATGATATATATGATATGATATGACATGATATATGATATGATATGACAGTGATATGATAATGATATGATATGATATGACATGACATGACATGACATGATACATGACATGACATGACATGACATGATACATGACATGACATGATGACATGGCACATGACACATGACACATGATATATGATATGATATGATATTATATGATATATGATATGACATGATATATGACATGATATGATATATGATATGATATATGACATGACATGATATATGACATGACATGACATGATATGACATGACATGATATGATATGATATGACATGATATGATATATGATATGATATGATATGATATATATGATATGACATGATATTATATATGATATGATGACATGACACATGACATGATATGATATGACATGATATGTGATATGATATGTGATATGATATGACATGACATGACATGATATGATATATGATATGATATTGTATGATATGATATGATATATGATATGATACATGACATGATATAATATGATATGATATATGACATGGTATGAGATATGATATGATATGATATTACATCATATGATATGGTATGAGATATGATAGGATATGATATGACATGCTATGATATATGGTATGAGATATGACATGACATGCTATGATATATGACATGACATGACATGATATATGACATGACATGACATGATATATGACATGACACATGACCTGACATGATACATGACATGACACATGACATGACATGATATATGACATGACATAATATATGACATGACATGATATATGACATGATATATGACATGACATGTTATGACATGACATGACATGTTATGACATGATATATGATATATGATGATATGATATGACATGACATGACATGATATGACATGATGATATGATATGATATGATATGATATATGATATGATATTATGATGATGATATGATATGATATGATATGATATGATATGATATGATATGATGATACATGATATGATGATGATGACATGGATATGATACATGACATGATACATGACATGACATGATACATGACATGACATGATATATGACATGACATGATATATGACATGACATGTTATGACATGACATGATATATGACATGACATGATATATGACATGATATGACATATGATATATGATATGATATGACATGATACATGACATATGACATGACATGATACATGACATATGACATGACATGATACATGACATGACATGATACATGACATGATACATGACATGACATGATATGATATGATATGATATATGATATTATATGATATATGGTATGATATGATATGACATGATATATGATATGTTATGATATGATATGACACGATATGACATGATATATGATATTATGTGATATATGATCTGATATGACATGACATGATATGATATGACATGATATGATATATGATACGATATGATATATATGACATGTTATGATATGACATGATATTGATATATGATATTATGATATTATATATGATATGATATGATGTGATATTATATGATATGATATGACATGACATGATATGTGATATGATATGACATGACATGACATGATATGATATATGATATGATATGATATTGTATGATATGATACGATATTGATATATGATATGATACATGACATGATATGATATGATATATGACATGGTATGAGATATGATATGATATGATATGATAGGATATATGATATGATATATGATATGAGATATGATAGGATATGATATGACATGCTATGATATATGACATGACATGATACATGACATCATACATGACATGACATGATATATGACATGACATGATATATGACATGATATGACATATGATATGATATATGATATGATATGACATGATATGATACATGATATATGACATGACATGATACATGACATATGACATGACATGACACATGACATGACATGATACATGACATGACATGACACGACACACGACACGATATATGATATGATATGATATGATATTATATGATACATGGTATGATATGACATGACATGACATGATATATGACATGACATGTTATGACATGACATGATATATGACATGATATGACATATGATATGATATGACATGATATGATATGGCACGATATGACACATGATATATGACATGACATGATACATGACATGACATGATACATGACATGATACATGACGTGACATGATATATGACATGACATGACATATGACATGACATGTTATGACATGCCATGATATATGACATGACATGTTATGACATGACATGAGATATGACATGACATGACATATGACATGACATCTGATATGATATATTATATGATATGACATGATATGATACATGATATATGACATGACATGACACATGACATGACATGATACATGACATGACATGATACATGACATGATACAGGACATGGCATGTAATGACATGACATGATATATGACATGACATGTTATGACATGACATGATATATGACATGACATGATATATGACATGATATGACATATGATATGACATATGATATGATATATGATATGATATGACATGATACATGACATATGACATGACATGATACATGACATGACATGACATGACATGACACATGACATGACACATGACATGACATGATACATGATGATACGACATGACATGACACGACACATGACACGACACATGACACGCTATATGATATGATATGATATATGGTATGATATGACATGACATGATAAATGACATGACATGATATATGACATGACATGATATATTACATGATACATGACATGACATGATATATGACATGACATGATATATTACATGATATATGACATGACATGATATATGATATGACATGATATATGACATGATATATGACATGACATGTTATGACATGATATATGACATGATATGACATATGATATGATATATGATATGATATGACATGATATGATAAATGATATATGACATGATATGATACATGACATGTGACATGACATGATACATGACATACGACATGACATGATACATGACATGACATATGACACAACATGATACATGACATGACATGACACATGACACGACACACGATACGATATATGATATGATATGATATTATATGATATATGGTATGATATGACATGACATGATATATGATATTATGTGATATATGATCTGATATGACATGACATGATATGATATGACATGATATGATATATGATACGATATGATATATGATACGATATGATATATGATACGATATGGTATGATATTATATGGTATGATAATTTATGATATTATATATGATATGATATTATATTATATGATATGACATGACATGATATGATATATGATATGTGGCGTGATATGTGGCGTGATATGATATATGACGTGATATGATATATGATATATGATTTGTGATTTATGGTTTGTGATTTATGATTTGTGATTTATGATTTATGGTATGAGATACGAGATAGGAGATGATATATAATACAATGCAGAGCGGGAACATAACTGCCCATATGGATGAGATGAGTCTGATTCTCTTCTGCCTCCCTGAACTTCGGTAAGAAGCTGTCCTTTGGGAGAAAAACCAAGAGTGCATTAGTACATGTGAGAACTTAGAACCCCACTTGTCAGTCATGCCTTCCCTGCATGGACAGCACAGTGGTACAGTCAGTAATGGATATGGGCTGGATATGACCAGGATTTCTCAGGCTGTCTAGGAGAACTTCTTCATTGCCATTTTGACCAGAAAGTATCACTGCAATCACAGCTCTGTGCATGGCTTAGCATTCCTGAGTAAAACCAGCTCTGCTTCTGTGCAATGAGAGTATTTCTCTGATCAATTTACACTTAAGCATGGAAAATCAAGAAAAGTGGTAACAGTATTTTCCTGGCTGGTTGTAGCTACTGTTTTCTCTGCTTTTCACTCATGGCCTGGGAAGAATGGCTTTGCTAACCACTGAACAACGAGGGGAAGAGAGGAAAGGTACACAACAGCTGGGTTTAATGAGCTGGAACAAACATAAGTATCAAAGCAGTGTGTACACTTGTCATGCAAAAAGGAGTTACATGTATATAAATGACAAGGAATTTAAATCAAGATTTCAGTTACAGACTTTACAACTGGTGTTATACCGCAAAAAGGCTCAAAACTTGGTGTCTTAAATGCTGTCATTTAAAACAAACAAATCCAAAGCAATTCAAGTTATGGGAGCATAAACTATCAATCTATACTTTAATCCGTGGTGAACTTTTCATTTTAGACTATGCCATGGTTTACTTTTACAGATATCTGTTCCTCTTCTCTTGAATTTTACATTAGATTATCTGAGTGTTTCCAAGGCAAATTCCTAGAGTGCCAGTTGAGCAATCATTTATTCTTTTGAAGACTACTCCAGAGGTGATGCATTAACATTTTTGAGTCTTTGTGTAGCATTTTTATGCAGCTCGAAAGGAAAAAAAATCTTAAATCTATTGAAGAGAAATGTTAGTAGAACGAGAAGTAGAAGAGAAATGATAGTTTTACAATTTCAGTGAAAGCATTAAAATAAATCCTACATTAAGAGGATCTCCATACTTCAACACTAATTCAGTCTTAAATGACAGGATCTGGTATTGGGAATACAGACTTTTCTCTGTGGGATTAAAGATGTCGATTTATATTTATGCAAATAAATTAAACTGCTTAATTTTAGACTGAGATTAACTATTTTTCATGCTGGTAGCTTGACAGTTTCCAATATTTTAATGAGACTGGGATGAAATCATGATGGAAAAATTTCAATCTGTAATTTATTCTTTAAAGCAATGCGAACAGTTAGTACTAGGGTTAGAAATTTAATAAAACTTAATGATTATTAAAGTGGCTTAGAGGAAATTAGGTGTCCCAAAAAAGGTGTTGCTTTTGCAATGATGACATTATCTGTGTTTAAAATTTGAAAGAGCTTTTCCTAATTACCCATGTGTTGTATTTAACATATTCCGTAAGTCCAAAGTTGTTGTATTTAACATATTAGATAAGTCCCATATTGTTATATCTATCATATTTCATAAGTCCTGTACCTCTCATTGTTGTCTTGTGGGCGGCAGATCTTCACAGCACAGGATCGAGATCTTCCTTAGTCAGAGCTCCTTCAAGGTTCTGCCTGACTAAGTAGCCCACTCCCCTTTTATCTCAGTTACCTTGACAAACCACAGCTGCAGCCCAATGAAGAACATCACAGCTGCAGCCCATCAAGGATAACTAGGACCAGGCAGGGTAAAGATATTCAAGTACAGGTATATAATATGTATATTTAAAGCCTCCTCCATTTATAATACATATATTCAGGGGCCTCCTACACCCATGAAAAATTACTATTTCACTTTTATGGATTCAGTCCATAAAAGTCTCCCCCTCCCATCTAACAGCCTCCTGGAGACAGGTGGGCAGCAAGCAGCACCAGCACCTGTGCCCAGGCCAGTGAGATCCCATAACTCCAGAGGGGATTCAGCCTCGGAGAACGAGGCTGCTCCGTTTTGTCGGGTGGCTGGTGCTCGACTGGTGTTTGTAAGGTGTCTCCTGCCAAAAACTCCTCCCAGCAGATGGTAACAGCTGGGTTGTGCCTGACTTTGGAAAACCACAGAAGGAACCCTTGTCAAGGGCCTATTGTGTGATCCCAATGGCTTTTCCTTGTGAGAGGGCTTTTGTTGTACAAGGCATAATTTATTCAGGGTGTTTGGGAGAACACGGGTTGAATGACCTGCCTTGGTACAGCAGAATATTGGTCTGGATCCTGGGATACAGGATACATCCCAGTGATTCTAGTGGAGCCTGACCTTTGTGAATGTGAAATATATTCCTTCCAATAAATGAAGTCTCTTCTTACTGCTGATGTTAAAAATATTTGTGACACTGGATATTTTTAATTGCTGTAAGAGAGGCCATTGAGACTCTGTAAGGATATATAAGGAAAAGCAGAGGAGTTCCTGACTCTCTGTGGTAGTCTTTTTATTACTGTGTGGACCTATGCCACACAATGCTCCATACAACAGATGACTATGTAAATTACTTATCTCACTCCATATGTACATTGCAAATGATCAGTAGAAGCTAAAATCATACAAAAATATGTTTCAATTATGTGTATAAATAAATCACATTTCCTTTTTTTTTTTCCTTTTCTAGCAATAGTCTTATTTTACTCATATTATGCTGTCAATTTTTAACCCTCCAGAGGGTTCTCTGGAGTAACCAGGAGCCTAATTAGCAGGTCTGTAATGGCTCATCTAGCTGCATTTTCAAGTCCTGCTTGACATCAAATACTTAAGAATCCAAATTTCAATCAAAGAGTGTTTTCCTGACTGTAACTCGAGCACCAGTTAGAGCTGTAGCACATGCTAGTTTTTGCACACTTAAAAAAATTCTAGTTAAGAGGAGTTGACTTCAACTTTTCATCTTTATTCAGAGATAAATCTCCACACACTAAACCACAGTTGTTTAAAGCAGATAAGGAAGGAAAAGGTTCCACAGGCACAGAGATTTGTGCTATCTGATGTTAACATCAAAATAGCAAGTCAGATCCTGAATTTTTGGGGTAGTTCTGATGCTTACATAAAACAGTCAAAACACAGCTCTTATGTGACATTTTAAACTCACTTTCACTTAGAAATGAGCTTCTGATGTTCCTGTTGTCTTCATGTGGGGCCAGTCTGCCTGTAATCCCCCATCTTTTTATATTGAATGCAGTGCCCAGTTGGAAGTATATGGTACAGGTAATTATTTAAATCCGTATGAGTTTAATGGAGATAAGCAGCAGGATGGGAGGTACAAGCTGCTCTTAGCCTTATTACAGGAATGCCTTGACCATGGAGAGTGTAAATGTATTGCTAATTTAGAGAGCCCACACAAAGAAATGTTATATCTGCCTCAAGTGCAGAAAATACCTGGATAGATACTTTTATATCTTAGACGAGAGGAAGTTAATACCATTAGCTCTGCTGCTCAAAGAACTGTTTGCTTAGTTGTGTTTAATACCAAAGATCCCCCTGTGACTGAGAGACTGAGGCAGATGGATGGAACACAGCAGGCAAAGATCTAGCTCTAAACCCAGGCCCTTCAAGGGTCAATGGGAGACCTGATTTTCACAGCTCAGGCCAAGGAAAGTTTTGTTGCATTTCAGAGAAAGACACAGCTTTTCTCCAGCAGTAAGCACAGCACTAAAACCTCATATCAAAATGCATATAGGTAACTAGATGGAAAAAATAGGTGCAGATTTTGCTGTAGCTGTCATGACTGTAAATCATGAAGAATGTATTTCATATGCACAACAGACTGGTGTGGCTGCACAGAGGAGTAACAAAATCATCTTGAATTTATTCACTAATATTAACATCTGCCAATTAATGCTTTGTTAATTTCTAGATCCCATGTGAATTCTGCCCAGTACATCCTTGCTGTGATTCCAGCAAGTTCCAAATTCAGCTGTGGCCTGGCAGCCATACCAGGCAAAGGACTGGGAAGTCTGTCACATGAGAAAAATCAGAATTGGGTTTGCTCAGCTGTATCACTATCATCCAGTAATTAAAAGGTGATTATGAAAAAGATAGAGACTCCATTCTTTTACAATGAGTCATGTGCAAAAGATGAGGCGTGATGGGTACAAGTTACTACTAGAGAGTTTTTGACTGGAAATAATTTTTTTTCACAATGAGACCAATCAGCCATTGGCTTAATCTCCACAGGGAAGCTGTGGATTCCCCAACACTGGACACTTTTAGGGTCCAGCTGGACAGGGTGCTGGGCCATCTTGGCTAGACCATGCTTTTGCCAAGAAAGGCTGGATAAGATGATCCTTGATGTCCTTTCCAACATGGTATTCTATGAGTTTATGAAATACAAGAAAGCCACAAATACTGAGGGATCCCTCTTGTGCACTTGTTCATTCCAGGAGTCAGAGCTGAAGTAAAGCTGCTGTACTTAACAGCCCCTGATAAACCTATTCTTCTTATTTTTTCCTAATCCTGTTTTAAAGTAGTTTATAATTTTGAGCTCACTTTTATGGCTCCTTCCTGTGAAACTTGAAAGAGCCCTACATATTTTTACCTGCCTGCAGTGAAATTTGGAGAGTGTTTTTCAAAGCTGTTGTTTCACAAGCATCTATGTAATTGAAATATTGCATTCATAGCTAAGTCACCCAGCTGGAGAATACCTTGGGAAAAATCTGATCAATTACAACAAAATCTTATCACTCAAATTTCAACAGTACAGGTCTAAAGAACTTGTCACATAAATTTAAGGAAATGTGAACAATCCATGAAAGAAAACAGCCAATTACATTCAGCTAGTCACATGAGTTTCTCTAGATGTCGTCCATCAAAATATGGATCAATCTTTTGAAGTTTTTCTTGTGAGAGCTGGAAAGATTTAAACCATGTATTTAAACCTTTGTCTACAGAAACTTCCCCCTCCAGACAGTGCCAGTACACTGCCACTGTCATTCTGGTTTTAAATACTGACATGGAACAAATAAACACTACTCCTGTTCTGTGTGTGCCTTGCAGCACATATTTCTGTTTTGTATCATCTAAGGTCCTCCAGATCTATTTCAGTGTTCCACTTCTACCTTTTTGTTTCAGTGTTCCACCTTTACCTTTTGTTACCTAGCTGTCTTGTAGTGCGCAGGAAATGATAAACTGCTCTAGTTTCAAGTGGAGAACATCTGTGTTTGTTTCCTGGGGGAGAGCAAAGCTGATATTATTTCCCTCTCTGTGTGAAGCTGCTGTGTGCTTCTTCCAAATGGCTGAAGTAGCCACTGGAGTGATCCACATTTAAGTAGCCTGGGAGTCTAATTATCTAAGGAACATTCATTTGAGCAAATTAAAGGAAGAAAGAAAAATTATCAGATTATTATTATTATTATTATTATTATTATTATTATTAAGCACTGTGCAGTGGAAAAAAGACCCATACTGTTTCCACCTACAGTGCTTCATCAAATTATCTGATTGTTTAGTTAAATCCAAAGAGTTCAAAAGCCCTTTGTTATAACACCAACAAAAACCTGCTGGATAAGAGCCGAATGAAGAAGGCTGTGTACTGTGAAGCTGTGCATGTGGACACATTTTGGGACAGGAGCTGCCTCACTCTGGTTAAGGACTGCTATCCCAGGGCAGGGCAGCACTTCCCAGGCACATCAGGACATTTCTGCACCTTTGCCCCAAGATAACTTCTCATGGTGGCAACCAACAACACTGAGATCTTTTTGGGAGTAGTCCAATGAGGAGAGATGTGTTTCTTCTCTCCGTGCCCTTAAAGCCTATTCACTGCTCTCATTGCATTGAATCTGTTTTGTTGCTAGATCTGAAAAGGCCAAGGGAGTCTGAAGAGTGTTTCTTACGATGAGGTAGTTAAATACCATTATTCTTTCTGTTGAATCTGTATCATGATTGCTCCTTTCTTAACACCCATGCAGCTGCTTCCCATCTCCCAACTGTGCTTTTTGATGCCCCATTATAATGAAACATCATGCAGTTGGAGTTCGCCTCTGAAAAATTTTTGAACTGGCTTGTATTAAAATATTCATTTAATATTCAATAATATTCAATATTGGTCAGCAGGACAAACCCATACCTGGCACAGTAAAGCCCTGCAGTAACTCTCTGGGCATGTCCCAAGAGAGCCTTTGGTTGGGAGTTGTCTTGCAGGTGAAGCCCACACTGCTGCAGAGCTTCACACAACTTGTACCTTAGTGAGTTATTTTGCATTGCAATGGCCACAATGGCCAACTGGGCCAGCTCATGGAGAAAAAACCCAAACAGGCTAAAGATGGGCTCCTGTTGGAGCTGGAGAGATCTTATTTTGTCATAACAGAGTATGAAATTCACCCTGGCAGGCAAGAAGGAATGAATAGATTTTATGTCTAACTGGGGAGGCAGAGCAGGCAAGTGGTAAAATGAGGTAATTGGGCAGCAAGTTCAGCCATTCTGACATCACCCAGCAGTTAAATACTAGCAATACTGCTAGGATGACTTGTCAACCACTGACTTGACTAAAATCTGACTCATGGGCTGATGCCATTTGTTTACTTTTGTTCTGCTCCTCAGGCTGGAGCAGAAGAAAGTAAATCATATTGCCAGAAAATCCACCAAATCTACTTGCATTCCTCACTTAAAATTGCTTAATGCTGATCTTTCTTTCTCCCATATAAAAGATTTTAAAAGCAAGCTATAAATTATTTTCTGACTACAGAAAATGACATTAAAACGTTAAAATATATTCTATCCTTTTATTATCCTTTATTATTATTATCCTTTTTTATTAAGTATGCTGACTCCTACTCACAAAAAAAGTCACACACTCCAAAGAAAAACTGAAAAATAAATTTTAAAAAAGTAAAATATTCTTTCATTTCCTCTTTTGCAGATCTTGGCAGATAGATGTTTAATGGGACCAAATTCTATTTGGTTTCCTAATACCAGAATCTTGAAAACCTTACTAAAGAGAGCCATGATTTTTGTGATATCAGTCCAAACTTATGCCCACATCCAATTAATAAAATTAAAATATTTGCTAGGATATAAATGCACTTCTTAAGACATCCTTTGGAAGTACTTTGGGATATCCAAGTCATTTGCATGGGCTAGCAGATATGGCATTGGGCTTAGGAGAAAAGCTGGACCTTCCCAGAAGGTGGGCAGCTGGAGAGCAGGCAGGATGCACCCAACTCTCTTAAATAACAGTAAGCACACATGGAAAGACAGCTGAATACTGTCCAGGAGTGCAGAAATCTATCAGGTTTTTATTCACTTGGATCCTTTTGAATCTCTGGATGAGTTCAGCAGGAAGAGAAATGAACCCATTCATAAAAATGAAGGCAGAGAGAGAGAGATGTCACCGTGATCAGCGAGTTTTCTCCTGCCATCATTCATTTTTCACCAAAGAAATCCAAAGGCAACAGTTAGTCAAGAATGATTCCAGGCTGCCTGTGTCTGTAAGAAACAGGGAAGCTAAGAGGCAGCAGGGAAGTCCTGCATCCTTATAACACACAGCACTGGCTGTAGTTTAAATCATAGAAGATTCTCTGGAGTTCTGTTGGCCAGTGTTTCTCAAAGCAAAACAGCCAGCACACAGTAGAAGAAGAAAGAAATATTGCAAAGAATCAGAACGTGGGGTCCTTTTAACTTACATTTTCTCATCGCTGTCGCACATGCTTTGGAAAGGAGGAAAAGAAATCAGGGTACCCCAAGTCTTACAAACAGGATGATAATGTAGAAAAAAGCAGAGACTTGGACAGACAGGGCCAATTAAGAATTCTGTACCTGCCAGAAAAAAGATATCCTTACAACTGCAATGATTGCAATACAAGCACACAAAAGACTGATTCTTTCTTCTTCAAATGCAAATAAGACTTGGAGCACATTGTGGCATGTGGCACACACGTCTGGGAAATGAAAGGCATCTGATATTTGCTTAGCTTCCAACAAGAGAGTAGCATTTTGGCACAGACAAAGTGGCATAGAAAAGCAGGTGTGAGGTATGAATTTCACATTACCTGCTTCTATTGCCAACATTACTTGCTCTGCTACTTTAGTTGGAGTATCATGTTTAGAAGACCAAAAAATGACATTGTGAAACAGCCAAGAGAAGAATTACACAAGCTCTGGTTGTTAAGTTGTGCACCAGTTTGAGAAAATGCTTTCTGGAAAATCCATTAAAGCAAATCTGATATGACTTCCTAGCTGTAACATACAATTGAGCTCCACATAGTGTTGGCACAATTAGACACAGTCACTATTTCTGTGGCACTCAGCTTTTTTAAAGGAATTCATACTAAATTCATATTAGTTAGGAGGCTATTCTGGCATTAGAGACAGTTTATTTAGTTGTATTCAGAATTTTCAACAAGAATTTAGAACCTGGATAAATGTAATGGCAATGAACCTTTGATTCTGAGCCCAGGTTTTGTAGCTGGTCAGTACCATCCCAGAAACAAGCACAGAGACAGATTAATATGCCTAAATGTTTAATATGCAGGGAGCATTTTGGGGAAAGTTTTTGATTTATCTCTTCTCCCTTATTTGCACAGAAAAATTACTCCCTGAGCACTGGAAAGCAGAAGGAAAGCAATGGACCCAAATGCTCTTGCTGAACAAAATGGTGACCTTATGAATCCCATAGATTCAGAGGCTCATCCAGGAGCTCATTTCCCCATGGAAGGCTGGAAGTTTATCCTTTGCTTCTCTTTTCTGCACCAGCACTGACTTTTACAATTAAACAGCAGTTTTCAAGCAACCTCATCATTTTGATTCTCTGATTGATACAACACATACGTATTTTAAAGTGCACTTATTTAACTGAGACATCTCTTTATTTAATGTCACCTGAGTAAGCTGAACTGAATTGAATGAGCTGAAAAACAATAATTTTTCAGCTCACTGCATCCATTGTTTCTCTGGAATGGTTACCAAAAAAACCTAAACATGAGCCTTTTCAGCCAAGGTTTCAAGCACTGGGTGAGCAGTGCTGCTCAGACCATACCAAGTTCCTAAAGGGGCAGAGCAATCCCTTTATGGATTGATGCCAACCAAAGGGTTGGAAATCCCTTTTCTATTTCATTGAGATCTTATGTGTTTTCATGCATATTCTTGTGCTGTGCAAATTCTATGGAAAAGCAGACTAGGATTGCCTCATGTTTGACTACTTTTCCTGATGGAAAATTTTCATAAATACATACAACATTGTCCTTCCCATGGCACTTTGCTTCATGGCATTTCCTGATTTTTGTTCCAAGATCTTGATCATTCCCAAGTCATGTGGAGCCAGTTATGCATATATTCAAACTGGATGTTGATAGAAGGAGCGTTTTTATGCAAGAGTGTGCACTGTCACTCAAAGATTAGGAGTTTAGTAAAGCTGTTGGTGGCTTCATCAAATTTCTGGTGAGGATCAGAATCCTAATCAGACACTTCTCTCTGTAAAATGAAATTTTTAGCAACACAGAGAATGGAGAATGGTTTAGAGTTACATTTCTTTGAGTTCTGCTTTCTTCTGGCCCCATTTGTGTTTGTGAAGCTCCTTCAAACACAGGCCCTTCCTCTGACTTGTCCTCCCCACATTTCTAGGATAAGAAGGCAGCAGCCTAATTTCTTTAGATGGAGAAAAAGAGGAATGTTCGTAGTTACTAGCTGCAAGGAATTACAACAAATTTGGAAAGCGCTGGCTGCTTAGATGGTGGGTGGTAGTGTGGGGACTCTTTAGCCACCTGCAGCTCTCAAGCTGTTCAAGTGTAATTTGTTATGCTGGGGCTGCATCCATGAGCAGAGGGAGGCTGTTCTACCGACTTGAATATTTACAAGCAGGGGATCCATGGGAGACTTCTGAAGCCAACACTGCTGACTTGCAAAGCGATGGGATGCCCTGGGAAATTACGGTCATCACATTCCCACCATCCCTGGACATTTGAAATAGGTGGACTCTGTGTAGGGTTAGAAAGCTGAGTAACTGTTCCTTTGCTTGTATTTTTTAATTTTGTGACTCACTTTAAGCTTCTTGGAGGCGCTCTAAGAGGGAGAAAGAGATTGAGTTGTAACCCAGTTTCCAGAAACCTTAGCAACATAACACAGCCAGAACTTCAGGTATGATAAGCATAGTGGGAAAAAAACCCCTGACAGCTATGATATTCCTAAAGATAATTGGTTTTTACTGAGGAATTGTAGCATTAAAGAGTAAAAAATTGCATTATTGACATAAGTAAAGTGAAAAATCTGGTAGAGAAGCAATATCTGAAAGCAATATAAGTAATTTTCCCAGAACCTGGTCTTCTAGAAGAATGATTTTACCCATTGAGCTATTGCACAATCTATAAACAGATGAGAATACTCTGATGGGGAGAAGGAAGGTGTACAACATAAAGCAAAAATCCACTAGTAAGTCCTGTGACATACTTGAATCCATTCCCTAGGGGCACACAATGTATGAGTGAGACAACCCGGATAGGAAAGGTCAGAAATTGTGGACACAAATCACAAGGAGCAATAAAGAAATCTCCACTCATGGAACACTTTAATGAGATGAAACCTCCCTTCACATCTTTAGAGATTATAGGTACTGACTGTGTCCTGAAAGCCTGCAGAGGGGGAGACAGGAACAGCTTATTTAGACAGTGAGAAGCACAGAGGATTTAAAACTTAAACATGTCACTACCAAATAGAACAAATCAATAACTGAAATAAATGATGTATACATTTCTCTAAGACTGGGAGAAGAAATCTGCTTGATTACAGACATGTAGAGGTGGAAGCCCTACAAAAGGCAGAGCAGTGCTGCTGGCTACTGCAGGCAGTGCAGGGTGCAGGGACAGAGACCTCTGGCTCATCGCCACTGTTCCACAGGAGCTGTCTGCTGTTATAAATGTGCTCGGTGAGAAGCCACAGGCAGTTGCCTCTTTGCTGTGTGCTGCTGCCTTTCTCAAATGCTGTGCTCCTTTCTGTGCAGCCCTGGCAAAAGCATCACTCTTATTCGTTTGGACAATGGAGCGTGTGTGGAGACAAATCGGTTCTGTGCCTGTAGCACGGGAGTGGGCTGAGGCATCACCTGGATTTCAGTACTGCTGATAAACTCAGCTGCTGCTGCACAAGGGACACAGATACAAGGAAAGCCTGTGCCCCCCAGACCTCACTTTGTTACTGTACCTCTACAGAGATGATGTATTTTGCCAGAAAAAGTGCCTTGGAAAATGATGTTTCATCCTTTGCTTGATGATATGGATTTGCTGGGAGGGATTACAGTAAATGAATGTATTCTCTCATTGCAGACATGATGGAGATTGAATAAAATAGCTAAATTCATAGCTCTTCTTCCTTCCTTTTGAAGTGGTTAATTCTTAAGTATTTGTGTCTTTACAGAGCTCTAAAGCTTGGTATGGTCATACCAGTCACAAATGTTTGATTTCCACTAAGTTTCTCAATGAGGCATTGATAAGAGACAAATTTTCTTACTGCTAGAAACAATTTTTGGAAAACAAATTCTATTTTATATATTTTTCTATATTTTAGATATTAAATCTTCTTTATATCTTATATACTTACATATATTATAGTTATTAATCTCTTTTCTTTACACACTGCCTATTCATCAAAAAAAGGGAAAACAGCATAAATATGAATGCATTGGCAATAATTCTAGTTTAGTATTTTTGATTCATCAGGATATTTTTTATCCATCAATACTACAGAGAGAAATGTGACTGACTTTAATGAAATTTGAGCCAGCAATTTCAATAGGTGAACAATGGTATTATATGCACAAAACTAAACACAAGTGTTTGAAATCTCTGGCTTGCACATTCTCTGTTTAATATATCACACAAGAAATTGGATAAAGGCAAGAACTGAATTGGTTATCCTAAGGTCCTGAGATGTTTAAGTTAATTAATGTAGTTCAAGAGGGTTGAAATGTGGATATACTGTCAGTAATTCAAGACGGGGCATAAATAGTGATGACTTCTGGTTTGAGTGATATAGAGCAGAAAATTTGATATTTTTAAAACATTAGGAATCTCTGTCTGGAAAATCTGGCCATTTGGAACTAGCCTAGTAACCAATACTCTGCTATCTGTTATCACCAGGGCTGAACAGTGACCACTTACACTGTGGTGATCAGCCTTTACTGATCTGTACTGGATCCTCACAATGTCCAAGGGGAGATTGAGACTCCTTGACCCTGACTGTAACTCTGTAACTCTGCCAAGAGTAAGAATTATTATCTTTTTAAAATAATACTTCATGAACCCATAGGCCATGGAAGACTAAGGGTCCATAGGTTGAAAATCATTGCTTTGAGAAATGATACTTGCTTCATTCCTGTATTAACTGGTAATACATGCCTGAATAAAACTCACCAGTTCTGCTATTTAGATGGCATTTCATGTTCCAAACTTCATCTGTGTAACATAAATTTCCTGGGAATATCTATCTAAATTGTTATCTGCTGCCTGCTGTTTCTATAATGTAGCTTCTGTACGTATAACAAGCAGCTCTTGCAATATCTTATTTATTCTCCTCTATCTTCTGACATGTTGCTTCAATAAGTACACAATAATGTAATTATTACACTACTATTGTAATCACATAAGGAGATATCTGACAAAAACTTCAAAATGGCTCAGATCTTTATTAATTTCTGCACTAAGTCAGTGCATATCAATGACCACACTGCACCTGGAATTCTTGTGGGACACCACCTGAATTGTACTCTTCCTGTGCTAAGCAAGCTTTTAACAAAATTTACCTCTTTTATTCTAGAACAAGGTAAAACCAAAAGATTAGTTGCTAGGGGGTTTGGTGTGGATTTTTTTGTAACTGAGCATAGGACTGCAAATGTAGAATGAGCTTCACATGAAGGATGTTGTGGAATATTTAAATTTACAACTAAGAGTATTTTTATCACGGCCTCTCAGTAAGTCAAACTACCTTTTTATTGGAATTATAATACTAAATGTAGTAGCATGTCACTGACATTGATACATGTTTGAGTAAATATGTTTGAGGAAATATGGTCTTCTACTCATATAGGTGGTAAGAATACAAGGACTCTCTTGAGGAGATACCTTTTACTTATGTTAATTAATAGATTAAATTGTATGAAATTTGCTACAGCCAATGGTTGCTTTAAAATTCCCAATTTTGATATCTAGTTCCTTTATGTCTGAATATCTAGACTCTTTATGTTTTAACTTTTATCTGTGTTAAGTAGGTATTCTATGGCTTACATGTTGGCCATGCCCAGGCACATTCTTGAAATCTATAAAAGAGAAGTTAAAACTGGTGCATAAATAAGCTTGTAGAATATAAAGTGAAAGTTCTTGACATGGAAAAAATGAAAGCAGAGACTATCTTGGCTGGTCACCACTTTCAATTGAGCTGTGTGGTTTTATTTTGCTGACAATACTAATAACTTAAACCATCAATCTATAGGCACAGCTATTCTTAGCAGAACACAGTGAAAACAAACTGCTTTGCTTATGGTATTCACAGCACTGAAGCATGCCCTTAGCAAAGTGGTACAAATGTCAATATGCTGCTGAGCTCCTCAAAACCTCTAACAAGTTATTTGAAGAACAGACAAACCTTCTGTAAGTCTTTGAAAATATAGATCAAATTCTACTACAACTGCTTTCCCCAGATTCTGCACTTGTGAAAAATCTGTTCCCCCTCAAACTATGATAATGACTCTGAGTCAGATCTGTTAGATGGGGCTGTGCCTGTGACCTGTGCAAGGCCCCTTAAAGTAAAAATACTTACATTAAATCTGCCTGGAGTTTCAAGAACAGATCCCAGACCTCAAAGACTCAGGTGCTAACCTTGAGTTGTTACCACTCATTTCAGGTCACCTTTGTGCCTTTTGCTATTATGATAATAAACTCTCTCTGCAGGAAGCAATATTTTGAATATTTTGAATCAACATAAAAATCCAAAGGAAAACTGCAGATATTTAATGTAGTATTTATTAGACAGGGAAGAAGATGTACAAAATAAAGCTTTTGGTATTATCCTCAAGAAATTAAGTTACAAGTCAGGAATTGGCACAGTATGATCTCAGCCAGTTAAATGCTGCATATTATTTTAGCAAACATTTCTGCTGGCAGTTGTTAACCTCAGGCAATAGAAATACATGTTAGCAGAGGAGTAAAGAGCAACTAGGGAATCTGTTTATTCACTCCCATAAGAGCTTTTCTGAACTGATACACAGAGTTATTATTTCAGAATTAATTATAAAGCAGGCTCATTGTAAATGGCATCTTTGCTGGTTGATTTTATTTTTTGTTTTTATTTTTGAAAACCACATTAACAGCATACAACTATTAGCCAGTTTATAAATAAAATGCAAAATTTGTTGTACTATTAGTAGAAAACTATGCTTGATTCCACAATTTTCAGAGAATAAAGTACCTTTACCAGCTATTCTCTTTGGGAAAATATTTTTTTAATTCAGTAACTGACATATGGTGTAAAATATTCAGTTCAAAGGAAGAAACAAAGCCAGACAGAAAACACAGACTGGTTTGTATTTTTATGACTATAAGCAGTGTTCCTCCAGTATGGTAGAGAATTCATTCCAACATGTCCTTCAATGTGGCACTAGTATTTTATAATGACTCACTGCAAGTCCTTTGTGATCTTGACTGTCTCTCTGTCCACTGCTCTTTCAAAGACATGCTCCATGATACTGCGCCTGTCAGAGTGGGTTTCTGTTCCCAGAAATAATTTGCTTCTCCTGTCAGGCCCAGCGCAGAGTCTTTCCCAAAGAGCCTCTCCTGAGTGGTCATCTGGAAGCATCACCTCAGTGCAGAATAGGCAGGCTGCTGGCTCTGTGTTGCTTCACTTCTCCTCAGCCCTGCCTACTGCCCTGAAGGCAGCATTAAATTTTATTCCTGGACTACACAGCATTATAACTAGATGTGCAGACATGACATTTTGATTGCTAAATTCCAGGCCTATTGACGTTTGTGACAAGGCTCAGAGAAAGACTCAGCAGAAAAAGGATAAAGATGCAGAGGAGGCAATCAGCTGAGGACAGTCAGAGATAGGGATCCAAGTCTCCAGAACTCAAGAAACACAGCGAGGTGTACACCACACCTGAAATGCAGCATTGAGAAGCCTCTCTCATGCAGCAGAAATGCACCATTAAGAAACCTCTGTCATGCAGCATTTGAAGAGCAGTCAAAAGCCAGAGCCAAGGTGCTAAAAACAGGCATGACCAAACCACAGAGAAATTAGATTTCAGGAGTCTGAGCAGTGGGCCTTTCTGTAGTCAGAAAACAGAACACAAACCAAAAGCAGCTGAATAAGAAACAGGAGGAAAAGCAGAAGAATCTTCCCAAGATTTAAAAGATCTGGAATGATCAATGAGAAAAGAGGAAAACTTACTTAGTATAATTATTAATACTGACATTTTTCTGCATAACTTTTTTTCTGCAACTTTTCTCTGCATAACTACAGTGTAAAAAGCATGGCTGCAGATTTTCCTTGCTGTATACGGTACTTAGAGATAAATCATTTATGGCTCGTGGCAACACTTCAGTGAAACTGATGACATGAAAGTCTGTAGACTTGGGATGAAGCAGTATTTATAATAAAAAAGATCCACTGAGTGAAAGGAATACTAAAATAGCTTCCATTATAATAATGTATCTTTTGATGCTTCTTCATGTTACTATGCTTTAGGAATGTGTGTGATTATCACTAGGTATAAGAATCATGAATCATTCAGACTCCCAAGGATGTCCTTGAAGATGACTCTCAAATGCAGACACTTGAGAGTTCCCAGATTACCTGCTGGAGCTGGAGAGACTGATTCAATATCTTACACTGATAAATTATCAGTTTTCCTGAAATGGCAGAGGCCACTTGGAGTTACTCTGGTATAAACTGAGGGCAGTCCAATGTACTGTGCTTAACCACCACCTGGTTTTAAAGGCAGATGAGGAAATGCTTGGGTTTGGTTGTTTTGGGTTTTTGTATGGGTTTTTTTGGTTGTTGTTGTTTGCTTGGGGTTTTTGGCTTTGTTTTTAAATAGATGTGTATAGGAGGCCCTTAAAATATGTGTATTGTGTAAGTGGTCTTTGAGTCCATGTAAATTATAACTGTATTGTATCTGAATATCTTTGCCCCGGCAGGTCCCAGTTATTCTCGATGGGCTGCAGCTGTGATGTCCTTCATTGGGCTGCAGCTGTGGCCAGTCAAGGTAACTGGGATAAAAGGGGGTGGGCAGGCCAGCTGGGGAGAGCCTCGAAGGAGCCCTGGCTGAGGAAGACCTAGAGTCTGTGCTGCGAAGATCTGATGCCCACAAGACAACATCGAAAGGTACAGGACTCTTGAAATATGCTAAATACAACAGTACAGGACTCCTGAAACATGCTAAATACAACATCTGGTGACCCCGACGTGATAGCAGAGAATAGGACAGCCGAGAGCTGTGGTGGCCTTTGAGCCAGGACAGAGGAATTGGAAGAACAGGACAGCCGAGAGCTGTGGTGGCCTTTGAGCCAGGACAGAGGAATTGGAAGAACAGGACAGCCAAGAGCTGTGACATGGCCTTTGGATCAGGGAGCTGTGACAGCCAGGAGCTGTTAAAGAATGGCCTTTGAACAAGGAGCTGTGTGTGTGTTGTATCATGGCCTTTGAGTCATGGGGGTGTGGGAATACATGGCCTTTGAGTCATGGGAAAATGTATTATATTTAAAGTATTGTAACTGCTATCTGAAGTATTGTAATTGAACAACATGTTTTTGTACAGCAAAAGGAAAAGGGGGAAATATAGGAGGCCCTTAAAATATGTGTATTGTGTAAGTGGTCTTTGAGTCCATGTAAATTATATCTGTATTGTATCTCAATATCTTTGCCCCGGCAGGTCCCAGTTATTCTCAATGGGCTGCAGCTGTGATGTCCTTCATTGGGCTGCAGCTGTGGCCAGTCAAGGTAACTGGGATAAAAGGGGGTGGGCAGGCCAGCTGGGGAGAGCCTCGAAGGAGCCCTGGCTGAGGAAGACCTAGAGTCTGTGTTGCGAAGATCTGATGCCCACAAGACAACATCGAAAGGTACAGGACTCTTGAAATATGCTAAATACAACAGCGGGACTCCTGGCTAAATACAACATCTGGTGAACCAGCCAAGCTGTGGTTGAGCCAGGACAGAGAATGGAAGAACAGGACAGCTGTGGTGGCCTTTGAGCCAGGACAGAGGAATTGGAAGAACAGGACAGCCGAGAGCTGTGGTGGCCTTTGAGCCAGGACAGAGGAATTGGAAGAACAGGACAGCCGAGAGCTGTGGTGGCCTTTGAGCCAGGACAGAGGAATTGGAAGAACAGGACAGCCGAGAGCTGTGACATGGCCTTTGGATCAGGGACCTGTGCCAGCCAAGAGCTGTTAAAGAATGGCCTTTGAACAAGGAGCTGTGTGTGTGTTGTATCATGGCCTTTGAGTTATGGGGGTGTGGGAATACATGGCCTTTGAGTCATGGGAAAATGTATTACATTTAAAGTATTGTAAGTGCTATCTGAAGTATTGTAATTGAACAACATGTTTTTGTAAAAGGAAAAGGGGGAAATATAGGAGGCCCTTGAAAAGATATGTATTGTGTAAGTGGCCTGAGTCCATGTAAATGATATCTGTATTGTATTTGAATACCTTTGCCCCTGAAGGTCCTAGTTATTCTTGATGGGCTGCAGCTGTGGCTGGTCAAGGTAACTGGGATAAAAGGGGGTGGGCTGGCCAGGTGGGGAGAGCCTCCGAGGAGCCCTGACTAAGGAAGACCTAGAGTCTGTGCTGTGAAGATCTGCCACCCACGAGGAAACATCAGAAAGGTACAGGACTCTTGAAATATGCTAAATACAACAGATGTGTCACTTTGCTGCTCATTTATCTAATTTAGTAGCTGTAGAAGTTCACATTCTCACCAGAATTATCATCACCTAAAACTATTGCATTTGGAGCAGGTGTCGAGGAAGACTTGGTTGTCCACAAGTAGGGGAAGCATCCAAGGAAGAGATATTTCTATTTGTAGGGATGAGCAGGAATTTCTTATCACAGATACAGACTATTCTTTGAAGGGAGAAATAGAACACAGAGCCTTTCAGTTAACAGATACCTGTTGTATGGTGTCACTGCAAATCTCTCAGACTTCAAAAAATTAAAAATTACTTTGAAATATCAGAGTCAGTTTTCAATTACTCTGAACAGATGGCTTAAGGGGAAAGATGCAAATTTTACTGCTGACAATAAATGTAAAAAAATTAACTGATCTGAGTCTGGAAAGAAGTAAACAAATTTTTCTCTTCATTTAATTGTGCAATATAAGCTAAACATTCTTCTTAAATTATTATCAACATGGATAGGAGCAAATATAAAACTGTTTTGGTTGTGCATATTTCTGTAGTGCCACGGTACCGACAGTGTGAAAAATGGAGCCTTAGAAAAATCAGTGATCATTCTTTCTTCCCCTGCCCTGTACTGGTGTTATTCCTTCAGTGTTACCATAGAAGTCAATGGAAATTTAGCCACAGATTTTAAATGGAATACACTGAGCTCTCTGTGTTATAATGAAGAAAAGATGTTGAAATTTCAGAAGTTACTTTTGCCTTCCAAATGCAAAATACTCTATTTACCTGGCCTTGTATCTAAGCCTACTATATAGGAAAAATTCCTATTTAAACCAGCTATTTTTTGGTCACAGCGAAGTCTTTTAAAAGATACCTCATATAAAAAATACAATAATGTATTTTTCCCTTCTTTTTTTCCATAAGGGAAGAAGGGAAGACCATTATACATAACATATATATATATAAATATTTTTTATTCTTTTGAGAGAGAGAATAAAAACTTCAAACATTACAACTATATTGACAACTTTTGCTAGTTAATTTCTTGTCCAAGTCTCATTGAAGACAATGGTTTTACAGAAAATGTGAGTTTCTTAAGGAAGACGACTTGGAATAAAAAAAAGATAAGCTTCTAAACATAGGTTTCCCATTCCAAGAGATGGTAGCTGTTTAATGCAGTTCCCGTAGGTCGGGATGGTGGGTCTGTTTGGAATATTTCAGACATTCCCAGCGTGTGCCGCCGCCCCCAGCGCTCCGCAGGGTCCCGGCGCTGCGGAGCCATTGCCAGGGAGGTTCCTGCCATCTAGTGGCACCCGGACGGACGGACGGACACACGGCGACACCGGCGCCCAGACAGACTCACAGAGACAGCCAGGCGGGAGAAGACCTCTGAGACCATCGAGTCCAGCCTGGGGCCAAGCACCACCTTGTCCGCTACGACATGGCACCAAGAGGCACGTCCCGTCTTTCCTTAAACAGGATGGGAACTCCACCGCCTCTCTGGGCAGCCCATTCCCATTCCAGTTCTTGAAGAATTTCTTCCTAATGCCCAACCTGAACCTTCCCTGGTGCAGCTTAGGACTACGTCCCCTTGTCTTGTTGCTAGCTGCCTGAGAGAAAAGGCCGATCCTCAGCTGGGTACACCGTCCTTTCAGGGAGTTGTAGAGAGTGGCCAGGTCACCCCTGAGCCTCCTCTTCTCCAGGCTTAATTGCAGGGCTGGGAAGCAGCTCCTGGACAAAACCAGTCATGAATGAAAAACAAAAACGTGCTCACTTCAGCAGCAGTGCCTCTTGCAAATCTCTTTCCTCCTTGATGTATTGCAAAATATTGCCTCTAATTTATCTTTAGCTGATCCTTATCTCCCCCCTCCACTCTTGTGAAAACCCACCTGGCCTGCTGCATCCAGCTCTGGGGTGCTCAGTACACGAAGGACATCGACCTGTTGGAGCAGGTGCAGAGAAGGACCATGAACATGATCAGAGGGATGGAGCCCCCCTCCTACAAGGAAAGCCTGAGAGGGTCATGGCTGTTCATTCTGGAGGAGATAAGTCTCTGAGGAAGACCTTGTTGTTCCCTTCCAGCACCAAAGGGAGCCTACAAGAAAGCTGAAGAAGGACTTTTTACTAGAGCATGTCATGAGAGGACAAGGGGGAATGGCTTCAAACCAGCTGAGTAAGTTTAGCTTAGATTATTAGGAATAAATTATTTGCTCTGAGGATGGTGAAGCACTGTGTGAAAAACACCAATCTTGTTTTTAGAATTTCAAGAGTTTAATAGTAATAAAATGGTTATAAAAATAGTAATATAATTAGAGTAATAAAAATTTGGACAATTAGGACTTAGGACAATATGAGACAATAAAAACAAAGAGTTTCGGACAGTCCGGCTACCTCTTTCTGGGCAAAATAAGCCCAAAGAAGGACACATGTTAACAGAGGATTAACCCTTAAAAGCCTGTTGCATATTCATACATCTCATACATGATGCATAACTCCCATTCAATCACAGGATTCTGTCTGGTCAGTGTCAGCTTCTTCCTCTTCATCCTGATGGCATCTTAGGGCTGAGCGAGGCGGGAAGAAGTTTGTTCCTTGTGATAAGGGAGCAATAAATTCTTTTTCTCTGAAAGATTTAGGTGTCCTGTGGCTGCTATCTCAGGGCGAGTCCTCTCTTTAAAAAAAGTATCTAGTTTCTATTTTAACATTATGTTATAACCTTAAACTATATTTAACACACTGCTTAAGAAAATTAATACAGCACAACTTTCTAACATAACACGTATAATATTAATTTTAATATTTGAGAAAGGCCAATCATAAAATACGCATTTTTCACACACCGGAACAGTTTTTCCAGAGAAAATTGCGGATGCTTTGTCCTTGGAGGTGTTAAAGGGCAGGTTGGAGGGAGCTTTGAGCAACCTGGTCTAGTGAAAGGTGCCCCTGCACAGGAGGGCAGCTGGAACTACATTAAAAAAAACCAAAAACATTAAACTCCCTTCCAACCCAAACCAGTCTACGATTCTCTGTCACAGGAACGAGTCCGGCCCCGAGCGCCTCGGGTCATCAAACGAGGCTCGCGGCGCCGGCAGCGGTGAGGGGAGCGCACCCGCGGGCCTCCCGCCCCCACGGCCGCCGCACGGACTACAGTTCCCAGCCGCCCTCGGGGCGGGCCGGCGCGGCCTCTGCCGCCGAGCGCCCCTGCGCGGGGGCTGCTGGGAACTGTAGTAGGGGGCGGGGAGAAGATGGCGTCCAAGGTGAGCCTGGTGCTGCGGCCGGTGAAGAGTATCGTGGTCCGGTTCTGCCCCTTCGAGCCCAATGTGGAGAGCACCAGGTGAGGGGGCTGCGGGGGCGGCCCCGGCCCGCTCCGTCAGAGCTCCTTATCTGCAGGCGCCCCGGCGCCCTCCGTGCGCCCTTCCTGCGGCCTCCCGGGCCGCGCGTCTCCCGGCGGGCGCTGGCGCTGGGCTGTGCTGTGCTGTGGCATCCGGGGTCATTCCCTGCTGCTGTCCCGAGGGTCCGTGCCCTGCCGCGCACCCCTTCCACAGCTGTGTGCCCTGAGCTTCGGCAGAGCGCTCAGCCCCGCCGCGGCTGATCTGTAGTGAGGGCAGAAATCCACTCCATGTGCCGGTGACTGGCGGGCGCGGCAACAGCAGCTCCTCCATCCCCGTAATTAATCGCTGGAGACATTTAAGGGATTGTGCTTCTCCAGCGATGTAGGTTCCACACCAAACAATTCCAAAATTCCCTTTTGCAATGACTTTACAGGCACACCCACTTTTAAAATGAATTTAGTAATATGGCTTAATTTAAGATATCTTTAAACTGCCAAAATAGCAGCTTAAAGTAGCTGTCACGCATTTCAGAAATCGACAGGAGACCAAATATGCCATATAAATAAATGCTGTCTCAAACCCAAACAAGACAACATTGGCAAGCAAATGATGCATAAAGAAAAATGAAAATGCCTTTGCTGTTTATTTTTTATTATTATTACTAATCTAGCTAAGAGAAACACAGAAAGTGTATACACTGAAGTTTTGCAAAGTTCTTTGGTATACTTTTACACGTTAGTATATAAGGAATATATACTGAATTTGGATTTTTGGATTTTAAGAGTGATTCTCTCATAAGAAATACCTGTCTGAAGTTAAATACAAATCCTGTTTTGTTTTTACTTTGTTGCCCAGCAATATTGAGATGTGCAATTTAATTTTAGAATTAAGTTTAATTTCTGTCTACAACATACTTAATATATTTTTAATATATTTACAGAAAATTTCTCCAAAGTATTTACCATAAAAAAACCCAAGCTACTAATACAAACTGTGAAGTGACTGCTGATGTGAGACATGATGGATCTGAACCAGTTGTAGATGTTACATTTGGTAAGGAGCTTTTTTTTTAAAGAAACAAAAAACCCGGGTTTGTATTGTTACAATGTTATTGTATTCTATATATTTTTTTAAACGGTGTTTTTGTTTGTTTGGGTTTTTTTGTCTGGTCCATAACTAGATGTTGAGCAGCTCAGAGGAAAAAAGAAAGAGGGTGTCACTAACAGCCTGGTATGTCTCTACTGTTGTTAGATCTAATGGATCTTAGATCCAACAACTGACAACATTGGAGCTGCGTGTACTTCTCTAGTGATGTACTTATAACCTTGCAGTCAGGCACAATTCCAGGAAGGTAAATTTAGCTCTGTTTTTATATAATAATCTGTTTACTTTCCATAATTTTTTTATGTTACCTGTGGTGGAGGCATCTCAGTCTTGGGAAGAGAAGGTTGAATACCTTTAGTTGCTTATGCAGCTGAGTAACTGTAATCTGAAGGAACTGCTCAGATGGGTGAGGCTTTGCATGTGCAGATGGACCTGCAGAATGAGGTCAACTATGTACAGCAAATTTCTGGGTTTCCTTTGAGGGTATAGAGAGCAGGCAGGGAATTGGTGGTGGAGATTTCATCAGTTCTGGAAGCGTCCCAGATTCCAGGCTGTGAACAGATGGCTCTAATCTGCTTTTGTCCTTTTCTCTGGCTGCATCTTCTTTCCTGCTGTGTTGTAATGGACCAATATGTCATGTAGCCCATTAAAGTTTTCATTAATATTGATTTCTGCTACCCTCTTATGTTTAAACTTCCATATTTTTAGTGAATTGGTGGAAATATCAAAAGTGTTGAATGGTCTTTGTTTTGCTTAGGAAAGAAACTATTTCAATGTTAACCTTGCTTGTCCCTCTCTCCCCCATGCCTCTGTCTTTCTCATCCTTGTGATATATTAAGACTAAAGCAGTAAAGCTCTATGTTTTTTCACAGTGTAAACCCAAACCAGTTTATCTCATTAA
Source organism: Emberiza elegans (assembly GCA_024865655.1). Classification (NCBI taxonomy): domain Eukaryota; kingdom Metazoa; phylum Chordata; class Aves; order Passeriformes; family Fringillidae; genus Emberiza; species Emberiza elegans. The sequence goes on along the minus strand of JALJVW010000175.1, from coordinate 41,960,444 downwards.
TGCCAAGACACCTCTAAACTCTTCATATTCTAAAAGCTGATTTTTCTCCAGTGAAGTGTTTGTAGCCCTTATAGTTGGCAAAAATGAGGCTGGAACGTGGATGCCAGGCATGGTATTTCACTACATGGGTCTGGCTGTCGGTTTTGTATTTGTAAATCTTGCAAAATAATTAACTTGGGTAATATTCACCTTCTACTGCTCCCTGCCTGTTTTAAAATAAATTCTTTCAGAATTCTAGAAATCCTAGTGCTTCCTATTTTTTTCACGTTATAACCCCAGGATTGTGTGAACCAATTTGTTGTTTTGGCTGAAGAAGCACATTAAATGGACCACTGACAATAGGCTACCAAAATGCTTAGCCATGTGTGGAAATTGTGCCTTCCAATGCCTTACTTGCCTTTTGTGAGGTGACTTTGGGGGCAGAGTAGGAGCCATTCTTATCAAATATGTTCTTACTATAGGCATTCCTAGACAAATGCTTCAGATTTTCCAATAATGCAATGCAGAAGGGAAAATTAAATGCATATTGTGTGCAGTTTGGTATGCCTGTTTGGCAGTGGTGCACAGTCAGGTTCCTTGGTAGCTGGAGCACTTTTTAATCAGACAAGGGGAACTGTAGTTGGATTTATATGTATAAAACAACTGCACACCAGAGTAGTTGTCACTTTGTGACTTCTCAAGGTTTTCTTCATTTGTAGCTGATGGAGATCGACTGATAATGAAGGGAGCCCACTTGACCACAGGGGAAATGTTAACAGCATTGGCATCCAGATGTAATGCAAAAGACCTGAAGGAAGAACAGAAAAGCAAGAAGAAGAATCCCTGAAGAATGGAAAACCAGCTGTGTTTGCACTGACATGTGTTAGAAACAGCAGGCTGCACAGAAGGCTTTTTCCTATGCAACAAAATCTGAGAGATGGCCAAAAGACTTTAAATGTTCCCTGCCTTCCCTTGAAGGAGGACATACAGATCAACAGACCTTCTTACAGTAGTGGTTCAGAGTGGCATAAGATGCAGGAATGCATCCTTCTAAGCAGCTGCACGTTGGACTAATATCACATGTATTTGCATTTCAATGTGAATAATGCTATTAAATTAATACTGCAATGAAGCCAGATATTTTTGGACATTATTTCCTACAAAATTTCTATAAGGCAGAACATTTTTAGAGTAGTTATTATTATTGTTTGAAGGCTATTAAATTTATTACATTTGAAGGAAACTTACTAACTTAGCTGAGGGACAGCAGGCTGAAAATGTAGAGTGGTTTTTGTACTCCTTTGTTTATAATACATCTGTTGCTAAGTCCCTACCATTTTCTTCCTCTTTTTTTGAAGGAAGTGGGAAATTTGCTAAATGTAAATTTAGCTCAGCTATTAAAGTAACAAGGTTATGGGTCTGTCAACACACAGTAGAGTTACTCATCCTGCATGAAAGTAACTAAGTTTAGCTCAAGTTAGTTTTTTTGGTAATTGGAGAAAAGGGCTATCTTTGAAGTTCAGTTTTGTAGTGGTTTTGTCACTCTTGGGATATTTCATTAACTGTTTTGGAAAGATCAAAGGCAGAGCTTTATTTGGTGTTTATAGTCCCATGTCCAACCCTATTATTTATTAAAGTAACTGCTTAGGTGTCTCATCTGTGTTGCAAACCCTCATCTGTGGGTTTGGAACGGTCGATCTCTCCTCAGGCTGTGCAGGTGAAGGTGTCAGCTCCACATGTTTCATGTGCATCAGTTTTGTTCATAATAAAAATGTAGTTCCAGTTGTGAGAATTGCAGGTGTGGTACTCTTGAGAGGCTTTACTTCTACCTTTTAATAATCAGATGCCTGATTTCTCTAAAACTAGTACATGTATTTCCAAAGTTGGCAGCAGATTTAGGACACAAATCTGAAACTAGTTTTACTTTACTTTTACCAAGATTATTAAATGGACACTGTCCATTCTGAAAGCAAGATGGTTTTAAATAGCACTGTCAAGGTAATTCTTTGCAAGTTCTTCATTAGAATGTTGAAGTGGTGATGATTTATGTTGGAGAAGGAGAGCTGTGCTAAAGATATTGGGTGTTTCCCATGTGTCTGCAACAAACAGAAGAGTGTGAGATAAGATGATTCAATGAAATTGGGACATGGGAACAAGAGATGTGAATAAATTTGTCTGGGATAAATACCTTCTCTGCACTAGAACCCTTTTTTTTTAATTAGGCCACCGGCTCTTCACAGTGGTTTTGGAGTGCTGAGCTGCTAAATGTTGTACTGAGCTCCGTTACAGCAGAGGGGTTATGAGAACACCTGAAACAGAGAGGATTTTAAATCCTGTCAAGCTAGAGGAGTACCATAAAGGAGGACCAAACTGAAATTAGAATGTTCAAAGGACAGGTTGTTTTGTTGTTTTGTTTTGTTTTGTTTTTCCCACAGTTTAGAATAGCATCAAATACCATGACTTTGTCTGAAAAAGCTTTGCAGGAAAGGGAGAAATGTTCAAGTGGAAGACCAATGCACAATTATTGTTCCTCTGGTTAATCATATATTCATATGCACAAAAGCCCTTTTACTGTAACGTATCAATGGTTTTTGAGGGTTTTTTTCTTTTTTTGACAGTCCGTACATCAGTGTACAAAACTTATGTATTAATTTGAAGTGCTTATATCCGTCTTAAATAGCCATCTCTAAGTGCTTAAAGAGTCAAACAGAAGTTAAGTAATTAATAATTAATTATTAATAATAATTAAGTTTCTATAGTATTTATTTTGGCCCAAGATTGGGGCTTATATTTATTAATAGAAAAGGGAAAAAATGAAGACCCTAGTTAGTTTTCTACCATCAAAATGAATCCCTTCTGTTGTCAAAGAAAGGCAGTTTATTTTTTTATTTTAATAGCATGGATTGCTCTGTAAAAACACACAGTTTTTCTAAATGCTTTCATTTTAGTCCACACATGCCCAACCTTCCTGCTTAGGCTAGGCCAAAGGCCTGCCACCTTGCTATTGAGAGATCACTGACAATTCAGGGGATGAGGTGTAGGCTGGTGTTGCTTTTACTGTAGGTGCTGGGAGCTGCAGTTTGCAGTGATAAAGCTCTGATACCTTCTGTGCATGAAAAAGAAGTAACGACTGGGTTTTTAATATGCAATGTGTAAAGCAAAACCTACAGGACAGAAAAATCAAGCTAAAAATGTGCATCCTCGAGACTACAAGATACTGGAGTGATATAAACAAGCAAGATGAGCAAGAAGGCACTCCTCTGATGATTATTATGCTAATATGTAGAAAATTTCTCTCCCTGTATTGTGGAGATAAAGGTACAAATTTATTTTTCAAGTACGTTAAAGATAATCTGTAATGACTTTCTTCCCTGAGCATTTAGATAGCTTTGCTGCAAGCTCCTGCTGCTGATTGCCTGAAACAAAGCTCTGACAGTGCCTGACATGCACAGGCCAGCACTGGGGATGTACAGGGTATTAAGGTCACTGATGCACAACAAAGCGTGTCTGGGTGAGCACTGACTTTGCATGTTGTTATTTTTTTAGCCTGCTAATCTTGATTATTGTATCCCACCAAAAATGTGGGTGCCTGCCCAACTATAAAAGGAACTGGAACAGACCCTAAAAAAGTAGGATTGCCTACATGCAAATACCGTGGTCATATAGGATGTCTGATAGCAGGTGACAGCATTAAAATGGCTAAATTTGTAATGCCTGGAGATTTAACAATTATTGGAATAATCTTAGATCTTTTCATTGTACAAACACCTGTTTTTTGAGACTTTCTTATCAGTGCATAGGGAAAATAGTCTTGAAATGGATGAATATGCATTCAGATAACACCATCTGGCTGAGGTATTCCCTTTTTAAGTATCTGCAGCACTGTTTTTAGAAAAAGATAATGGTATTTTTATTAAAGAGTTCAACTTAGGAGCAGTAGTGTTAGAGAACATTGCAAGTTCTTTGCCTCTGCTTGTTTGAATTTTAAATGACCAAGCAGTTTATGTGGTATAAGGAAGCCAGAAAAACCCCTCAAAAGTTGAGTATCCTGGGACTGGTGCTTGTTTTCAAATGTATCTCCTACACATGTATACACTCCTTACAGTTTTAAGAATTGCTGGTTCACTGCCCACCTCACCAACTCCATGTGCAGCCAGTTTCCCTGGATGCAGGCCCTGCCTTTCCACTGAGTGGCTTGGAGTCCCATTGAGACCAACATATTGCCTGTCAGTGATGCCTCTTCCAGATGCACTTCTCTGCCTTCTCCATCTCCTGGCCTAACAGTCTTTTTCCTTACTGGTATTGTTTGATCCCATCCAGGCTCCCCTCTTCCCCTTGGAAGGCCTGAGTCACTCTTCTGAGCCCTTTTTATTGTTTGCCACAAGCGTGCAGTGGCTTCAAGCAGCCAAGGTACTCTGCTGCTTTGTAAGCTGAAAACTGTTGGGATGGAGCAGCATGAACAGCTAGAGCTGGTATTTGGCTTCTGATTAACTTAACAAAAAATGGTCTTTACATTGAGCTGCTCTTCTCAAGATTTTACAAAACTAAGGATCTGCCCAGGGACAGATGTTAGGGTGTGAAGGCAAAGGAGCTGCTGACCTGTTTTGATCATAACTCCTCAAGTTCCAAAGTGGTACTTGAAAGCAGAGTTAAGGCAAGCCTAGAGATTGTGTTTTACTTAAAGCAGTCTCCTACCTACTGGCAGTGTTAATAGCAGAGGTTAATAGCACATCAAAGGAGGTCTTGCATCGTGCTTCACTGGAAGAGGTGAGTTTGACTTGTTTCTGTATGAATTAATATTTCTTTTAAGGCAAAATAGCTGGAAAAGTGGACCAGCATACATGTTTATGAAGGGAATGCTTGGTCAATAGGAGCAAAGCCTGGGCAATACATCCATCCTTGTGGATAGATTTTCACAATTCAGACTGACAATCCCTGCAGAAGTTCAGAGGACAGGTAGGAGGCAGAGCAGCAGGTTCCTTCCTTACTCAGGCACTACTCCTTTGTTTCTTTTGAATCCTCCACCCTTTTTCAACACGGAGTCAAAGACCAGCCTTACTGTAAAAATAACATGGTTGGCATGCAAAGCCAGCAAGTTTGTCCTCTCTAACACAGTTCTTGCATGGATGCACGGAATTGTCTTTTCACTATTGGAGAATCTGAGTGGTTTGAGTCACTTGCATGAATAAAAGAAACAAGAAATATTTTCATGGAGTTTTAAAAGTATCTTTATAGATGAAGATTTATAGAACATGACTTCAAAATCCACTGCTCAAGTGAATTTCAGAGTATTTACTGGGAATGAGAAATTTAAGGATCAGGTGATTACTTCTTTCCTTCAAATGGCTAGGTCAGTATTAAGTTAAATTGTACATGAAAGAAAAGGTGGCAGTCAGTACCAAAAACTTTTAGCAGAAGCATAGGAACAAATTAGAGAACTGCAGTGTAATTTCCTACTTCTTTACAGATTTTCTCTGGTCTGGTTGTTAGATATGTAATATCAAATCTTGAGATGGAATCAGGGTTGTAAACCCAAATAGTGTGAGACTTTTCAAGTCTAGAAGAGCAAGCTGGAAAATACCTGCTTGTCCTGCATGGTAGCTTGAGATGCCAGAGGCAAGAATTTTCTTAGAAGACTTTTGAACACAAGTCATTTAGTCAACCCTTTTTGCAAACTTAGCATGTTGGCAGGAATAGGATAATAGTAAAAACTAGCTTTAGCTTTCAAAGGGTTTTTCCCCAATGTTCTTCTACAGTCCATGAAAAAGGAGATCAGGAAAGGTGAGTCAGAAATGGAAGCTAATATATTCAGCAGCAGCCCAGACAGTCTCTCTCTTCCCACTGCGTGCAGGTGTGAGAAGGCTTGTGCTGCTTGGTGAAAAGGAACCCCCATCAACTGAGCCTCAGGTGTTTTACACCTTTTCACCCCAGGATGAAGCCATTTGGGAGCCCTGGCCAGGTAGACAGCCCACACATATTCCTAGCACCCTACTACCTGATTTTGGCCAACAGGAAGAGGAGCAATTGCAGCCCCTCTCCAGCTTTCCTGGGAAAGGTGTTGGTATCCACATCACAATGAGAAGACCCTTCCTCTACAGAGTGTGAGTGTCAGGCTCTGTCCTTCAAATTTCTGTACTATGATGTTCTCCTTTGTGACATCCTGAGAATGAGAAGTATGGTTAATAGCTATAAATGAAACATTGTTCTTTTCCTGAAGTTCCCTTCACAGTGCTTGATCAATATCCTCAGTAATGGAACTCTACTTATGATATGCAATCAAGGAAAAATCTAAAGCTTTATATACCCTTTTAAAATCCAGTGGGAACATCTGTACTTTATTGATTCCAAATTTCATAATCTAGTTATTTATCATTTGTAAAAATATTTGTTTTATCATTACCTATTCCTAATAATTTTGGCATTTCTTGTCCTTTCCCTTATGTCCTTGTTGTTCCAGGCTGCACAGAAAGGACAAAGTTGAAGTTTTATTTGTCTTTATTTACAGAGACATAATTTGGGATGATTTTTTTTTTTTTTTTGGTACATCTGATGTTTCTAAAAGCCATAACAGAGTATTTGTCTTCTGTGAGCAGGTATTCCCTCCTAATGAGCTTTTGTTTTACATGGATCAAAGGCTTTTTCAGTGATAAAACTACAGCTATGGAAGATTTGTAGCCACCCTAATATCTTTTTTAGCATTGTAATGACTATGCTGATTATTAAATTCTGAAAATAAATAAAAATATTTTTATTCTTATATGTGGATGTTTGCTGTTCAGGATAGATACTGCTGCTAAATAGAAAGGACTTTTCAAAGCTTCTGAAGTTAGGTACCAGCTCACATATCTGCAGTCGCTGTGGCCTGGGCTGGATCTGACTTCCAATCATTTTTTGTCGGGAATGAGGAAAATGAGTCCTGGAGTCGTCTTCCAAGTCACTACAGGCTTCTGGAGCTTTCTCTCTCTTCACTGAGGCAGGCTACACTCGGTGAGCCACCATTGCCCCAGTAAACTTTGCCCTAGAAGCATTTCCCTTTGACCTTGCTTTGAACGTGCTGCTGACAACGTGCAGGAGCTGGGCTCAGGCTGCCAGGCGCTAATTGCATTATAGTGATGCAGTACTGCATTATAGTAATGCAGTAATGCTCTGTGCCGCCAGCAGCACCGCCGCGCCAGCACACGTGAGCCTGCCCACCCCAGGACAGGCTGCCTACCCAGGGCAGATGCAGCAGTCTCCAAATCCACAGCAAGGATTCTTTGGACCCATGCTGGAGAGCAATAAGGCTTTGTTTTGAGTCAAAACCGGATGTATTGCACAAAGCTCATTGATAAAACAAAGCTGTGCCCAGCTCTTCCAGCTCAGAGGTAATGAAATGCTGATACACCGGGAGATCTTGTGCATGTTGACATACAAAGGAAAACTTGCAGGTTTTTGCGTTGTTGCTTCATAATCCCTGGCCTAGTATTGCCCAAGCAAGCACCTCTTGAGTGGCAAGGCTTCCTTAGGCCAGCTAGGCAACTGTAGCACGTGTTTCATCATGCCTGCCCAGCGATGACATGGCTGGGAAGGGAAAACCACACTTGTACAACAAGGAAACAGAAACAAAACTCTGCTACCTATGCAATTTTCCCCATCCATGCCTTGGGGGTGAGTAGCTATTATTCATAGACTGCTTTAACTTTTTTCCACAGCTAGGGATATGCCGAAGAGTAAACTTTTGGCAGTGATGTTCAGCTTTCCTGTCAACTTTTGAAGGCTTTCTCAAGAGGTTATCTTATCTAAAAGAAGACTACCACTTAGAAAAGGTGGTCTATATACATAACATGTCTGTATTCTAGAAGGAAAGTGAGATCCTCCCTTACACAGTAGAGCATAGGTCTATTAGATTGGGTTCCCTCCAAGTTAAACATATGGGCAGTTTAATGAGTAAAGGTCTAGGGAAAAAGTTGTGCCTCCTATGGAACCTGATTAGTGATATGCTGCAGATGAGGAGGTGGTGCTCTGCCCTGCCCAAGCAGCAGGTATTGTGACTCCAAAAGACAAAACATGGCTTAGCTTGCATGCAGGAGGTGAATCTATGGCTACGTGAAGAGAAACCTCAAACACTGCTGGCCACAGCTCCCACGTCAGATGAAGCATCACTGCCCCTGCCCCAAGGAGTAGAATGAAGGTCTCTGTGCACATTGCCTTGCACTTGGTAATGAAGAGCTGTAATGCCCTCCTGTCCTACAAGGTGCAAAGGTTTGACTACCTGAGGAAAGCATTCACCCTGGTTAGGCTCAAGCTGCCAAGGTGGTGGTTGCTCCCAAATGCGGCTACGTGCTTGCCGTGCAGCTCATTTTCTCAGAAAAATTTACACTTCTCATTGTAAATTTGATTCTTCTTTTCTTGGACAATACATAGTTCATTGTGGAAATGAGCAAAACTTCAGAGAATTTATTCTGTCTGCACTGAAACAATAACATGTGGCACAGGGATTCAATGCTGTCCATAGGTAGCATGTATTTGCTGCTTCTCCTTTCATATATCTAAAGAGGAGACTAAACAAACACAGAAGGTCTAATTATGATGTCAGCCTCAAATCGGGCAGGAATTGAGATTTACAGGATTGAATCCCTGTGGCTCAAGCACCTCTGGATATCTGAACATTTTAGTTTTCCTCCCTAAGTAGGAGCCGTATTTGGCAAATATATACTGTACTGTTGAGATAAAAAACAATGTATATTTTGTAGCTCAGGCCACTTGTGCCTTGCCCAGAAGGATACATCTCTGGCCCCTATAGATACTTTTTTTGCTACACAGACAGTTTCAGCACTATCCTGTTTCAAAGAAGTTTTGAGATGCGGCATTGATGATACCACAGCCAGTAATCCATATCACTGGATTGATTAATTTGCAAAACATTAGAACTTTGCAAGAATTGAGTGAGATTTTTTCACTGTATACTAACAATCTGCATTTCAGAAAAGAGAGATAAGAGTCTCTTTTCTTTTTGTGTCTTGTATGAATTTACATGCTTAGACCTGAAAATTTTGTGAGGAGAATAAATCAGAGCAAATGACTTGTGGGAGGATTCAAAACTGTAGCAATGTTGAGCACAGGTGGGTAACTGGATCTTCAGGTACTTCAGATCCAGGAATACTGTCTCACCACTAGATGGAAATAGTGGATTTTACATCTTCTGCTGCATTATCAGCACTTCCACCTGACTACCATTTGCATATCGTAAGCCATCTGCAGGCAGCACTGCAGAAATGTGGATCCAAAATTATTTGCTGGTGTACGTGGAGTAAAGCCAAGATTTCTATTTCTAGAAATTGTCCCTGCTTTACAAGACTGGAGACTTCCTAATTCCTGAAGGATGATTCTGTTTGATCCCTAATCTAATGGCTTTTCATTTATCCTTTCTGTAAACAACCAGAGAACTGCAGCATGGACAGCATGTTGATTCAACTATCATGAATTAGTCAGTAAACATCACCCTAATTTAACATTTACTCTGAAATCTCTTACATAAGACCCCCACAAAATTCAATTAAAAAAAAAAAAAGTGGAAGAATGTTGAAAGTCCTGTGTTTCAATATACCTACTTAATAACACAAAAAAGAAGCAATGTGACCTGCTGTCTTATGAGCAGAGGCTATAATGTTGTTTGCATATTAAAAGCAAGCATATAGTCAGAGTAGCAGAAAGCAATTAAAGACAGCTTTGCAGGGAAGGATAGTTAGAGGAATTAAAAAAAATATCAGTTCAAACATTATCTGTTTATTTTGTGTATGACAAATCCGATTTTCTACAAAGTCTTGAAGCTTCTAGCTGCTGTGTGAAGTTGTATCACAGCAAAGTATAATGGAAAAGGTCCTCCTTACTCCCAATCATTGGCTTTATGGCACTTTCTCATATTATGAAATGCTGGAGCCAGTACAGAACCTGCCTTGCTGTCTTCTCTGGTTTTGATACCTTAATCTCAAACTGCTTCATGAAAGTACTAACAGAGAAGTGTAGTAGCTGTTATTCCATAAAGAAACCTTGAGATATTAGATGTATCTTTACATTTCTCTTTTTCCAGACAGATGAAAGTAGCTGTGGTTTTCATGCAGTGTGATACAAGGCCAAAAGAGGCAGCGATTGGCATAACCCTGGTGTTGGAAACAAATTCTGGGGGTACATTGGAATCAGGATTTTTTTTTTGTGTGTGACTTAATAATAGCAGCTTCCTCACAGAATATGACAGTAAATCACTCACCTGACAAAATTTGATGAAAGATTAGTCAAAATTTCACAGGGTCTGTTGAGACAGTGTATTTTTTGATGCCACTTCTGTGCCAGTGTACAGCTGAGGCAGCTGCAGCATTTTCCTTTAAGAAGTAGGAATTGTAGTTCAAGATGGACTAAAACCAAGATATCATATCTCCATTCTTCCTATGCTAAGGCATGAGGTTGCATTCAGGCTCTGATTTTTCATGAGTACTGCAAGCACCCACATGAATTCTGTGTTTTGATTGATTTTATTTGCTAAACTGACCACTGTGTGTATGTAGAAGGTCTGCTCCCAGGTCACAGTCACTGTGGATAGCTGTAGTTCAATAATTTGTGATGTACCCGTGGGAGTTGTTGGGAAAGTTGGCAATCAAACCCAATAAACTGCTTTGGGATGCTGATGCCTTATTGCTCTGCCTCCGTGCCAAATGATGATTTTTTGAATTAGCCTTCAAAAAAAAAAAAAAAAAAAAAAAAAACCCCAAACATGATGGGTAATAAACAGCGTAATTTAGCATTCAGAGTCCAGCTAGGAGCGCAGGGTACCGGCACTCAGCACGCTGGACTCTCTCACCACGCCGGATGGAGTTCGTGTTCGAAGCAGCGTTGAGGCCACAACATCCCTCGGCGGGACAGCCCTGGCAGTGTCCCGCCGCTCCTGGGCGTTCCCGTGCTGGGGTGCAAAGAGGGGTTGCGAGTCTGCGTGTGTAAGAGTGTGAGTGTGAGCGTGCCTGCCTGTGTGTGCGTGTCTGTTTGTGCATGTGAGTGCGTGCGTGAGTGTGCCTGCCTGTGCGTGAGCGTCTGTGTGTCTGTGTGTGTCTGTGTGTCTGTCTGTGTCTCTGTGTGTCTGTCTGTGTCTCTGTGTCTGTGTGTGTGTCTGTGTGTGTCTGTATGTCTGTCTGTGTCTGTGTGTGAGTGTCTGTGTGTGAGTGTCTGTGTGTCCGTGTGTGTGTCTGTGTGTGTCTGTGTGTGAGTGTCTGTGTGTGTGTGTCTGTGTGTGTGTGTGTGTCTGTGTGTGTCTGTGTCTGTGTGTGAGTGTCTGTGTGTCTGTGTGTGTCTGTGTGGGTCTGTGTGTGAGTGTCTGTGTGTCTGTCTGTGTCTGTGTGTCTGTCTGTGTCTCTGTGTGTGTCTGTGTGTGAGTGTCTGTGTGTGAGTGTCTGTGTGTCCGTGTGTGTGTCCGTGTGTGTGTGTGTGTCTGTGTGCGTGAGCGTGTGTGCGGGCGGAGGGCGGGCAGTGCCCGGCGTGCCCGCTCTTGCCGCCGCCGCGGGCGGGACTCTCCGGGCGGGGGCTCGGCGGGGAAGGGGCCGGGGCGCGGCGGGAGCCCCATTGGCTCTGCCGGCAGCACATGTTGCCCGCCCGGCTATAAAGGCGGCCGCGGCCGCGCCGCAGCCCGTCCTTCTGCCTTCACGTTTCTACAGGGACGCCATCAGCTCCAGTGCCGCCGCCATGGCCATCGACGCGTTTTTGGGTAAATGGTGCCTCGTCTCCAGCGAGGGCTTCGAGGAGTACATGAAGGAGCTGGGTAAGAAGCCGGCGGCTCCCCGCCCCCCAGAGGGAGGGAGGGAGGGATGCCGGGATGCCGCCCCGGGGATGAGCTGTCGCTGCCGGCCGGCGAGGCTCTGTCCAAGGTCCGCGGAGAACGCGGTCCCGGAGCCGGGCCCGAGGGTGGGATGCAGCCCGGCCGAGAGCCGCGGGTGGGCGGCGGCTGCGGGGCTGGTGCCGCGAATCTCCGGGATGCAGCGCCGGGGGCTCCGCGCCCTCTCGGCTCCGGGAACGGAGCGCTGGCCGGCAGCAGAGCTTTCCCGGCGGGAGAGCTGCCGCCTCTGGCTCCGCGTCCCAGAGATGTCAGCGACCCTTTTTGCATCGTAATGCCGGAGCCTGTGAGGCAGGTGCCGGCAGCTTCCCGCCGCACAGCGCTGCGCCCTGCCCGCCGCCTCCCTCCGCAGGGCCGGGATTAGCGGCTGGTGCCGGCAGCCCGGCTGCGATTAGGCCGGGCCGCCCCTCCCTCAGCGCTAATGCCGGAGCCGGCGCTGCCCCGGCCCGAGGGCGGCGGCTCCGCTCGGCAGCGCTGGGTCACCCAGAGCCAGCACCCAGACCTGCCGAGCCGGGGCTGCCTCCCCGCGGAGTCACCTTGGGTGTCTCCTCCCGGGAAAGCCAAACTGGATCCGCTGCTGAGGGTAACCGGCTGCCCTGCCGGAGGCTGTTTGCCTGCTTTCTTCTGTGGGTAGTCACACCTTTATCTCTGGGGGATGGTCCTGGCTTGCTGTCCCTGCGTCCAGGCTGCCCTACATTTTGTAACATGAAGTTACCGGATGAAGAACACACCCAGCAGACCAGGAGCCTCATCTGCAAGCTCTGATTTATCACTTTCCTGTGAGCATCCTGGCTGACAGGTGATAGATACCTGGCAGTGTCTATATGGCCCAGGAGCTATTATTTTCTGCAGTTTATTCACAGATGAAAGCCATGATAGTTTCTCCAGAGGCAGAAGATGTAGGCTTATCCTTAGAGGGAGAAGAAGGAATTTATGTCCTGTGTTCTTCACGTAAAATGCAAAAAGCATCACTGCATTTACACTCTGCAGACAGTGGTGTCTGTAATTACATTTTGGGAGGCCTGTCAGTATGCGATAGGTATGATATGAGAAAGCCTTTTGGACTGAACTCTTTGGGAGACTTTGGAGGAAATTCAAGAATTTTAAGCTGGGCTTGGTTGAGCCATGGATTAGGATGCCTTGGTGCCTTGATGTCCAGTGGCCAGACCTAGGCGTGTGCCAAGCTGCAACTTCAAAGTAGAAATTAGGTGCTGCAACTGCAGAGCACCTCCCATGTGTAGGCAGCACCAGACTGTTGTTTGGTTTTAGATTGAAATCATAAACCCAGTCACTTTTCCATTTTACATTTGCAATTTAGGCAATTAAATTTATACCGCGTCACATTTTAGGAGCCAGTCATTTACAGGATTTTACTCTTGCTGGCTACCTGTGAAACTCTCTGCCTTTGATCCTATTGATGCACCATAAATGAGACCACACAGATTCTGCTCATTCTGTGCAAAAGAACATTTGAAGACAAAGAAGCTGGAATGCTGGAATTTCACTTCTTGCCATATGGAAGACACGCAGCTCATCTCTGTTTAGTTGGATCCCAAGCTGTAGCTGATGAAATAACTCCCTGATTACTCTGGCCTGGACTACAGCAACAGAATGTGTGTGGAGGTTACTGTGGCAATAATTCCCAGTTCTGATCAGAAAAGCTGGACTGAGGATAACTGTTTTTTCTCTGTGAACTCAAGCTTAAGGCTCAATCCTGGAATCTCATTTGAGTCTGGAGAAGCAGTGTCTGGAAAGTACTTTATTTCCCTCTCAGGGACACAGCCCTTACCTCCACATAGCAGGGGAGTGCTGTGCTGATACTTGACAGCAGTTTTTAACTACAGCAGTTGCAGAACCCAGGCACTCACTGGCTTGGTGATACTTTCTGCCCCATTTGGCTGCACATCAATTCATGGTTCAGATATGCACTTACCAATTTGAGTCACGTTTGTTGCTTGCTGCCCTTTTATTTGCATTTTCACCCTCCAGATCTAAAAGATTCAAGCAAACCTTGCAAACAGTGCATGCAGGGGCTGAAGCAGGGTGAATCTGAAGAGTTTTGAGGGCTGCTGTCTCCAGATCATGAGTTTTCAACCATTTGCAAATTGCTCATTTCTCCATTTCTGTCTTTTGCATGTGTGTGTAAGCACTATTTTTATGACAATGATTTTCTAATTCACAACTCCATACTTTGCAAACAGGATGTAAAATATGAAATTTAATTAAAAATGGCGTGTTTGCAGTGGTGTACAAATTAATGGTAGGGTATTTATTGAGTAATTTTGAATAAAGTGGATTCATCTGTCAATAAAAATAATTTGAAGACTTTTTAAAGTGTTCAGAATTTGAAGAGAATAATTTTATTTTAGTTTAAGCTTTTGTATTTGTTTTCCTTTTTGCTATTTATTTCTGTTTGAAAAAAAAATCAGTGCTGAGTTTTGGGATATCAAGAAATCCTCTAGAGGGCAAAATAACTTTAGCTCTCAGAGGAAACAAAAGAGTAACTCTGCAAATAAGCTTTTTTCCTTCCTCATCTGTGGGAAATTTAAAACATCCTCTTTCTTTGTGGCTCTTGAGCTTTAATTCTCAAGTGTGGTTAAGTGCCTAATTAAATGGGAATTAGGTATTTGAATTCTTGTGTGGCCCTAAGCCTCAGGGTTTAACTGACTTTGTGACACTCTGTGCCTCTCCCTTGCAGGTGTGGGTATGGCCATGAGAAAAATGGGAAGCATGGCCAAACCAGACGTTTACATTATTCAGGATGGGGACACCATCACCATGAAAACAGAAAGCACCTTCAAAACTTCACAGTTCAGCTTCAAGCTTGGTGAGAAATTTGAGGAAAACACATTAGATGGAAGGAAAACTCAGGTCGGTATACTAGACTTCCTGATGAAAAAGGGCAATTCTTTGGGTGTTTTACAGAGGGAGATGCTATTTTAAAATCAATTTTAACATCCACACTAACAGTGCTTTATTCAACGAGCAGTTGTCTCTGTAAGTCTCATTGAAATATTTTTTTTAACATGGATTAAGCACATTCCAAAGAGGGAGAGTGCTGAAATCAATAGTCTTGTGTATTTTGCTGTTTTCATTTTGTAGCAGAAGCATTTTTTTAGTAAAACTAACAGACCTCTAAATCCCTGTTAAAGCCAAATGCCACTTCATTTGAAGCCTGTGGAAAAAAATGCCATTGATGTTTAATCAGAGGCAATTCAGCCCTAGGGTTAACCTTTCTGCTCTGTCTCTTATTTGCATAACAAGAGAGCCTGGTTCAGTGTGGGGTGGGATCACGGACAGCAAGGTAACCATGTGAATTACGGGCACTAAACTCCGGTTTTAGAAGGCAGAGTTTCTCCTTCCACCTAGAAGGGAGAATATTTATCCCAAAGGAGACAAAAAGCAAAGGATATATCTCATTTCCTCCTGTGAGTGCTCTCTGTTTATCACCCCCCTCCCTCCAGCCACGCACTCTCATTCATCTGTTCCTGCAAGATCAGATAAATGCTACACAAAAGCTCAAAGCCCATGTAACAAAAAGATGAACAGAGAACATCTGCTCCTGTTAATTGAAATTGTGGATCCTGTCAAAGGTTTGTCTGATGCAGAAATGTGTCAGAGCAGTGAGTGAATGAGCAGTGAGTTAGTTACTGTAGAAGAGGATTGATAAAATGTTGAAGATAATTTCCATCATTGGGGTTGTCAATGATAAAGTTATTACTGAGTGAGCTGGGGTGGGAATCTTTTATTTGGAATAAGGCGTTGAAAAGCCTCAGTGCTGCCCAAATGTCATGGGGAAAATATTGATGGTCAGGTTCTTCTTTCAGACCCTTGTCAGCTTAAAAGATGATGGCTCATTGCTTCAAGAGCAGGAATGGGATGGCAAGAAGACCACAATAACAAGGAAGCTCGTGGATGGAAAATTGGTGGTGGTGAGTTCAGTCCCACTTTCTGATCCCCAAGTGCTGCTGGTTGGTAGCCTGAAATGTAACTCCTAACGTGTCTTTTTTCCCTGTTGGTCTGCACTGAGAGGTGAACTAATAAATGCATCTCTTTATCTTCCAGGAGTGTGACATGAATGGTGTCAAGTGTGTTAGAGTCTACCAGAAGGCATGAGGACATCTTCAGGTTCAGTAGGAACTTGCTGCAAACAACTCAGTTCACTGGACAGAGCTCCTTTTCACTCCATATTTTCCTTTTCCCTGTTTTCTAGTATTTCAATGGACTGAGTAGCTGAGTGCAATTCTTTTTAAAGGCCGTGATGTAACTATTATGTAACTATTCTGAACTTAGGCTATTAAATAAAATTGTTGAATATATGAAGTGGAAACATTGTTACTGTTGGAATTTTAAGTGAGGTTTCAAAAAAAAAAAAAAACATTTTGGTTTTAGGCTCTACTACAATCTGCCTTCAGCACAAAATAAGCCAATATATCACAAACATCCCTACTTTCTAAGATAGTAAAATTTGAAATTGGAACAACTCCACAGCCCAAACTTGGAATGTTTTTTCTAACTTCCATGTTACAAAGTAACTAGAATTGTGTGGGTATAAATATGAGATAAGCTGAATTAGTGTTTAAGCAGAGGAATGGATTTTTAGGGTTAATTTGGGGTTTCTTGTGTTTCAAACCCACAGTTTTCTTAATTTCAATATATAATACCCACATTTTTCTTAATATATAAAAACCACAGTATTTCTCAATATATAATACTCAAGGGTTTTCTTAATCTCAAGATATACCAGTAAACCAATGAACATGATAAATCTGAGCAAGCACATACACACTTTCTTGAAAGGAAGCCTTATTTTAAGAAGACTTTTCCTAGCAAAACTCTTATTCCATGTCTAGTAACATTTTAAAAATTCTTTACCAAAATTGCTGAAATACTGCCTAAAACCTAATTTTTTTTAAACTTGTTTGAAACACCTAGCAATGGAGTATATATGCTTTGAAGTGCCATAATAAATAATCAGAAATATCAGTGTCTTGAGTATTACTTTTACACTGGTTGGGAAACAGAGCCTATTCTGCCAAAGAGATGTCAGATGAGACAAAAGTTTAAAAGGTTTAGGTGAATTTCTGTGACACCAGACAAGCATGTCCTAAAAGTGAAACCATTTGGTGACAGGAAGGTTTCCATGAATTCAGGAGCCTTGGGAATTATGCAATTGCACAGGTCCTGTTTGCTGCATCTGTCATTGCAGAATCAATTTTTACTTCTGAGATTTTAGCTGCTCAGTGCATGTCTCATATTACTGAGCTTACTCAAATAGAAAAATCTGTTAAGTTGTGTTCATTTTGTGAACCATGGAAAGTGACTTTTCCCATCATTTTGGACCATTTATCTTTTTCATAATTTTACGACTACTTACACTGTCATCCCTTTTACCTCTGTCATCTGAAAGCATTTCTCCCTGGAGAATATTTATTGCAATTTCTTTCTGTGACTCCTTTTTGAGTTGTCCTTTTCCATGTTATTTTCTAGTAGTATTTTTCCTCATTTTAATTTGAACCATAAAGATAGAGGGTACAGTCTTACACAGATATTCGTAATGGAATCTACCCACAGAAGTTATATGGAAAACAAACTGCTCTGAGAAGGGACCTACTAAATTTCAGATCAGAAATACACTGAACAGCATCAGGCATGATATGAAGATCCTGCCTCCCTTCCTAAAGAGACAGTGTTGCTGCTCTCAGCTGGGCATCAAGCCTTCTGTGAGGTCACTGGTCTATCACTTAGCCCTGCTTTGTTTACTCCTGATCCTGGGTAGTGTTAATTGTTTATCTTTCGTTTGAATGGAAAAACAGTTCCAATGTCTTTTCTAGGACATCCGTTTTGATTACAATGAGATCACTTCTTGTAAAACAAAAGGCAGAAGAGTGTCTTTGTTTACTCCTTGATCCCAATGGGTGTTGTGTTAATTGTTTATCTTGGCTTTCGTTTGAATGGCCTCAAAAACAGTTCTTTTTCAATTTCTGTGCTGTTTTCTCTTTCGTTCCTCTTTCTTACCCCCCCGAAGATACTGGACACCTTTGATTACAATGAGTTTTCTTTTCTTTTCTTGTAAAACAAAAAGGCAGAACCCGGTATTGGGGGGGGTGGTTGGAGGTTTGTTTTTAGAGGATTTCCTTTTGGGATTTCCCTAATTTGTCCTAAAAACAAGTGATTTCCTTTGGAAACAAGGCTTATAAAGTCTGTGTATCTGTGCTCTCCAAATTCAGCCACCTGAAGTAGAGGCTAGAGGTCCCAAAGATAACTATTCTTCCACAAATGTCATTAAAATAGGTGGCCTGATGAAGGAGATGGACCAATAACGTACCTTGATGATGGAAAGACTGCACATGGAAGTGACACTTTGACAGTAAATGGAAGTAAAACATGACAAGAGCTCTTGGCAGACATAAGTTATCTTAAGCACAGAAGCTGACCAATTTTAAGAGGCAGATCAAGAGGAAACTGGAATTCTTTAGAGCTAATTCTCCAGAACTACTTAGTCTCACATATTTATTTGCTTTATTTTGATGTTAGCTCCAGCCTCAGTTGCCAGCAACTGCAATGTAAGTGTGCTGTGACCCAGAACTACCATATATACAACCTGTTTGTGTTAGATTAGACCACACACTAAAAATGATGATTGTTCTATAATACTGCAAGGTAATTTTTATAATGCTCAGGACTTGAAAAAAGATTCAGTTACCAGTTTCCTCCTATTATTTACTATACTAGAAAAAAGCTTTGCTCTTCATGAGCTTATACACGCAATATTCCCATCAGTGCAAAATAACCAATTGTCCTGATGTTTGAATAGCTGTACTTCACTGTATCACACATGAAGGCAGAAAATAAGACTTCTGAGTAGAACTGAAAAAGAAGAAGTTGTGCATTATCCAGCCAGGACTGCTTTATAATCCTGAAGAAATAAATGAGGAGACAAGTTTTGTTGTGACATTTTAGTGCATGTTTTTTTAAATACTTTGGAGAGGATGAAAGAATCATGTTTAGCAAAGGAAGTTGCAAGTAGAACTTGCTCAAAGAGAAGAAGTTTCCTTGTCCAAAACACATTCATTTTAAGTTATGAGCAGTGTCAAACTTATATTTTTAAATCTCACTGCCTTCTCAAATTGGTGTAGTTCTGCTGTTTACAAGGAAGAGGCTGCTGTTGATGTGGTTTTTTGTTTGTTGGTGAGTGGGTGGGTAGGTGGAGATTTTTTGGTAGTGAAGTGGGATAAAGGAGTAGAAAATGAAGTTGTTGAGTAATTTAGATCTGATATTCCACCACATCAGGGAAGTCTCTTGTTTGAGCTTTCCAGGAACACTAATGAAATGGCACTGTGCTCTGTGTGCTGGCTCTGGATAATGCTCAGACTATTAAGGATTTTCCTGTTATGGTTTGGTATTATGATTTATTTCAGAATTGTTATCCTACTCTGCCTGCAATCTCTGCAATTAACACTGGCTTTTCCTCTTCCTCTCCCCTTCCTACCTCACACATGCCCTCCAGATCAGAGTATTTTAATAAACAAAGTCCATGGTAGGAAACACCTCCGTTTTCTGAGAATATGATTTGACTGATAGCTGTCAGCTGTGCAGAAAAGAAAAGGAGTGCTTTTTTCTTCAGGTGTGAAGATCAAGTGTAGGGAGACAGTTTTGCTCTGCCACTGGCCACCTGAGCTGTATTAACTGACACCCAAAGATCTGAAAAGCAAATTAATCATTGAATAGGCACTCTTTTTTTTTTTTTTTTTCAGGTTAAGACTTAAAAATCTAGTATTGCATAAACTGCCTTATCTACTTCTAGGTAATATTATGTCCTATGAATTCTGTTGCTTCATAAAGCAGTCCATTCAAAGTAACTCTTATTAAGGTCAAATGCTGAAAATAAGTGCCCTGTAAATATTTCTCAGGATCCCAAGAGAGACCTGGGTCTCTGCCCAGAAGCCCCATTTCAGCTCAGCCTGGGGTGTCAGTCTGTGCCCGAGCTGGTTATCAGAGGATAAGTCTCCAGCTCAGATATCTTCAGATTTTACACAAAAAATTCATGCTTAAAACTAATTTCTATTAAGGAACTACCATATTGTCATATTGTTTATATTCTACATAAAATGGTTTAACAAAAATAAAAGCAGTAATGCAGACCAGTTTCACTCAGACCTTTGCTGGTGATTTGTTCCTTGCCTATGTGCTGGCACAATGAATGGATTAGAAACCTTTGCACTGCGATGATTATTTGTGATTGTAGGGAAAAAAAAGCCAGTGTGAGAGTGGGTGGGAACAAGTTAACATATATTAATTATTCTTTGATGCCTAATTTCAGTCCCATTGTTCAGCCCTGAGAGGATTTAGCACTATTTTCTTAGGTTTTGGAGAAAATCCAGCATCTGTGTAAACACATTTTTGTCCCATGGTTCTTCCAGCTTTGGCTTTTCAGCCCTTGTACATCAAATTAAGTTTTTGTTGACACTTCCCAGAATGGTTTTACTTCATACTATTATTTCAGAGGAAAAGGAAACACTATGAGAGACCCTGCTCCCAAGAGTGAATTTGGTTTCCTTTCCAGCAAAAATGTTTTCAAAATCAATTCCCTCTCCCAGGTGGTCCTAATTATATTCTGAAGATATTTACATGTGAAGTTCATTATAGTTTCAGAAGAAATGTAAAGTTTCTGCAACACATGCAACCTAAAATCAGTCTTGTAATGTCCTACAAAAATCTGCTGAATCCCAATTAATATTATTGACACTTTAAAATAAATGTTTGTCATTAATCACAGATGTGCACTCTGAAATTAAATACCAGAAGACAAATATCCCAGTCTGAGGACCATGCATACCACTTATCTAGGACCCGAGTTTTTGTTCCCCCAGGCAGAGCATCTTCTTCCCTTGGGAATTCCTGCTTGAAATCATTGAGTCTACTTTCAGAAAAGGTGTTACCTAAGGGTGAGCTCACTGTGCAGTGCAAGTGTCCAACAGAAAACTGAGTGCAATTCTAGAGCTGGGAAGGCAGGGAGTTGCTGCTGCACACCCCAGGGGCATTCGTGTTCTGCGGCTTGAATGCGGCATCATGGTCTTCTGGGCCTGGGATAAAGTCCTGTATGGTGATCAGCAAATTCAAAAGCATCCAGGGTAGGAGAGCCTGTATGGCTTGGCCTCCAGGGAAACCTTGAACTGAGATCAGAGAGTCCATGACAGGGAGTTTCTGGAAACTCCTAGAGTACCAAGGCTCCTTGGGTACATGCTAAGTTGAGCTGAAGGCAACTCAGACTGACTCTTCACTCTAGAAATTATGACCAGGCCTTGTTATGGCAATTTAATTCTATAAGTAGCAGTAGAGTATACCTGTAGGAATTATTCCTATTTTATTGTCTAGGGTAATTAAGGCAAAATATTAATACTATCTCTTAAACTGTGTAAGGCAGTGTCTGATACTGGGATTTGCTCTGAGTGCTTTCTATTGTCTCAGCTCATTCTCCTAAACCACCTTGCTTTGTCCAGACTTAAATAAATAAAGTTCAGAAAATTAGACATTTCTATTCTTTGATGTTTATATTTTTCTTTTGGTGAGATGCAGAATGAAAATGCAAGGTGCATTTCTCTGCTGGGGTATTGTTTGAATATTATTCCTTTTGCCCACTGAATGGAACATGGTCCTGCTGTAAAGGGCTACCTTAACTGCTGGCTGCTTTTCTGAAACTGTGCAGAGCAAAGGAAGCCAATTGAATAGAACAGACATCACAGAGGCCTCAGTGCCTTAACATCCTCACTTCTCCTTCCCCCTGTTGTTAGCACAACACAGTCCATGCTTATCTGAGCCTAAGCATTATCCTTCTGTATGCTCACTCTCTTCATAAAGATTATTATTTTTTTCCTGTTTTAAAAAAAGATTACCAGGTCACTCCTGACTCTGGTTCTGAACATCCAGCTGTTGTGGTAAAGTGGAACAGGTTTTAAGAAAGATAAGAATTAATATGTGCATCTTGTCCAGTCTCCCTTTTTTTTTTTTTTAAAGCTCCTTTTCTTCACTCTGTTTTTCAGCACCAAGGGAATGACAAAAACTAAGTGCACAACTTTCCACTCCAACTACATGCAGTGTTAGCCATGGCAGCCATCTTGAAGGTCTGATTTTAAAGCAGTAAACGTCTAAGCAATATTAGCCAGAGATTTAATTGTTTCCATATGCTCTTTGTCCTTGTGCTTGTGCTGAAGTGGTTTCAAGTAGAATTTTCTGCAGTATTTAATCAGTATAGTCCTGACCTAAGAAAGTAGATAGATATGTGTTCACCCAAAAAAGCCAATCTCTGCTGAATTTATTTTTTTAAATAGTGACAGTGCTACTAATTCCTGAATGTAATTTGTGATAATCAAATAAAGTAAACAACTTCATCTGAAAAGATCTGTTTCCTTTATTAATCTGTCAGCTAAAGCTCCACAGACCTGCACAAATTTCATCATCTTCGGATGGAACTGGAACTTGAGTTTCAAGCTGGAATGCAAAAATTTATAGCTTAATTCTTGATTTCTGCCTTGTTGTTATCTTAATTTGCAGGGTTCTGAGATTTCCCCTCATGTTTAGATCTGCTCCCAGTTAGTCATATCTGTCAAATATACATTACTTTGGGAAGTTACTTGATTATATCCTTATTCTGTGATTAATATTTAAGACACAGTCATAGGTCTGCAGAGGAGAAGGATGGAAAAATTAAAATTAAATGTACTTTGATATGATATTACAAAATAATAAGTCTGTGAAAAAAGGTCTCCCCTGAAATTTTTCTGTTACAGAAAACACAAATCTGAAAATTTACTTATTCTTGGAAAATGAAGTGTACCAAACCCTTAGGATTGTTTAAAACATCTTAGATAAAGCTGTGAAAACTCAGGTCATCACCCATAGCTCTAATTCATGTCAATAGTGACTTATTTGTATATGGCTAGTGTCCCCCTTGTGATTAAAAACACTGACTGTGTGAGAGGTTGTCCAGACATCTACTGGAATTTCCCTTTCCCCAGCTGATAATCCTTTTGGTCAGCTGTGTCTTTATTCCACTGTAATTGACTATTTTCTTAGAGTTAAAATCAATTTTTTTTCTCTATTCAGTGAGATTTCCCTGGTTGTGTTGTACTCATGTCTTTAAATTTCAGGAGATGATTTGCACCCTTTCATGATTTCTTCTACAGATTTTACTAGAGAGTTAACTTCTGCTTCGAGGCTGAATCCTACTGATTAGGATTTCTGGGCTGGATTCCTGCTAAAATCAAGACATAAATGCATTTATTATAGAGGCACTGAGAGCATCTTGTGAAGCAACAGCCTTTGATATCAATGGAAAGCCTTGCATTACTGCAGTGTGATTAGATTAGGCTTTAGTAACTGAAAACTAATATCAGAAATCAAGTATGAATAATTCATGTGAAGAAATATTATTGACTCTTTAAATTATAAAATCTTCCTTCCTGATGTTTGTAATACTTATGATGGGAATAGAGTTCACTGGGAACACAATTTGAGTGGCACATAAAGTTTGGTAAATTCATATCTTCATTTATTTATTTTGATGAACTTAATATTTAGAGCAGAAAGTAGAGATCACTGCTGCTGGTATGGTTTTATTATGCTCTCCCTGTCTTATTCTTGAAATAAAGAGTAGCATGTGGAGGACAAAACATATTTTATTCTCTTGGTCTTATTTTTATTTAATTACCTTATTATAGAGAAAATACTTCCCTTACTTGCCTTCAATAGTATCAAAAGATTTTAGTAGGAAGACTATGCAGTTGCATCAGAAGATTCAGTTAACATTTCACTGTTAACTTTGATCTCCTTTTTTTTTCTTTAATTTAATGCTTGTTGGGACATCTTTTGAAGAAAACACCAATAAAACATGTTGTAGAACTTCATGTCTGTACAGTTACTTCATGTCACAGAAAACAAGGCTGTAATTAATTTTTGACTACCTTATACAATGGGCGGATTACCCTTGCAAGTCTTGAAGTTAACATGACATAATAAAATGTCAGTTATTTAATAAGCAGAGCAACTTGCTTTGCATGGTAATTTGCATGTAAATACATCAAGGAGAAAAAGGAAAACATTATGCTGTGTTATTACTGTGAATCAAATGGATTTGGAAAAGCCAGATTTATTTAGTGCATAGGTCTGATTACCAGCAAAATGATGCTATATGAGATATCTCTTATGACTCCAACTGTTCTTTGAAACATACACTTGGAGGTAATTTGATGTAATTTCAGATGTTATTTGAGAACAATAGGTTTTATGAATAAAAACATGATTTTATTAACACAATTACTCTTAATACTGAAGCCAAGAAGAACCAGTGCAAGTTTTCTCATGTGATGAGCACTTCAGAGGTGCATTTTACAGGTACACTTCTGGTAGGGCAGAGCAGCATAACCTCTGCTTTTATAACTTTGCCTTTCTGTCAAATAAAACTGTGTCTCTTGAGAATTCTGGTGGGCCTTAGAAGTGATTGGATTTTCTGATGACCAGTGTCTGATTTGGCCAACCATCCAGTTCTCCTTCAGATGCAGACCCCAAAGTACTCACTGAGCCCCGGAATTCAAATGACATTTCCTGCTCCAAGGTTTTATTTATACAAAAGGAAAAAGTTGTGAAGAACTGGTAAGCAACCATATGTTCTGTCCCTTTTTTGTCCTTCAGTGAGGCTAGGTCGAGCATTTTACATAGTGAAAGGACTCTTCAAAAGGTAAGTTTGATCATTTTAATGATTTTGCTTATCGTTATATTAGGAGGTTTAAAAGGCTTTTGCTTATTTCTGTTCTGTAACAAGATGGATTTAGTGAAATTAATTCAACTTTCATTTTTCATAGGTCTTTAGTAGTTAATATTCCCACATTGTAAAAGAAGAATTTCTAAAGGATTCTTTATGACTATTTAATGTTCTAATGCTGTATACTAGATTTAGGATAAATATTGAAAATATTGAAAGAAGTTTAAGGCTGAAAGGACTCAGATGCTAAGCTCAAGTATAATTGTGCAAATGAAGTTTTATTCTACTGAAGCCAAATACATAATTTTATTTTTAATGGAATGACTCTGAAGTTAACAGTCTCCTAGTTTCTTTTATGCTTTTCAATAGTTGGATCCCTTCTCCTCTCCTCTCCTCTCCTCTCCTCTCCTCTCCTCTCCTCTCCTCTCCTCTCCTCTCCTCTCCTCTCCTCTCCTCCTCTCCTCTCCTCTCCTCTCCTCTCCTCTCCTCTCCTCTCCTCTCCTCTCCTCTCCTCTCCTCTCCTCTCCTCTCCTCTCCTCTCCTCTCCTCTCCTCTCCCTCCTCTCCTCTCCTCTCCTCTCCTCTCCTCTCCTCTCCTCTCCTCTCCTCCCTCCCCTATTTTCCTTTTCTTTAACAAGACATTTGAGGTTGCAAGGAAGAGCACTGTTCTTCATTACTATTCCACTTATATCTCCAATAAGTGTATTATAGAAAAAATAATAAAAAGCAGAAGGAAGGATCTTTCACAAATCATTTAATTCCTTCTACCACAAACCTGAACCAGTGATGTAGTGATGTTTATGATGTCCCTGAGAATTAACAGTCGAGGTATTCTTAAAACACTCCACGAATGGAGATCCCACATTCTTCTATAGTAATATTATTCAAATATTACTAAAGGAAAAAGATAGGTCCCCCTTGTTGCAGAGTTCAACCCTGCAACATAACTCATGAAACAGAGGACTATTTCATAATGTGGGTGCCAACATACTGATTAAGGTATTTTTCTTCTAATCATTCTTCACAATTAGACAAATGCTTTCTTGGCAACTCCCCGTAAAGATTTTTCGCTCCATGGTTTTACTTTTGTCTTTCTTACAGGCTCTGCCTGTGCATGCAGGACAGCTCTGTCTGGTGTTCTGCTATTTGTGTTGTTGACAATGAGTAGGGGCTGATAAGCTCCTACTACCAAACTGATTGTTTCTCCAGGTTCTGTTTACTTTGGGTTTACGTAACCCAGAGTCCATTCAGAGCTGGGATGTGCCCCAGCAGCCTGCTGAGGCTGCCCCTGTCGCTGGTGGTGCTGTGCTCTGCACAGTGACTCTGCTCCTCCGCTGACCCAGGGGCTCATCATTTCTTGGCTGCCCTGCAAGCCTCAGGATTCACGTGGGAAAACGGGAGCGTGGTGCTGAGTGGAATGAATTAATCCAGTTTCCATTTTTAACTGCAGTTATGTTGTTTAGGTTGGGATGAAGAAACAGATGGTCCTTTAGAAAATCCTGTAGAGCTTCACTTTCACCATCTGATGCATTACTTTTTCCATATGAGAAGAATTTGCTAGGAAAATACATCAAATTCTCTTAGTATGATCTACAAAAGGACGCCTAAAAAGTTCTCTTAGAAAAGCACCTACAACTAAGCAGTCCAAGCAAAACTATAATTTGCAAAGTCTGAGAACAGCTTGGGGACTGGTGTAGGATCTTCTGTTCATGTACTTCTCCTAGACAAATAGTGCAGTTACTGCATTTGAGTTTTATTCCTTTACAGACAAACCTAGCAATAGCATCTAATATGATCTATAGGACCTCTAACAACTGTGGCACACTGTGGAGTCAGACTCACCTCACCAAACCTCAGCTGGAGGCCCAAGCTGAGGTGCTTTGCTCCTCTTCATGGCAGTGACAAAGGGCAGACACGACCTGGAAATGCCAGGTAGCAGTCTGAGGAGCAAACTGCCAAGCTCATGGTGAATACACTTTGTTGTCTACCAGGGACATACATGGTACACTCTAGCCCTAGAAGCCATGATACAGCAGGAGGTACAGAGCCTGCCCCTCATCCCACAAACCTCACAGGAGCTGAGTGAATCACACAACGTGCTCCAATTCGTGAGTCACACTAAGTACATACAAACTGTCTATGCCTGGAACTGCATGCTTGCAAGGTGTGTTTCAGTAGATTTGTTGTCTAGCTGTGCAAAAATTGTTCAGTTGTGAAGTAAATTGGTTTTGGTTTTGTTATTCCCTATTAAAGATCTTTAGAAGGGTGTTTTGTGTTAGCAGACAGCGGCACAGAAATAGGCACTGTCATTAATTAACTGTGAATACCTGTCTCTGAGGAGTTTTGTGTTATGCTGGACTCCATTGTTCAGATTTCTTTTAGAGACTTCTAAAAGCCACTGGATGTTGTCTTTACCATCAAAACCAGTTTTCTTCTAGGAATCTCCAGCACAGGAGGCTCTGGAGATCTTGTCCACCTGGGTCAGCAGCTTGGGTAGCTGTTGAAGAGCTTTGCCCTGCAGCAGCAAGCAGGTTATCCCTCTCTAGGTGCCAGCCCCAGGGAGCCGGCACAGTTCGTGCTGCGCTGTCCCTGCATCTGACCATGACACCCAGCTCACTTCTGTGCATCACATGGGTGTGTGTGTGCTCTTAATGTTTATGAACTTTTGCAAAGTTCATAAATTCAAGGGGTTTTGTTAAGCTATTGACACAGACTTCTTCACAGTCCATCTAAGCTCTGAGTCCTTCTAAGCTCTGAGTCCTTCTAAGTTCGCGCCTTGGGAAACACCCACATTTTTCTGTAGAATATACAGAGCATCTTAGACGATGGAACATTGTTGAGTGTTCCATTTGAAGGATGATTTTGTAAAGAGACAGAAATGAACTGAGTACAACACTTTCCTTGGCTTTCTTTGGTAGTTTTGCTCTACCCCAGGTGTTCTTTTGGTTACAGGTTGATGCCATCACTCACAGCTGCTGTGCTCACCTCCTGTTCCATGAAAAGAATTTGGGTAATTGCCTGACCACCTTACCCAAACATCTATAACCACCTAGTGCCATCCCACCTCAGAAGTGTTTCATATAGCAGAATTTTTCCATTGTTTACATGATGGGTTGCAAAGGGTGGTTGCCTCAGACAGATGTGCCTCATCCTCAGAGAGAGAATTTGTTCAGCTATGTGTTTTCTTAGATTGCTGAAGCAGCTATCTTCCAGCAGGACATTGAATTCCTTCCTCCTTTGACTGACCCACCCCCTACTTCCTTTTCCTCTAGAATATTTGCATTTTTCTGCCAGGACCACTAGGTGTCACAAGTACTCACAACTAAACTATAAAATCCTCTAAATTAGTAGTCCAGACATCTTGAAATTCCCTAATCACAGGGTTCAAGAAATTTGATGTAGACCTGACATGCATGTGGGGGTTGCTGGATGTAATTAAAAAGTCTGATACTTCCAGCTGGTGCTATCAGAGCAGATCCATACTGTTTCATAGCAAACAATTTAGCATTCAAGAGAGATATACCTTGTTGTGGAAGGGCCTTAATTCAGCTAACCAGAGAAAACAAAAAAAGTTGGACATGATCCGAAAGATCAGCAGACTGTGTGTAACACAAGGAAATATGCTGGTGAAACAGGGTGTATAGAAGTAGAATAAAGAAAGAGCTCCACCCTGAAAAAAGCTTATGGTTAAGAAACAGAACAGTCCTTTGGTTATATTTAGATAGTTTTCCAACTAAATCTGAGTTTTACATGCCAATAATGAGACATATCTTTCTTTTCTTCCCCCACCTCGCTACTTCCAACCTGTCTATTTATAAACTAGCCAATCATTCTTGCCTAGCAGTTTGAATTTTACACTAGGTGAGAGGCTATATCCTCCAGTTTCCTAGTGGGAATCACAATACACCACGAGTTGACTCTGTGGGACCCCAAGACACTGATCTGTTCTGAAGAGGATATTTTCAGTTGTTTCAAATGTTTCAGAAAGTCTTAACCCTGTTAACCCACATTATTTATTTATTTATTTATTTATTTATTTATTTATTTATTTATTTATTTATTTATTTATTTATTTATTTATTTAAATTACAATTGTTTTCATTTCCATATGTACTTTTCTACCTAAAACCAAGCCTCCAGCACCCCCCCAGCATGCAGCACGTCCACCTGCAGATGCACTGCCTGTCCTTTTGGTGCTTTTGGAGGTATGGCTCAGTGCACCATTATAGTGTGCACTGAATAAGCAGCACAAGAGAATATTTTCTATGTAAGTGGAGGGAAGCCCAAATCTTTCCAGGTAGGGTCCCAATTCAGCTGAGTCCTGTGGAAGGCTCAAGCCTTTGCAGCTTCCCAAGGACACCTGCTTACATCAGTTAGGCCTGGAGCTGCAGCAAGGCACAGGAGTGGAAGGAGATGAGCACAGATGATGAGAACAGGAGGAGTCCTTGTCAAATGGAATATGTATGAATATTAGTCTAATGACAATCCTGCTTCTGGTATTATAATCCTCAAGATCACTCTATATCTTGCAGCAGGATTCTGAAGGCACTGCAGTAGGGACTGGATTCCCTGTGTTTCTTACCTCTCCAATTCCTGTAAGATCCTTTCCATCAATTTCAAAAATTCTCTGTAAACTGCATGCCAATGGCTCTGTATCCTGTTATCTGCCACATCACTGGAATAATTTATTGTAGCATTTTTAACTGGTTAGAAAGCATGAAGGGAGATGTGTGGGAAACAGGTTTGATGAGAGGTTTTAATGCTTCCATAGATCTGTTCTGAGCAGATTCAGAATCATATCTTTCCTCCTTTTTCCATATTTTAAAAAACATTTTCTTCAAAATTGGAACAGTTTTATACACAGTAATTTAAAATATTGCTTGCAGTTAGATGTCATGCAGTTATTGCACACTTGGACAAGTGTGACATTACTGCATGGCATCCAAACAGACAGTAATATAAATCTGGAGTGGTCTATTATACTGTTGTTTTAAGATGGCAAGATGGCATAATGGCTTTGGGCTATACCAGATGGTGAATTTAGGCACTGAAAAAAATTTAGGCTCCTCAGCTCCTGGAATAGAATGCATCACCCTGAAAGAAGCAAAGACCATTCACCCCTTTTCTAAAATAGTATTTTAAAGATAATGATTGACATCATCATGTGAGTTATTTCTTACTAAAGCTGCATAATGCTTACTAGTAATGCCATACAGTTCACTATCAGTCAAATTAATCATTCATTCAAGACAGCTAATTTGGTTCTAAATGCACTATTTAGGATGAATGCTGAATATCATGAACTGTAATTAAGTAGCCACCTGCTGCACCTTTATGACATTATGTTTGGCATATTGCTGCAATAATCTAAACTGTGTTTAAAGGTAGAGTTCAGTTCCAGATAATATTTTGTTAATAACCTTCCATGTAAACAAACACAATCAATTATGGCAAGAGTTAATTGCAGTGTTGAATCATTTTCTTACAACACTTAAATTTATCAGATTGATTCAGAAAGATTTTGAACTTTAATTGTATTTAAATGAAGGTGTGTCCTGAACTGTGATAGGTGCAATGACAAAGATAAGATTAGGGAGGTACCTTTTGTAACAAGGAAAGACTTTTGTTGCCCAGTGTTCTGTGAAGAACAGGCATTTTCCAGGCAGAAATCTATGTCTATCTCCACATATGGGGCCTGGCCTTTTTAGGGATGTTTCTTCTTTTTGGCAACCAGAAATAATAATTGAAAAAAGGAGAATGTTACATTTTGCTGCCACTGGGGTGTGCCACTTAAAAGGATTATGATTTCTGCCCAGTAATTCATTCTCCTGTGGCTTCACCCTGGACCAGAGCCCTTTCCGTTCACATGGAACTTCTTGCACGTGAAAATCAAACCTCTTGGCAAAATGCTGAAATCAGTCATCACTCTCCTAAGAGAGGGGAAACAAAGAATGAAGAGGTGCCATTTCTTGGCCAGTGCCATACAAACACAGCAGTCAAAGACCAGAGTAGAGTCTGTGTGCCTGCTGGCAAGGTTTATTGCTCCTGAAGCCTGCCATTTGGATAGTCCTCTGCTTTTAGCTAAGTCTCTCTGCCCTATCAGCAGGAAATCTCCAACATTTGCAGACAAGTTAATCCTATCTCCCTTGCACACCTATTTTGTAAGAGGATATTCCCCCTAGAATATCTCCTTCCTTCACTGGTGAGGTGAAGACGTGACCTATCTGAGATACTGAAGTTTTAGAGGATGAGTTTTAAAAGTGAGTTGAATCCCACAACTAGAGCACTTCATAACCCACTGAAGCATGTTTAGACTGGACAAGAGAAGGCTTAGGGGGCACCTAAGTGCTCTCTTAAATATTTTTGAGATTACCTACAAAAGGGAGTCAATCTCAATACTAACTTGCATGGTGGTATAATGAAATGCAATTATCATAATCTGAAATAGGGCAGTGTCTGACTGGATAAAAAGAAAAATGTTTCCCTTCTGAGAACTGCCATGCAGTGTAAGAAATTTCTCAGAGAACTCTAAGATCTCTGAGCCTGGAGATCTTGATCCATCAAGATGGATCAAGGCCCTGAGCTGCCCGATCTGAAGACAGAGCTGCCCCTGTTTTGGGTAGGGGTTGAATGGTGACATCCCAGAGTCTCTTCAGGCCTAAGTGGGTAGGGAGGCTGTGCTGTCTTTCATGCTGAAACATCACAAAAGAGATAGTATGCCCATGTATCAGAGGCAGACTGTGAAGGTAATGCAGGATCTAGACAAGATATAACACAGAGGGTTTTATCAGATGTTGATAAGACACCTGGGTCAAATTTAGGTTCAGCTGGCACCTCCAGAACAGAGTTTTTGGAAGCATGTCTGTTCTTATGGGAACTTGACATGGCACAGGTGTGGTGGCTCTTGCCTTGGTGTGTGGGGAAAATGTAAGTAAAATCTGTTTTGGAATATGAGTGAGAATGAAATAAAAAAAGAAAATACTCAGAAAAAAAAAATAGCATGCACAGGTACATGGAAACATAACTTAAAGAGGCTCAAAGAATGGCTGATTGATGAGTATACAAATTAAGTAAATGGACTACACTTCATTAGCTTTAAAATGAGATATTTCCTCTGAAGGCAGTTGTTAAGTGAGGTTTTTTTTAAACTTGATTTAAAAAAAATATAACTCAATATTTGCAATCAAGAATGAAAATTAAATTATATTGTAGATGGAAAACTAAAAGATGTTTTAGTAACAGAGGCCACTCAGGGAAATGTCACACAGGCAAATGCTTGAGCCTGCTGGAAATAGGTGATATAAACTGGTATAAAGAGAATATAAATGATAAGTCACTCAAATTCTGTGCAATTTGAGAAATATTTAGTCTGTGCCCTAAATTCTGCAGAGTTACAATCTGCAGCACTCTTGGCCTTTGCCTTGGGGAATGATACAATGCAAAGTTTGTGCAGATTTCCCACTGGCTTTTAGAGCAGACTCACACGATGAAAAAGAGCCAAGTCAAGGTCAGATTTTGATTTCTCAATGCATTGCTAGCATATTTTCTATTGCAAGTAAATTGCACAAAAATGGCTATAAATAGAACAACTCAGCACACAGACAAATGAGCAAGTGCTTTTAACTATTGAGGGTCATGTAATTATGTCCTTTCACTGAGCAATAAATGAGAAGAATGCTATAAAGTGATTAGTGAGCAGGACTAGAAGACACTGACACTAATCTTCTGTATTGCTTTCAGCAAATGGAATTACTTACACACAGACATTCAAAGCCATGTGCTTAAGTGTCTTTTAACATGTGCTTCTATCCTCTGAGAGGCATAATGATAATACTTCTCTACCTCATAGGCATTTACTGGATGCTCAGCATTAAAAAAATAGGGTCATAGAAGTAGTTGAGGGAAAAGTCTGTAAGAAGGAGAGCAATTTAGTAATTTGTTAAGAAAAACAATGCTAATCAGTTCCTCCCAGTAATTTTATTTAAAATACACAACCCTCCCCACCTTCATTAGTCCCACCTTTAATGATATTCTTTGCCCCTATACTAACTGAAATACTAATGTGGCATGTGCAGAAACAGACATGGTCTGCTTTTTTGTCCTCAGATTTAGATATGAAAAAGAAGGAAATTTTTATATTTATAATTTTTCCCTTCAGCTTTCCTGGAAGTGAAGTTTCCCTTGCTCAGTACTGCTTCCAGGTACCGCTGACACAACAGCCTCAGGGAACAAGGCCCAAACCAAAACTATCCTGAAAGTGCCCAGCATAAAAGGATCTTGACTTTACCATTTTCCCCTTTCATTACTGATCAGGCTGATGCCATTGTTAGCACTTCAAATTATACCTCAATAATCAAAACATAATGGGAGTATTACAACACTTAGAATTCAAAGCTTTTTCATCCCATGGAATCAAGGAGGCTACTTAACCTATATTTAGAATTTATTTTGCTCTCTTCTTTGCTGTTTGCAAGGTATTGGGAGCTCCTCCTCCAGTCTCTACCCACTGCCAGAAGCTCCTGTGATGCCATGATCCCCTGTTTTCAGGTCAGGCCAGTGACTGAAGTTAATTACATCCTTCTTGCATGGGAGGAACCATATTAAGTTGTTGATGTTTTATTTTACTATTTTGAAATCAAAAGACCTCTGCAATCCACGGAATGCATAGGCAAGCTACAAAAGTATGATGTGCAACAGTGTATATGATCAGAAGTCCTGAACACACTGTTGGACTAGCACCAACTTTATCAAATACAGGGCTCTTGGTTCAGTTGCAAAACAATTCCAATTCAAATGCAAAACTATAATGTTCTAAATCTCTAAGGCTTTTTATACATCTCATAGCTTCATATCCGCAGTGGATGCCCTTCTGGAGGTCATTTAGTCCAACCTGCTGCCTGAAGTAGGACTACCACTCTCAAGTGGTACCACATTTCGGGTGTCAAGTCAGCCATAGATTTGTTTTAGCTGGGTCTTGAAAAGTCCAAGGTGGTGACTCCATTTGACTACACCCAGAATGATTTGTTTTTGTGCTGGGCAGCAGGTACAAAGCTGTATAAAAGAAACATTTTCAGTTGTATTGGCTAGGCAAGGGCCCAACCCAGAAGCAAGAGCTTCTCACTATTTCCTGCAGAGAACTTTTTATCCAAAGAGGAGTGGAGGTTTGGTAGTTAGTGAAAATTATTGTGAAAGTGATATGCCACTAGAGATTATTAAGTATAGTCTGCCCAATGTTCTTCTAACCAAAATAAAGCTCAATGTCATTTTGTAGTCAGGGTCTGTGCAAGAGTTGCAGCTGTCCCCAGGTAACCTGCTTATTGCAGCTATTGCTCTCTGGTAAATACTATTAAGAGCTCTTTTTTCACTGGAGCACAGTATAAATAAGTGATTATCACCATTCCCAAAGCTGTACTAATTGCCATTAAGTGGGCTCAGAAGGAAACAGCTTACTGTTATCATCCAGACAGCCCACTAGAAACTACTCAGTTCCCAGTTTCTGAGAATGTGCACTTTTGGATGAATGGACAAGCAGTGCTGGCTTCTAATGCCTTATGGTGGAGGGGGCTGAATTACTGAATTGTGTGTTCCTCTGTGAAGGAAAAATGTCATTTATAATGTAGGTGTGTCACATGTAAAACTTTCAGTAGGTTTCTTCAAACTCCAATTTTGCCTTGCTGAATGCTTTTCTTGTTCCTAAAGACTTTCATCTTCCTCCGCAAATTCCACAAGAGTTGGGCAGGAGAGATTTCTTCCAGTCAGAAAGTGCATATTCCTTAACACATTGCCTTCCATAACAAAGACAAAATTTATCTTAAAGGTGATATGGAAAAATTAAACAGTCCCAGTAGTGGATCCTCTGTGTACAGTAAAACTGTCTGTGTTCTCTTCCCAGTCACTGCCATTTGGCTGTGAGCTGCAAAGCAAACTTCTCAAATTTGCTCTTCCATACCTGAAGCCTTCAGGTTATTGCCAGTTTTCTGAATTAGCACCAAACATAGTGATGATTTTTTTTTTTTGGTCTCATTCCTAATATAAAAAGGAGTCAAAACGGAGAATGCCATCTTAGGGACAAAAGAACAGTTGCGATCATATATATCTATTACCTTTCCCCACAACTGGCCTGTGCCAGTTTAACTTTTAAATTGAGTCTATAAGACTAGAAGTAATTTCACAGAATAACAGAACTGTTAGGATTTGAAGGGTCCTCAGGAGATGGGCCCAGTCCAAATGCCCTGCCAAGGCAATCAGGTGACACAAGAATGTGTCTGGGTGGGTTTCTGGGTTTTGAATGTCTCCAGAGAGGGAGACTCTACAACCTCCTGGGACAGCCTGTTCCAGTACTGTCCCTCCTGGGACAGCCTGTTCCACCCTCAATGAAAAGTGAAAGGAGGTGAAATTTATTTTGTTTTAATTTATAGCCATTGATCCTCGTCCTTTTGCTGGACATCACTGAAAACCGTCCAGCACCATCCTCTTGACACCCACCTTTGAGGTATTTATATGTATCAATGAGATTCCTCACATTTTTCTCCAGACTAAACAGGCCCAGTTCCCACGGAGTCGCCTCATAAGAGAAGCTCCAGACCCCTCATCACCCTTGTGGCCTCTGCCAGACCCTCTCCAGCAGCTCCTTGTCTTCCTTGTACTGAGGAGCCCAGAAGTGGCCACAGCACTCCAGATGTGGCCTCCTTAGGGCTGGGCAGGTCACCTCCCTTGGCCTGCTGGCCACACTCTTCCTGAGGCACCCCAGGATCCCACTGGCCCTCCTGGCCACAAGGATACACTGCCAGCTCATGGCCAACCTGTCATCCAAGCCTCTCGGGCCCTTCTGCCCAGAGCTGCTCTCTGGTAGGTGAGCCCCAGCCCGTGCTGGCTCCTGGGGCCATTCCTCTCCTGGTGCAGCACCAAACACCTGCCCTTGCTGAACCTCATTAAGTTTCCTTCTGCCCAATTCTCCAGCGTGTTGAGGTCCTGCTGAATGTCAGCACAGCCTTCAGGTGTATCAGGCACTCCCCCAGTTTCATATCAGCAGCAAAACTGCTGAGGGTACCTTCTATACCTTTGTCCAGGTCATTGATAAGCAGGTTGGATAAGGCTGGACCCGGTATTGATCCCTGAGGAACACCACTGACTACAGACCTCCAGGTGGATTCTGCTTTGCTGGTCATGACACTCTGAGCTTTGCCATTCAGCCAGTTCTTGATCCACCTCACTGTCCATTCATCTGACCCACATTTCCTGAGCTTACCTAAAAGGATGATATGGGAGACAGTGTCAAAACTTCGCTGAAGTTGAAGGAGACAACATCCACTGCTCCCCCCTTGTCTATCCATTGTAGCCATCAGTGGCCATCGTGGCCATCGTAGAAGGCCATCACATTGGTCAAGCATGATTTCCCTTGGTGAATCCATGCTAACTACTGCTGGTGACCTTCTCTTCAGCTCTATGCTTGTTGATGACCTCCAGAATATCCTGTTCCATCTCCTTTCCAGGGATGGCAGTGAGGCTGACTGGTCAGTGTCTTCTCAGGTCCTCCACCTTTCCCTCTTTGAAGATGGTGATAGCTTTGCTCAGCTTTTCCAATAAATATTGTTTGTTCATTTTTTACTTTTTGAAGTAGTTATATCCAGGAAGATTTTTATATATAATTTCCTATTAGAAAAATTATAATGCTCACTCTGTTTTCCCATGACACTCATTCTTCTGTGTAAAATTAATTCAATATTTTGAATTCAAACAACACTTCATTTTTAATTGGCCTGTGAAAGTTAGAAAATGAGGAATTTGATTATATGAAAATGAGGTTTACCTCCTTCACAAAAATATTTCTAAGCATCAGAAATCCATCCTTCAGATTTTTCATCAACATTGCATTTTATGGCACAGGCAGGTAAAATTTGAATGAGGATGCAATTTCAACCAGATCTCTGAGAAATATAAAGAGCATTAATTTTCCAATTGCTTTCTACAAGCAAATCTGTAAAGTATTTCCTGTGATTGAAACAAAAGTAAAGCCACTTGGGCTTATTCAGTTGTTTTGTTTGGGAATTTTTTGGTCAAAATTTATGGTAATTCCAGAATCTCAGTCTTTAGTTTAAAAAAAGGCAATTACTGTCCAGAAAGAAACATTTTTGTCTCTCTGGAGATGCACTTTTGTTGAACTCATTCAAACTGAGAGTTGTCCTTGAAAAAGGCTATTTGAGTTCAGCTCCTTTTTCTCCTGCCCATACAGTGGAAAAACATTTTTTTACTTTTACTCAGGTTTTTTAACTTTGTCCTGTTGTTGAAAGTAAATTAAATATCCATAACTGAAGTGATGAGTACCTCGTTTTGTGTGTGTAGGCAAGGAAGAAAGAGGAGAGCAGGTTCTTTCTTGCCACATTTAGGAGATGCTATGGAGACCCTTTGTGGGAACAGGCTCTTTCTTGAGAGACTGCCATGAAGCAGTTTGTGGGACACATGCTGGTGCTCAAGTCCATGCATGACAGGAACATGTAGCTTTCTGTGGAAACCTTCTGTGGAAGAGCTGCTAAACAGGAGGCACCATTTCCACCATTGCTGCAGTGCCATGCAGGCATTTCCCATCTGAGAAGGGAAAGGCATGAAGCCTACATGGGTGCTGAACAGGGAACTGACTATTCCTGCAAGCTGGCACTCGGGGACATGGCTGTGCCTGGGGAATCTGCAGCCCTGTGGATGGAGATGGCTGCACCCAGAGCAGAGACAGCAGGGCTCAGTGTAGCTGCTGGATGCTGGATATGGATGCTGGACCTCAAGGGGCCCATGGGAGAGCAGCTGGGCTGGGTCAGCTCCAGCTCAGAGGGACTGGATGGAGACAAAACCATCCAAAATTCCTGCTTAGGCACTTTCAGGCTCCTGTTTTCTCTAGACAGCATGCTGGCCTGGAAATTAGGACCAGCAGGAGGGTCAAGAGCCCCTCACCCACTGCTGGGTGGTCTCTAGAGCCTGGAGCAACAGTTGCCATTGCACAAGCTCCACTGAATAGCCATGGAAACTCTGGAAACCTCCCTCTTGGTCCAGCAGCCCCAGCAAACACTCTTTGCATTTTAGCTGATTTCCAGACAGCAGTGGCTTTGCTGTGCCAGTGGGTGCCCGAGGTGTCTCTGACCCATGGTCCACAGCAGGAGTGCTCTGGGGGCCTGGCACTGCCTGGGTGTCCTGGCTGACCACGGGCACTGCCACGGGCTGGCACGCCTGGGGTGGGAGAGGGACAAGCCCTGGGTCCTGCTGGATGGAGTGGCTGGAGGCCTGGGGGCACCCACGGCTCCGGCTCCAGGCAGCTGCACTGGATCAAGGCCTTGCACTCATCCTGTGTCCAAAGACATGATCCCCTGGCTCCAGGGGTCCAGGACATCCACTCTGCCCCGTGTCCTGAGTACTAGAGAAGCCAGCACTGCCTTCTCCTTCCAGCAAGGCCACAAGTACTTCTTGGAGTTGAGTTCTACAAGAATTATCTACATGGTTATTTGACAAATCTTCTTTTTCCTAAAGAAATCAAAACAAAGAGAAAAACCACTTGCAATTATACAACTTATTTCCAGAAGTATTTATTCTGTATTATTATTTGTTCTCCAGCCAAAACATGGAAGTTATTAAAAATTTCCACAGTCTTTCCAAGCTGCTGTTGTCTTCCAGTTTAACACCTGGATTATTCAGCCGTATCTTTTAACAAAATCTTTTCATTTAATCTTTAGGTTAAGTCTTATGTGAGAAGAAACTCTGCCTTGATAAGGAGGATGTTTCTGGGTAGTTAGCCATATGCAACCACCTGTAAACTCTCTGATGGTGAAAGTGAGGGTGACTGATAAGACACATCTCAGGACTACAGAACAGGCTGAAAGCTGTTTGGTGCCTATTAAAATCAATGGCAGGTTTAAATGGATGTGATTGTAAACTGAGCTGTGTGGATTTTGCAATGTTTTAAAAGCATCCCTTGCTATAATACTAGATATCCCTTGCTATAATACTAAATATAAAACTAGACATGTTTTCTTTTGTTAGAAAACAAAAAAGGTGTTTGTATGATGGCAGAGGAATGGATGATATCATAGGCAGTAGCTTGAAAAGTTAAATACTTACTTTGTAATAGTTTTGAGAAAAGCTTGGCAATTTTCAGCAAGTGAAAATGGATCACTGAAATGGATTTAAAATGCATTCCAAATTTCAAGTAAAGTTCTGGAAAGAATGTTGGATTGGGACTTTCTACTGCTTTGTATGGAGCATTTAGATACTCTTGAAGGAAATTTTCCCTAGGACATCAAGTAGATAATTTTGCTTTTTGCTAACTTAATTTTTACAAGAATGAATAAAAATTTGGAAAAATTCAGAGAAATTGCTGGAGTTCTGTGGTCTGCTGGAGGCAGCTGGAGGCCAGGTAGAGTTACCCAAGGCACCTGTGGTGGCACTGGATTCCAGTTTTGGGCAGCTGAAATGAGCCTCAAGTCAGCACAGCCAGTGGAGCCTGGTGTTCCATCTCACCATAAAGCAGACCCTTGTTCACTGGCCAGCTAAACAGCAGCACAGGCTCTACAAACTGTACCAGGTAGATATCTGCAGAACTTGAAGGGATTTCTGCATCCAGAGCACAGCTAGACAACCATTACACAATTATCTCAGTCTTATGTCAAGACATCATTTCCAAATGAAAAACTGCAATGATATAATTAGATTATATAAAGAATAAGTATTTTTTAACTTTAAAAAAACCTTTATTTTTTTCCTGAATAAAATTGGTTACATGTAATACAAGTAAATGGATTTCTGATGGCAACTCAGACGTTAATTTTAGGTGACAAAATAGTAGATTTTTACCTCCCCTAATAGACATGCTTTCTGTTTTTCAGTCTTTTATTTCAGTAGTTTAATGTTAAGCAACCATTTTTTTCCTCATCCCTTTCATTCATATCCAAATGGGCTGGAGACATAGCTCCAGGCACTGGCATGCTATCTAAGATAGTTTATTTCTAAAACAGCCTTGCTGATGAGTAGCTTGCACATGTATTATACATGTACTTGGAAGGAATGTTAGAACTGATGCATGAAGTGACAGCTTGGAGAATTGAGTGTCTTTCAGCAGGAAGGTCAATAAACATCTCATGCATGCTGCATGCATGTTCTTGTGGATGAAGTAACACGGGTTTTTTTCAAGAATGTTGGTTTTTTTTGGAAAGAGGAAAACCAGATATGTATGTAGTGTGCTCACTGTGGATCAGGGAGAAATCTACCAGCAAAGTCTATTTATTTCTTCCATAATCAATTTTTCTTCAGTAGTAATACATGTTACTAGAAGGTGATAAATTTATCTAAAAGAAAAATGCATACTCACTTGAAGTTTCATTTTACACATGCGCACACCAACAAATCTGCCTAGCTTTTACTGGAATGGAACTGGAGCACCAGTAACTCCTGTGCTTGCTTATACATTTCCATTCCATGCTTCTGTTTTCATGAGGGGAATGATTATTACTTCTCAAAAACATTCATCTTTCTATTTTCAAATGTCTTGAATTTGGACGTTCAAACAAACAAATAAAAAGAATTACTCATGCAAGTATTTCTTTTGTGTTGGCTGAGTTTTATGGGAAGTATAAGAAAATAACTTCCCAGTGTTCTCACTTTTTTTTTTTTTTGTTAGCAAATCTGGACCAAAAATCCTAAAATAATGGAGTGAGTCAAACATAAGGTCTATTGAAGTGGAATATCTTATGCTATGCCAGTGAAAACTGGACTTGGTTTCTGTAGTTATAAGTCTGAAAGTCTGCTCCTTGGCAGGCCCATGGGCTGTGGCAGTGCAGCGCTGAGTGCACAGTGAGCTGGGGAGCTGCCAGGGCAGGTGACTGTCCCTCGAAACATGGGTCACCAGGTCATTGGTGGCACTGTTCTGCTGTAGGGACATTCAGCATCAGAATGTGATGCCAAAAATTTCCTTTTTATATCGGTATTTTTAGAATGACTAATTGAACTCTGGCACTTACGAAGGCCCCACAAACATGGGCCAAAGGCCAAATCCCTCACCAGAATAAGGAACTGATGCCTGCTAGGGCCAGACGTGCATTCTCACTCTGATTAAGTTCTCCTCTCTTCTTTTTTCCTCTCCCACCAGTGAACTGCCTCCTGTCCCCTGGCAGATCCATTGTCCCACCTTTTTGCCCGTTGGGATGAGGTTGAAGTTATTGTCTTTGGGATGGACTCACTGTGCAACATCTGAACAGCTCTCTGACCTGCAGATCCAGAGAATATCCTTTGTAAGCATTGTAGATACTGTAACTGTGGAGAGAGAGCTATGTGCAGCTGGAACAATAGTAAGTTTGAAAGTAAGTTTTATAATAATAATAAGTTTGAAATAATAATAATAATGGTTTTCTATAGTCTGTTCTAGATTGACTCTATGTAACAAGTGTTTGCACAGTAGCTTGTGCTGAGGCTCTGTGGTGGCTGTAATTCTGGCAACCTCATTCATAAACATGTCCTGTTCATTTCAGTGGTCCCTGTAGAGGAGAATTGAGATGGCAATCTCTGTCTTGGCTTGAAGTGTCCACTGGGCTTTTTTCTTCAGACCCACTCTATGCCTTCTATCTTTGTGCCCTCAAAATGAATGTCCAGGGCAAATCCCACTGCTTTCATCTACTGCTACTTTGGTGAAGCTGAGCAGGAAGAATTTGAACTCTGAAAAACCCATAATTTAAATGAGAGCATATATGACACACTGCAATGACACCCAGAAGTACAGTCCTGCAAGAGTGATATTAGAAAAAGATGTCTAGAGCCAAGCACAGACTGAAGCCCTCAGCAGGAGGGGACCCAAAGAGTTGTCCCACAAAATAGCTGAACCCAGCAACTAGGAATCCAGCTCGTACCATGAGTGGAAAATTTTGATATCAGAACAGGATGCAACCTTGACGTTAAAACCAGAGTGATGCTCCACTTTGCATTTGATACTTCAGCTCTTTGCCAGAAAGGTGTTATGTTAAATTTGCTTTCATCTTCCTAGTGAAACATTGCAACTTTTAATGTTTTAAAGTGTTTTTTTAAAAAACCCCAAACCCTCAAGGTCTATCTGTATGCTCTGACTCATATTCTCCATAAGCAGCAAAAACAAGCAGGGAGGTATAGAAGAGGTAACAGAAGAGATCAGGGGGGCAAAAAGGAAGAAGGAATGACAAATCTCAAGGCATTTTAATGACACTGAAAAATTTGTATGTCATTTTTTTTCCTACTTAGTCTGTTTCTTTCTTGATTTGTTGATATTTGTCTTGATAATTGTTACTTGATCTTTTGAGAACATGGTAACTAAAGATTTCACCTTCCATTGTGACCATATTTAAGATGACAATATTAATGATGAAGTTACTGCTTTCAAAGCCTCCTTAAAAATTGCTTGGTATAAAGGGAAATTGCTAGGCTTATGAAATGAAACTATAACCACATTTAAAAACAGGTCAGACAATGTACTTGAAGAGGGTAGGGTGTGTTTTTCCAGGGAGCAGACAATATACTTGAGGAGGGCAGGGTGTGTTTTTCCAGGGATATAACTTCGCTCTATTCAAAACAGTCTTCATTTTGGAAGTGTGATTCAGATATATGCTTGCAGACACGCTTTCACTTCTCTAAGAAGTGAGATAATGAGGCTTAGAGTGGATTTATCATTGCACAATAGCCAGCATTTCACAACCTGGAATAAAATTACCCAAGGCAGTCATAGTGCACGCTCTATGCTGCATGCATCTCCAGGTGAAAGGCAGGTGGCTGAAGTGATTTGAAAGCACAGTGTGATTGCATCAGCCAGGTGAGAGGCTGCTGGGGAAGAGCCCCAGTCCTGAGTCAGCAGAGTGTGGTGTGATCCTGGCTGCGCTGGAAGTGCTGCAGAACCTCCCTGCCTCAGCAGGAGCCTTGGGAAAGGTTTTGGCTGAGAAAGATCTCCTGACGCCTACTCCCTCTGCTGCTGTTTTCACATTTTCACAAAGGATGCAA
The DNA here is from genome assembly GCA_024865655.1 of Emberiza elegans. Classification (NCBI taxonomy): domain Eukaryota; kingdom Metazoa; phylum Chordata; class Aves; order Passeriformes; family Fringillidae; genus Emberiza; species Emberiza elegans. Next base: position 41,917,861 of record JALJVW010000175.1, on the reverse strand, counting down.
CTGTCTCCCTTTGGGGGAGCATTCCATAGGATGCCCTGAGAATGACAGGCATTTGGTTTTGCCTGGCATTTACAGGGATCGTACAATATGAACATGGGAAGACAGGGGAGAAATTGAGATGGGAATGTCCTTGTTCCAAATGTGCATGAGCATTAAGGCACCTAATGTGACAAATAAATGTTTTAGAAATACTAAAGTCCTTAGAAATTCAAGTGTTGGGGACTGTACAAATGCTAAACTCATCAAGGAGGATTGTAGCATGACACAGCTTTTGTATTTTGCAAAGCAGTTTTCTCTGAATTGCTTAGCACATCTGCTTGGTGGATTATAGGATAAATAGGCAAGGGAGAAGTAGCCACAATTTTTACTCATGAGACCACAAGGGATTGAAACCAGCTACTCTTACAGCAGTGTGAACAAAGCTGTAATCCTCAATTCCGTGTCCTTTACTGCCCTGAATGGGAGTATCCACATCAGCATGGTTGACCCTTTCATAGCACTGAAAGGGTAATCCTGCATCAGAGAGCAAAATTCTCCACCTAGCAAGTCTGGTACAGTACATGCTGATGGAAAGAAGACAGCTGCTGTACACTCACTCCAAAGGGAATGTAATCTATGAAGGAAGAATGTGCATCTGGGGATCTCAGCACTTCAAAAGGCATAATAGTCAAGAACTCTGAACAGTACCCTCTTAGAAAAAACATAAAATACCTCCTCACTGACTCATCATTCTTTCCATTCTCTCCTTCTGTCTCACAGGACAGGGACATGCCTAGTTAGTATGACTTACATAAATGAATGTGTGTGAAAATTCAATCCTTAGAAATTACATTTCTTCAGAACCCTAAGCAGCTGTTCAGACTAATCATGAGTTATTGAACACCTCTTTCTTTTGTTCAGCCTTTTACTGATTTTACTAGATGTGCTGCAACCGCTCAGACCTCTGACTATGTGAGGTAGAAAAGAGGTGATGATGGGGCTGGATTGTGAACAGAGAGCTCCAGTGACAATGTCACCCATGTACAGAATGCAGTCTTCAACAGGGGCATGAAAGATGCTTTGTGAACCAGTAGAAAAGCTGAGAAGGAGCTTGATGGGTACAAAAGCTGACCCTAGCTATATATTCCATGCTGCCTACATGGGAACATGTCATCACACAGCCTTACAATCTTAGATAATTCCTTGAAACCACAAAGACTGCAACTGCTCATTTTCTGCATATTTCTCCCACATCACTGGAAAATTTATATTGAGGCAAACAAATGCCATTTAAACAAAAAATGTTAATACAAATATCTTTTTTTTAGCTGCTTGAATGTCTAGAACATGCTTTAAGTGGTGGTTATATCCACCCTATTTTTAAATGCTTAAACTCCTTTGTCTCCTCTCTGCGTTCACAGACCTGCAAACAAACTTTCTGGTATTGGTTTGCATATGTTAATGATATCATTTGTGCCATTTCTAGACTAAGTGCTGAAGTTTTCTTATTACTACTAATGGGTATGCTGCTTTTAATTAAAAATAAATGCAATGAAAACCACAATAATAAAATAGATTATGGACCAGGTCCCTAGCACTTGATCTTCATACAGGTGGCTGGACAAGCACACAGTTATTCACCTCATCTCCCCTTGTTGCCATGTCCTGAAGACTTGAATTTATGCAATATAACTCTAAAAACATGTGAACATTTCTTGGTTTGTCTGACTTTTTGGCCACCTCTGGGAAACCCTAGGAAAAGGTCTAGGAGAAAGCTACCATTTTCTGAGCAATGAGTTCAGCCAATTCCCAGATGTCACCCTACAATGGGAAGGACAGTGGGTCCTCATAGTGGAAGGCTGGTGGCCAAGGCTGGCTGGTGTGGACAGACCAGTTGGTTTGGCACTACAGAGCAGTCCCCTCCTATCATTTTGGGATCTTTGGGAAGGAGAGCAGGAAGAGCTGGTCCAGATTAACCAGCTTGTCAAGCCAGATGTAGTTGATTGGTTTGAGGTTTGACAACTCTGTACTACGTAAATTAGTATTATACCCATTTTAGGACATAAATGCTCTTAGGAACAATATAAGTGGAGATGTTTCATGATACTTTAGTGCTTAACTGGTGCATATTTTTCACTTTATGGTGAATTTTTAGTATGACCAAATTCATCCCAATTCTCATCTGCCTTTGTGAATGCTATCACAACAAATCTCACTAAATCTGTCCTCCTTTTTTACAACTCTTGGTCTGAAAGCAAAAATTCAAGCTATGCTACATAGTTGGAAGTCCTGATATCTTTCTGCAAGTTATCTATATAATTCTGTAGCAATGCCTTGCTATTGTTTTGAGTAGTTCCTCTTTTGCTCTTTAGTGACATATTAGATTTTCATCACTATCACTATTTTATTGGTGTGGAAGTGGTACAGGTAATATTATTTAAGGTCACATTCCCAGGAAGCTGGTTGCAGTGCTATAAATAGAGGGTTAGTTTTTATAGAGTTCTTAATTCACTGGTGCCACCACTTCAATTACAGCAGAACTTATTGGCTTGATGTTGAATCACGGAATATCCCAGGCTGGAAAGGACTCACTGGGATCATCAAGTCCAACTCCTGGCCCTGCACAGAATGTCCCCAAGAGTCACACCATGTACCTGAGAGCACTGTCCAAACACTTGAACTCTGCCAGGCTGGTGCTGGGACCACCTCCCTGGGGAGCCTGTTCAGTGCCCAAACACCCTCTGGGGGAAGAATATTTTCCTAATATCCAACCTAAACCTCCCCTGATACAACTTCAGGCCATTCCCTTGTGTACAGTCACTGGTCACCAGATATAAGAGATCTGTGCCCTTCCTTTTCCCTCACAAGGAAATTGTAGATGGCAGTGAGGTCTCTCCTCATAACCTTGCCAGGCACCAAAGTGAACTGAGAGGCCTGTAGGTTTCAGGGTCGTTCTTTTTGGCCTTCTTTAAAATCTGCCTCCTGAACAATTCCAGTCAACTAGGAACTCTCTGGATTCCCAAGACACTACAAAAATCATTGAGAGAGGTTTTTGATGACATCATCCAGCTCTTCAAGGATTCTTGGATGAATCCAATTAAGCCCCATAGATTTATAGGGATCCAGCTGGAGCAGCAGATCTTGCGCAATTCCAGGGTCAGCTGTGATTTGATCATTCTTGCAGTCATGGTCCTCCAGGTCAGGGCTCTGAGACCCCTTTGGTCTGTCATCCACATTGAAGGCAGAGGCAAAGTTACAGCAGGAGTGATAGATAATACATATTGTACAATTTAGATCAGAAATTAGCTGCTTTTTGGCTTGAGAAAATAAGGACTTTAAGAAAACTGCTATTGCAAGCCCTGCAAAAAGTACTCTTTGAGCTGAACTTGCAAAAGGTGTGTTTGACTCTTGTGGAAACTGATGGTGCTCGAGGAGATGCAGCTCTGTCTAAGCCCCTTTATCTAAGCACCAGCTGTAGCTGTAGGCTTGCAAGGTGGGCAGCCCTGATGCAAAAAAAAAAAAAAAAAGATACTGTCATCCCAGGTCTCAGACTATAAAGAAAAGAAGAAAGTCTTGTCTTGGAAACATTTGGTGAACCATTTTGTTTTGCAGTTGGTTGATCAACAGTGTTTCTGAGATTACTTAGGATTTCAAAACCTTAAAAGTAGCTCTCCAGAGATGGTTTTAGGGACAGAACTGGAACATGGCATTATGTAGATGCCACCTTCTATTTTTAGAGAAGAAAAAGTTTCTTCTTTTCTCTTCAATATATTCAGAAGAATGTCACTTGAATGTGGCTTTTCCTGCAGATCTGGACAAATCCACTAGCACACTTGCCTGCAGTATAGTGCAAGTAAAATGCATGCTAAGCAAAGTTTAAAAAATGGAACATAATACTAGTGAACAAGATGGGAGAGGGAAAGAATCAGCAGATAACCTTGGGAGTGATATCTCCCTAGATGTTTATGAAATCTCATTTAAATCCTGACAGCTTAGGCTGAGAAACACTGAGAATAGTTTTGTTTGGGTGAGCTGATGTTTCCAGAGGTTTTGGTAATGGGTTTCACAGGTTTCATTTAATTGCTCTCTGTCTGGGAAAACAGCCATGAATTTGTGACTGATTGGAAATCCAGATGTTAAGTTGAGCCATTTTTTGCAGCTGGACTCCAATGGACGTAGTGAACAGTTAAGGGAAAGTACAAAGCGTTCCTGAGGGAACATTTGGGGAGGGAGGAGTGTGGACTGTCTCCCTTTTGGCAAGAAACCTACTAGCAGTTTTAAAAAAATACTTACAAGGGAATATAGAATTGTTTCTGAAGGAGACGTGCCATGTTCCTTTTTATTAAAAAAAAATCAAAAAAGTTGTGTTTGTCTCACGAAAAGGAAATCAATAAGTGCACATTTATTATCATGTTATTAGCTGCCTTGCTTGAATTCAAAAAACTATAATCTCTCCAGAAAGAGATTTCCTTTTGGACATCCTGCATGAAGAACTACTTTGACAACTTCATCTGAACAGAGCACTTGAGTATGGCACTGAAGCAAAGAAAGAGCAAAAGGTGGCAGCCTGCTCCTTCTGCCTGTTAACAGGTCAGACCTGCCTCCTTGATCCTCTTCTATAACTAAGTATGCTTTTAATGTATAAGGACAAAGGACTCTCAAGTAACAGAATAGAGCCTAGAAAATGAGGATATTATAGTAACGGCCTTTCTTAAACATAAAAGCTATTTTACTGCTTATGTTGTGTAATATCAACTTAGATTGCTGTATTTTTTTCTGGTCAATTTTTATTTTTACTTCCAGAGGTTCTTCTTCAGTGATCAATTTCTTTGACTTCAACAGAAAGCTGGGACCCACCACGTGCTGATCCTTTAATCATTGGCAGAGACAATGTCTGTTCTTATGGACTTGTTTAAAGACTATGGGCTGTTGCAATCTTACAGGAGAAACAGCCTAAACCATTCTTTACCATGACCACAAACCTAATTTGTCACTCTGGTTGTGCTGGGAGCAGTGCTGAGCTTTGACTCTGGCTGCGTGGTTAATGGGCCTCAGGCAGGCTGGGGCAGTGCCCCACCACTCCTGATGGGAAAGCAGAAGGCAATCATCTCTCTCAGCACGTCCGTAGCTTCTTGGAGTACGTGAAGCTGCTCCAGGTTGCCCTGCCTGTAGCCACACTTATGCAATAATTTGGAACCAGTGAGCCATCAGCTGTAAAACAAAAAATTAAATTCTGTGGAGATACAGTTATGAACGGCATGATCTCCTTATCAAGATATCATACAAGTAAACAGCCTCAGTTTGTGGTGGAAATATTAAGGGAGTTAATTTGCTTAAATTCTGCCTGTCATATCAAGCCTGTAATCACAGCAACTACTGTATCTTTGGGTATTCCCTGTGGAGTACAGAGATTGTTGCCCAAATACTGACCAGGCAAAATTTTCTCTCATGTAAGACAGCAAACAAGATATAACTCAGAAGTGATTTTTGTTTATGTAAAATAGTTCCAGCTATGTTATGTTCCTTCTGCTTTTGCCTTGACCCATTATCTGGCAAATCCTCACAAGCTTGCACCAAAGACAAATTTCTTCACTGAGTACCTCATAATGAGCCAAAGGGTGGATGGATGCACCTCTGAAAGGCTGACATCAAGGAGGAGGTCCCTACAAAAGCCCAATAATAACTATGAAATTTTGCTGCTTTGCAAAATTCTCCTACAGCATGGCAAGGTTTTATTGCAGGAAAAAGGATGGAATCAGAATGGTTGCTGTATTATGTTAATAAAAAGGGTTTAGCATTGCTGAGTTGAGTTTAGCATTGATATAGTTGGTAAGAAATCTGAAAATAGATTTCAATAGTAATAGGATTTAATTTATAATTATATGTTATTACTGTAACATCAGAGAAAATATTATGAATTGAGATCCACTACCAACAAGAGTTGCCAGAGGCATTAACCTTTGTAATTGATTTTAGTCATCTGTGACTTGATTATGAAAATGCTAGACTTTTGCAATGCCCTTGGAAATAGTAGGCTGGGCATGTGAATCTTGCTATAAGTTGATGATTGGATTTTATCCTATCTCTTGTGACCCTTGGCCTTTATAAAGCAAATATCAGATGACCTTTTGTGTTTTGTTTCATCAGCAAAGAAGACTGGATGTTTTAACAGGTCTTTAATCAGCAGCTTTATCTGTGGCGCGGGAGGGTGGATCAAAATTGTGTTCAAGATGAGCATGTATTTCATTTAACTGCAGACACAGAAGAGTCCAGCACAGCCACTGAGGATTCCCCTGTGGGCAGTGTGCAAGGATCTGAGCAACCCTAAGGAAGCATTTACAAATGATGTCAGCAGTCCCCTATTGATTTTTGGTTTTCTCTGTCTGGTATATGGAAAGCACAAATGACTAGATTATACCTAGACAATTTCCACCAAGAATAACAAGTTACGACAAAATAATTTCACTGGGAAAAGAGCAAAGGCAAACTGAGCTCTAACAGGATGTGACCTCTGTAAGGGGTACTGAGCAGTGGTACTTAAATGGCCTGTCAAAATGCCTCCCTGATGAAAAATAGTCTAAGTCCAATCTGAGAATCAAATCAAAGTGCAACCAAGCAGAAACCAAGAATTTGAAGTGAACAGCTCAGTCTTGGACGACCCTTTGACAGGAGACACATATCCCAAAAGAGGGTAACTAAATCATGCTACTCCTAAGTAATCAGGCTTTGATGACCCTCAAATGAAATGTATTCATTTCATGTATGAGATGTATTATTTTTTCAACATATATATATTTCTGTGGGTTTTGTTTTGCTTTGTTTTGGGTGGTTTTTGTTGGTGTATTTTGTCATGTTTCATTTTTTGCTGTGAATGTACATGTCTTTGCCTGTCTGATTAAGGATGGCTTAGCTTTTTTTTTTTTTTTTTTTTTTTTTTTTAAAGATCTCTCATGTTTTCTCCTATATTCATGTTGGTGTTCAGGAACGCAAAAAGTGATCAGTTCCTGATGTATTTCCCAGGCACATCCATGCAGTCCTGGTCCCTATGCCAGGACACCTACCAAGATTCTTAGCATTCTCTTGCTGCAAGATAGGAGTATTTAATCCTTGGTATGTTCTCATTTTGAGGAGCATTGCGTCTTTCCACGTTTCATACCACCACACCCACCAGGCTTTCACTAAAGTCTTCTCAAGGTGATTATCAATGCAGCACAATTCTCCCAAGCAGTGGAATGGCCTAATGGAGAATAAGGGGAAATCATTAAGATTATGTCACTTTTCCAAGCCATCAGAATCTGGAAAGCAAATGTTGAACTCAGGAAAACCTTCATGCTGCCCATTGTTAAGTGAAAGCCTGGGAGAAAAATGAACAAATACATTACATGTTTTTCTAAATATTGCTGAACTGCTCAGAATAAATGTTCTAAAAATGATCCCATGGAAGAATAGTGAATATAATAGACACATTTTTGTTGGGACTAATTCATTAGCTTGAGGAACTATCCGTTTCCTGATGACTTCCTCTCTTATTAGTACATATTAGACCTTTCCAAGCATGTCTGCCTTGTTGCCATCTAATCTGTTGATTGAGGAGAGGTGATTTAAATTTCATGTTTGTAGGGTACGTGAGAAGGCTTACACCAATGTATCAGTGAGAAGGAAATATCCGGTTTGCTGGCAGAAGTGTCAGGTGAATGGAATAGTTTTGGTGAACACCATGCTGAAGGCATTGCTGCTGTTGGACACAAACAAGACAGATGAAACTGTTCAGAGGGAAGTGATATAATACACCATGGTGTCCAGAATATTCTTTGTCTTCATAATAAATTAAAATGCAGAACTATTAATTTCCTAGGTAATGACAGACATATTGTTTTTTAGGTTTGCTTTTGATCTTGTAAAATACCTCAAAAGAAATAATTTGTCTTCTATAATTAACATCAAGATTTTTTTTCTTGCCCAGAAGTTCAAAGAAGATTTCAGTAAGAACTTGACCTTGACATTTACACCAGTAAAGGGTTTTTTCAGGTGCTTTTGGCTTTTGTTCTCAGCTAGAAGAATCTGGCCTCATGCTTCCTGCTGGGCAGGGCACATCAAGCTGTGTCGGGTGAGGGAAGACTCCAGACGCTCAATATGAGATCAGCAAGCTTCAGTTTATTGATAGAGCATCAGACACTTATACAGCAAGTAATAAGCTCAAGAATATTCTGTAATTTACACCGTCCATTGGCCACACCACAACATCAGCTCTTTCCCATTCCTTAGGGGTTACATCTCTCTTTTCCCATGTCTCTTTCACCATTTGTTATCATACTACAGCTAGGCCCAAGGACACACTATCTTGCAGGTGCGGGACTTGGAATTAGCCATGGCCTTGTACTTTTCCAGTTCTTAGCTACTCTCCCAACAATGCTGGGTCTTCTGCAACTTTCCTGCTGACCATGGCTCTTACTTTTCAAAGGTGAATCAATGCTTCAGGTATGTCACAGTCAGCTCTCCCATCATTACCAAGATTAAAAAGTCCCACAGGCAACTCTCCTTCGAGCTCACCTCAGCTACTCAGTGGTTCTTCCACTCCCTGCCTCATATGCTGGTCTGCTTCTTAACCTTCACCCATGAGTTTTCTCCTTATTTTATGGCTTTTTGGAGAATGTGACTATTGGTTCTACTGTTCTCTGGAAACCTATGTATATATATTTCCCCAGCTGGCCAATTGTTTTCTCTAGTGAACAAGAATTCAACATGGTCCAACATCCACTCTGCAGAAACACTCTTACAATAATATTTTACCTGTAGGAGTCATTCAATGTCCAAATGCAACTGTCTTGCACTGCATCCATGAGTTGTTTATCTGTAGATAATGAGCTAGTGTTGCCAATGAATAGCTCAAAAATTTTATGAATAAATGAGTTTGAAACGTGGCATTGTGAAAAGAAAGTTTTCTTTTTGAGCATTGCATTTGCTTTCATGCAAAATTGCTTCATCTTTTTGCTTCATTGTTTTTCTTTTTCATGCTTTTTTTCCCAAGGTTTATCATCCATCCAGTATAACTGAGCTGTTTCCAACAATTAGCTTTTTTTCCCCACATTTCAAGATGGGGTTATAGATCTAAAATGTTTGTGCCATATAATTTCTCATGAAAACTATTTTCTCTTCTAGCTATAAAATTGCGTGATCCTGTTAGTCTCACTGAGATGGGAATTTAGAAGTGTGGACACCTTCTTCTCAGAGATTTTTAAGAACATAACATGGAAGATTTCACAGGAAGACATAGGCTAAGTGCTCATTCCTACTTGTCTAAAATATTCCTGCTTGTCTACAATATCACTGTAAGCCAGGAGTGAAGTGGTTTCAATCTGCCTGGAAGAAGCGGAGCAGGCCATTACCAGAATAACTGGTGGCACCACTGTCAGGGCATGGAGTGTGCCTCATCAGGCACTTGCTCAGTTCTTTCCTTTGGACTGCTGAGTGCTGTGAAGCTGCTCCAAAAAACTCCAGGGGTGTCTGTGGTGGAAATCCTTATGCATAAAATGACCCCCCCCCCACATTTCAGTGTTCCTGCTTTGATATCATTTCTCCTTACCTGCAGGTATGCTGCAGCATTGCTGGCACACTCAAGTATACCAATCTCACTGTGCATCTGTGTTACTCAGAGCTTCCTCCTGCCTGAGAAAGCTTCCCAGCCACCTTCAGAGTGCTTGTGCTGTAACTTTGAAGTTTCACTAACCTGCACAAGGCTGCCAGTAGGGAAATCTCACTCTTTGTTTCCTTTTCCTCTGTATGAAGTGCTGGATTTGCGCCTTTTGCAAATCAACTCAAGGCTGCTGAGGGCAGAGAAATGCTCTGTTCAAATCCAGGTAAGTTCTTGTTCCTGAGGGCAACTGGTCATAGGAAAAGACATTTGAACTTGCATTTTATCTATCTACATCTGTATTTCCACAATCCTGCCTCACCATAAATAAAGAAAATGAGCTTATTAAAAGTTAAATAATACTCAAGTTAAAATAATAAAATAATACTTGATCATCTGTTTCGCACCTTTCTGCCCTTCAAGACAGCTAAGAGAATTTGTCTAAAATTTAAAATCAAAACAGGCAGCTTCATCTACCATAATAAATAGGAAATATTTGTGCTGCCTATCGGTCCCCTGTCCAAAATCCTTATTTCAGAAGAACAGGTCCACTGAATGATGAGAATGTTTCCATAGCTACCATACTGTGTGGGCATAAGGAAGCAGAATTTGCAGGGAAATTGCTTTGTTCTTTATTAAACCGGCTGATAAAGGTGAAAAAATTTGGTGACATTTCAGGCTCAGAATTCCTTCTTCAGTTCAACAAAAATCATTGTGTTCTGTCTATAAATATGATTTTCTGTTGTTTATTTCAGCTCTCATACTGATGGGTGAGCCTGTATGAGCCTGAGCTCTGGAAGGAAACGGAGCATCACTCCTGTTGGTCACTCAAGCTGTCAGCTTTGATCACTGTTCTGGGAAGGACTGTGACTGCATAAAAAGTCTCTACCTCTCTGTTTGTGCCTCATTCAGGGATCTCAGTTTTACCCAAAAAAGTTGTTTGAGAGAAACACATTTCCTCACATTTCACAAAGCTGAGCACTGGGATGCATGTGACACAGTCAAATCTCCCAGGACTGTTTTCTGAAGGAATCCATGTGCTTGCTACTGTCAACCCTTTGCTTAATAGCTGTAAAGTTGCACTGATTTTCTCAGTACTGTAATGTTCCAATGACATTAGGCAAGAATGCCTGTACAAGTCTATTACCACATACACAGCAAGTATTACCAGACAAGAAAGAAGCACAACTCTTCAAGTACTGGGAGAAAGGTTGTCCTTGTTCTTTGGAAATCTTCTTTGACCTAGCAAAGACCTTAAACTGCCCAGTGGTTTCTTCAAGGTTTTGCAATCATGAGGCAGAGTCCGGCAACTTTCTGAATTCATTTGATAAAAGTGTTGGAAATGAGATATCAAAAGAAGTGAAGCAGGACTAGCTATATTCACTCCTGGTTAAAAAAAAAAAAAAAAGAAAAAAGAAATGGGGCAGGGCTGTGGCCCTCAGTGAGGAAGCTGAGCTCACTGTCCTGTGAGGCAGGGGCAAGGTTGTGATGGGGCAGACTGAGGCACATCTGGAGTTTCAAGCAGAGAAGAAAAAGTACAACAAAGGGTAGAGCATTATTGTGATATTACTGGCTCCTCCTTCTTGCAGCACATGATGCAGAATGGCACTAGGAAGATGCTTCAGCTCTGGTCCTGTGTGTCTTCTCTTGTATGTGGAAGCTGGCGAGGGATCTCTCAGTTGTCCTTGCACAAAGACATCCCTGTCACCGATCTGCAGTGGGCCCAGTCCTGTCAAGTGAGCAGACTGTCTGGTACTGTTACACAGAAATCTCACACTGAGGGATTCTTTACAAAGGCTTGTGAGGGGGATATCCTGTGCTCCATCTTTTTTTCTCTACAGCTCCTCTGGCCCCCTCCTCCCACTTCCACACCCTGAGCTCAAGTTTCGAAGCCTTTTGAACTATTTTAAAAAATGTACAGCTTGTCCTCTAAGACATAGGAAATTACATTTGATGGTCTATTGTATAAGAATTTCCATATTTAGACAAAAATCAACAGATACAATCTCTGATTTCCTTTCCCCTATACTCCTCATATTTGCCTCTTCTTGCACTGCTTGGTTTGACTGCTGCCATGGTGTAGCAGAGGCAGATATCAATTAGAAGATGGATTTATAACTAGTGAGAGATATATTCAAGGAGCCTGCTCATCCAGATCCTGTGTACTCACCCTGGTCTGGGTAGTCTGTCCCACAGCTCCCATCTGCTTTTTGATGCTTTTACAGGTACTTCAAAGATAAGCTTCTACGCAGTCTGTGCAAAATATATGTTGCATGTAAGGAAATTTTGGCTCCCTGGTCTACAAGTTCTGAAGCAGTCTTTCTAAGGCTTTATAAAATAGAGGTCAGTGATATTACACTGGATTAATTATGTAGCCAAACTTCTAAAAGGATTTATAAACATAAATTTTGGTTTCTTGTAGTTAATTATTTGGTGTAATCGTGGTGTAAATTTTCTCTGTGGCAGTCAGCTCAGCAACAATACTGATTGAGGAAAGAACTCAGTAACAAGAGCTCAATAACTTTGTAGTAGTTAAACCCATTTATGGAAATGCTGGAGAGGAACACTGTAAAGCAGAACAAAGAATAATACGTTAAAATATCAATACAATAAAAATTAAGCTTTCTGATTTAAAACTAAATTCTTCAAGACCTTTAAAAGTATTATTCTGGCTAATTTTAAAGCCAAGAAAATGACTGATGAATTCAGCAAATAAGTTAAAAAACGTCCAACCCCCCCCCCCCAAAAAAAAACCAAACTAAAACAAAATCCCAATGAAATTAAGGGAACAGCTACAATTTATCATTTGCACTTGAGACGGGACTTTGGCCTTTTTCAATTTAGACCAAAAGAATCATTCTTATACTCAGCTTCCAAACTGTGGGATGGACTTCCTTTGAAACAAAAGACTCATGCTAAGGTCTAGTTTCTACTCAGACAACAGAACAGACATTAACCTTTCCTTTCCCAAAACAAGCACAGATTTCTCTATCTATTGCATACATAAATTTGTTCCTTGGGTGAGAAAGGGTGTTCCTTGGTTCCATCTATGAGAAAATACATCACATCCAGGGGAAGCTGGTCACCTCTTGCAGCACAAATTAAGAGCTCCTAAACTTTGATACCCAAAGTGATTCAGGTGCTCATCTCTGACTGGCAAGGATTCCAGTGTAGTTAGAAACAGTCTTTAATGAAATGTCATTTTAAAAAATCTGAGGGATCAAGTGCAAAGGGAAAAAAGTATTCTTTTGTTTCATTGCATTGGATTTTTATTGCAAAATGAGGCAGATCATTATAAATGAAAAGTTAATGCTTTTTACTTTTAACTCTCCAGCCTCTCTATGTATTTAGGATACCTTTAACTGTTTAGAAAGCACATGTAAGGTTTGCAGACTGGCCTATTGTTGTGCAATAAATCAGTTTATAATATATAGGTTCAGCTAACCCATATTTTCCATTGTCAACCTTCTGTCTTATTCATTAGTCTACAAAGAGTGTTTTGCACTGTGAAATACCCATGTAACTACAATGTTTGTATTCACATGGAGAAAATTATAAGCACATGAAAGTAAAGCACATTCCTCATGATCTTTATGCTGCTTGAAGATTAAGAATACAATAGATTAAAAGAATCCAGGAATAAGTTGGTCTACGGGGGGCAGTCACAATATTTGTGTAAGCCTATGCTGCTTTAATATATGAATTACAAATAAAGACCTAATAGAAATGTTTGAAATTTTTTTGAAACACACTAACTATATTGCCTTACCCCTCTTTGGTTTTTGTGTTTCAGAAGTAAAGTTGATCAAAAAAGTTTGTGGCATGCATTTAAAAAAAATAAAATCAGAGTCCAGTCTGTGTACAGTAAGACTATTCAAGATATGTAGTTTTACAAAAACTAAGAAAACATTACCAGAAAGACAATGTTTCCAAATAAATGGATGCTCCTAACAATTATTTAGTCTTTATTTGCAGTATTTATGAAGTTTGAGTTGCTGTGGATGATCTCAAGACTCATAAATACTTGGGGCTAGAGTAAGTTACTTCAGTGTAGTTATGTTGATTGGCAGGATCTGAAAAACAACTTTTAACTGCTTCCATCAAGAAATCACAACCATCTTGTGACATGAAACAAAAGTTGTTATTAAAAGATTAACAAAGTTAAAATAAAATATTAAATTAACATTTTAGATCTTGTTAAAATACAGTGGAGAATAATAGATATTAAATTTTTCTCTAGTAGGTGCCACGTGGAAAGGAATAGAAATGGCACTACCACGGAATCACAGATGACACACTTCAGAAAGGGTTCTAAATTAGACTCTTTTCCTATCACACCAGCTTTAAAGCCGTCTTTATTCTTTTGCCCTTAAATAATATTTCAGAAACAAATAAGTGAAAAGAGACATCTGTTTCTTCTTGATGGGTCATGAAACTTTATCTTGCTCTGACTTTACGTCTCTATTCTTACTTAGTTTCAGTAGCAACCACTTAAATTCAAATTGTATTTGGCAAATACTACCAGTGTTCCAGTTATCAGTAAGAAGCCAAAAGCCCCTGGGCTGAATGTAAATCTAAACCCAGCAGGACCTGACTGTCAAGCATGCACTACCATATCTGCTGCTTTCTGTAGAGGTAAATTATTTGGAACGACACAAGTAAGCCTTTAAGAATATTTTGCTATGTGTGACTGAAACCTGTAAAATAATTTTCATGATACTGAGAAAACAAAACTTATCTGAGGTGATCAACTGTGCAGGAAATATTTGCCTTGAAAGAAAGATCCCAGTTTGTCCATGCCTACTTAGCCCTGTGAGAGTACTGTGAGATTATTTGCTCTCCTGTTGCACTTTTAAATCTTTTGAATGATTTCAAGTCATCTTCTCTCAGAACCCAGGCAATGCCAAGTGACCCAAGGTCCAAATGTTGTTATTCCCTGTGAAAGTTCAGAAATAAATTAGTTCATCTGACCACGAGTTTGGGAAGAGTACTCCCTTTGGCTGCAGTACTGTTGCCTTCAACTTGACCCAAAAGTTTCTTTTATTATTAGATTTCATGGCCAGTTAACATCAGTGGGCATAACTGAATCACAACTCTCTGGTTTTTGAATACTCGTGTGAAAATTCAGGTTTTGGTCAGTGCTGCTTTGATGATTTTTTTCTGCATCAAGCTCTATTTTGTGGTGTAGGCATCCCTGTGTTACTTAACCCAGAGAGAGCTTGCAAAAGAGCCATGGTGAAATGCAGGCAGTGTTATAACCAGATGCTGTCAGCAATAAAGGCCTAATTAGACTCTAGTCCCATGCATGGTGCCAAACCCAAATGGTCTCTCATGCCTGCACTTTTATTGTGTGCCATACTTAATTGAATCCTTGGAAGCAATCTGGGATTCTCATCCCGATGACTACAACCCTGATCTCCTTAAGGGTTAAATCCTCAAATGCTGTGGCCAGGCGGGAACTTCAAAGCAGAACTGCTGACATCTTCATCTCCTGTGCAGCTCCAGGAGCAGCAGGCCTGCAGTGTCCCATGAGATATTGCTGGGGAGCAACCTCAGCATGTCAGGGAGCACGGGATGTGCACCTCGGCCATGCTCCCCTCCTCCAGCCACAGCCAGCCATGGTCCTGCAGCATCCTCCCATTCCCGGCAAATTCCACATTCCTGGGAGTGCAGTAATGCTGCTGTGAGCAAACAGAGAAAGTGTGCACAACAGTGTCACACTTCCTGTAATGTTCTACACACATCTACTTTACTCTTCTTGCAGTCAAGAATAAAGACCCAGGTCTTGGACTGCTGTTTTTTGTCAAGTATCTGAATGAGACTTCTACAAAACAACTGCCCACAAGAATTTTTTTATTTCTACAGCAAGGACATACAGACCCATTTTTAATGGCTAAACAAAACATTTAGATTGATATGCCTAAATATCAATCTGAGGAATAAATAAATTAAATAGAAATAATCCCAGATTTTACAAGGGAATTTGAAATGACGTAGAGGTCCTGAAATGGCTGCTTTCAGACATGAGGAAATCAAAGGTTGCTGTGACCTGAACTGTTTCTTGGGCATCCTGACCTCAGCAGAGGGAAACATAAGGAGATTTGATGGTCCTGTCTTCTGGCACAAGTCAAGTACATTCC
This sequence comes from Emberiza elegans, assembly GCA_024865655.1. Taxonomy (NCBI): domain Eukaryota; kingdom Metazoa; phylum Chordata; class Aves; order Passeriformes; family Fringillidae; genus Emberiza; species Emberiza elegans. The sequence continues at coordinate 41,902,111 of JALJVW010000175.1, read as the reverse complement.
TACTGCTTTGGGCAGGGATTTCCTTTGGTGCTGGACATGCTTCAGCCTTGAATAGGTAATCATGTCATTTTCTAATAATTGCAGCCAGCTAAAATTTCACTCAAGTACAAGGGCAGGGCTGTTTGGTGTATTTTTATGAGTTTAAAGAAATGTAGCAAGCAAGTCATATTAGTTCTTTGAAGTTCATTGAAAAGTGAGAGCAAGATACCTTTTAATAATTTTTTTTTCAGAGACTTGTGCCCCTTATATTAAAAAGCAAATGATTTTGTTTCACACGTGGTTCTGGACAGGCAGAAATTTTAGCTATCCTGGCTAGGCAGTCTGGTAGCATACTGGAGAAGGTTCTTGTGTGGAAGTGGAATTTCAGAAATCAAAATAATTTTGCTGAAGTCTACAGGGAATTTGAAAGATGACGTTCAAAAAGTTACAACCACGCCCCTCTTTTAAAGATGGTTTACCCATTAAGATTCATAAATGGTCTTGGGAATTTAACTAGGAATTTTGCCTCTGATTCAAGAAGACAGGATCACATTCCCAGTGGTTATCTCACTAACTCACCAGAGGTCATTTTCATTCCTTTGTTGCACATGGCTGGTATGTTCACATCTAACACAAGTGTTTTGTTTCTGACTGTTTGTGCTTTCTGTTTTTCAGGTACACAAGGTGAAAAAAGTAAATGGGTGATGTCTGTGCAGCTTTTTCCACTATTTTAGTGAGCAGCAAAACATGAGCTCTTTTTTCAGTCAGGTATTTATTTCCCCTAACATATCTATCAAGTTTCTTGCATGAAAACTGAGTTAACAGTAGCATTTTCTCTACAAGGCTGCTGTGTTCAGTGCAGTTGAGGATCCTGTAGTTTCCATTAACTTTGCAATATCAGGAAGTTTACTAAAATATCAGGAAGAGCTCAAACCATTCTGTTAGTTGAGTTTTCCTGGACCTTGAGGTGGAAGTGGCAATAAAATTTTAGAAATACACCTAACATCAGAAACTCCTTTTTATAACTGGAGAAAACAAGGTACAGAAAGATTGACTGATCATTTGATCATTCAAGCTAAAGTCCATCTTTAACTTGTGAAAAAATAATCAAGGTTAGATGTGAAACAGAGTTACAAAGTTGTCTGGGGAAGATAAAGTATAAATGGCTGTTTTCCTTTCTTCAACTTTTGCAGAATTCCAGTACTTCAGGCAGCCAGCAGGCAAGCAGCAAGAAAGAAGCAAATTACTATTATTTTCATGTAGTGACTCAAATTTTTGTATGGCGGAAACTGACATGGAAACTGGGGAGGTCAAATGTATAAATTAATTTGTTAAGAGCAGCAACCAGACTCTTCAATGTAAGAATGTTCAGCTCCAGCAGGGCCTCATTTGAGGGTATCTGAAGTCTGGGGGGATGTATGAGGGGGAAGGATCACTTGGTACATGCCCTGCTTACTCTTGTTTGCTCTTCTCATCACCCATAGATTGCCACTGCTAGAGATCAGGTCTTAAAAGCACTTTCAGTCTGATCCAGTACAGCAATTCCCTTGTTATCTCTAGGTAAGCAATGCTTTATTTCAATGCATCTTTATCTCAAAAGTGCTGTCAGGCAATTTCTAAGTCATTTGAATAATTCCTTTTCACATCCCTAGTAAGCGATGCCAGGGAGCATTTGCTGCTCAGCATTTGTAAAAATGCTGATCTATAATAAGATAGTAATCTGTTCCTTTGCTGCCTGGAAAGAAAAAAATTGCCATAAATTCATAGCTGTCTCATGAGGACTGCAAGGATCAAATGCTTTTTGTTTCTCTCTTTCATCCACAATAGCTTCCTTCACAAAGTAGCTGCTGTAAGCAGTGGCGCTGCAAGTGAATTCCAAATCACTCCAGGCTTTGTTTGACCCAGAAGTCAATATAAGACAGGGACACAACAGCATTATAGCTTCCTTCCCACAACACAGCATTGTTTGGAAGCTGCCCAAAGACTATTACACCACAGACTACATTCTTAGCCTGGTGGGTATCAGTAGCCCAGAAAATTGGTTCCCTCGTTTGTTAGAGAACTTCCCACTTTACCCAGTCCCTGAAGCTCTGTTCTCCACATAGTACCATCAGTCAGTAATCACAGAGATACCCTTATAAACAGACAAATTTTATATCATAGAATACAAATGTTCTCAGTAGGAATTTTATAATATTTTTAATGACTGTTGAAAAAACAGCGGACACTGCTTTAAATAAATAGACCCTAATATATAGAGCCTGCACCCATGCTCGTCCTCAAATTCAATATATTTAGTCCTGTTATCTTTCAACAGTAGGACCAAAAGGAGTACATGATTACTAGAAATAGGCATCTACCCCAAGTGGGCATGTTGTAATTAATACTGTATCAGTTAAAACCATTGTTCATAGTGGCAGCAGCGTTACAAACCCTTCCTGTTCTCTAAAATAGGAACAAGGGCACAGATTCCAGGGTACTAATTGCATTTTCAATGTTAGGCACATTCTTCACTCTTTCAGAGCTTAAGACTTTGAGACATAATATTTAAACCTAGCTATCAGGGAAGACAGTTTGGGATAATTAATGAAAATTTAATTGTGCAATTTATCTGGCTACTACACAGATTAAATATTATAGTCCTGACATCAACTTCTCTTTCTCTAATGCTGAGCAGCCTTTGGCCCTGTTCCAAAGCCCACTGAGGACACCAGAAGTCTTCCCAGTGGCTTCAATAGGCTTCCAACCAGGCTGTTTGGTGTTATCTATTTATAAATTATGTTTATTGAACATGCTTGCATTTTTACAGTACCTGAACAGCTGCTAATTAACCACACAGGGGTACAAGGGAGAACATTCACCTAAAGAGGGGAACACCAGTGGTGTGGCTTGGGGAAGAAAGCCCATGCTTGGCTCTGACAGCAGCTTGCCTGGGGCAAGGAGCCAGGCTCACTTCAGCAGAACCAAATCCCTGGGAAAGGAGGGAGGCTGCTGGAACAGGCTGACAAACTGCTCAGGAAATGGCTTTCAGTCCTGGCCCCACTCACTGAGGGTTCCGATAAAGATGCTCAACTTTAAGGTCCAGCCCAGAGAATGGTCCTAAGAGAGTGGGTGGTGGGCTCACTGGCTTCCTTTGCTTTCCACAGCTGCTGCTTGGACCCCACCCTGTGCAAAATACAGCCTGGAAAAGGAAAGTGGGCTCATAATATCCTGGTGTGCTTGCTTCAGGCTTCCTTGCCTTTCCCCAGCATCCCTGTGAGGCACCATAACAATCAGCTGTGCAAACCTGGTTTGTGCTGGGCATGGGGACTTGCCTCGCTGTGCTCTCTGGAACACCTGGGGCTGGCACAGGGTTCGTGGGCTGCTGCTGCTCCAGGGACATGTTGTAGTTATATTGCAAAAGCTCTACTGTCATTACATTGCAAGGGTTCCATATTGCTAGAGTTTGGTACTGCCCTGATTTCTTGTAGGCAGCTCCTCTAGGCACTGACTCTTCCCTGTCCTCACAGCAGCCAACTCACTCCTGTTCCCACCAATCCACTCTTTTATAGCACTCTTCTTACTGGCTACAGGTGTGGCCTGTTACCATCAGGCCTGCTCCCAATCTTTAGTGACTGGCTCAGCTGCAACTCTTTAGGGGATAAGATTACATTCTATAATGCCTTCATTTACCCATACTGTATCCCCCTACAGGGACACTCTGGCAGCTCAGCCAAGGACTGTCACAGGGGCTGTGTCTGGGCCAGGTGAAGGTGCAGTGTGGGGTGTCCCTGTGGGAAGTGCTTCCAGGTGACCTGTGGAGAAGATGCAGGGATTTAGAGGGGCTCCCTATGCTCTGAAATGAGAAATTGTTCCTCAACAGTCCAGATGGGAGATGAGACGTACATTTTACAAACTGAAATATCTTAACTTAGTAAAACCCCTGAAATTGTGTGAGTTTCCTAACAAAGATGTGGCATCTTTGGTGATTGTAGTAATTCTTGTTTTGCTACTCAAAAGTGGCACGAGCCTGTACAAGTACCTGCCATGAGTATCACATTTGGAGGGTTGTTTTTACTTCCTCTGGCTCATCTTTATGGAAGACCATAAAAGTGTATCACAAATACAGATCAGTTTCTCTCTATGAAGATTTATTAACCCAATTTGAAAAAAAAAGGACATTTAATAGCCAACATTGTAGATATGATATATTACTGGGTATCTCCTGCCTATATGCATGGTAGTTTCACTTCCTTACTTGAGGATGGGGAGCAGATTTACAGATCTCTCACAGACAGATTTAGATGCTGGCATTTACCCAGTGTGGGCTCTCTGCTAACTTTAATGATGTTTCATTGTGCCTGGGAAATCACAGCTTCCATGGCTGACATTTTTAGGATGTGGGTTTCTGGGGACTAGAGAAAAGGTGATCTGTGAAGCAGTGTGGGCTGGGAAACTGAACTTTAATGATGTTTCATTGTGACTGGGAAATCACAGCTTCCATGGCTGACATTTTTAGGATCACATGAGCATGCAGCAGCACAGTTTCCTGGGGACTAGAGAAAAGGTGACTGTGACCTGTGAATGAAGCACAAAGGGATGATTCAAGGCTCTCTAATTTCAAAAGGAGGTGTCCTGCCTACCAGCAAGTTGGCAGCTGTGGTAAAGAAAGAAGATATTTCATTTTTCCCATGTTGTCACTGTTGGGTTGTTTTTTCTGTAGACTTCAACTCTGAAGAGGAATTGTATTGAAAGGATGATTGTATGCATGAATTTCAGACTTCTTAGTACTGCATAAGTCAAATATGTTGCATTTTGGAAGAGAGAAAATATTCCTCTTGAAAGTTACTGCTTGGCCTCAGGGCAGTGTCTCCTGCAGGAAAGGAGGTGCTCTAACCCCCTTTCTCCCATTGCCATTTTGATGTCACAATTCTGGGGATATTTCTTACTGTTTTCTCTGGGCAAAGTCTCATGTCTTGATGTGGGCAGACCAAGAAATCAGCTTTTTGAAGTCTGTCTGGTGGCACCTGGCTCTGGAGCACCCATCCCACCTTCAGCCACAGAGGCTGTGCCTGTTCTCCCTCCCTGTGGTGGTGCTTCTAATAGCAGATCATGGTGAGTTCTTACAGCTCAAAAATCTCACTGCCCCAGACCACTTCCTGCTTACCATTCCTTTTAACATTTAGAAACACTCTCTGGATAGCCAGTGCAGCCCTCTCCTAATAAAGTCTAGATGACTCAAGGCACAGTGGCAAGGGCCTGCTAAAGTGTTGTATTGGGGCCGTGGATATCTTTGTGTTTCTACCCCTACAGGATCTCTGTGGGTGCCTGCTAAATGGACCCGAGCAGTTGTGTTGGATGGAACAACTCAACCGACTGAGCAGAGAAGATCGTCAACGAGTGGGGACGAAGCTGTTGATCGTCCTTCGACCGATATTTCTTAAGCTAAAGGGACAGTGTAGTTATGCTATTGACCGAGCAATTGATCAGTGCAAATCTGTAAATAACATATTAAGCTTGCATTCATTGCTTTCTGCATTTAAAGCTAAAGGACCTAGAGATTTAGCTTGTATTAAGTGTCAAGATAGTCGTTGTGGTGCATGGATATTATTTTATTGCGGGAAGTGTCAGACAACTAAGTGGGTACATCAGGCCAAGTTACCTGAGTTGTGGTGTGAGCGTTGTGCATTTTGTTGGCGATTCGCCTCCTGGCAAAGAGAACTTAAGTGCTCTACAGGTTTACCTGGTTTTCAGGGGTTGGAGTTATATGAATCTCCAGAACAGAAAATTATTGCATGGTTTAGGTGGGAAACTCAGCATATAGTGGAACGTGTTTTAGGGCAATCTCTATCTTGTATTTTACAATCTAAGTGCGGTTGGGGTATTCCCCTGTCATAGTTTGATGTGATAGGTCCGATTTCAGTAGATCAAGACCCTAACAAAGTGTGGGACGATTGTCTTACAGTCCTAGAGAGGCTAAATCTGGGCCACCCCGGATCCAACAGCACAGAAAGGAAGCTGTAGGCTTTGCACTTCTGGCCTGCCAGTTGGAATCCAGCACACATGACTTGATCTCATCATCAGCTCTCAGAAGGAGGGTGAGCTTAGGGCCATTTTCTATTTCCCATACGACTTACTACAGTGCCAGCTTTTGCAGGATCTGCCGTGCCTTTCCAGGGGTGTAGCAAGGATTGGGTGTCTCATCAGGCAAATGCATCCCAATAATAGGCCAGGGATGACTTATGTCTAGAGCAAACATATATTGGGAAGATCTGTCCCACTCTGCACTGATTAGGTCAGGCTGTCACTCAGATAACTAAGAATAGCAGTGCCATGCAGTCAGTGCTAGTGATGACTCAGAAGGTGTTTTTTTAGCTGAAAAACATTCCTCAGAGCTGTCACTGAGGATCATAGATGCATGAGGAGCATAGCACTAAAATCTGGCCTTTTCATTTTTCTTTTAATTATTTGTCAACTTACACATTTCCTTGTGCTCATGTACTACATTTATTTTTAAAAGCAAGTTCAGTGCCCTCTTGCCCTTGAAAATCATTTAACCTAGAAAGATATGGAGGAAGAAAATAAAACTATGCATTAACATTGCTTTATAGGCTACTCATGTACTCTGACACTTTCAAGAATATGTAAACAAAATCACAAAATCCTACTCCTTCCTTTCCCCTCAAACTACCTGTTTCACATAACAGGTTTTTCGTTTGCCCCTGTTACAACTGGCAGGGTGGAAATGAATCATATTTCAGTGTATCTCAAGACAGCAAATATTGTTACCTTCAGAGTGGAGGCTGAAAAGCAAATGTTTTTGATGTCATGGGTCATGTCAAGTCTTGAAGTGTCTGCCTGTCTGACTACAGGTAGTAACCATGGGATGCTGAACTGTAAACTTGCTCTGAATGTGGAAATTTCTCCCATTTCTTAGTACCATGCTGAGTTCTCTGTGTGGTAATAAGTCATACCATTAATGCTGGAAAGCACTAATTCTTAATGAATATAAGTTTCTCTAAGCAGTCACCAACACAAATTCAATAGAAATATGCTCTAATGCATTTATTGGCTTCAGAAACTTTGTGACCCACGTTTGGTTAACTGCATCTTCCCCAAAACAGCTTTAAAATAAAAGAATAAGCACAATCAAGAGAGTCCCTGGCTTAGGGTGCATGTGACTTTTTAACATAGACCTTAATCCTGGGCACTGAAGCACTCACATGATTATTTAATGCATATTTAAAATACCAAGAAAAGTACATGACTCTGTAATCACTGATTTACTATTTTCCTCTCTTGTACAAGTAAAAAACCCAAGACTTTATATGTGCAGCTGCTTTTTCTGATCTTCTGGGACATTGTTCACTGCTGGATAGGAAATGAATTTTATAATCCGGGATTTATTTTCTGCCCTTTTTTTTTTCTGATTTCACCCAATACCTATCCTTCCAGTATACCTCAAACTGGACAATGCAAACCAGTTGAAAGCTTTTCTAGAGAACCAGCTATAAAATAATAAATATATGAAGACAGCACATTGAAAATGCTGGTTTGCATTAGCACATGAAGCACATCGAGGTTTTTAAAGTGCTTTGTGACATTGCTGTTCACAGACCCAAGCCCTTGAAGGGGTGGCAGCAGCAGTGGAGGTGAGGGGAGGTGTCAGTGGCTTCCACACAGTGAGAGGGCAGTGACCTACACACCCAGAGGGCCCTGCAGACAGCCTTGCTTGCTGCAAATGCCATCTCCCTGGGCACCTGGGGGCAGGGAATTACACACAAAATGTCTGTAAAGGCTGGGGCTGTCTTGCAGTACACACCAAAGTCCTATAAGGTTTATGTTTCCTCCAAAGACTGATTTTAGGCTCAGTGTGTCTCTGTAACTTCTCACTGGGGTCTGTCCTAGGAGGTCTTTGTCCCAGACAGGTCTTAAAAGGAACAGTGATGCAGGCATGTCTGTTGGACATCCAGCTTTGCACATTCTTGTCTTTTCATGGCAAACTACCTCAGAGATGTTCAGCCTCATCACCCCAAGAGAGTTTGGCAGAAAGCATTGTGTGATATGCTCAGAAAATACATGGACTGACCTTGTTCATGGCTTTTTAAATGTTCTACATCCAAAAGCTATTGTTGATTTTTATGATTAAATCTAATTTTTTCACTTCCTTTTCCAACCTGCTGTGTTTCAGTGAGACTTAATGAATCTCTATCACACATTGGGAACCTTTCAAATACTCTCTCAGTGAATAGTGTTTCAAAATGCACAAGCACACACAGTAAACAGAAACAGAGAAACAAAGAAAGGAGAATTCCTGGACTTGTCATACTGGTAGGCATAGTTGAGCTTTCAACACACACTGTGGATTCAGAAGACTGGGAAGGGCTTGGCGAGAAATAATAGACAAAATATTAAATGTCAGACTTCTTTTTATAACAGAGCTTTCAGTACAATGGGACTCATACAGTCCATCAGTGCTGTCATGTAACACTCTATTTATATGTATGTAAAAGCTGAGTTTGTCTAGTTTTTGTGTTTATAGAGTCAATCAACTTTCTTTTCACATCTTTTTTTAAACTTTATTTAAACATGTTTATTACTTTGCTCCTCTGTTCTTAAAAATGCCTCCCCCGGAGTAGTATTAATATCTCAGAGCCTCAGTTTCATAAAAAATCTCCAAAACAATCAGTGAAAAACAACAATGAAATAACCAGTAATCTATTAGCAGAGAAAGCTTGAAAATGTGGTTGCTGGCAATGTAAGGACTGGGTCTAATGAAAGGGCTGTGAAGTACTGTGGGTTTGGACAGTTTTTTAGGGTTCCCTATGTTTGGGGCTGATGATAATGGAATAATGAGGGCTTGTTAAGAATTTCTGAGAGTTGGGATTTCTGTGCAATGACATGCAACATGTGCTAGATCTGCACTTGTAGAAATCTTCCTTCCTCTAAGGTGGCATCAACCTCCCCTGCCTCTGTGCTACATAAAAGGCAGCTGGCTGTGTTAAAACATCCGTCTGGAGAACAATATTCCAGCTTCCTCCAAAAACATGTTGTCTCAGAAGTCTTTTAAAATAGTTTATAAAATTTCCAACAGACACAGCAAAACAGTAAGATGATAACTTCAGAAAATCATCAAAAGCAAACTAGGAAATGTAGCTTTTAAAAAAATGTGGGGCATGAATGAATACTGTCTATGCACTTTTTTGTGTAGAGGATGAAAACATTCTGTAGTTGGATGAGGTGGAGCTATGCTGGGACTCTGTCAAGTTACCACCAGTGTTGCCTGCTTTTAGTAATAGCAACTCCATGTCCACCAGCTGGATCTGTCATACACATTGTCTTCATTTTTTACAAGTGCCAGCAAATATTTGTCACAGATTTTCACCTTCATGACCTCCTAAATACATTTTGATGTTGCCAATAACATTGTAGTAGCTTATCAAGGCCGAGTGGAAGGTGCTGCACCTGGGTCAGGGCAACCCCTGGTATCAACACAGGCTGTGGATGAGCAGATCAGAGGCAGCCTTGCTGAGAAAGATTGTGGGGAGCTGATGGGCGAGAGGCTGGACATAACCCAGGAAATGGACTTTTACAGCTGTTGCTTTTATTTTCATCAAAGCATTTTTACTGTTTCAGTTACAAGTAATGTAGGTTTCTTTCACTCTTTCACTGAACGTTATCTTCAAGGTGCCCTAATCTGGAGTTTGTGGCTTCTCTATTTTAATTCAGAGCTACTTTCTTCCAGGAACATTAGGTAATAGAAAATCATCTTACTCACTCTATTCTCTCCAAAGTGCACAGGGCTTCGTTATATATTTGTTATATATTTATGTGTAAGCTACCCCATAAAAAATTCCACACTCTCAAAAAGGCCTGCACAAAAATGCAGGCAAATCTATTTACAGAGGAAGCCATCCCAGATGTTGGATCATATTTCTAGAACTGTTTGGGAAAATTCACAAAAAGATACAACATAAACCAGCAAGTCCTATCCAAGTGAAATCCCTGAAATCCTTAGCACAAGATGCCCAAACTTGTCATCTTCAGACTCTGTGAGAGGGAAACCTGAGACCAGGAATGACCTGCAGCCAATAAGGCAGTGCACAAGTGAGGAAAAGGGCTTGGGTACATTACCTGAATAGAAGAGAGACTGGCATGAAACTCTAAAGTGAAGTATGTTGGAAAGTGTCAAACCAGTGATGAACAAAAGTGGGATCTTTGGATGAATTCTTTTCTGCCTTTTCCTGTAATAATAATAAGAGTATTTTTAAATGACTGATTAATGATTTTTTTTCCTCTGAGTATTCTCAATCTAAACAGTACTACTTTCTAACAAATGTGTCCATAATTTTTTGTTATTGTTTTTCTTTTTCTGATTGGAGAACATTCAGAGGACAAAAATAGTATTATGTATTTCACCAGTTTTTATACAGTAACTTTATTCTTGAACAAAAGAAAGTGTTCTTATTAAGCATTTATAAATAGCTTTTATTTCCTGCCTACAAACATTGCATGGAGTTGCTCTTCAACCATTCATCCATCTTGGGTTTCATGCCTAATGTAGAAATAAAAAAATACATGTGTTGGATTTTATATGTTGGAGCCTTCCGTTGCCTGAGGGCTGGATTTCCTGCTATTGTTTGCCACAGGTGACTGTGTACACTCAATTACCATGCTGGAGATCAGTGCTGTCTGAGGTGCTTTTTGGCCCAGTACTTACAGAGCCAGACTCCAGAGCACATCCTTTTGTTTGGATTAATAGTGGAAAAATAGAAAATACTCTTTTCTTTTCATTGAAAGGGTTTTCTTCCTTCACGTTGAAATCAATGTCAGCTTTTTTTATGTGACCTGGGAATGTCTTGGGAGGCAGATTGTCATGCTGACTGTAGTGGAAAAGAGAAGCAGCGTGTTCAAACAACAAACCAGTCATTGCAAGGTGCTGTGCTTATGGGTTATACAAAATGACTTATTAAACAATTTTCCCCTCTGCGTCTTGACTCTCCATCCTTTCCACCTGTCTGCCACAGCTACCATTCACTTGTGGTGATCCAATTGTCATGTTCTGGTTTCCACCTCTATGAATAGGACTGGATTGTCCTCAGTGAGTATGACTGTGAACATGGCACAGTAAAAAGCAGTTTGCCTTGCTGTGGGTGTACAAAGTTGGATCAGATCTGCTCAAGAAGATGACAGAACAGCAAATGTTGTGCTGATGGGGGAGAGGACACGTCATCTGCCAAATCTAGTCTGCTTTTTTCCCAAATGAGTATCACTTCCCAGATGCTGTGATTAGCAGCTACCAGTGACTGCTTGTTACATTTTTGGATATTCACCCACTTAGATGTTGTAGTTTGGCTGTGCCAGCAAGGGAGTGAACCCCACTGTTGGACAAACCCCAACAGAAATGAGTTCTGAAAAGATGAAAGGAATCAGTTTTTCAAGGACAAATGTGCAGCCTCACTTTTGAGAACATTCTCCAGCCCATGGAAATTTCTTGTATTGAGTTCAGAATCTCTCTTAGTTACAACCAGTGATTACAAAAGGAGCAACTTTTTCTCCATTACTGCTCAGCTGCCCCAGAGGAATAAATCTGCCTTCTTAGAGACATGTGTGATACTCTGGTTCCTTGTACCATCAATTCCTTGGGACAGAAACTGTCCTCTCTGTCAGTGCAGTTTACCACAAAGGGTGCTAGTGCTGGTTTCATCATATTGTTGCAGATGGATTACAAATGTCCTTCATATTTAGCCAGAAGATCTGATAGCAAATTGTTCTGCTTTCATATTGTGAGCAGCAAGAGAGCTCCTTCAGATAATAATGCATCCTTTTCAGTAATGTTTGTTTAAATTGTCATCCTGTACTTTTTGTCTTATTAGTGTAGGGGCTAGTCACATCCAAGAGAGAAAATAGGAATATATTTAGAGAAAAAAAAACACATTTTGATGGAAAAAAGCATATTTTCTGTAGAAATTGTAGATGAAGTTTCCAAAAGGTGAAGAACTGTTTTACAGCCTATGGATGGACATCAAATACACAAGAAAAAGAAAACCCAGTGTTATTTTCAATTAATATTGTAGGGTATAAGAATTAACAATATATCTTGAGGTTTTTTACTTTTCCACAAACTCTTACTGAGCTCAAATTTTTGAGAGTTCTTGGGGTTTTTGTATGACCAAACAGCAGGCAGATGTCATAGAAAAGCCTCAGAATGAAAGACTAAAATGTGTAGTGATATAGCCCTGCTAAGCCTTCAGGGTTACCTCTTCCCCATTGATTGCACAGGAGTCAATCACAATAATTACTGCATTTTAAGCTCATGGATTTCTTAGGCTAACTGAGGAAAACTAATGGATTGCTTGGATTAACTAAGGAAAGGAGGTTTGTGCTCTCTATCACACATTTAAACTCTAAAGAAGATACTTCAGGTTTTCTGTCGTTTGGCCATGTCCTGTCTTTGTCACGGTGTTTGTAAACAGTGGGAGTACATCAACTCTCTGTTTGTTTGTGTGCTGTGAGAAGGATGTGTGTGGAAAGCCATGTGAACTGCAGAGGGTCGTGTCATCATTTACAAGCTATTTCCTTTAACGAGTACTTCTATTCAAATCCAGATGGTGCTTGGAGGATTTTCTGCTATTGAAAAAAGGACTTCCCTTCCTCTTGGCTGTGGTACATCCTTGCACCACACCTGGGAGTGACGCTGGTCACATTTCCATTGCCTGGCTTTGGATCTCAATGTTCCATCATGTGATCACAATGTGGATGCTCAACTCAAGTCCCTGGGGTGATGTTCCCCTTTTCTCTGGGACATGAACATCATGCTGTGTTGAACTCTAACATAATTTCCATGTTTCACCCTTTCCCCATCTGCTGAAAGTTCTCTCCACAGACTTACCAAGAGAAGAGAAACTCATTGCAAAGACTGCTCTGGAGAGTCCTGACTAATTTCCTGATGAAAGGTCTGAAATGAAAGTTGAGATTCTCGTTTCTATTTTTTGTTGCTACTTTGTGAGTAGAAAAACTGCAGTATTTTTAGAAACAAATGAGGAACAAAGATTTAGAGTTGGTTTTGCTTCCAGTATTTTGAGTGTTTGTCAGGTTCATGAGAGTCTCCTGGGAGCCCAAACTAGGCTATGACAATACAACAGCATATTTGTTTAGTCAAAAAGAACTTTCTCATTCCTGAATTCCCACATATTTTCCCAACACTAAAATTAAAAATTAATTGTAGTGTTGGGAAAATTAATAAAATATTAATATTAAATTATATAAAAATTAATTAATAAAAATGACAAAATCAGGCTACTTTTGAGTTAAGATAGGAAATCAGCTGGAAAGCAGCCATCAGGACTGCCCAACCGCTCAGCCCAAGAAGCAGGACAGGCTGTCAAAGCCATTGAAAGAGCAGGAAGAGAGGCAGCAGCAAGCAAGACAGTGCAGACATGCAGAGGCAAAACCCAGCACCACGTTTAACCACCTATGCCTGTGTATGATCAGGACCATCCTTTCACAGCAGAGTGGAAGGAAAATGGTCATCTTCTCTGCTCATCTCAGTAGATGATCTTCAGATAATTTAACAGAATTGATCCTGTTTGGATCACATTTAACAGAATTGATCCTGTTTGAAGAATATGGATTGAATTGCCCAAATGGACATTGTGGTGTGTCACTGGCACACAGTCAGAGATGTGTGAGGGTTTTCATTGCATCACCAGCACACCACCACTCTCCAGCTGGATAATCCTTGAGGTTCTGACACCAAAGAGAGCTCAGCCACAGACTGTCAGCCAAAATAGTGGTGAAAGCTACCAGACCTTCAGCTCAGTGAGCTGTTACATCAAGTATCAGACAATAACATAAATCCTTTATCAGACAGTGAAAAAAAGCACATATCTAAGCTGTTATTCATCTCCAAAAGAAGATATTTAAAACAGGTCAGCTAAAGTATTACCTGAAGGTGCTAGCCATTTTCCAAGAACTGTAATAGGGATGTATTTCAAATATTAATATCCATGGTGGGTTAGGGGGAAATGTCTACACTGCATTAAGGACATCAGAGGCCAGGATTCAAGAGGAGAGGAGTGTTAAATTCAGCAATTCACTTAGATCCAGATCAAGTAGTATACATGTTAAAACTCACTGTGAAACCAGGGCTTGGCTGAGGGATAGCAACGCGTAGGAATTTGTGACTGAGTCACAGCAGGCAGAACAGGGATATCTGTGTGGGTTTACTGAATTCAGTGGCCCCACAAAGATGAGGCTGATGCAGATCTCTGCCTCAGACACAGTCAGCAGCAAGACTGGCCAAAGGGTGCACGTGGCCACACACATGCTGCACACAGACCTATGTGCACGGCCAGCACAGACTGAAACATTCAGCACTCAGACAAACATGGACAGGTTCTGTTCTGTTTCCCTCCCTGCTGACCAGGATGAAGGTGCATAATGGGAAATAAAGTTAAACCAGTATGGAAGCAGGTGTGGAAAATATGGAGTTAGAAAAAGAGGCAGAAAACAGCTGTTGTGTGTGTCTGGTAAAAACTGATGTGGGGACAGTGTGCTGTGAGCAGTCTGGGTTGCCAGGAGGAGCAAGCTTGAGCTATAAGCAAAAAGGAGAAAAGATGTGCTTTAATCCCCTTGTGGTTATGGCCACTCATCTAAATGCCATGCAGAGGATTTGCTTTGCTTGGTGGTTTAGCTTTTTGTGGCCAAATAGATTCTAAGATGGTGTTTCCACCAGAGCAGGATGCTGCAAGCTGCTGGGGGAGCCCTGCCAAATCCCTCCCTCTCTAGCCTTCCTGGATAGGAATGGATGCAGTCAGGCAGCAGAAACTGCCCTTGCAGCCTGAGTGGGGGCACATCCCAGACCTTTGTCCCTAAGAGGTGAAATACTGCAGGTGCACAGGGCAGGATCTCACATGGAGGAAGCAAACTGGCTGTGACTGCTACCTGGAGCAGTGCACATCATCATCAGGGGTATGAGTCCACTCAGCCCAGCCTCAGCACTGCAGGGGCTTTTTCAGAGAGTTGGTTTTCACTGGGCTGATTGCTATCTTCCATGCTGGATATTTGTCAGGAATTATGTATTCTGCCAGTGGCTGGGAATGGTCCCTCCTCTGTCTGTCTTGATGAACCCTGCCTCCAGAAGATGCCCAGTAGATACCCAGCAGTAGCTGACAAAGGTAGAGGTAACTGAATTTACCTGAGAAGTAAGAAATAACCTTTTTCCCTTATCACTTTAACTATTTTAAAGATATTAATTCTGAAAGCACAGCCTTACATCAAAAATATAAATCATATTGATGCCCCTGTGTCGCCAACCAGGAACTGTCAGGGGGGTTTCCAGATGGAAGAGCTGTTGTTGACGTGGAGCTTGAGAATATCTTCAGTCCAATGTACATCTCCTACCCCAAAGTGCTCATAGGTACCATACAGGCAGATTCTGAGAACTCACAGCTTATGGATTTCAGGGAAGAACTCTGTGCAGAGGACAGTTAAAATTAAATCCAAAAAGTATATTCTTCAATTTTTTTCACCTACTCCTATGAATAATCTGAAACTTGTGTAAAAGAACAATACAGAAATTCTTTCCTGATCCTAGAAAACCATTGGGAAGATGACACTTCCCAGATCACAGAATATTCTGAACTGGAAGGGACCCACAGTGATCACCAAGTTCAACTCTTGAGTGAATGGCCAATACAGGGATTGAATCCTCAATCTGACCAACCGATTTAATCACCACCTGATGTGTAACTGTGTCAGGGTGACAGTATATTTTTTCAGGAGATACAGTGTCTTCTACTTTGCAAGCACTTTATTAACTCTGAAACAATGAGAGATTTAAGTTTTTTAGGCAATTTCATTTTTTTTCCTCTCTCTCTTCTTTTTTTTCTTTCTCTCTCAAACTACCTAACTTCCAGCTGCTTGTATACCTTGGACAAAGGAATAACTTGTTGCCAATATGTTTCAGGTACAAGCAACTTCAATCTCCTATTTTTTATGCCCAATCAGATAGAAAACGTAAGTCATAGAATAAAATCAGGCGTGTTGTTTGTGCTTTGAGTATTCTACTCCTTTGCTGTAGTTCTTGCTCAAATTGCCTCTTCTTCGTGTACTGACCTGTTGCCCTGTGAGGACATGCACTTGTGAATGTTCTGAGGAGGGGTGCACTGAAGGATGTCTCTCACAGCAGGTGCTGCAGAGGTGAGTTAGCCTCTGCTGCTTTGACTCCATGAGTCAAAGGACAGTTTCAGAGGTGGAGAACAGGAGCTTGGTCCTGTATCCCTGGATGTGACTAAACCACGTGCATGAATAGGTAGCTCTATGCGTGTGTAGATCTACATTTACTGCACATCGTACCTATCCAAGGAATTTGGTGTGTCAATACAAGCCTTCTGTGCCTTTGACCAGTCTCACTTCCCTGAATCCCTTCTCCCTAGTTATTTCACATTTCCATTTAAAGAATGTTTTTTGGGCCTCATTGCTTTCTCTGAATTGTCTGCATTGATCCATTCATTTTGGATGGCCTTGCCCAGACCTAAGAATGCATCCCAGGAGCTTTAGTAGTGACAAGCAGAGCATGTGGATGACTGCAGCTTGCTGGCTATCCTCTGGACTGTGCATCCTGATAGGATATTTGTGGTTTTTGGTAAGGCCACATTCACCACTCACTTTCAGTCTGTAAAACTACAGTGTTTGCTCTAGTTCTTGCTTAGTTCTCCATCTGGTATTTGTGCTTTTGCTCATATTTCTTGGTGCATTTTTTTCCTCTTAAATATCCCTCTGGCTTTTCAAACTACTGCCTGGGTTTGTTGAGATCTTTTGGATTTGAGCCCTGCCCTCTGGTATGCTTGCATTTTCTCTCAACTCTGTACACTCCACAAATAGTAATATCATTATTACTGAGAAGATTGAACAGGACTGGACCAGCACAAATCCATGAGATCCGTCCTTCCACTTTGAACCATTGGCTGGTGAAGCATGTTTTTTTGCATCAGTTTGTACACTCTCTGTAGCAGCAGCTTTATCTGGTCTAATTTATAGCATATTTATAGACACAGAATCATAGAATGGTTTGGTTTTGAAAAGATCCTCAGATCACCTGGTTCCAATATCCCTCCCATAGGCATGGACACCTTTCACTTGACCAGGTTGCCAAAGCCCCATCCAACCTGGCCTTGAACATTTCCAGGGATGAGGCACCCCCAACTTCTCTGGGCAACCTGTTCCAGTGCCTCACCACCCTCACAGGAAAGAATTTCCTTATGTTCAATCTAAACCTGTCCTCTTTTCTTTTAAGGCCACGTCCCTTTGTCCTCTCACTACATGCCCTGGCAAAAAGTCCCTCTCCAGTCTTTTTGTAGACTTTCTTGTAAGCTGATGTCTTTGGCCATATTGTTACAACATTTCAGAATTTGGCAGAGGTGACTACTACTGTTCTTCCATCACAAGACTTGTCACCCTGTGAGAGGAAAATGAGATAGGTTTGAAATGCCTTATCCAAATAGGCCCCCATGCTTTAAAAATATTTTCTTCTTTGACACTACTTTTCTGAAGTCATTAACTTAGACCATAGTGATTGTGCCTGTATTTCACAACATGCTCTCTGCCCAACTGGAGTCAGAGCCAGGATAAACTGTTATGATGCTTCTTGATTACACCAAAATCCCGAGAAAAAAGGAAGCACCAGGGAGAGTCTTAATCTTGGTTCCTGTGCTCCTGGCCAGAGGGCTCAGTTCCTATCTGGAAAGCACAGACATTTATGCACCTAACCTTTCATAATCTAACTGCTCTATCTCTTGTTAAATGAAATTAAAACATTTGTGTTGACCGAGTAATTAGGGGCCTTGAGTGGTATGTCTTACAGCCTCAAATTGCGTTGTAGTCTTTTCTTTTCCCACTGTTCATATGGAGAGGAGGTTTGTAAAGGATTTACAATGCATTTACCCCTACAGATCTGTAGGACTCAGTATGCTATAAAACTCTGAATGCAGTATGGTACATGATACAAGAAGGTGGCTCAATGCCATAGAAAGCTACAAAGCTCTGCTAGGAGATTATACAAGAAGAGTGAGGGACCTACCTTCACTGTCTTGCAGATTTTTTCATATCAAATGCGCAGAGCTTCCAAGTAAAACTTAAAGATTTTTTAATTTGGGAAATTCATACTAGGATCTGAGATGAATGAGACTGTTTTTGGCATGTATGAGTACTGTACATAACTAGACACATTACATACCTCCCCTTTCCCATAATTATGTTTACAGATTTCCAAAGCAACCCTAAGTTCTGTCAAGCTTGGAGCAGGCGTGTCCCACAGCTCCTCTGTAAGTGTCTCCTGACGCAGCTTTAGCTATGACAGCACATCTATGAGTCCTTGCAGTGCCCACTTTTGAGCCCATTGCTGGCACAGGCGCCTCTTTAGGAAGTCTTATCCACAAGGGAGTGTGACGTGGAGCATGTTTAGTTTGAATTAAATAGAAAAACCTTTCTTCCTCCCTCATCTTCTCGCAAATAGTATGATTAATACTGGTGATCACATTATAGCAAATATAAAAAAGATTTTTAAATATTTTAATTAATTATTCACTGAGAATCTGGAAACAAATCCAATTGTAATGCATTCACCCCACCCTTCCTAATCCCTGAATAATTGCATTTCTTCTAATTTTAATTTTAAAATTTTTCATAACATCTGAGGAAAGTATGTTTAAACATTGATTTTCTTCTTGAAAGGTAAAAACCAGCAAACTTTCCTTTGAAAATACTGCATGAATGCTGTCTAACACAGCTTTCCCTCTCTGTAGCGTCTCAGGAGCAATATTATTCCCAATGTTGCTGTGCCCTTTAGTCCAAATAACATTTTCTTGTGTTTCTCATCTGCAGCAGATGGCCAATATCCAACCACAACATTTTTCATTGAAATGGCGAGGATATGCTCTAATTGCCTCCCTAACAAAGACCTTGATTACATCTAAATTCCAGGATTTCTGAAGGCAGTTTTTTCATGGTATCAGCCTATTTGTTTCTGAGTGATTATCCCTTCAGCACTAACCTTTCACTCAGTATTCCTGAAAGCAACAGAACATCTTTAATCCAAAATGAAAATTAGGCAAGGTAGCAATGTCTTAAAAGGCACAGTTGGGCAATTTATAAACAGCACAGTGTTTAGCAGCATAACACAGTTGCTTCTTGGAAAAAATGCGGTAAGCGGCGAGGACTTCTTATGAAGCACAATTGCTTTAATAGCACAGCCCAATCCCCCTCCCCAAATCTTTGTTCTTTCTAGAGCTGCCCAGCCACACACTCACTGTCCAGTCAAACTGTCCCAGCAGGTGACAAGGTTTCTGTGTGACACAACAGCAGGTCTGTACGTTGAGCACCTGGATGTGTGTGAATTCACTTTACAGGACTACAGTTGCTCCCAAAATGAACTTCGAGGAGATGGACAAGGGAAGTTGAAAGCTGTAGGAGAGCCTATATTCTCTGCTGCTCTCCATGTGGAAAAGACTGGGATGCAGGGTCCGGTATTCTGGGTTTAGCTATACATCACCAGGAGATGTTTCTGTCACAAATTGCCACATTTTGCTCAGTCCAAGGAAACAGCTTTGGTACATGGAGTCCAGATGTGGCTTTCACTTGATTTCAGTGCTCCCCATGGGAGCACAGGGGCTGAGAGGGGCCCTTGGCATGACAGCTTGCTTCTCCTTCCCCAGCAGATGTCAGAGAGGGCAGAGGCAGGGAATGCTGCAAGACCTGCAGCAACTGGAGGATGAATATCCCATGCAGGCAATTTCCACCATCTCAGGAGATGCAGGCGAAACAGTGGTGAGACAGAGCCTTAACAAACTTACACAAAGAGTGACCAGTGGGAGAGGAATCTGAGTGTGGTATTTTAAAGTCAGCCACGACTTCATTGCCTGGGGTGGGTGCCTGATGAAGCTGATTGCTTTAAATAATGCTACTTATACACAGCATCAGGCTGCCAATATTTCTAGGTTAGGCCCATACGCAAGCTAGGAAAATAGCAAATGGATTGTTTGTCAATGTGAAAGTACATTTCAAGTCACAGACATTGTACCTCAGCCTAGATGTTCATTCCAGAAGTATCTGGCCTGTATAAAAAGTATAAGAAAGAAGAAAAACTAATTTATAATAAGACGTGAAGAAGACCTTGAGACTAAAAAGTTCATATTTCCCCTAAATTCTCCTGGAGACCCCAAAGACTGCTTTACAGACAGCAGTAGCCCAAAGTGCTCCATTTCTATGCTGATTTGTACCACCTTCCCTATTGTTTTAGCCTTCAACACTATCAGTGCTGCTGCACTTATCCTGTTCTGGAAAGTCTCCAGCTCTCATGACATTTTTATGTGACCTTTGTATAGAGTGAAAGAGCCAAATAGTAGGCTCCTAAACAGCATATCTGTATTTAGTTAGGAATTTAGCTATCATTATTTTAATTCCAAATTTCTGGAAAAATAACTGCAACTAAATTTTTCTTTAGAAGAGGAGAAGAGAGATGGGTTAAGTCACAGAAACAGAGATTACAGTAAATAAATAAATGAAGAGTAGGTGAGCAGTTCTTTGTTTTTATTCTGTTACTGTTTCCAGATCTGGAAAAACTGAGTTTGTACCGAAGTAAACATTTATTTCCTTTGCCTAAGGAAATAAAAAGCTGAAAACTAATATCCTATTGGAGAGGAGATTTTTCGTTTAACTCAAGAAGAATTTACAGGTTGCATCAGGAAAAGCCAAGGAAATACAGATCTTGTTTGCTGCAGTATCTTCTAATTTGCCTGTGGCTCAGGGGTGGGAGGTGAACTCTGCTTAAAAGGCTCTGGACAGGTTCCAGCTTCCAAGAGCCAGGCTGGGGTGAGTGGCTCCAGCAGCTTCACTGGGACTGTGTCAGATTGCAAGGGAAGGGAATGAAGGAACTGCAGAGCAGAAATCCAGATTCACAAGTCCATTTCAGGCAGATTCTGAGCTGTAAGAAATGTCTCTGGCTCTCTGTTATGACACTAGGAGAATAATCTGGAGGGCCATGTATAATGAGAGTTCACACTGTATGACTCTTCTTATGGAAGCCTGGTAAAATATCTTCGCTCAAAATGCATGATTGCATTTTGTTTGCAAAAGATGATACATGAGGCATCATTCTGCCTCTATTCCTTGTTAAAATTGTTGAGGACTTGGAGTCACAGAAACTCTGACACTCACAGGGGTGAGTTTTAATGGTAAGGTTAAAGGGGCATTTGTCCCTTTATCAAAGTTAGAGACTAGGATAATTTTTTTCTTAAAACTGCTGTCCATAAATCCCACAGCTATCTCTCACTGCTTGTATTTTCTAGGATTCATCCTGTTTGCCTTCTGGCAGCTGCCTGTAGTTAGACTGAATCTACATAAAAATGTATCCAAAGCTGGGCCCAGATTCTGGCTTTTCCAGTGGTGGGTAGAGAAGAAAGGTGGCCTTCATATCTTTCATTTGCATATGATATCCATCTCTTCACTCTCTGCTTGGCTAAACCAGTTTGGATTCTGATGTTTAGGATCTGTCTTAACCTTGAGAACTTGTGCTCTTGCCTGCAAAACCAGTAGGCAAAGGTTCATATCAGCTCTGCTGCTCTTAACGAGCCAAGATAACATGTGAGCCTCTCACAGTTGCTTTAACCCCACAGAGGAGGCAGGAGCTCAGTGTGATGGCACAGAGGCAATGACACAGGATGAAATGTGTTTAGTGTGAATGTGGCAGTGATGCTGTCCACTAGCCAGTAGAGGCAAGTATTAATAACCTGCCGCAGTGCTTTTTGGTTAAATAGATTTCCAGAAGTTTAGGTTTGCTTTTTTTGGTTTTTTCCTTAGATAAAAGCAAGTGCAGTGGAAGGAATGAATACCAGCTACTCAGGCTTGACAGCAAACTCCCCAATGCAACTCCTCTGTGTGCTTAATGGTGAGCGTACACTTAAATACTGTGCTGGAAGAAGGCCTGATTTCTGAGCACTTTATAAATGAAACCCTCTAGCCTTAAGGCTTCTGGAGTTCATTCACACCTGCTCCACACTTTGTTTCATGGGTTTATCTGCTCTTTTGGCAGACAAATATGGAATACATTCCAATTTTTCCCCTCCAGTATCTGTTTTCTTCCAAATAAATGCCAGTATATAAATCCTGGTACTAGAAGAAATATAAGCTTTTTGAGATTAGTATGAAACAATATGTTTTAAGACTATAAGGCTACAGTGATATATCATACTGAAAGTCAAAAATTCTGGTGGTAAAAATAATTTTCCCAATAGGAGCTATTCAGCAATAAAATCTTTTGTGGGAAAAGAATATTGATTCCAGGAAGTTATTTTTTTTACACATATCAAAGAAGCAGTGTTAACCCTCTCTCAGATACAGGTTACTTGTGTTTCACTGTTTTACTCAGAAATAGTCTTACCTTTTATACAGACACCATCAACAGAAAAGATAGCACCAGTCAAGAAGTAAACATAAATCATTCATGTAGAGCCAAACACTATTTTCTGTGTTGAGAAGCTTTTATTGGATCACCACAATATTTTGGATTAGTTACACTATGGCTCTGAGATATCAAATTATGGTGTAGTCATTTTCCCAATAAAAGGAAATAAAATAAAGAAGCACAGTGCATGAGGCTTTGCTCACTGAACTACGCCGAGGTTTTCGAGCCAATTCTGGTCCAGTGCAGAGAGGGAACTTCTTCACACTCTTTCATAAACTCTAGTGCAGACAACCCCTTTCATGGCATATTCCTAAGGCATAAAGGAAAATATTAATATAAACCTTTTGCTGACAGCAGTTGCGTCTGCTGCAGTAACCTCTGAAGTCAATGAAAATCCAGATGTCATGTTTTTAGAGCAAACAGCAAAGCTATTTTTATATTGCAAATAGAGCTGTTTCTATTTTAACAGCTTTAAACTTCATTAAGTGGCATTTAATGACAAAAAGATTGCAAAATTAGGCTCTGCTTCCACAAACAAATTTACTTTCCTTGGTATTATTGCTGGCTTGTCAGAAATGTTAGCCTCACCTAGTTTTTATATCATGGCCCACCAACGCTTTCAAATTTTCAAAGTAGTAATGGTTTTTTTTTGTGTAGAAGCAGAAGTAGCCTGGGTATCTCAAAGGTCGGGCTACAGGCCTAAAAATCTTTGCTCCTCTGAGTCACAAAGTATTTCTCTTGACACTCTCACCCTCTCACCCTCAGCCTTCAGCGGCTGCTGTTGACTCACAGCCACAGGATGCATGCGACAAAGGCAACAGGATGTTAAAAAAATACTTCCTTGGTCTGCAGAGGAGGAGGAGTCCTCCAGAACCCTCTCTGAGGCAAGGGGCAGGCAGCAGGATGCTGATGGAAGAGGCACTCTTACCTCCCTGCTTTATGAAGAGGGTTTAATAATTAGAAAATCTTACACAGAAATGCAGCCATGTGGACGTGCAAAACAAATCAACCTTCTTGCATAAAGGAAGGTTTCAAAAAAGCTGGACATGGAGTTTTTACAGGGATGTGTAAAGGCAGGACAAGGGGGAATGGCTTTAAACTAAGGGAGGGGAGGTTTGGATTAGATATTAGGAAGAAATTCTTTACAGTGAGGGTAGTGAGGCACTGGAACAGGTTACCCAGAGAAGTTGTGGATGCCCCATCCCTGGAAATGTTCAGGATCAGACTGGATGGGGCTTTGGGTAACTTGGTCTAGTGAAAGGTGTCCATGTTCATGACAGTGGGTTGGAACTAGATGATCTCTAAGGTTCCTTTCAACCCAAACCATTCTATGATTCTACGTATGAGAACTTATAACAAAAGACAGTCAGAACAAGCTAACATGTAAAAGTGTAATGCTGCTGACTTCAAACAAGTTGCCAAAATTATTTTGACTCCAATGTTTAAAAACTTTAATGAACAAAGTGAAATCCTAATTTTAATAGTGATCCTTACATCTAGGTTCCCTAAAATGTTTTATCTCTCTGGCTTGGCCAAGATAGTGAAAAGGAACAAGCTGTTTCAGGGACAGCAGTACCCTGGTTGTAAACTTTTGTTTCCATTTCACAAGTTTCTGTTATTTTTAAACCTTATTCCTTTTAAGAACAATAATGTTGAGAGTAGCAAGTATGCTATCAACTTATGGCAGCTTTGCCAATATAGTCATTTTAAAGACAAGTTGCTTTATACAACAACATTTATTTCTTTCCAGCTGTTTTCTAAACTTGGTTCCATTTTTCTCTCCTTTAATTTGTTTCATTATTCAAAGAGTAAGCCAAGATTGTAGTCTGTTTGGACAGAAACGTACTGAAGTCTGTATCCTTCTGACCTTTAGCAGCATACAAGAAAGTGAACTTACCACCACCATCTTCCCATCAACAAGTCTTCTCTTTATCGTGGTCTCTTTGCCATTCCACTTCTGCACTTGCACCAATGACCCTTTCTCCAAGGTTACAACGCTCTGCAAATTCCAAGAGAAGAGTTTCAGACTGCAGGCTGAGCTTTGCAGTTTAGAGTAGCAATTCACCTTATGTCCAGAAAGATATGCACTCGGGCGTAGTGGCATGCTCACGGACATTATATTCAGCACTGTATTGTGTCTTCTTTCATTGCTTTATTTCAATAGTTTGGAAAACTCAAGGTGCACTAAGGGAGTAGGTAAAATTTCCCCTGGTGTTCTTCTATGAGATGTTCAGACCACTCAGAGATCATCAGCCCCCTTACCTTGACTTTCCGGTCATCTGCTGTTGTTTCATCAAAGTGCTGGCCCAGTTTGAAGGAGATGGCTGTGTTTTTGAAGGTGCTTTCAGTTCTGATGGTCACTATGTCCCCTTTCATACTGATGATCACATCAGGCCTTGCCAGGCCACCTAGTTTCCGGGCAGCTAAGCCCACTCCTGGAAATCAGAAACAAACAAAAAAAATCATTACATTCTAGAAGCAAGAAAATCAATATCCTCTCATGATTCTTCATTGGAAAAATAAGGAAGAGTTTATTCTTGAGTACTTCAATGCCAGATTTAGATGAAACATTCTTTAGATGAGACACTACTGAGACAGAGGTAGGAATGGAAACCTCAGCATTCAGGGCCTGAGGCAGCCCCAGCTGATAAGAGTGCACATTCAGCAAGACATAAAGATATACACAATTGTAGAGGTATGCACATTTAGCTAAGAAGAAACATGGTTGGTAACAAATCTGCATTAATTTAATATAGATAGAATAAGTAGAAAAATTAAGAGAAAGAGTCTGGTTCTCATAAAAATTTGTAAAAATCCTTTAAAAAAATCCTTGACAAATCTGAAAATTTGTACCTTTGTTAATAGCTTCAAGGAAGAAACTGGGCACTGAATTGCCAATATGCTGGTGCTTGTTCATTAAAACATACTGAAGACTGGGTAATTCCTAAGTTGTTATTAACATCCTTTAAGGATCCTGGCATCTAAACCTCAGTGAAAAGTACTAGTATGAAATATAAAAAACATCGAGGCATAAGGGCTGAGAGCTGCAAAGCGCTTCCAGGAAAGTCCCATACCAAAAGCCTTCTGTATTGCCTAATCCTCTCCAGTCCAGTTCATTGTCTACAGGCTGTGGGGCTTGGGGCAAGTAGGAATGAAGCCACTGGTGATGTATCACTGCTTCATAAGAGCAGAAAAGGGATTGCTGCAGTTAGTGCCTTTGTTAATGCTATGCAATGCTCAAATGAAAAGATCTGTAAAAAAGGGTATAAAGTTATCTACAAAGTATAAAACTATTTGCAATAATTATTCCATACTAAGCAATTCTGTTCTGATGTTCAGAAAAATATCTGCCTCTGGACTTTCCTCCCACATTCACCCTGGCTAATTAATTAACTGCAATTCTTTTGTTATTCAGTCTAACATTTCAAATAAAGGGAATCAGTGAATCATTTATAGAGCAAAAGCAATGCAGTAACTGACTGCCTGTGCACTTGGCATACAGGAATGAAGCCAGCATTAAAATGAAAAACAATGCTTAATTTGTTACGTTCCTGGCATTCTTCACTAACAGATAGATTCATTCACAGTATTTAGATGTCTGAAACTACAGTGTCATGAGACATCAGCTCCATTATATATTGTGAATTATCATAAGTCACAAGTTTAATAATGCAATCAAGAGGAAACAAAAAAATCTGTATCTCCATAGATTGCTCTCTGTGACAGAAAACCAAATTAGATTGATTCATATCGGTTAGATGGAAGTAAATTTATAATAGTAATTCCTTACCTACCTTTTCAATTTAGATGCTAAAGAAAAAAAATTAAATTATGTTAGAAGAGTATTTGAGGGCTTTTTTGGCAAGAAAGAAGGCAGCATCCGTGAGCAGAGCCTTCCCAAACTTCCTAACTAACTAAGAAAAAAGAAAAACAAACAAAAAAAACAAACAAACAAACCCAGAACATTTCTCACCCAATTCTTTCATATAGTCATCAAAATTTTCGCTGGAGATGAGTTTCCAGGTTCCCACAAATCGGTTACACATCGTTCAGGCTTTGTGAGGCGCTGGTCCTGCAGAGAGAGGCAGTGGCCGCAGCAGCTCTTGGTGGCAGCCAGAGGTTGTGTGCCCCAGTGAGATTTAGTGGTCTCCCTTTAAAGAGGTCTGGTGCCCGTGGCAGTGGGGGTGGGCCAATAGGGGAGGCAGTACCAGGGCGAGACAATGTGCACCTTGTCCAGGGCAGCCGTGCCAGCAGCAAGGCTCTGGGTGACGCTGCCCTGGCTCCCTTCACTGAGCACACCAGGACACGGGGGCGCCTGGGGATGGGGATGGGATGGGGATGGGGATGGGGATGGGGATGGGGATGGGGATGGGGATGGGATGGGATGGGATGGGATGGGATGGGATGGGGATGGGATGGGATGGGGATGGGATGGGGATGGGATGGGATGGGATGGGATGGGATGGGATGGGATGGTGCCATTGCACCTTCAGAGAGGTCAGGGCATGCTGCAATGGGGTGTCAGCAACACAGAGACAAATGCAGGAGCACTGCCTCCCTACAAAACCCAGCTCCCACTGTCCTCCCAATGCTGTTGTCCTGCTGTCACCATAAAGAACAGAAATCTTTAACATCCATCTCATCCTGCTGCCTGACCAACACAGGGCTGACCAAAAGTTACAGCATGTTGTTAAGCCATTGTCCAAATGCCTCTTAAACACTGACAGGCCTGGGGCTTTGACCACCTCTCTAGGAAGCCTGTTTCAGTGTATGACCAGTCTCCCACTAAAGAAATGCTTCCTAATGACAGATCTGACACAGCTTTGAGCCATTCCCACACATCCTATCCCTGGATACCAGGGAGAAGGGATCAGCACCTTCCCCTCCACTTCCCCTCCTCAGGAGGCTGTAGAGTGTTACCACTATTGTCACCTCTGAGCTGGTCAGATAAATCAAAGCCATGTGGATTGTGTGAAGGAACAGTCAAGAAGATGATGTACAAAGTGGTTTGTTGGGCGTTTTTCTTACTTTCATGGTCCATCCTGGAAAAGGTCTGTATTTTTTATCATTTAAAGTCAGAGCTGAGTTTTACTGTTCTGTTTTCTCCCTTTGCATCAGGGAAATGATCCCAAGCTGTGCATTCTTCCCTGCATATGTCCCAGATGTACTCTATTGTCACATATCTTCAGGTTTCCCTGCTTCCATGAAGAAATGCCACAGCCTCCTTGGGTCCATGTACTGTTTATATTAGGGAGCCCTGAACTGGACCCAGCATTCCAGCTGTGGCCTGCTGAGTGCAGAATGGAAGGGAAGGAAAATCTCCTTCAACCTCACGCACTCCTAATGCAGCCCAGGACATCACTCACCCTTTGCTGCCAATGCAGTTCCTGGTTCATATTCAGCTTGGTGTACACCAGGAACACCAGAATATTTTCTGCCAAGCCAAAATGGAAAAATTGAAAGATTAGAGTTTTCAGCATTTAAAACTGGATTTTTTTTTTTTTTTGGTTTTGGTTTTTTTTTTTTAAAGTCCACATTTAGAACTATTGTGTAATGGTTACTAAAAAACAGACAAAAAGAAATCATAAACCACATGTGTATGTGACAGGCAGGAATTTAAAGCTTTGTAACTAAAGACACCTCAACTATTTAGTGCAAGACCACATCAGATGTAATTCTGTCTTTCCTCTTCCTAAACCATCTTCCTGGGGAAAATTATTGCTTGGTACATGCAAAGATTAGAGGCTTCTTTCCAACTTGGGTGAACAACAGTTACCTATTTGTCTTTTTTGTATGACTCTAATTTCCGGGTTATGGCAACCTATAAAGACTCTTCAGATATACATTTTAAGGGCAGACATACTGGGATTATAGGTTGTGGGACCAAATTTCTTGTGTTTAGAGTTGAAAGAATGAGATAGAAATGGTGGTGTACCAAGGAAGGTGAGGTCTAGGTCCTGACCTGAAAGCTGTCATAAGGAAGAAGGGGAACCCACTGGAACAGGTAAATAATAGAGTCTGAGGAGTGAAATTGTTGTAGTCTGTGGTTTATATGGTGGTTGTAGGAAATAAGAAGGTCTTCAGTCACAGATTTTGGTGGCATATGCCAATGTTTTTAAACCCTTCAATAATAACATCAGCAGGGGAAGCTGAAAAGAGCTTCCCTTGCTGCACAGGTCTAATGACAGTTCAGTGTGGGGAGAAAAGTCTGGAGTGATTAAAAATATAGTCACGGCAAAGAACTCTTTCTCCCCACAATAGGAAGTAGGTGCTGTATCTGTAATAAGTAAGTAAATGTCAGTCTTTGAAGGTGTTGTCCACACAAAACTCTTCTAAAGCAGAGATGAATAATATCACATTTTGTATAAAGAATAGCTAGGTCTTTTATCCCATCTCTGAAAATGAGAAAACTACTTCCAAATGAAACTATCCATTATTGCTCAAGAAATAATATGAAAATATGCTACCATTGCTCCTCAGTCATTCTTTGTTCTTTTATTTAGTTGTCTTATCCACATAAAGACACTTTAACAAGACAAGGCTGGTACCTTTGGGAAATAAAAGATGATTGGGATGTTGTAAAATTAGGCCCAAAGAAATTCGAAAAGAGCAAATTAGTCAGAATAGAACAGCTACACTGCAGTACCAGTAACCTTAAGAACAAAAGTAACAGAGAATTATTTATTCAGACAAAACCCCAGTCTTAAGCAGTCTCAAACAATGTTGACATCTATCTCTTTGTCACTAAGAAAAAACAGTACTTCCATTTAAAGGACTTGCAGTTTAGATAGAACAAGAGCAGGGAATTATATCTCAGTAGAAATAATTGTGGAAACCAATATTTTCTTGGAGTTTAAAGCAGAAAAAATCATTAAGGATTGTGAGTACATATGATAAGGGAGAGCCTTGATTCCCTGGTTTTGTTTTTGGTTCATGTAAAACAGGATTTAAAACATTGAACTTGGAGATTGTGAAGAAGCGCAAGAGATAAAAGTTAAACTTTAGAAATAGAAACAGAGAATATAGAAATAGAAATAGATAGTAATAGAGAACTAAGAATTCAGAGATTAATTAGAGATAAAGATACCATTTAAAGCAATACAGAAAGTAAACATGTGAATTTATTTAAAGGAAATATGATCCAGGCAAATTCAAGGCCCAAAAAGTCAAAATAGAAACCCAGGGGAGCAATGAGGAAAACAGAAATAGAAGGGGAGAACAGAGGTCAAAGAAGGACTTGCTGTGAGGACACCAAGGATGTTTTAGCATTGACTCTATGAAGCTAAAGGATCAGTCCTGAACACGGGGCCAGCAGCCTCCCTTTTCCCTGTAGCTACATTGGAGGGTGCAAAGAGCTTCTTGTCCCTTAGCTGGAGCATCCTACACAGCCAGACTGGGACAGCTGGGCTGGGGGAATGAGTCCAGACTGCACTGCACACACAGGGCTTGACTGGCCAGGACACAAAAAAGTCCTTCAAGTTCTTTCCAATCGAAATAAATAGTTAAAAGAAAAAGAGAAAAACATCTGATAGATCAATGATCAGAATAAGCCTTTCCTCACCTTTCTGCTGAATTGCCAATAATCTGTGGGTGTGGGTTGCCTTTCCCTTTTGTTGTCCAAGAAACCTGTAAAGGAGTAGTGAGTGAGTGTGGAGAGGGGCAGAGATCTCTTCCTTGCAGCATCCAAGGTGCCTGCTGTGATAAGTGTGCTGTCCATGGGTTTGTAGGGATTTAATAGGATCCTTCTTTGGCAGAAAGGATTTCTCTGGGCTGGTTACTGACTTTGGACAATAGTTGAGCATGACAGAAGAGAGAGGGAGATTTGTGCTGCTCTGCAGGTAAGGACAAGACACTGATCTGACTTTAGCCCTTAGAAATGTGTGTCCCACCTCCATCTGGGTCTGAGAGCACACCTTTTCCTGACGGAGAAGAATCACCTCCATTTATTCAAGCAGTCACCAGACTGCTGCTGGTTTTAGACAATAAATTTTGTCCTTCTTCAGAGACTATATTCCAAACATGTTCATATTCTAAGAAAAGCATCACTAACACTTCCTTATGATGCTATCCCTGTTCAGGTTTGTAGACAGAATGTCACTTTATTGACATTTCCAAAAATAGAAGTTTTAAGTGTCTTCATTAATTCACAAAGTTCAAAGTCATTCATCAGTTACCAAATAAATAGTGATGCTTCTAGAAGAGATTACCCTTTGCTGAAATATTAGGCTGTGAATGTTACAATTGTAACTGCTGGCTGCTTTCAGAATGTAAGATTTCTGGAAAATAAAATCTGCTATATGAATATCAAAATATGGGAACTTTGACAGAGTATTTCCAAATCTGTGGATGATAGAATACTATGGGCTGATATTTAATGTCTATATGTAGTGTATTTAAATCAATGTTTCTGCTTCTTACAAACATCACTATTATGCAGATTTTCTACCACTAAAGTGTAGTTGTATCCTAACTGTCATAAATAATTTTGGTTTTGTTAAGTGCTAAGTAGATTTAGTAGTATATATATGGAGTCCACTGAAGAATTCTTCCATCCCATATGCAGCTGTTGTTCTCTAAATTGGTGAGTTTTCACAAGCAATAAAGCCAAGGTTAAAACACAGGAATTGTTTGTTCATGGTTATCTAAACATTTTCTGCAGAATTTACTGATAGTCTTTGGCATCGCTCTTAAATGGCTCCTCAGCTCATGTACAATGTAAAAGTCCTTCCATTTCCCTATCCTGTTATATAAATAGTGCAAAAACTTGGAAACAACCCGAGTAATTCAGTGGAAAGTTCAGGGGTATGAGAGGTCTCTGCTGCTAGCAGCAGGGACTCAGCACCATCACCTCTGACAGCTGACTTTGGGAATGTCAGGAATATGTGGAATTTGGTTCAGAAATCTTAATCACTCTAGATCACTCTAGATCAGAGATTTTAATCACTCATTTCCCCATTTAGTGGTTAAGGTACACATTTTTATACTTATTGTCCAGGTTTTCCCTAGAAATCTTGAAATTTTTTGTCCTCAATTTAAGCCCTCCCAGGTGTAGAAGTCACGGCTTCTGTAGATGCAAAGTTTTGAAACAGGAGAGACCAGGCCTATGGGCAGTAGAAGATGGCAGTTCAGAAATAAGCAGAGTTGAAAAACATGGTGTACCAAAGGGCTTTGCATCTGGAAAGGCTCATGTTCCCAAGACTGATCAAGCCTAATGAGCTAGGAGAAAATGCATGTAGGTAATAAAGGAGGTAGGGCCACCAAAAAACTTGCACAAACTTTTAGTCAACATGAATATTTTTAAAGCTATGGTTATTAATTCCAGGCTTCTAGCCTATCTAGGTCAAAATGAGATGGTCAAGACAGGCACATTGACAAAACAATCACAGGTGAAAGCTCTAACTGCTATAATTTCACGGTTGAGGTGAAAAAAGGATAAGATCAGATGAAAAAAGGATAAACTCAGACTGCTTCAAATGATTCCCTGGTTTAAAATTGTCTGCATTTGTGCACAGAGGAGGTACCCTGCCTGGTACCCTGCTCATGTTTGGAAGCCAAAACTGGGCATCCACAGATCACCCTGCTCCCTGTCCCAGGAACAACCACCTCTGCTGGAAGCTGAGCAGAGCAGCCCCATTCCCCTGGCTGAGCACAGACTCCTCGCAGGGGGCAGCCCCCACACAGCACTCCCAGATGAGTGTTCAGGGGTCCATCTGCCACTGTGACACAAGTGCCACGTCCCTGGACTGGCTCTGGGATGGGTGACATGGCTGAGAGTGGCAGTGGCTCTCACACGGCGCTCTCCTGCCCAGCACCCCTTTCCACACTGCATGGCCCCCAAGCCCCCGAGCCCTGACAAACTCCAGCATAAGCACATGTTGTAGAAAGCAGAACATTTTATTGAATAGGCACCAACAAATTAGATTAAATGCATGTAACTGCTTTGGGATATATCTGAAAAAAGTACAGTTCCCTTTAAAACAGACTTGTGGGGCTTTTCTCCTTTGGTTAAGTTGTTTTATTCCAGCTTTAAGCATTAGTCCTGTGTTAAGGTGGCTTCTTCATGCTTTTTCATAGGTTCTTTTGCATGAAACGTTATTCATGGTGCATTCCTGGAAAGAAAAGATAATTCAGTAAGCTTTTAACTCTTACTAAATGTTTGTTAGTCAGAGGGTAGAGAATTACTTAGCTATTGGGAGTCAGTTTGGAAAAATTTGCATTTCTCTGCCTCTAAAGGCTAATTGCTAAGAGTGGAACTCAGTTTTGAGAGCTTCAGCAACAGAAGACTGGAAAACAAGCATGGGAGTGAAAGAACTTCCAAGAACTGCTGTACTGACTCCTGGGAGATTTCTAATCTTTTCTTTAAAATCTCTACAGAAGGCTCTTAGGAATTTCTGTGGAGGCTGACTGGACCCTGGAGCTGGGCATTAACCTTTTTTTCCTTCACCTTTTGCAGCTGTGGTTGTCTTCACACACGTGAGCACAGAACATGCACACACAGAGAGCTTTCAGACTTGCAGCTGCTAGTGTCAGCCTCTGCATGTTAGGCTCTGTCCTCATCTATTTTTCAGTTAGATCAAACTCTGGTTTGTTCACTCTTTCTTAATGAGGTTGTTATTAAAAATGATTTCTATTTCTTCTCCTCTGGTCTCTATCCAAAAGGATTTAAATATTGAATTTATGGACATATTATTTTTCCTTAGGGGAGGGCAGAACTCTTCAGGAATTTTGTGTATGTGTATAGTTTTGCAGCATGTAGAAATCTCAGCTGCCTTTTATGAACATAGATTTAGTCCTGTCCCAGATTCTTCAAAGTGTGTTTTCTAAAACTGTAGAGCAGAGCTGGGAAGCCCCAGACTGTATGCGGGCCTTGCTGGCACCAAGTCAGCACAGTAGTCTCTGACCTGATAAAACCAACCAACAGAGCTTGGACACGTTTCCTTGCTCTAACATCATATTATTAACACATTTGGTGATGCAGAGCAGGATTCCCACAGAGGGCTCTAAGCCTCTGCTGAAGATGAACAGGAGCTCTGCATCAGCATAGAGTGGACTTATTTAATGTGGGCTTTGCTAATGCTTCCTCTATACTGTCCAAGACTTAGAGATTCTGAAATATATAAGTTTCCCTCATAAGGTTGTTGGGTTTCTCTTCCTACACTTTCCCAACCATGTCTTACTATGGAGAACAGGCACCTTCACGCCATTCCATAAGTTTAACAGCTTTTCAGTTTTAACCTGCGCTCTAGACTCAATCAGAGAGACTTCTCACCAAGTGCACAGAGCCCTTTCAGATGCTTTCCCTCCCTGTGTTTGAATCCAAAGGCATACATCAGCTAAACATGAATTCTGCACACTGAATTCAGTGATTAAGTAACAAAAATTAACTTACCACCACCAGGTTCCCATCCACCACCTTCCTCTTTATGATAGTCTCTTTTCCATCCCACTTCTGCACCTGCTTCAGCACACCATTCTCTAGGGTTATGACATTCTAACAAAGTAAAAAAACAAAGTGTGGCTGTTTCATCAGGGCGCTCTGGTCTTAGGAGAAGGCTCTCCAGGTCCAAACAGCACAAAGCACAAAGCTCCCTCAGCAGTCTTACCTGTGGAGGCAGCATTTCTGTACTGGACTCAAAATCACAGCTCTGCCCTGCTGCTCCCACATCCCTTTTGAGAGATGTATTTGCAAAATGCCATTTCAGGACTCACCTTTGTTTTTCTGTCATCTGCTGTGGTCTCATCGAACTCTTCACCCAGCTTGAAAGAGACCTCTGTATTTTTGAAGGTACTTTCTGTTTTGATGGTTATCACATCACCATTGATGCTGATAGTTACATTAGGCTTGGCCACACCAGCCATCTTCCTGGTAGCAAACCCCACACCTGTAAATAAGATAGGGCACTATGAATTTTTTATCTTTCCTCAATCTTTTTGTCTTATACATTGGAAAAAAAACCCCTCCGTGATTTTTCTGCTGTTGCTTTCTGAGTGTTAATAATTCTATTTTACAGAGATTCTTTAGTAAAATCTTACTTGGTTCTGCTATAGACCAAGCTGGGTGGGTTGTTGTAAGGAAATTCTCTGTCATTGTCAAAACAGTGAAAGTAATATTTTGAAGACTGAGATTATATGAAAGCCAGATATTTGCACATAGACTTTTTCAGAACAATTTTAGTAGCTTGTACAATAAATTGCATACTAATTGTATCTA
The DNA here is from genome assembly GCA_024865655.1 of Emberiza elegans. Classification (NCBI taxonomy): domain Eukaryota; kingdom Metazoa; phylum Chordata; class Aves; order Passeriformes; family Fringillidae; genus Emberiza; species Emberiza elegans. The sequence goes on along the minus strand of JALJVW010000175.1, from coordinate 41,867,480 downwards.
AATGTAAATAATCAGGAATATATGACAGTTTCTGAGCCACAAAAGCAACAACACAAACAAACAAGGAAAAAAAACCCCAAGCTTTTTATATTTACAAGTGGGTAGGTTGAATATAAGGAAATGATTAAGAAATAGCTGGCAAGTGCTATGTCCTGAGTAAAATCTGGAGTAAAGATTAAGAGTGCAAGTCTCACTCATTGAAAGCTGTCAGGATAAGTCACAGTAAGTATTTTACCCCTAAACTGCAAATAACCCTCCCAGCTTTTTAGCATGTGGTAATTGAATCAGTGCAAGTTACCCCCTGCTTCCTCCACACTAACAGAATGCTGAAACCTTTTAAATCCCGATTTTAATTCTAAGTTAGAAGTCTACACCTTTAGAGAAAAGTGTTAGACATCAACGCTTGCAAGTATCTGCACGAATCCATGCAATTGTCTTTCTTAATATCCACTGGAGCCAGCTACAGAGTTTCATTCAATATAATAGCCATGGCAATCAACTGGTGTCCTAATCCAGCAGCATTTTAAAGCTCTTTAGGTGTGTTGCTCGCAGACATAAGGAAACTTGCTGCTTTCTAGCATCACACCAATTTGCATGTCCAAGAATAAAAGCTAATTCACACAAAATAATCCAGCGATGTGTTTTACTTCCACTTATAAAACTACTAACAAGGCATGCATAGACTTGACTTACCTGAAATTATTCCCATCAATTAAAGTTTTTCTGCTTTTTAGGATTTTAACACCATTTATTGAAACAGACAAATTTTCCAGTTTAAGACTATCTGATCAAAATACTGGATTAAACCCCCCTTGAGAAACAGCACAGCCAGAAAAAGCAAGTAAAGAGTAAAGGTCAAAATTGGCATTCCTTCCCTGTTCCAGATACAAGAAGTTGAAATAACAATTCTCACCCAGTTCTTTCATATAGTCCTCAAAGTTTTCACTGGAAAGGAGCTTCCAGGTGCCCACAAAATGGTCGCACATCTTGTCAGGCTAGAAAGATGCCTTCCACAGGTTCAAACAGAAATGCAGGACTGGAGAATATAATGAGCTCCAGGAGAAGAGCACTTATCTTTAAAAAGGAGCCGTGGCCACATGATGCTCTGGAATGACCAATGAAGAGTGAGTCCCAGTGACCAGTGTTTTTCTTCTTCCCCTTCCCCTCCTCTGCCAGTGGGTCATAGTGCTATTATTCATATGCCCTTACTAGCACAAAGATCACTGACTTGTTTTTATTTAATTATTTTTGTCGTTTAAGAACACTCTACCTTAAAGGCAAATAATTAAATCAAATTGCCTTTCAGAATAAAAAGGGAGGCTCAAGCTCAAACCACAAAAATTAATGTTCTCGCCCTTACTCTTTCATTTCAGTTCACTGTATCAAATGGACATAGCTCAGTTCCTAGACTTGCTGATCCAAAATGCCCATTGGGATCATTTAGCTTGCTTTCAGCACCCCTACAATCAGAAATTTCCTCTAGAGAAATACAGAACTACAGGAAGAAGTGGAAGGGAGAACACTGGGGTTATAGAAGGCTAAGGCAATAAAATTGCTTCCTTGATTGGGATCTGCTTGTCCTTGCACCACCTGAATCAATTTAACAATATGTCTGTAATGTGCTTTTATGTAATGGAGACGGGATATGGAGTTCTGTGAGAAGAAAAATAACAAAACAGAGGATTTCTCTCCCTTTTACTCCCCTGCTTTCAGACAAACCATGCCCTAATGACGAGCATTTGGAGTAGTGATGGCATAAAGCTAGGCTCTAGTATCACCTCACCAAAAGTCCCTGGACACTTAATTTCTTTTCTGCTTGTGCTGTTCAGGCATTAATTTGTTTGAGGCAAGTTGTGCCCAGGCCTGACATAATGGGTCCATCTTGACTGATCCTGCCATACTTCAGTTCACAGAATAATTATCAGAAAGCAGTCAAGCAAGTTCTTAGACCTTCCTTTATGTGTAATGTGCTATTCCAATGGCAAAAAGCAGCTAACAAGTGCATGGTCCAGCCCCTGAAATTCTCTTTAGGTGGATTTTCAGGAATTACTCTGCTGGTTGCTAGGCATCGATATTTTGGAGCACATATTTTTCTACTTGTTGTCTTTGTAAATAACAGTGCTATAGAAGAATTATTTATATGGGATTGCAAGATCATAGGGGTATTTGTTAGGGAAGGGAAGTGAGGAGGTCTCCAGTGCATCCTTCCACTCAGGCAGGATCACCTCTGAGCCCACATCAGGCTGCTTAGAGCTGTGCCCTTTTGTGGATCAGAAAACTCCCAGCATGGAGTTTCCCTGGGCAATACACCCCCCTGGCCAGCTCTCCCAAGGGGGAAAGGGTCTCCTTACCTTCTCTCTGAACCTCTCTACCTCCAGCTTTCATTCACAATTTCTCATCCCCCCACCATTCACCTCCTGGTTCCAGCTCCTTGGTCGCTCTCCCACAGGGTTGAGGGCTGTTTGTAAGCACTCCCAAAGCTTAGCCAGGATGAGCCACTTCAGTCTCACAGCCTCTTCTCACAGGGCAAGTGCTCCAGACCCCTGAGGGTCCTGTGGGTCCTCTGCTGAAATTGCCTCAAAACTGGATGCAGGACTCTGGATACACCCTAATGACTGCTGGGATGAGGGGCACAATCACTTCCATCAACCTCCTGGCTGTGCTTCCGACATACAGGGCAGGATGCTTTTGACCTTTCTGCTGCCAGGTCTCAGCTCACTGCCCCCCAGGACCCTGAGAGCCTTTTCTGCAGGGCTTCTCCCTCATCAGTGTGTCCCCAGCCTGGACTGCTCTGAGAGCAGAGCGTCTTTGACATGTATAATTAATTACCCCATTGTCCCTTTACGAAGTCAGTCTGTGGGGACTAGAATATCTAATCTTAGATTTGGCTTATTCTTTTACAAATTTTTTGCACATTCATTGGCTTTGGCCTAATCTCAAGTTAAATAAAACTATATTCTATTTATGAAGCAGCTGGTGCCTTCCCTGGCTGGTTTTTGCAGAATGTCACATGCTCAAGTGTTCTTTGAAAGGAAATTCTGAGGTCTCTCAAGTTTGTGTCATTATCTTGAGGTATTTTTACTTCAGATTATTGGCTTGAGAAACTCTGTATTGTATTTGAGCAGATGGTAGGAACATGAAAACTCAAATCCAGCATTTAAATAATGAGAACTGAAAGTACCAGCTGAGGATTGTTGTACTGGGTCAGATAGAAAGGAGGTGATGCAGCTGAAGTCAGATCCTGTTTGTGTTTTCCTTGCCTTTTGGAAACTATTCTGTGTGCAGCTTACTACACCCAGCATTCCTCTGTTTGGAGGGGAAATAGGACCTTTAATTCAAAATTACAGTTGGAGAGGCAATTGGTCCTTGGTGTTAACAGCTGTCTGCAATGCTTGTGATATTGGAAGAGTTTTTGGGGGGAGCAGAAGCACCTTTCCATGCAAATCAATCTGGAGCAGACACGTGCACCCTCCCCAGGCACTCAATTACTTGCACTTATTTAAAGTGAATCTGAGCTATTTGTAGATATCTTGTGAATGTGATGGCTCAAAAATGCAAGAGGAAAGCCAGCTTGTGGGTTGACTTGCATGTTTACTTCAACAAGCAGCTATCTGGGAGCACACTTATGGCTCTCTCTTGGAAAGTATCCTACCAATGGTGTTCTTTCCCTCAGGAGACACTTCCAGTAACAAGAGATAAACTTATGGCACTGATGTCATCTAATACAAATCATGCCCTGCTCTCTGGGGCAAATGCATGCAGTCTGCTGATAAATACCACAGTTTTTAATGGGCATGAAGAAATCAGTGAGGCTTCTGAGCCTGGAAGTTTAAGCAAGTGATTCATGTCGCTTGCAGAAGTGTCTGGACAGCAAGAGCTGGGAAATCTGGCTAAACAGCCTCGTGGTTTTTGACACTGATCTGATCTCATACCACCAAAAACAAGGACATCCTCAAAAGTGTAGAAACTGCCTTCAAAATAAGCAGAAATTTTGAAGAAACCACAGCAATCAAGAAGTAAGCCAAGAAAAGGAAGCTGGTGAAGGTCCAGTACAGGAAATGCTGACAAAGAAAATTCATCTCTTAATCCTGATATGAGCTGATGCAGCTCAAGTCTGCAAATAACAATGACACACTGTCTGCAATGTGGTGTCTTGGGGTGCTGTGACGTTTGAGGATAGTTCCTGATGCAGGATATGCTGCAGTGATCACAGAATTCTGTGGTTCTATGAAGTGTAACAGCAAAGCAGCAGCTGTGCAGGGGAAATCAGTAGATGGGAAGGGAGCAACGATGGGTTAAATCTTACTCTGTGGCTCAGACCAAAGGTGGAGATCTACTTGAGATAAACTGCTTTTTACAAAAATAAGCACAATAGTAACCTCCCTTTGGCTCTGTCGGGCTTGCAGGAGAAATGACCTCTTCCACTAGAGTATGTGAGAAAGGATGTTTACTCCTGCAGTGAAGATCTGCCACTTAGGAGACCTTTCAATTGAGCATTGTGCTAAACCTTCCCTGTATTTCATGTAAGGATGGAATTGTCAAAGTAAAATCACATCTTACTCTTGAATGTGAAAAGCTAAGTTAACAGTTATGACTCCTTAAAATGAGGCTTCTTCCTTGAGTTCCTCCTTGCCCCAGAAGGGCAGCAGAGTAAAACTCCTTTGAGTGCTCTGGATGTCAAACTGGTGACTGCCAATGAGCAGCAGTGTATTCTGCTTACTTGTCTCCATAGTTCCGCTACTCTTCGGATAAAAACCAGCATAAAAAGGCACCCAAGCTCGATCCCACAGCTGATGACATTGACAATGACTTCCCTTGAACACTCCCTTAAAAGGAACCTGGCCTCTGTATGGGATTATTACCGGCACACGTGGCAGTATTCATAGTAAGAAGAAGTATGTATTCCTAGCAAAGCTATAGCAATGGAGATTTTTCCTTATGCAGGGAAGGAACTGTGGCTTTGGTGCAGGCTTCTTGTTCAGGCACAGTAACACCTACTGAGAAGATGGACTATAACCAGACTCACATTAGGAAGGAGGGACCATATCACACTTTCTGGTACTGCTGCAACTTAGACAAAGCAAAAACCTTTCTGAATGCTTGTCGGGCTAGGTACCAGACCGGGAATTTGTTCTAAGGCCCCAAGGTAGCTACAAGAAAGGTGATCTAATTCTGGAGCAGGCAAGAATGGGTAAAGGAATGCTATCTCTGCTCACAAAACTGAACTGCTAGTTTCATTTCTGATTAACATTTGAAACAGGTGAATAGACTTGGACTTCTGCTTGGTCAGGAAAAGGTATAACTATAGCTTCAGTACTCATAATGTGACACACCGACTTTACAAAATACTGGCTGCAGTTTGCTTGAAAGTTCAAGAGGCCAATTGGTTTTCAGTGGTATTTTTCTCTCTCTTGGGGAAGGAGGTGAGCAGGAGAAAAATCAGATCCTTCTTCCTGTGCTCAGTGCCCAGGACCAAGCTGATGCTCCCTCACTTGTGATTGTGGCTTCAGACCTCACTCAGAACCGAGGGTGCTATTGCAAATGGTCACTTTGTTGAAGCAGTCAGATTTGCCAACAACAGCAGATGTTTCCTTGAGTGGATATTGGCACCATTCTACCCAGTCCCACTGCTGGGCTGTGACATTTGGAGACCTCAGGCTGGTGTGCCCCAGCACCTGCTTTTTTACTTTTCATGATTCTGGGTTCTTTTATTTCCTCCTGAACTTTAGGGCAACCAGTGAGGCTGCACACCCTTAAATAGGTTTCCAATATCTGAAATCAGGACCATGAAATTTAAAAACATTTGAAAGATGTTTCTGAAACACTAAACGAAGTATGTGGTAAAGCTTTTAAGAACATAAATGAAGTCTCTTAACTCTGAAGCGTAGTAAGATCCAGCCCCAAACAAAACCTGGTGGGTTGACTCCATTAACTTGCAAATAAAATATGCATAATTATGTTTTCTGAACTTGCTTTAAAGATGCTTTTTTTTAAAGATGAAGAAAAAATGCAGATATGTCTGGAGGGTACAGCAAACCACTGGGCTGCTGCCTTCTCCTGAGAGACAGCTGAGATTCTGGCTTTTCTCAGCAGATGGCATGGCTATAATATATGCTCCCAAACATCTGTAGATCATACAGGTGATGATTACTATTCCTAAGGAAAACTTGGACTTCTCTTACTCTCCTTTCACATGTATGTCACTCATTCCTGGAGCAAGGCAGTTGGCAGTGTGAATTTTATGAATTGCAGGTTGGGAGGTAAAAGGAATATCAGAATTCTAGAAAAGTAAAAAAAGGACAAGTATTTGCATATTGGGTGTGTTTTATTTCATTGAAATGAGAAGAAATGCTGGTACACTAACTCCTACAGACATGCAGGAGATGGGCTTCCAGAGCATAATGTGGACATTTCTGTATAAGAATATTTGAAATGTCAGAGGTCCACCTCAAATATCCTGTATCCAGCAAATGCCATAGTGGGATTAGTGATAAATCTAACTTCATGACTTATGAATCTTTGCATGAGAGATCTTAACTTGGTGGCTATAATGCAGGCATTGCAGATGCTTCCTGTTTCTAACTACTTACAGTTTCCCCTGATCGAATGAACAAGTTTAAGGTTGTCTAAGATTGTTCTGATATTCAAATCTGTCCAACTTTTTTGTATGTATGGTACAAGTCTTGCATCTAACATCGGGGCTTCTCCTCTTAAGGGTGTATAATGAAAGTTGGCCTTTTTCTGAATCCTGCTTTGTCTTGTCCATGGACTCACCTCAGAGCACATAATTCCTTGTTCTTCCCCTCTACCTTCCCCCCACCCCACAAATATAAAGGTGCTTTTCTTTTCTTACTTTTTTATCCCTAAACTTCACTCTAAATCTAGGTATCGCAGCAGAGTTGCAAATGAAGAAAGTAGTATGTTTCCCAAAGAACTTTTGGGTTTCTTCCAGCAATTTGAAGACTTGCTAGAAGACTAGACTTGCTAATACTACTCTGAAAATCCATTTGTAGTCCTTCCCCAGATGCTCTTCTGAATCATCCCAGATCATCCAGCTGAAACCCTCTCTCAAAGCCTCTGTCTGAACAAAGGAATAACGCTGTTGGTTACATCTACTTTGGTACTGCCCAAGAGGAATCCATCCCAGCTCTGCCTTGTTACTGCAGCTCATGCAATACCACCTGTTTCATTTCCATACAGAACTGCATTTAGAAACCTTCCACTGTCTTTTTTGTTCGTTAGTTTCTTGTTAAACATTTTTATCAAGCTGAACAAAAAAAAATCTTCAAATAGGGACGAGAGAGTAGTGCATATTGGTAACATGTACTATCTTGTAAATTTAAGCTATTCCCACCAGTGGTTGTCCTTCTCTTAACAACTGCCCTCTTGTGAAGCAAGAACACTCCCACAATTTCACTTTTTTTTAACCCAGCAAAGAAAGAACAAAATGTAAGAGCAATATTTCAACAGGAATAAAGATACTCTGTACAAAACATTTAAGCTCTGCTGAACCTGCAGTCTGAGTGAAATATGCATGGGTTTGGCAGCCCTGATTATTCATGTCTTCTTTCTGCATGCTGCAGTTTCTGGCTTCCTATGCCTTCAATATGACAGCTTGCTCTGAAACTTTCAGGGAACTCCTCCTTGGGTTTGCCAGAAAGCTCTCTGTTATTACAGATGCATTTAGATCACAGTCAAAGACCTAGTGCTCTGTGTGAAGGAAAGTCTAAAAATCCAAATATGCAGTTCCCTTCAGAGTTGAAGCCTTCTGGAGAACAGCCCTCTCCCTGCAGTGTGGTGAGAGCTGGAGGGTGTGGAGGCTGGCAGCTCTCTGGCTCTGCACAGCACATCTCCCATCCTCGGCATCCTGCTGCCCCCGGGCGCTGCCAGCTGAGGGAGGGAGGGAGAAGGAGCCAGCAGCTCCTGCCCAGCCTCTGACCGTGCCTGGGCCTCTTGCAGCTGCCTTCACTGCAGCCTCACTGCTGGATTTCATTGTCACTGCCAATCTCACTTTGTACCAGATATAATAGATGGGGAATCAAAAGGATCTCTGAGGAAGGAAATACTAAGGTTTTCTAAAGCAATCCTGCTCTGGACAGCTGTCCTGCCAGGAACTAGTCAATGTTGTTTATGTTTGACATGTGAAAACTCACATCACTTCTCCAATAAGGGAGTGTCTGGGAAATGCGTATCTTAATGTAAGGTAGTGATGGAGATCCTTGTTTAAGATGCTGCAAAGGGACTAGAAGCACAGAGCAGCTTGCACAGGGAGGATGGAGTTTGCTGCCACCTGTGCTGCATCCCTCCCATCACCATCATCAGCAGATGTGGGCAAAGAATGTCCCTACAGCTCTTTTTCCCAAAGACCTAACTATATACAAGTCTTATTTTTGGTACATAGAGTTTCTAAATCTGCTACCTTGAAGCCCAAAAATTACTTTAAAATGCTCTCTGCCCTCATTTTCCCCTCTGAGGATTCCATCACAGCCGTCAGGCATGACAAATTGTAAGTCTCTATTGGAGATGCATGCCATGAGGCTAAATGCATGCTTTTTTTTAACAGATACTGTTCCTTCCTCATTCTCTGATGCCATTTTAGTCTTGCTGACAAATTATTTAAGCTGAACATTGTTGATTTTATGGTTTCATATGGCTTTAGATTGTACATATCTCTGTTCTAACAGTATTTTCTCCATTAGCTTTCTTAATGCAGCTTGTGGTAAGCCAATACTAACTTGCTGAAATTGATTGAAGTATCTGAAAATCTCTTCTGTCATTTTTAATTTAGTGCCTGACTTATTTCTGCTTCAAACTTCTCACCCCTATTAAGGAATGACTGTGTCCAGTCATCGGCACAGTCCCCAAGTCTTCCATGAAGAAGAGCCCTGCCCAAGAAAGCTGATACACTGAGTGTGGGAGGTGGGGTATGCAGGTCTGAGTTCCCTTGGCCTGAAGTGGCTACTGAAGCTACATCTCCTGATACTCAGAGAGTGAGACACAGGGAAGATTTTTTTTAAGCTGTCTTTTGGCTACTTATAGTTGTTATATAGTTTTCTTCTGCCTATACAACAGCTCACAGAATCACAGATCACAGAATCATTTAGACCTCCAAGATCATTGAGTCCAACCTTTGACTGATCTCAGCTTAGAGCAAAGCACTAAATGCCATAACCAGTTGTTTCTTGAATATTTTTCCAGGGATGTTGACTCCAGCATCTCCCTAGGCAATCCATTCCAATGTTCATCAACATTTCTGTGAAAAAAAAATTTCCTGGTTTCCAAGCTGAACCTCCCCTGGTGCAGATTGAAGCTATGCCCATTTGTCCTGTCACTGGCTGCCTGGGAGAAGAGACTGACTCCCACCTTGCTACAACTTCCTTTCCGGTACTTGTAGGGAGTGATAAAGTCTCCCTGAGCCTCCTTTTCTCCAGGCTAAACATCCCCACCTCCCTCAGCTGCTCCTCATGGGACTTATGTTCCAGCCCCTTCCCCAGCTCCACTGCCCTTCTCTGGACATGCTCCAGCATCTCCATGTCCTTGCTGGGAGAGTCCCAGAACTGAACACAGTACTTGAAATGCGACCTCACCCGTGCCCAGCACATGGGAACAGTCACTGCCCTGACCGGGCACACTGTTGCTGGTACAGGCCATTGGTCCCCTTGGCTCCCTGGGCACTGCTGGCTCATGTTCAGCTGCTGTTGACCAACACCCCAAGGTCCTTTTCCACTGGACTGTTTTCCTGCCATTTCCCCCAGCCTGTAGTACTCCATGGGGTGGTTGTAACTAATGTGCAGCACCTGGCACTTTGCCTTGTTGAACTTCTTACCACTGGTCTAAGTCCATCAATCCAAGTTCAGTTTAAGACAGAATTTTTAGCTGCAAACCTAGCAGGTTACATGGTTTGGTTCCTTGATTACCATGATATCTGCTTAAGCTGAACTCTATTTGTCTTTAGAAAGGATGAGAGAGAATTTTTACTATCTCACCCCCTACAGAATCATACATTTTGTGAAATGGAAACAGCATAATTTTATTCTTGTCTTGCCTTGCAACTACTTCTCAGACAACACAGTGTTAAGCATTTGGTCCCATTAGCACTAAAGAACTTAGCTGCAAAACACAATGTTGGAGAGTCAAGCCAGAGAGCTTATTTGCCAGTTCCAGCAAGTGTCTAGCAGGATGACTAGACTTACACTACCTGCTGCTAGTCAGAAGGTGTGCACTTTGAGACACTACTGAAGCCACTGTGTCTTTCAGATCATACTGACACAACAAAGAAAGCTCCTACCATCTCTCTGACTCCATAGGGTTAGTGGTGGTACATATCTGTCATATGCTTGGAAGTGCTTGGAAGTGCTTAGCTACAACTAAACCCAAACCAGTCCAGGTCAATATACTGGCTCAATCTTGGGTGAGTATAGCTGTCATAACCAAACAACTCAAGTTGGTTGGCACCATAAAAACACTATGTGCCTAACATGATCTAATCTAGATCATCTGCATAACATCTTCTGCTCTGTGAAGCAGAAAATATTGCAGTCTGCTTTATCAACTGGTACAGCAAATTACCCATATGTTTCCTGAACATTTGCTGGTACAGAACCTAGCTATGGTAACTGTTTAAAAAAAAATCTTTCCATTTGGTAGCCAGTTCTTGTATCAAAGCAGAAGACACTGAACCCAGTATCCACACTGGCACTTGGAAGTGCTGTTCACAGAATCACAGAATCATAGAATATCCTGAGTTGGAAGGTACCACAAGGATCATTGGGTCCAGCTCCTGGCCCTGCACAGCACTGAGTCACACCATGTGCCTGAGAGCATTGTCCAAACACTTCTTGAACTCTTTCAGCCTTGGTGCTGTGACCACTTCCCTGGAGAGCTTTTTCCAGTGCCATACAACTCATGGTGAAGAACCTTTTTCTAATAGCCAACCTAAACCTCCCCTGACACAGCTTCAGGACATTACCTTGGGTCCTGTCACTGACCACCAGAGAGAAGAAAGAAGTGTCTGCCCTTCCTCTCTCCCACACAAGGAACTTGTAGACTGCACTGAGGTCTCCCTGCAGTCTCCTCCAGCCTGAACAGACCAAGTGACCTCAGCCACTCCTCATTTGGCTTCCTCTCCAGACCCTTCACCATCTCTTTGCTCTCCTTTGGATGCTCCCTAATGCCATAATGGTTTTTTTTATACTGTGGTGCCTAAAACTGCCTCCAGCACTTGAGGTGAGGCTGCCCCAGTACAGAGCAGAGCAGGACAATTCCCTCCCTTGTCCATCTGGCCATGCTGTGCCCGATGCCCACCAGGACACAGCTGACCCTCCTGTTTCTAAGTTATTGGGATGAGGCTGTAAGTAAAGTCTTATCCAGAAGGGACCAGTATCTTTTATACACAGATGGGCAAGTGTGGAATCCAGAGTAAAATTCCTACATTCATAATCAACCTGAATAAGTCAGAAGAGCTGGCCTTTGAATTCACATTTACTTAAGTTGAAATGGGTAAGATTCCCTCAATTCCTGGTGTATATAACAAAAAAACAGGTGTTAAATATATCAATACTTTAGCAGAATTTTTTAAAAGTTATAGAATTAACAGCATCCTGATTATTTTATGCTTATGTATTCAAGAAAAAAAAGGATGTGGCACCTGGGGGATATGGTTTAGTTGGGAGCATGGTGATGCCTAGTTAACACTTGGTCTTGATGATGTTGCATACCTTTTCCAGCCTTAAAGAGTCTGTGATGCTATGATTCTACTTGTGCCATATATCTATTATGAAGATATATAATAGATATAAAGTTTATTAAAATTGCATACTAAAAGAACAGTTTAATTCTAAAAGGGTCATTTAATGTCATAATGGAGATAAAATTAGTTCAGGTCTGCAAGCAAGCACACCAGGGTAATTCCCAGTTAAAAGTTTGCTTAACATGTAAGAAGAGGCAATGACTTTTAGTTGCTTGAGTCTGAAGTGATGTCAGCCAGCTGAAGTCTCAATATTACCTGAATGACTGGAATAATCTGTGGAAACACCTTACTGAGTGCTCTTGTGCAACAACCACCAAGAGCTGTTACCAACTACGTAATTTAGTCTTCATACTGAAATGGCAGCTTTCCTATTCATTCTGGAAAAGTGTCAAGTGCAACCAGAATACTTCAATCTCAAATTCTCTCTAGTGCATTTCAGAGGCAAGATGATCTACCTCCTGCCTCACTTTTCCTTTTACCTTCAAATTTGATTGTATTGTTCAAAGGAACACATTTGAACAAGAAAAGTTGTGTTGCACATTGATAGAAAACATTAATTCTGAAGACTGAAATAAATCTCTTTGGATTAGTACTATTCAAAGGCACAATGACTCAAATCTCTGTTATTGGATGGCCAAATTTTCAATCTGTTTTAAGGCAAGAAGGTGGTCTGTGTTTGGGCAACCTGGGCAAAATTAACACCTCACACAACTTGTGCAGAAAGCATGTCCTCACACTTCAAAACCTAGTTTCAGCCTCCTGCTGTCATGCTAGACAGCCTCTTTGGAGAACAAATTTCAGAAAATTATCTCTCCTCCTTTTCTTTTCTTTATTACACAAAGTTGGCGGACAAACCTTTCTCTTGAAAAAAAATAAGAGCGGTTGTTGAGCTTGAGATGTGTCTGTCTGTGATCCAGCAGACCCAGTATTCCAACAGGGCCAGAGTGCTGCCAGGAACCAGAGCGCTCGGAGAGGAGAGGAGAGTGCCTCTCTCTGTCCTCAATTAGGGCTTGTTAATGCCATCAAGATGAATGGAAAGTCACCGACTCCAGAGAGCTACATCCACAAGATTGATGAAAACTGACTTAATTGTTTCTCAATCAAGTTTGTGAGAATGCAAAGGCAAAACAGAAAAGAATTGTTGCATTATTTATTCCTCTCTGTGTATATTAGAAAAGTATATAACTTTTCATGCTATAAAGTTGCTTATATTTTTAAAAGTTGCTTATGCTTTCTAGTCTCCAAGCTCAAGCCCTTGCATTTTGGTTCCTTTGTCTTTGCTGCCTCTCTTCAGGCCTAGATATTCACATCTCTCTTTCAAGTATTGGTGATTTTTTTTCTCCTTTCATGTGCCTATCAAATGAGGAGCCTAATTGGGTGAATATATGAAGGTGGAGGCAAGGCAAGGCTCCTGAATGTTTGTTTTTTGGTTTCTTTTCTTAACAAAATGATAAAATTAATCATTTTACTAATTTGATATAATATTTCCTTTAAAATCAAATAAATTTATTGCTTTTCCTGACTCTATAGAATTCTTTTAATACAGGTGAGGAAGCAGCAATATCCTTTCTCAGAAAAAAGCTGAAAATCAGGTTAGTTTTATGGGGCATGCAACTAAAAGAAATGTCATATATTTGTTTGCCACACCAAAGAATGAAACAAGTACATAGTGAAAGGTGTTTCCAGCTTTAGGGACCAAGCTAATCACCCACACCCTTTTCCCTTCCCTGAAAAACTATTTCTACAGCACAAGGAAGAAGGTTCTTAATCCTTACATTTTATCATTAAATGATTTTGGGGGATTATCCTGGGATTTATTTCAAAGCAATGTTTAGCTTCTGGCATCTGGAAAAAATGAGCTACTGGCTTGTGTCTGACTTTCTTACTGGAAGTTCTGTGCTGTGATATTGCTGCAATAAACCAGCATGAGTAAAAGAGTCTCATTATCAGATTAAACTCCAAGATCTACCCCCAAGAATACCTGGACTTTTAAAGTAATCCTTTTCTCAAAACACTGAAATAAATGTCGCTGTAAGTCTGCATGTCCCAGTGTCAGAGTAGTAGCATTTACCTGTAGACCAGGAGGACTTGTTGGCTTGGGTCTTCAGCTTCAGCTGTGATAATTAAAGGCAGATAACATTAATTCAGTCACAAGGTTGTCATTTGCTGAGCTGCAGTACAGGCAGTTCACCAGCTGTTCTGTGGCCACCAAGAGAGCAATCTGTACTTGGACTATTTTCTTGTGGCCCCCACCTATGTCAAATAGAGGATTTAACCTTAAATGTTGCTGAAATGTTGCCTAATAATTTCATATTTTACAACTACTGTGATTTGGCTGATATCCTGGATGAGACCATCCTGGATAAATGTGGATGTCTAGAAAATGGGTATCTATAACAAAGCAAGTCAGCTTGGATTCTTCTTTATACACAACAGAGGTCCAATGGTGCCTTGCAGAGTACAAATGCTCTCATTTTTAGGTCATTGCCTATGCTAGAAGAATACTTTGTCAATTGTGTTAATATATTGTAAAAATAAGCAAGAATGCTCCTGTGTGAAGCTCTTCATTTCAAATCCTAAGATGAGGTACATTCTGCATGATGACAACCATGATGAGAGTTGGATGGACTCAAGGTTTTCATGCATTTGCATTAACAGAATTTGAGCAGTTGAGGATTATCAAATTACGGTTGTCCCTGTCCCTAGTAATTAGGGTTTTTCTATTGAATCAAATATTCCTGCCCACTAAATGTAATTTTCCAATCATACTTTGACACTGGTCAGCATTCAATCTTCTGTGTAAGAAGCCATAAATACTTTCCTTGACCTTCAATATTTTCTCTTTGTCTTTGTAATTCTAATATCCAGATGACACCTCAGTCTAACTGCTGCTTTGTATCCCTGTAATCATCAGGGAGCTAATAAAATACAGCAGATGAAATAATCTCAGCAATGCAAAATTTAAGTCAACAATTAATAACAACTATATTGCAAAGAGTCCTGATTGTAAGAATTTTATATAATTTTGGGAATTAAGAACTATTCCTAAGAGAAGAATGTGGTTTTTAACACTTCCCTGCCTCAATTTGTTATTTTTTAATAAAAGTTGATCATATTCTTCTGAAGAGTTGAGAAATAGCCTTCAAATTGGTAGTAAGTATGCTGTGACTCCTTTGGTGGAAGTAGAAGGTTTAATATGGCACATCATTTCCATAATTTTAGGCAAGTGCTGCAGTGTTTAAGAAACAATGTCTAATGACTGAACAAGAAAGCATCCTAGCCCTCAGCCAACCTGTTGTTTATAATGTACATCTAATTTTCAGTGATTCCATCATGTTAGTTTACCTCAAACTTGCCCTTCAGTGGATCTAGTTCCTGGTGTGTGACCCAGCTATGCAGAGGAGATGGATCATGGCAACAAGGTACACACTGAGCCACTTTCTCACTGGACTGGAGGCTGAAAAAGGCTTCTGCCCCCTCTGTTGTCTGTCTCTTGATTATGTTCTTTGTGCTGTCCTGTTTCTGGACCCATTTGACCTGCTCCACAGACACATTGCTGTGAGGAAATGCAAAGGTAATCACAAGCCTTCTCTTCATGCTACAGTGATGCTTGTGATTACAGTGGTACTTACTGCTTGCTTCTTAAGATGGTGTTTCTGTTCTACTGAATCACAGAGGTTTGGGCTCACACCACTTAATTTCAGCCATTTTACAGTTACTTGGTCAGCTTAGCCAAGTTATCCACTAAGCTCCAGCTGCAGAGAAGGTGCAGTGAGACATTCAGGTCCAGGCCATATACTAATGGTGTATATTCTACTGCAGGATGCATGTGGAAGTAAATTAATTTTTCCATTGGCTACAGAGGGAACATGAATAAGTATCTTAAAATTAAACCTCCTTCCTACACAGATTTTGGTCTTGCAGAATCAAGGAGTGATTATCCAACACTTAGAAATGCCCGCATGCTGCAGATCAATCACTTAACTGGTTTAGTGTAAAATTGCTGGGCAGCAGTCAGCACTGGCTCAATCTAATAGCTTTATTAACAATGGAAATAGAAATAAAATCCTTGCCCATAAATCCTGTCACAAATACTCACAGAATGATAAATTATGGCAGATGAAGTGTTGGTAGTGCAGAATGAGCTGGATTTGGTAACAAAAAAAATGTGCTGCAGTATGAATAAAAAATGGAATATTGGAAAATGGTACATTTGTAAAGGATTTTGACCAGACCACCAAGTGTTAACACCAGCGTGACAAATGGCTAATATGATTATTGAGGGTGTTAAGGAGAGTACAATACTTTTTCAGGATAGAGACTGCTGGATGCAGAACGAGCTGCACAGATTTTCTGAGATAGAAAGTGTCTCTCAGGGAGGAGCATACATGGCTTGAGCTGCTTATGGAAACAGAGGCTGAGAAGGAAGCTGAATGCAGTACAGTCATCTTGCCTTCGCTCAAACACACAGCAGCAGGTTACTGTTATGGTGATATAGCTCCTCACTCTAAGGCATAACAACTGTGTCTCTAAGCAGAAACTGGACAAATTAGGAATAGAATTTAGGTACACTCCCTGAGCAACTGAGATTAATAAAACCTGACAGATTTTCTCTGTATATTGTTTATATGTCAGTACCAGTTATTTTCATCATCATCATCACCATCATTGTCATCCCATCTCCAGAAGACATCCTTAAATCAAATTCAAATTATCTATTTCACTTGCAGTCACTACTGTGTGAAGTTGAATGACTTAGGAAATACAGAAGTCTGGCCAGAGGAACACCTTGACTTCTATGAATCTAATGCAGAAAACATTCTCCTTATGGTTTTATTAAAATCCTTGCTCATGTCTTCTCCTCTGTATGGAATACCTATTTCCATTTCAGTATTTTTTTCCAAAAGCATTTGGGTTTTACAAATGTTCTTGCTGATAAGCTGCATGTCTTTTCTCAGTTTTCTGGAAATATGGGAAATTCAGTAGAAACATTTCATTTTTACTTCAATCGTACAGTCATGTGCTGTGGCTTGTTTAAACTCTTTACCCAGTGTGAAGATTGTGTTGCTTTAAAGGCATTTTTTGTTTTGATGACAATCATATGCCTTTCAGCACTGATTGTCATGCTGTGTTAGGTTAGTCTGACTGATTTCCTTGAGGATAAAACCTCTGAAAAATAAAGAAAAAATAAAGAAAAAATAAAATTGTATAATCTCTGCCAGAAAAAAATAGCAAAATCCTGTGGAAATGTCTTGTAAATAGAAAACTGGCACTGATGGGAAATGCAAATATTTCACAGCATGTGATCTTGAAGTGCTCTTAGCATCTGAAATATTTAATTTCCTGCCGAAGATAGGATTTATCTTTTATTAAAGTCAGTGACCCTTATTTGCTAAGTAGGAAAGACATTTTCCAACACTGCAGTCCACCGCTGTCTTTATAACTGTCTTAGAAGTGCTTTGTAGGATATTCTGCACATGGGTTGAATGGGACCCTGACCCTGCAGTTGTGATCAGAATGTACTTCAGGAGGTGAGGGTAAATACATACATTAAATCATCTTCATAATGTGAGATATTGTTAAAGACAATAGTGCATTCCCCTTTTTCACTTTCTTAGTGAAATAAAATAGGGCTAAAAACTGATTACTAAATGGGCAACTAAACACAAATAAGAATACATGTTTTTGGCACATGTACTGACTCCATAAAGAAACCCATGTTCATAATAACACTTAGAGCTGTGAGGATTCTGCCCATCAGCTCCATTTACTGCCAAAGTTGCTCATGACCAGACAAGCTGAAATAGAAGACTTAAACATCGAATGAGGAGTAGGTCTGAAAACAAACTAAGGAGAGAGGCAGATTGACTAATTTCTCTAGCAGTACTGTTCCAGAGTCCAGAGAACTGAAGAATGAAGGTCATGTGATGTTCCAACTGGTTGAATCTTGTTATCTGAGATGCTGCTTACATGAAAAATGAATCTGTGAACATTTTGTTGCTGTACAGAATTCACCTGCAGCTTACAAGAAACCCATCCCATTTCATACTGAAATGAGAAAGGATCACAAAGTCCAGGTGGGCCAACCATGTCCTGGGTGCATCAGGCACAGCATCTCCAGCCAGGCAAGGGGGGAATTGTTCCACTCTGCTCTGCATTGGGTGGCCTCACCTCAAATGCTGGGAGCAGTTTTGGGCACCACAATCTAAGAAAGACATGGAACCATGAGAGAGTATCCAAAGGATGGCCATGAGGATGGTGAAGGGCCTTGAGGGGAAGCTGAATGAAGAGGGGCTGAGATCACTTGGGCAGTTCAGCCTGGAGAAGACTGAGAGGAGACCTCACTGCAGCCTGTAACTTCATCATGAGGGCAGGAGGAGGAACAGACAGTGGTCTCTTCTCTGTGGTGACCAGTGACAAGGCCCCGGGGCCTGAAGATATGTCAGAGGTTTAGGTTGCATATCAGGATAAGGTTTTTCACCCAGAGGGTGACTGGGCACTGGAATAGGGAAGTGGTCACAGCACCAAGCCTGACAGAGTTCAAGATGCATTTGTCCAATGCTCTTGGGCACATGGTGTGACTCTTGAGGTCTCCTGTGCAGGGCCAGGAGCTGGACTCAATGATCCTTGTGGGTCCCTTCTATCTCAGCTTATTCTGTGATCTTGAGTCAGAAAAGCCAGAGTATCACAGAGATTTTGTGCTCAGAAATAAAGGAGAGCAGCTGTAGAGCCCATAAAGTGTTGGGAAAGAGCAAAATGCAGCATCCTGCTAATTCTGGGGGTTGATACCAGCTAAGTTACTGCCAGGTTGCCTGATGTTAAAAGAAACAGGAGACTTTAACCTGAACTAGCACCCAAGGTGCCTGGGTGGTCCAAAGCAGAAAACACCAAAGCCACCACACTCACTGCACGCTGTTGACACAGATGTGGGAATGCTCCCTGGCAAGGAGGCTGTGACAGCTCTGCTCCAGACTGGAGACTGCTCACACCTGCAGAGATGACCCTGCCAGTCAGCACCACATTGTGCAAACAGCTGCATCTACCTGACCAGGTACCTGCACAATCAAAAAAATCTCTCCCAAGCCAACTGAAGATGAACCACAAGCCTGAAGGAAAAACCCAGGATTTCCCAGAGATGCTAATTAGACTGAGCAAGCTGAAACAACTCCAACGGATCAATCTCATGAAAAATATTTGCAACATTTATAGCTCTGTGTGCTTTGTGGAAAGCTGTTAAGAACCTACTCCAGGGCCTGGTCTATCACATCTGCCTTTTATTTGTTTCTAGCATGAGCTTCTCAAAAGTGGGAGATGAGCAAAAATAAAATATATAATGTATAATTTCTATGACAAGTGCCATTATATGTGTTGTTTGATGGGATTTTCTCCTGAGCATTGTTAGCATATTTTGAACCCTATCTGTCTGGCTTGCTAAGTGCTGGATAAAGATGTTTTGCAGAGAATAGTTTTGCAAGTATTTTTCTCCTGCAAATATCACTGATTTTACAGTTCATAAAAACCGAGACAAAACAATCCTTCAAACCTCATGCCTTACAAAGACAAGTGTGAATGAAAGACCATCACAGGAAAATCTTGCTTGCAATCCCCTAGAGTTATTCTCTTACACCTCTAGGAGAGACAAAATGTTCAAAAATGAAAAGCAGTTATGCTCTTAAACTGGAGAAGCTCGGTGTTCAGGGAACACTTCCCAGAACCAGACAGATTTGGAAAATTATTATTGAACAGACACGTCTCAGGGTAGAAAAGATGTCTGAGATTAGTTGTAAATGTCTCTATATTAGATTGCAAACAGGAACATTGTAAAAAAGATTAAAACAACTAAACTCAACACTACCTCACCCCCCTCCCTGAGTGATTTACTTATTTCCAGCAAATGAAGAACAAGTGTCTCTTGTCTTCTGTGTCCTTCAAATGTTGGCTCTTTTTAAAGTGTTCATGATATTTAAAAGAATTTTCATTAAAATACTGATTTCTTGCCTTCTAGATGCAAAATTTCATCCTTTTGATTAAGGTTTTGATGTTTCCCATCAAAAATACTTTCCATTTTTTCTTATGGAAAATAAAAATGATCCTTAAGGTATTAAAACAGCTTTCCTTTTAACACTGTTTGTGTGATAAACATACAATTTTTTACCAAAACTGCTTGTGTCAGAAGACTGTCATGTGGGTTATTAGTAAGTGGATGTAATAGCAGAGAGTTGACATTCTCTTGCAAGTGAAGCAGAGTACACAGCCCATGTAAACCTCCCAAAACAAGTTACTCCCTGTGGTTTCATTTCCACCCTTTGCTGAGTCTATTATTCTTTGCCCACAAGATGTTCTATGGATATTCCCTGTCTTCATAGTTATTGCCACCTTATTCTTGCCAATAAATTCGTAAACTATTTCATCCTTTCTCTTCTATCCCTATTTTTCTTATTTCTAAGTGATGTCAATAAGAGTTTTTAAAAAGAATATAATATATACACTCACATATATTCTATACTTAAATATGAATACATATATGTGTGTATGTGCATATAAAAATATACATAAAAACTTATTAAGTTCTTTCATATATTACAATAACTTTTTGCAGGAGGTTGATCTCAAGTTCCCAAAAGATGATCAATGACCTTTCTGGGTATGGTGAAGGATAAAAAGAAACAACTTTTTCACCATCATGATCCAAAGAAGACTCATTTGCACTTTGTCACACCCTATCCCTTGTGACACATAAAACCCAGAATTTTCTAGTGAACGGTGACACAAGCTACTTAGGCAGAACTGATGTGAGAAAGTGTTTCAGAATCCAATTCACAACCCCTTCACTTTCACATCTCAGTCTTCAACCCGCAGTATTTCACTTTTCCCATTAACAGTTCAGCTGAGTCTGAATTCCCATTAATGATCTTCATCTGCTTCCCACTCCTCTGCTCCATTCTCAAAGGCATAAGAGGCCAAGTCTAGATAGGACACTTGGCAGTTTTACAGGGAGGCTGATGATGCTGGAATGGCTTCCCAGAGGCAAAGGATGTTCAGTGCTCTGGTCCTTGGCTGAGCATCAGCAGTAGGCAGGAAATATCAGAGGGAGGGAGTGGAGAAATATCAGATGGAGACATGGGGATGCTTAGTAAATCTGGGTTTAAGATGTGGCAGATGATGGCTTAAGGTTACTGTACAGTGATGGTGAAGAAAAGAGCAGAGGAACAAATGAGAGTTCAAAGGACAAGAACTGGTGCCTTTGAGAACTTGATTATACAATGACAAAAGACTTCTTCTGGAACCTTTGAAAGACAAAGCAGGGGTGAAATGTCTGGGGGCACTGGCAGGGAGTAATTGCCATTGAAAAGTAGGTGAGGAGATTCAGGGATCTGCTATGAATAGAGAAACTGTGAAATCACTTCTGTATGTTGTCAGCAAACAGAAAAGAAAATAAGACAAGTATTAGGGATTCTACTCAAATTGTCTGAGTGTCTGGGGGAAAACCTGCCCAAACAGCTTCAAATATCCAGAGAAGGAACATGAGTTGGGAGCTATCCAGGCAGTATTCAAAGACTTTTCTATGTAATTGATGGAGATACTGTTGCCAAGGGCTGAAAGCTGTATATATGTTTAAATATTAACTAAACTGCCCTTGCTTTCTGCTGGTGCCATGTGTTTTTGATCTGGCTTCTCCCTTACAGCATCCAAGGGCTGGGGCTGGGAGACCAGCAGGTCCCAGCAGGCTGTCTGGCCATGCCACACAGTTTGTTCCATGGTGCTTGTTAGTGCTGGATCTTCTGCAATAGCCATTGAGAAGGTGAATAATTTAACCTCTGAGTAAGATCCCAATAGAGGAACTGAAGGGAAAATAATTTTTCTGGGTAGAGGGATGTGCTGAAATTCTCATTTGTGCTTTCTATTGCTTAGGTCCTCCCTTGGTGTTAGAAGCAGCTGCTCATTCTGTGACCTTTTATTATCATCATGATTTAGGTTCCAACCATTTCACCTAATGTAGGTCACCTGGCATATAGGATTTAAAGATTAATTCATACTTAATGTCTGCTGAATGAAAATAAAGAAATTCTTATTTTAGAATTTGGCCAAAAACTTTGATGTTTTTGGAGTGGGTTATTTCAATGGGGATGTACTATCTTTAATATCTTTATTACCTGGTAATCTAAACCAACTAAAATTGTTGAGGACAAAGGCAAGCCTCGTTCAACTTTCATAAGATTTTTCTTCGGATCTGGAATAGATGTAACCATTGGGAAAACTAAGGTTGGTTTGGAAGCAAAGGTTTTCTCAAAGGAATTTCTTATTTCTGAATGGCTGTATTTGTCACATTACCTTTTTTCCCCTGTGTGTTACATTCAGGTTCCAGAGTTGTTTATAATCACACAGTACAGCTGAAAACTACTTTTTGCTTGGGAGTCACCTTGAAGAGTTTTCAGAGAGTCCAAACCTGTCATTGTGTAAAATTTGGCATGATATGGTGGGTGAACATAGCCCACCCACCACTCTGGAGATGTAGGAAGCTTTGTTAGACTCATGCCTGGGGAGGGTGAGGGTGGGTGGCCCTCTGCCCAGTGCACTCTGCAATAAGAGGACACCCACAGAGGGCTTGTGCCCAAAACAAGAGAGTGATGTAAGCTACAGAGAGTGATGTAAGCAATTACAGCTCCTAAGATTAATATTTCCTGCTGAAATCTGTTACTTCAGGACCCTCCATGAAAGGACCTGGGAAACTCAGGTGCATTGAAGCTCAATCCCAATGAGACCCGTCCCACTGCAGCTAGCTCAATCCCAACGAGACACATCCCACTGCAGCTAGCTCAATCCCAATGAGACACGTCCCACTGCACTAATGCTGACCAATTATTCAAGCTACCAGTGTGTTATTTCTGGTGGCCAGCTCTTGGTGCCCTTACCATTTCCCTAATCTTCTTTTCACTAAATCCTTTTCTAAACAATTACTTAAGAGACAAAGCAGTACCAGGTAAAGCAGGATTAAAATACTGATCTTCTCAATGAACTGAGACTCAGAGAAATGAAGGCATCTCACAAATATGAAAGCCTCTAAGATTTAGTTTACTTCTGCTGAATAGGATTAAAAGGATTTTGACAACCTGCTGATGTTTCTCCCAAGGCTCTCCTCCCCAACACATAGCCCAGAGAATCATTTAGAAACCTACTGAGGAAATTGAAGAGTACTCTGAAGTTTTAGAATAAATCCTTAACTGAGTCATAGACTTCGTGTATATAAAACACTGAATGATGTTCAAAACCCAGTGATGGATAAGTCTTTGTGATGTGGTGAAAACATGTTATTAAAGAAGACACTCTTTTAAACAGTGGTTTTATCACCAGTAGGGCATAACAGCCCAAATACTCTCCCCACACCTTCACAAGACATGAGCAGTTTGCCCTTGGGAACATATCTGGAAAAATACAGCACCCTCCAGTACCTGATGGGAGCCTTACATGTGCAGACAGGGCTGGCTGATAAAAGTCTCAGATGTACCAGCAAGGCTGGCAGATTGCAGCCACAGCATTTTCTTTCCAGAGAAATTAAATTTTATTTGTTTGTTTGTTTTTAAATGTAGCAGGTGCCCTGCAGTCCAAGCTGTGCCAAAGCCCTGACAGGAAGTGATGATGAAAAGAGCCTGTAGCTGTGTGCCTTCACCTCTGGCGAGCATAACTGGGCTCTGGAAGCCTTGTCACCAGCTGTGAATTAAAAAAAATTAAAAAAAAAAGAAAAGAAAAAAGAAAAGAAAAGAAAAGAAAAGAAAAGAAAAGAAAAGAAAAGAAAAGAAAAGAAAAGAAAAGAAAAAAAAAGAAAAGAAAAGAAAAAAAAGAAAAGAAAAGGGTTGAAAAAAGTACCTTAACATTTGTCTTCTGAGCAAAACAGGATATATCATGCTGTGTACAACATCACAGCAAGCATTTCTTGCCTTCACAGAAAAAGATGTGAAATTCTGTTATGACACAGATGCTGATGTTTTCTGCCATTTACCTTATTTTTCTCAATATGGGTTATTCGGTGCTATTATCAAGTGGTTTTGAAAAGCATTTAAAACCAGTCAAAGCACTATAATAGATCTGACCTTTCTTGTAGCTTTCCTTAGACTACACTTTCCTTAGAAATGTGGCTATTTTCTGATTCCATCAGTTTTGGAGTTATTCTCCACACTTTCTGCAAAGAATATCTCTACTCTGCTATCAGTGTTCCCAGCTGATGGTTTTACCTGCATTTCTCATTCATACCTTCCTTCAAGTCCCATGGGAGACAAAGGCTTTCATTTAAAATCTGAGTTTATAGCTTTGCTGACTACAAAAAAGCCCAAACAAAAATCCCACTAAAAATGTGTACCTAAAAAGAAATAGCACCTAATTTATCAGTTTAAAATACCTATCTTTAAAATTAGCCCAATGAGCTCACCATTGTTTGTTGGGTTTTTTAATATGGGGGACTGACTGTACTGAGTTTCCTTACATATATATTTATTTCTCTGCAGTGTGGCTGTTCAGAGGTTGGTTTTGGAGGGCTGACTGACTATGTCTTTGCTAATATCACATGTGACATAGTCTCCTCTGGCTTGTACCATCAGAGGATTCTAAATTTCTGCTGACCCAAACCCACAAAGATGTGTAAAAGAGTGGTGGGGTTTTCAAGGATAATAGCAGTGTTTACAGAAAACCTGATCTGTAGAAAGAAAAAAGTGGACCAACTTTTGAGCCCACCAGCTCTCCCAAAGCTGTCTTTGATTTCCAGTCCTTGATGTACACAGAACTGCAGGTACATCAGCTGGTGCCCATGAGGCAAAAGGCCCTCTGCTCAAAATCACACAAACTCTAACAGCAGCTCAGAACTTGCAGTTCTGTCAGCGTGTCCATGAGCTGTAGCAAGATCCTGGTGAGCTGGGTTGCTCACTTCTGTTTGGAGGGCTTCCCACCAGGCATTAGGGCTGGACATGGCTCATTCAAAGGAAATTAGGTGTCAGATCCTGGACCTGGACAGGTTCCCAACCACAGGCAGTGTGGTGAACCTGAACACTACAGTTCCCAAGAGTGCCAGAAGCGCTGGCCACCTGTGTTATCGCCATGGTAGCCATGGCTCTGGACTTCGTGCCCTCCTGGCTCCCCAGGTCACAGTGTGAGCCGTGCATGGCATCTCTCCCTTCACCCATCACTGGTGGCACGGCAGCCTCTGCCTCTGCTGCAGAAGGAGCTCTCCCAGGACAGGTCCCAGATCCAGAGCTGGGAATGGGAAGATGGCAAGAAGACCAGACAAGCTATACCCACAGGCCCTGTAATCTCAAGGACCCATTATCCAAGAAACCTTAGAGTTACTGCTGATAAAGTAATACTTTTCTGATATCATCATAAGGACAGATTCAAAAGGGTGTCTCACCTTCATACATTGTGCATGTATACACAGATAGCTGAGTGGGTTATTTGGAAAACAATTCCCAGGCTCTTTAAACTTTGCCTTCTGTTTGTTACTGCATGAGAAGTAAAACTGCAGGGCCCAACCTACTGCTCTCTAATTTTGTCCGGTAAGGGGAGGCATTTTTGCATTTTGGAGACAAACTGTGACAGAGCACTCAACAAACAGAAAAAATAAACCCCAAACCAGTCCCTTGCCTCTCTGCTTCTCTCACCATCCCCTAAAATTAAATTATCTTAAAATAAACTCAATTTTCAGCATATAGTTTGGTTTTATTCCATTTACTTCTGTGCCTTCAGAGTATTTTGAATTTCTCTGCATCTAGGAGAGTGAGAAACACATTCTTCAGACAGAAGCTGCAAGTGCAATTTTTTGGCTTCTGACCGGGTTTTGAGAAGACAAAAAGCCTCGAAACCAAGAAGGAAAGTGCAGAATTTATGAAACATTCTTCAGCTTGGGATAAGCTTAGTACAGTTAGCAATACAGTTAGCAATACAGTTAACAATACAGTTAGCATAGCTGCACTGCAGCCATAAAAAGAAGGCAGCAGATTTTTATGGAGCCAAATTATGCTGTCAGACTGGTGGTTTAGGCAGGAAAAAGGGGATTTACTTTATCTTGATAAACAAGATATATATGATTGTCAAATATATTATTGTCTGGTAATCAGAAACAAGGAGAAAAACAAAAGAAAGGCTCTGGGTCACTGTGGATGAATTATAAAATACCTGGAGAGGGAAAGGCCTCTAAGAACAGTGTGAACAACATCCATCATACTGAGTGAGGGCTGCCTGATCCAAGCAGAGCACATACATATAAAAGTGAAATTGGGTGTGATTTCCCTTGGAAATTACTGATGTTGGTACATTTTAAGAGCACTGAAAAGTGAAGGGTCTAAACTCAGGGGACTCTTATAAACCTGCATCTCTCCCTTCATCTTACATACAAATACTACTGAGCATTCAGCATATTCAGTATCACCCACTTGTAATTACACAGTTTGTAGCTAGGAGCAACAGATTTTAACAGCAATTTTAGGAAGAAACATTTTTCTAAAAATAACAGAGACTCAAATAACTTAACCAGTATTTTTTATCTCTCCTTTTTTGCTCCAAAATGTGGTTCATACACAGCAGAACAGCATCACAGAGGTGGGCTGAGATAGCTGTCTTCCACAATGTCCTACCGCTTTTCAACCAGGTCATCAGTCTTAAAAGGAGGCTTTGATGTGCCAAATTAGGGCTAGAAAGTAATTTAGCCAGGGTTTCCCATTTCAAACTATGCCAGATATGGACATCCAAGATTCCTCATTAGCTGTTTTCTGGAATGAGCAAGAAATTTTCTGACTCCAAAAGCTGGTCTTTAACTGTGTAGGGATGAGCTTTTCCCTTACCTAGGTAAAAATCAGATAAATCTGAGAGCTGTGTGGGGATTCTTCCACTCCTTGCCTACTTTGAGCTGCCTCCAGCCATGCTCAGTTACTCTCATCTCTGTGTTCTGCTTTTTTGGGTGCTGCCTCTATGACCCTTCTTTTCCCCCTGTTCTTTGTTCCTGCCATCTCTGCTGACTTCTAAAAAAGGAGACCTGAGAGCAGACACTGTGTGCTCCAGGCAGCTGGAGTCAGCGTCCCTGGAGCCTGCTGGGACACACTTTGGCCACCCTGTGTGCTGGTTTTGGCTGCCATAGTGCTAATTTTCTTCACAGTGGCTGGTAGGGGGCTGTGGTTTGAATTTATGCTGGACACAGTGTTGATAATATAGAAATGTTTTTGTGACTGCTGAGGAAGGCTTGCACAGAGCAAAGGACTTTTCTGCTTTTCATACTGCCACGTTGGTGAGGAAGTTGGAGGTACTTGGGAGGCTGGGAGGAGACATGGCCAGGACAGGGGACTAAAGGGATATTCCAGATCATATGGCATCATGATTGGTATATAAAATGGAGGGAAGAAGAAGGAAAGGTGGGGGTACCTTTGGAGTGATGTCATTTATCATCCCTTGTCTCTGGACACCTGCCTGCCCATGGGTAGCAGTGAGTTAAGTCCTTGTTTTGCCTTGTTTGTATGCATGGCTTTTGGCTTTTTTTGTCTTTATGACAGCCCAGGAGTTTTCTAGCTGTTACCCTTCTGATTCTGTCCCAGTCCCTGGTGTGAGTGAATGGCTGTGTGGGGCTTGGCTGCTGGCTGGGGTTAAACCACAGCATCCCACCCAGGAGTGCACCTGTATTTCTGTGGTATGTGTCAGTTCCTGCTTTGCCACTTGGGTCTTATTTCTCCAGTTGCCCAGTGAGCACCCGTGAGCCCTTTTAGCTCAGTCCAGCTGTTCCAGAATACTTGTAAAATTCATTTCAAATTTTTTTCAGGTCAGCATGACTCTGGACAATTTTCTTTTTTTTTACAGGAGCATCTCTTTATATTTTCCCAGCATTGCATAACAGGTAGAGAGTATGGCTGTATTACAAAATTCCTGGGCTGGGTTCCTTGCATTTTGCTGCAAATGTAGCTGAGAGTAGAGAGAGAATGTCCAAAAACCTGAGATCAGAAATCAGCAGGTCTTGTTTTAACAAGCCTGTTGAATCCAATACAGGCTTTTTGCTGAATGTGCAAACAGCAACAAAGAATAAACTTCAGTGCCCAGGTGGTGCAACTGCTCCATTCTCTTCCCAGTGGCTCACATCTGACAACTCAATGAGCTAAGCTGCAGAAACAAATGGGACACCTTTTGCTGCCTTCTTGCATGTCTTAACAATTTTTTTCCTGCTTTCATCTGGACAAAACCCAAGTCCCTGTATTTGATGCAACACGCCTGTTCGAGGATTTTCTGTATGTGACCTAAATTCTACCATTTTGTTAGAGGCTTAACTAACTCCATAATTAATAGCTAGGGTTCTGATGGTGTTGCCATAATAGATGTTGGAGTCTTGACTGCTGTAGTAGTGGTGCACACTGATGATTAGAGAACCTCTCCATTCCCTCCTGGTGCCACTGCAGAGGAGAAGCCTACTATTACTTGTTACTATAAATATTTATATATCTTCCAACTCTGCAGCAAGCCCTAGAGGAATGAAAGTAGATTCTGTTTCCAACTTCTAAGTGTCCTCACACTTATCATATAAGCAGAAGTTTTGATTTCTGCTTCCATATTTGTTTGCTTTTTATAGTCAGACACTGTCCCAGGGACTTGCAATCTCCTGAGGCAAAGAAGAAAAGGAGAACAATCTTCTAAAGTTTTTATCTAGATTTTCCTCCAGTTGCTGACTTCTCCTGTCAAATCTGCATCTGTTTGTATATTATCATAGAAGTCAGGCAATATGTCTGGAAAGGACTTTGAGAGGACCTTGACCCTGAAGGGATCAGCACTAACACTGCATTTCTGATGGATATCTGCATAACTTGTTCTTGACAACTTGCAAGTAGATATTTCCCACTCTTTCTCAGACTTTTTTCTTACGAGAATTAATCTTGCTGCAGTTTAAATATATGATCTCTTGTTCTGTCTTTACTGAATGTTCATTCTTTTACTTTTTGCAGAAGCTGCCTGAATATTTCAGGTAATACTAAATATGCCCTCCACTTTCTTATTTCTGTTTAACAAATTTCCTCCTTCACAGTCCAAGTGTTTCAAGTGCCTGATTCTTCTTGTTGCCTTTTTCTGACCTCCCTGACAAACACAGTAAGATGGTCTTTTTCAACTTGGTGCCTCTTTATTGCTGTCAATGCTAAGCACACTTTCAGCAATGATTAGCAAAAAAACTTCAATATGACTCTGGCTGGTCCTGCAGAAATCAGTTTAAAATATACTTTTATTCTGAGATGTATAAAACCAGATTATGAGAATAGTTACAGTCTTGGGCTTTGTTTTCTTAGTCATCCTTCTGGCAGAAATACAACACCATTTACACAGAAAGAGCTCCAAAAGTCTTCCATGTACAGACTTGCAAGTAGGAGGAAAGGCAATTAGTGACCCGTTTATGTTTAAAAAGAGAGGCAGGCTGTTTGTGAGGAAAATTAGCAGAATTTGAAGAAATTAATTCCCAAATGAGGAATTAATGGTCCTAATCAGGGAGATCTGGGGGTTGCAGCATGCAAACATACAAGGTGATGCTTTGAAACTGTATGAACAGTATACTGAATGCTCAGTCTAAACTCAGCTAGTTAAAAGTGTTCAAACACTGCCTGGAACATTTTCTCCATGACCAGAATATTTTCCTTTTCTCACCAAAAGCAAAGCAGGAGCTTGTGCTGGTTCCATGCCTGTGCTCCTGACACGTGTGATCATTTGGTGATGGTTGAGACAGATTGAGCCCTGACTACATCAACAACCTGGGAGAAATGCTAAGAGCATCCCCAGGATTTGCATCATGTTGTCTCTTCCCTGTAAATATTTATTGCCTGCATTCCTCTACCTACACCGACAATTCAGCAGACTGTTGAGAACTCAGCAGATATATTCATTTTTTCCAGTGTAACTTACCTGCCTGGACATAGGGCTAACTTCCTTGTGCTGGAAAGGTTTTAGATGCTGTTTTCACTAAATAAAGCTTTATAGAGTGTGAAGCTGCAAATGACATAATAAGTTTGGATATAGTGCTGTTATCAAGATCAAGAGGCTTTTATACACACAGGGTGTGAAGCAATCTTTACAGTCAGAGGTGTTTGAATCATAGAAAATTATGGCTGGAAAGACCTTTCACAGATCAGCCATTCTACCTCCCACCCAGACACTGGATAAACTCTACCTACAACTGGCAGATATTTGTCTTATGTCTTGGTCAAAGTCTCCTATGATAAAGATTTTCGCAATTTCCTTAGGCAATTTATTCCAGTGCTTAACTATACTGTCATTTTCCTAATGTGTAATTTAGACAGAGTTATCTTTAGAGAAGAAAGCAATATGATCAGAGAAAGGTGATATTTCTATTTATCACTTGTATGACTGCAATAAGAGAGTGACGCACTCATGTATCTTGAAAGCACTAACCCAGAGAGACCTCCGTATAAACATACGTGGATTTGAGCAGGGCAGCAGCAAAACTGACAGGGAGTTATGCAGACAGGGTGGCTGGAAGTGCTGAGCTCTGACATTGTGCTAGAGTTCCTCCCTCGATGGCTGAGCCAGGGCTATGAAGTGATGCATCCCTCCATGCAGATTTCACAGCTCTGAGTTTTCACCTGGGGCACCTCCTCTAGCAGCAAGTGCAGAGCTCACCCCCGTTCATCAACACAGATTGGCAGGAGGAACAAACTCTTTTATAAATCACTCTGTTGGGGAACATTCATGTGAGCTGAGGAAAATTGGGTTCAATGCCCTCTTTTGCCTAGTGAGTCCTGACTCATAATTTGCACTCAGTTGCCTTGTCTTCAGATTGCTCAGTTTTCCGCTTTTGCAATGCCCTGCTTGACATGGAAAAACGTTTAATTGCACTGGAAAGCAAGAGTGTGACTTACAGTATCGCAATTAGATTCTTACAGTGAAGTTTGGAACTGTGGGTTTGGGTCTGGCCACGAGGATTGCATCAATATTTTATGCAATATTTGTTTCATGTAAAATGCAAACACAAACTTTGGCTGAAAGAGCATTACCCTCCAGCCCAACTGCTTCTCTCAGGAATCATGCTTACTTTCTGTGACTCATTCAGCATTTAACTTTTCCACACAATGGAACAAGTTCAGCAGGTGAAGCAGAGCCTCCCCTGCCCTTGGTTACACACCCTTGGGAAGGTGAGCAACGGTGGTTTTAATCCTTTCCCACAAAGAGAAGAACAAACCCTGTATCCCAGTTCTTGGTGATTGTTGCAGAGTGTTTAAAATATTTTCTATCTAGCTACATTTGGAAGGAAAACAGCAGCTTCCATTTGCCTTCACGTGGATCCAAGGTTGAGAGCTCAGCGTGACCTTGCCTGCCCACAAGGCAGGCAGAAGAATGTCTGGGGGGACACAGACAAGCGAGAGCAGGGGCTGAGCTGCACATGGCCATCCCAATGGGCCCAGAAATGGAGCTGCAGAATGGTGACCATTGCAGAAACCCCCCTTCCTTCATGGTGAAACACTAAAAAACACAGGTCTTGAGGGTGAAACAACTGGACTTAAATTTACTGCAAATAACTGGAGTTAAATTAAAATTGTCTTCCTAAGAACATGCAAAATAAGTATAAATTTGAAAACTTTTTGTGTCTTGGTAAATGAAATTTAGCCTTACAATACCACTAATGTGTTAGGGGATATTGACTGCATTTAAAAATGTTGTCCTGCATTTTAGCGATCAGGGCACCAATTAATTACTGTAACCTTCTTAATACTCCTCATCAAAGAAATTTTATCTAATTATAGTGGGTTACGACAAACTTTTCCCCAGGGAGTTTCAGGCTGTGGTATTGCTAGGTGTGCTGAATTAATTAAGGAAGCACGTTTCTAATTCAGCCATTCAGGAGTATTTTAGAGCCTAATTCTCACAGATTTTTTTATCTCTGTTGTTTTCATTTCAGTTGTCATGAATTTAACTCTGGAAATTACTTAACAGCCAGTAGAGAGAATCTGATATTGAAATTGGCTTGCAAAAATGTGGACAAAAGAAAAGGTGAAGAAAAGGCAGACTAGGAAAGCAAAACACCAGAATTCAAAAAAAAAAAAAAAAAAGAAAAATTGAGTAAATTCAGATAGTTCATCCCAAAAATTTCACGGGAAGTTGATGAGAGAGAAGGTTAAGCTAAGAATGGCTGTCACTCAAAAAGGATTAATAGGAAAGCAGATCCAGAAACAATCAGACACAGCACAGAGGCAGCTTGCCTTCCTGTCATTTCATCACTGCCCTCAAATTTAAGAGGAAAAAGAAATGAAAAGGAGATCATGTTCATAGTTACAGGAAAACAAGAATGAGCTTGAGCAATTACAGACAGTATCCAAAGGGCCAAGGCATGAAAGAAGATGTCAAATAACAGGAAATTTGGATTTAACAGCCTTAGTAAGGAAAGAACCAAGCAAGAAGAAGGCCTCTACTTCACTTGCAAAACAGCTTTATGTGGAGAAAGACAAAATATTCAGTTGTTTCTTTTGCTTTTGCTTAAAATGTTGAACGAGGAGCAGTCTGTAAGTTTGCTCATAATTAATCTAAGTCCAAAAAGTGTAAGATTGTAGCCTAGGTGACGGATGGGAAAGGGAGATCCTGGAAGGAAAAATTCTTGTATGTTTGGTGTTTCAGCATGGCTGATAAATTGTTCAGAATGATATTTAAAGAGAGACTGAAGCAACCACTGTGTAGAACATACAGGAAAGGAAAAAAGAACTGGAGGGGAGATAGGGGATAATGGGCTTTACTAACAATTAAAAAAGTAATTAGAAGTATTTGGTTGCTGAAAAAAAATTCTGTTACTTGCCAAACTGTATGTCGAGAGCAAATTATGTAATTTCAACATTTTTTTCTTCAAAAGGACAATTGCACTTACAGTTCAGGAAGGAGTATTATGCCATCTGTCCTGACTTTAAAAGGGACTTTTGACACTCCTTTTCAATATTCCTACAGGGGTATTAAGGAGGATGAAACCAGAAGAAAATCAAAAGCAAAAGTGTAATTCTCCATGATTCATTGTCAAAATTGAAGGACTTGTTTTTCTACAAGGTCGTCAGTTAGGTTAAATTCAGGTTTCTACTTGATATAAGAATACTTTTTGTTTTCCGTGCTCACATGGAATGGAACAAGAAGTAATAAGCTTATGTGTTAGAAAGATTTATCTTAAATATTGGCAGAAACATTTCTAATTGTGTCACAAAGAGAAGGAAACACCTTCAGAGTCTGTGTCACTGGAGGTCTGTAATAACACTTGAAACAAACATGAAATCATGGAATGGTATAGATTGTAAGGGACCATGAAGACCAACTGGTTCCAACACCCCTGTCATGGGCAGGGACATCTTCCTCTGGACCTAGGTTGCTCAAAGTCTCATCCAACCTGGCCTTGAAGAATTCCGGAGGTGGAGCATGCACAATTTCCCTGGACAACCTGTCCTGGTACCTCACCACCATCACAGTAAAGAATGTCTTCCTTGTAGCTAATCTAAACCTGCCTTCTTTCAGACTGAATCCACTGCATTTGTCAGGGATGGACAATTATAGTTGACTCTGACTCTTCCTTCCTTTTTGCTGTGGTTAGAAGCAATCAAAGAAAAAAAACTGATTGCAAATGCAATAAAAATAATTTTTCCTGTCTCTAGAAAGAGAAGAACCCTCCCATTAATTCATGGAGTAATGCACTTTCACAGCTTTGAGAATCAAAGCCTCTATCACATCAAATATTTGTGATGTATGTGAAGATCACTATTCATCTGAATCTTTTATCTTTGTTTCCAGCAGCTGCAATCATAATTAAATTCCAACATTGCTGTTGTGGTTCATGTTAAAGCTTCTTGCTTTGCTGTGGCATAGCTAAGACACCTATTAGTCTCTGGTGATGTTAATTAAAGAATGAACATTGATGGCAGAGACTATTAAAAAGGGTTTGTTGTGGGAGAAAAAGGGCTATATCAAAATGCAGGCATTTATCAAGAGAAGCAGTAGCATCATGGAGAAAATAACTACAATGAGTGAACATAACAAAAGAGAGCTTCAGCAGATGCAGTTATTAAAAAGAAATGTCAGTGTTGCCTCCTTAGACTCAGCATGTGCACTGCTGCCTGCTGGGATGGAGGGCTCTGCTCCAGCAACACCCTCAAATCTTTGCGTGTCCTGATATGAGCAGCCATACAACTGGCAGGATGGAAATGGCTGAGCAAGAGAAAATGTTCTGCTGAAAAATACTGACAGAGGTAAACCTGCCAGCCTGGAACTGTGATACAGGGTACTAGGCTTGGGAAAGGGAAACATGCTTGAGAAATGCACCTGACATATCTGAAGTACAGCTGTGTACCTGTAAACCAGAGACATCCTGAGACACTAGTGATAGGCCCCAAAATAAGAAGCTGTAACAGCAACTTACCATCTGAAAAACTGGAAACAGTCTGAGAAAATAAAATGGTTTTAAAGGAACAGCAAACAGCATCATTTGTTGGTTGTTACGTGTGCAAAAATGGACATTCACAGTATTTATTGGCTGTTTGGAGTGGTGATGTCCCACACCCCTTATGCCTCAATGATCTGAAAGACATTTTCATCCAAAGTGAAGCCACTGTCTCTGAGTACTTCCTGTGCTTCACTTGTTTTTCTTTCCCAAACAGGTTAAATCTCACAGAAACTTTCAGTGAACACTTGAACACTCCCAGGGATGTCTGGCTGACTCCAGGCTCAGTGACACAAATCATCTCCAAATGGAAAACTTTGAATAATTATTGCACTGTACTCCCTTTGGGCACGGTTTTGGGGGATTGTCCTACCAGCTCTGGGATGGCTGGGCAGCCCTCTGAGGTCAGTTTGTCCTCTCCTTTGGGATGGTTTGGCCCCTTCTGAAAACTGTCTAATTCACTTGGTACTAGCCAGTACTACATACCTATAGAAATAATCTATTGTAATCTATTCACTAATTATGTTTGTATTAACCTGTACTAACCTGTACTCCCTTTGTTGCTACTACACAATTGGCTGCTGCTATTTATCTGCCTAATGTCAGATATCTACTAGTGATTGATACTGTGTTATTGATTGCTTATTGTAGTTTTTATTGCTTGATATATGTATATCTTCATTTTATTAATCATCTCCACTTGCTATTGTTGATTTTTGAGCTATTCGTGCTAACCAATAGTAAGGCAGAGAAATCTAGAGGATAAAAGTCTCTATGTTTTCATGTATTATGGAGTCCTAAAAGCCACAGCCATGACCCCTACCCACCCACAAGCCAGAGAGCCCATCAGGTTGGGACATGCTCCCAGGCCTGTGCTTAGTTCCCCTAAGCATGTTCCATGCTGCCATTGGGAATAGAAGTGAACCTACAGGTAAGGACGTGACAAAATGTTTTGCTGGATGTACATGAAGCTGTAAAAATCAGCAACATCCCACTAGAGACAGGATCACATAGGAGGTTCAAGAAAGGGAAAACACAGCTGCATTAATCAAATGGCTTGTCACCCACTAAAGATTTGAGAAGAAGCTGCTCTCTTCATTGAGATCTGTGGTGTTGCAGGGTTTGGCTGCTGAGCACTGAGCTATTCACAAGGCCAGAAGCAGTGAGTGATCTGAACACTTGTGCCCCCAGAAGCTGGGGGAAAAGGAACTGTTTACCAGAACCACCTCCTCCATTCTGGCATGGGGCTGGTTTGTCACTGCTGAAAGTGGAGGCTCAGGGATGTAAAGCATTTTGGTGGTGATGAGAAGAAAGTATTTGACTCAAGGTCTCCTAGCCTAGCCATGAAGAAAGCAAATTGATGTGTACAAGTTAAATTAGCATTTACCAAGTAAAAGTTTAAACATTTAAATTTCATTATACATGAATTTTTACAGGAAATTTAACTTTTCCAAGCCTGTTTTTTTTAATCTTTATGCATGTGGATATTGGCTAGGTAATAAATATGTATAATATAGATGTATTGAATCTAATAGCTTAACATAGCATTTTCTCCTCATGCTACCAGGAGTCATTTCTGTGGCTCCTGAATGTGGCAACATGAAATCAGTGGAGTTACACAGAACTACCTCACCCATCTAGGTTCCCTCCCCTGCCTTCACTCACCTAATAAGTTCAAATTGCATCAACTACAATCCAGTTTAGTGTGACAAAGTACCTGCTGTATGTCTCTTCAGGCCCACCCACGTGCCTGCTGTGAATGTGTTTGCTTTAAAAATCCAGGGTGCTAAGAGCCAAAATTGAACCGAACCAATCTAATTCTGTTGCATGAATCTTCTGTTTATGAAAATATCTTCCTTCTAGCAGAAAGGTATTGCAAATTGTCCTTTCCATCATCAGCTTGCAAGATCTCTGCCACCATAAGACACCCCCTCAACCCTTCCTTACATGCCCTTTGCAAAACGAAATGCATCCTGTTGATGGTGCTGCTGCCTGAGTTCATTGAGTTCATGCTGTCTCTGAAGTCATTGATAGAAGACATTGCAACAAGCAGGGTGGGAGTGGATTTACAGATCCTGCGCTGCGTTTGGAAATGCCAGGGATAAATTTTCACAGAGTGTAATGGTAGAGTCACACATCTGAGACACTGCCTCCGTGTGTCATCATGCATATGTTGAAAGATATGGAGCAAGTGGGGAGAAAAAAGCCTTCAAATGAAACAAAAAATGTTTTAATGAGCATCCTCAGGTAAAGATGGACAGAGCAGAAAAATGTCTTCTTTTATTTGATTTGCTGTCTACATTATCTCAGTAGCTGTAATTGGTTTTGGAGGTTTTTATTGTAACTGATGCCACTTTAGAAAATCATTAGTCTCTTTATAGGTTAAACTGTAACTTGAGTTTTTCCCACTTCCTTATCTTCTATGCAGATGGTGCCCTTTCTTGTGAAAGTTAAGCCAATTAAATAGCTTTAAATATTTGTGAAAAATGGACTAATTACTTATTTTCCTAGACGTTCTGATAAAATAAAATTATTTTATAAGATATGCAAATATCTGTTTCCAGAAAGCTCAATCTATACAAGCTTTGCTATGGATTACATCAGATCCACAGGGCTCTGCCTAGGTACTGACCCTTCTAGAACAGAGCCACGTGTGGAGTTGGAAGTAACTGCATTTAGGGCTCATTTCAAGTAAATCAAGAGATGTACTTTTGTGGTCTTTTAAATTTTTTTTTCCTTCACTTCTTGAAGTTGTGTCATTCTAAAAGGGAAGACAGGAGGGTATCCTATCCTAAAGAACTCCAGTGAAGAACATGTTTACTTGAGAGAGGGAATGGGGTTGTGATTTCTCTCACTGCTTCCAATCCTTTGAATATTTTGTCCATAATTCTTTCATTTAAATTAAAAAAAAAACAAAACAAAAACCAAATCAAACAAAACCAAAACAACAACAACACACAAACCAACAAACTAAAACCCCTAGACAATCAACTCCCTATTCTGGATTAACAAGGAGACATAATCCACTTGACTTCAGTTGAGATGCACTGAAGATTGCAATGAAAACTTTGGGAAGAAGAAATAAACACTAATGACAGAATCTGCTGAACTGGAGGAACTAATTGAATATAGAATTGGGCTGGCATTTCCTAAAATCTCAAGTGTTAGGCTTAACAGTTGGCAGGTACAACTGGCAGAAAGAAATGCTTCTGACTAATAACTTCTGGCTAATAACTACTAGTTATTAATTTTCCATGATAGTTAAATAAAAGATAGGAGAAGTTAACTGAACTGGAATGTGTACTGTGGAAAACATATTTTCTCTACTAATTGATTCATTTGACAGAATAGCAGTGTTTTTCAGTGTCAGTCACACAAAACGAGTGTTGATGGGAATCATTATGTCCAGGCTTGCACTTCCTTTCAATGGAAACTGCTATTAACATCTCAGTGCCTACAGAATCAAAGCTTTTTACCTCCTTCTGCTATGACAGTTTGTCATTATGAATTCCATTTCAACACAGTGAGCTGAACAAGGTGCACAGATGAAGTGGGGGAAAATTTACTTTTACAGAGCTATTACATTGGTAATTACAACTAAATAAATATTGAAAGAGGAATTTCTAATAACATTAACCATTAATCTCTTTTAAATGTGTTTTGCTGGAGGACTGTCGAGAACTGTAACCACAATTTCAAGTATAATGAAGCAGAAATAAAGGGGGTTTTTATTATTTTTACCTTTCAGTTGTGAGGTGATAGGCCCATGCAAATATCCAGTAAAGTGGAGGTTTATACCATTAATAATAAATAAAGTCATCCTGATGAACTTTTACACCTGAATTTACTTGTTTTAGTTCTGGAGAAATTATAGAAAATTGAAAATCCCTACAGAGGATTTCTATATACCTCTATAGATGTCATCCTACCTGTTTGTCATGAAAGCTGGAAAAGAATGACATTTCTAAAACTAGAAAAATTCCCTGAAGGTACTAATATAAGGTGGTACCAAACTAGGACCACCTGTCCCTGCTGCTGTTGGCCTATTCTGGCCAAGTCCCTCCCCTACCTTCCCCAAGATCCCACAGTGCAGCAATCCCCAGGTCAACACATCTCAGCTGGGACCCCCTTTCCACAGCTATTTGGAACAAAGAACTCTCGTCCAAGAACCCCAGTGCCAGAAACAGCGTTAGGAGCTTTTCTCTTGTCCAAAGGGAAATTCACAACTGAGAAAGGAAGGACAGTGTAACTGTCTTGCAACACCAGAGAGAAGTCATAGTAAAAAGAGATATACCATGCTGATCCCCACAAGATTATTTTAAATCACCCTGACCTGTATTAAAGGGCATTGCAGACAGTACAGGACACATCTCTCCTTTCAGCACTTGCTTTTAGGAAGCAGAGACCTTGGGGCCTCCCCAGCAACCTCTGGAGATGTGCCTGGTAGAGTCCTCATGCTGGGCATGTCCTGTGTGGTGTGCCCTGGCAGGGCATCTCCAGACATGTTACAGGGAGGGCAGAAAAGTCTTCCTGAGATAGGTCTTTTCATGTGAGGCAGTGCCTCTCCACAACCACACTGAGATAAACTGAACTTTTTGTCAGTAACGCATTGGCACTTAACATCTAGGACACTGCCTTCATAGGCAAAGTCATAAATACAAATAAACTTTTTACAGGATGCAGCACAGAGACTGTGAAACCTTGAAATAAGCAAATGTGTTACCTGTCCATGCTTGAGCAGATCCTGAAAAATATAGTCTGAATATACTATTGTACAGGTAAAATTCACACAGCTACTATTGTTCCTTCACATCATCACAACATATTTGGAGGTAAAATATTGAGCTTGTGTTCTCTTTGGAAAATAAAACAGTTGTATCTCAAAACTCATAGAGACCTGCTTATTTGTGTCTGGGTTTGTTGTTCCAGGGCTGTATCTGCATAAAAGATTAATAAATGCATGCCCAGAAGATTATCTGGTAGGCTTAAAGAAAGGCTTTTAAAAAGACATGTCCTAATTTATGACACACACACACACACACACACAAAAAAAAAAAAAAAACCAAAACAACAACAACAACAACAACAAAACCCCAAAAAAAACCCCCAAAAAAACCAACCCAAAAAAAAACCCCAAAAAAACCCCAAAACCCCAGAGGAATTTATTACATCCCTAAATGTAGTATAAAGTAATGACTTTTATGTTTTTTATCTTATTTTAGAGTTTTGATTTCTGATCTTTTGTGATTGATACTACAATCTTCAACATATATTGAAAAGGAAGGAGCATTAATTCTGCTGGCACAAGTACTGTTTCACACTCCTTCTCAAGTCACAAAAAACCAGAGCTAAAGTCTTCACAAAATTTTGGCAATGTTATTCTGAATAGCTTTCAGTTATTTTATCCAGCAATAAGTACAGGGAGCTGGAGGGTGGAAGGGATGCGTGGGAAAGGGAATGGTCTCTAGAGCAAAGGAACGCCCTTCTGGCGTTTCCCTGGCTCCGGCTGCCATCTAGTGTTGTGCTGGGAGCGGTGAGGGGCGCGGCTCTTTGCAGCTTTGTGCACCTTCCCGAGACCGCCCTGGCCGCGTCCACGGGCGGGACACCCAGCACGGAGCCGCCTCTCCCGGCACAGCAGCAGAGAAGATGTAACCCAGAAAGCTTAGGAAGGGCTCCTATGAAATGATTCCTCAAGTATCTGCAGTACAACCACTTCTAAATAAAGTGATTCACGTGGTTGTAAACGTAGTCTCTGCTGAGATAAAGGAGTGGCATAACAATGTAAACCTTATCTTCCACTGCATGAAACGGGGAGGGTGGCTTACCTATTGCTGTGGCACAGCCATTGCTATTGTACTTTCTTCCTCTTTTCCTTCCACTTTAAGGGGAGTGCAGAAAGCCCAATTCCCAACTAAAGCAACTTTTGTATAGAGAGAAGCACCTCAGTGTAAAAGTCATCCCTGGGATTGTGCAAACCAAAAGTAAGTATGCCACAGTGTATGCAGGCAATGTACCAGCCATCAAAAGAGCCTATAAGCTTCTGGAACAGGATCTACACTCATCATTATTTTTAGCATCTTAATAGCTTGAATTGTGCTAGAAATTTAGTTCTGCTTTGCTTTGGAAGAGAGCATTCCATTCTTTAATCCATCCTCCTCCTCAAACAGGCAGAAGTGTGAAGCTCTTTCATACAGTGCCATAATGTGCTCTCGGCTGAGAGCAGTCCTCCAGTTTGTTTGTTCCAAATGCTGCACATGGCTTTGAAGTGTGTCAGATTTTCTTTGCTCAGTTGTTTTAGCAGACAGACAGCAGATAGTGGTCATTGAGGACATTTCAGAAGCTTCCACTGAGCTTTAAGAAGCTGCAGATCTTTGAGTGAAGGTTGTGCAAACTGGAGCATGGTGTCACAGATTACATTCACTGTTGCTCTTGGTGCTGGACAAGCAGCGATCCAGAGGTGGAATGGATTTTGCTGTCCACGAGATCTGGCTGGCACTCTTGAGGTGTCACATCATTGACATCCTTGTGGTGCCTGGAGTTTGTGCAAATAAAGGCAGCCATGCCAGCTGCTGTTAATTCAAAACCAGTGTGCTGTTGGAGAGTTGCCTGCCAGCACTGTAGCAACAGGATCAGAATAGTGAAGGAAGAAATAACTTCCATCACAGCTAATGAATAGAATTGAATCAGCAGCTGGCTTTGAGAGGATGGGAAAAACCTCAGGAAAAGAAAGAGATGTTCCTTATTTAAAATGCTTTATTACCAAGGCCACAAGATGACATTTTATGTCTAGTCAGAATGCCTAGTTCCCATGGACTAAGCAAAATTAAACCACAGCTTTAGGTCACAGATATGAGGGATAGCCCATATTCCATAAGGGGAGGGGGGGCAGAGGAGGGATTTTCTGCAGGGCTATTGAAGAGGGCTGGACAAGAGCCTGAAGCCTTTTGTGACTATGGCAATATTTCATGCTGGGAAGAGCTCTGCAGGATTGCATCCACTGGAATACTCTGCTTTGCAGCTAGAGCAAGGCTCTGCAGGCCATCAGAGGAAACAATCACAACTTATCAGCAAATCAATAAAATGGAGAGCACCCGAGATGGATGATTGCCAGGACAGTAGATGAAGGCTCCTGCATAAAGCAGTGCTAAGAAGTCACTATTACCTATTTTGCAGTACTAGTTGTTTCAGTTTTTCAGGCTAAAAATCAGTCCCCTCCTTGAAGACCTTTGTTAAGACGAGCAGTAAGCTCTGTAGTTACTGTAGTGACAATGTTTACAATTTAAATTCTCAAAGTAAAGGCAAAAGGACTGCTTAAATTTGCTCATATAGTCCTTTTATTTCCAGTAGTAGTTTTAAATTTTTTTTTTCATTCACTCCAGTTGCTGAGTCTGTTCACTTGATCTTCTTGCACCTGTAAATTTTGAGTGTTCTTCATTCAGAGCTGAGGTTCAAACCACAGTGGAATTTTCCAGCTGAAGTCCTGCATTATTCACTGAAAAGCTATGCAAGAAAGTTTCCTGTACACTCAATCCTTCCTGAGGAATATTTATGATATTGACAGTCTGTTCAATCTGTGGTAACTGCCCTTCCTATCCAATTGTCTCATTGCCCAGCAAAAGCTACCTTGTAAATATATAATTGTATCTTAAAATAATTTTTAAAATATCTAAGAGGATTAATTCTGCAACACCATCTTTTGAAGCAACAAAACCACACCTCTTACAGTTTTGAACATTCAAGTATTATCTCCTATATTAACTCTCAAAAGCACTTTGAATACACAGCAGTCTTGACTTCTCTATTTTATTACAGAAATTTGTAAAAATTGCAGGCTAGATCAGAAAAAAAGTGTCTTTAAACTTAACAATTACATTTCAATGTCTCTTCACGTGACAAAAGTGGGTATATATTGAAGAGGTATCTGAGAAGATAATGCTTAGCGAAATGGCTAGTTTCCAACACAAACAGAGTGAAGAGGGCCAAGATAAGAATCATAACAAGTTTTTCCTCAGATAACATTATTGAGAAACCTAACAATGAGGAAGCCACATGCTTCAACTAGCTGAGAGACCTCCAACACAAATGACTGGCAAAATAACCCATGAAGTTTGAGTCTAAAGTTTGAGGTTGGAGATGATTAATGAACCATGATCTCATTGGAGTAAGCTGAAATATTTGCTCCAAAACCCAACTGCAGGTACACACATAATCCTACATCTAAAGGCACAACACTTCATGATCTCAGCACA
The DNA here is from genome assembly GCA_024865655.1 of Emberiza elegans. Classification (NCBI taxonomy): domain Eukaryota; kingdom Metazoa; phylum Chordata; class Aves; order Passeriformes; family Fringillidae; genus Emberiza; species Emberiza elegans. The sequence continues at coordinate 41,825,065 of JALJVW010000175.1, read as the reverse complement.
TCAGAGGCCAAGAAGAAGCGGTGTTCAACCCCAGCAGTTTGAGGCCCCCAGATCCAGCTTGATGGGTCACAGCACTGGACCTGCTGAATGCTAAGAAAGTAAGCACAGCTAAAGCCACTGCTGCTAAAGTGTATTTATTTCTACCATGTTCTCCCATGTTAAGTATTTTATAACATATCTCCATTTCACAAATAAATTATGCAGATTTTGTTATACAAAAGCCACAGAAATGGTACACAAGACATTTCAAAAATAACCATGATCCCACACATATTGTTTACAGCAATAAAGTTACAGTGAAATGCTCAAAAGGTTTACATCCTTGTCAACAGGAATCTAAAAAGTAAAGTAATTCTAAAAGTCTGGCTTTTTGGGAAGACCTTTAAATAGGAGGCTGACCTTGTTAACACTAACTTAAAATTAAGTGTTTCTGAAAAATCTGCATAAATCAACTGATATAAGAACCTGACATTTATAATATGCAATCTCATGAAACTTCAATATACCATTTTCAAAGTAAAAATAGTGGGACAGCAGTACATAAAGTCAGGTTTTCCAAAGCACTGCTGTGTCTTAACTAAACAACCAGTGAGACAACTTTCTTCTCAACACACAAAAGTCTAAAAACCAATGTGACATCTTTTTTTTAAAGTGCATTAATTATCTGAACAGTGCACTGATGCTTTTAACAATCTTAAATACAAAAATGCAGAGAACCAGTATAATTTTCAAAGTTTACAACAACTAACAGCTAGAATTAAATCACCACCCTTTACGTTCAGGTATACATCTTCCTCTATGTACATTCTGTAACACAATGGAAACCTGGTCCTGGTTGGTCATTGCTTTTGTAGCTTACGAAAAATCAGAAAATTATGTAAAAATTATGGACTATGGGTTTATTTTTTTGCCAGCTGAAGTATTGAAAACTCTCTTGGATTTAATGATTCCTTAGACTTTGAAACACTCTCATCCATGAAGAAACCAAATCAAAACTAACAAAATTAAAATCATACTGCATCTTAATTTCAAGTAAGTACATTTGGTGATAGGTGTACTCAGAACTCAATTCTGGAAGATGAACATATTTTCTGGCACAATAACTATTACTTTTGAAATTGTAAGGGATTTGCAAGTGTACTGGCCACAAACAAGACTAAAGAAGAGGTTGTGTCCATCTACCACTAGAAAGGCAGAATGATGACTACAAAACCAGTGATATTGAAGTAATAAAGGCTTTAAATTGCAGCCAAAACTACAAGCAACCAACAGGTTGGGAAATGTGTCAACCACCTCTACAAAAACTGCAATGAGGTAAGGAAATGGATACACTGGAGATCAGACAGAGAAAGACTAGATAAACAGTAATGCCTTCATCTTCTTGGATTCAGGATCAGATGCGATAATGTGGCGTTAGGACAGTGGGTTTTGTTTTTGTCACTGACAGAACTAGAGATCTTTATTTATCTATACATCAGAGAGTCTCTTGCTATGCGTTCCAGTATAATATAAAACCTGAAAATACCAGTTGCATATATTTGCTTATTTTTCTAGATTTCATCTAATTGTGATGTTAAAATACTCAACAGTTAAAGCTTACTTAAAATGTTGTTCAATCTCAAAGCTCTACTTGGCAGCCACACCAGTACTGAAAGACTACCATCAATTCAAGGCAGAACGACCACCATGTGGGAAAATGAGACAACATTAGTTAAGGACATTTATGGTGCAGCTTTGGTGTTCAGTTGGTTGCATCATCTCTTCTCAGAGGAATTACTTGAAGGGCTTTGGCTATTCTCTCTCCAATAGCTCTGCTACTTGCTGCAATTATTCTTCGAGACATCAAATCAAATGGTCCACCTAAAAAGCAAACAAAGCAGCCATTTTATATATGAAGACAATCAAAAGTTGGTATGAAAATAAGCACTGAAAAAATTGAGTGTAAATTATACATTATTATTTAGGAACCAAGTTTTTCCTCTGGACAAAAATGCACGATTTAACACAACAAGTATCTGGTATGAGCTGCATTTAAATTCTCTTCCATGTATGTTTACTGCCTTTTTTCCCTTTTCCAGGAGTTCAGCCAAGGGAGTAAAGGTTGTCTTCTTGCTCAAGAACATAAAATTAACCCATTCCTCACCTATTAATGGGTTGGGAACTGCTCAGCAGTGGTAGCTTGGAAAGAGGACTGAAAAGAAAACTTGCCTTCTCATTTCAGCTACATTTTGCTCCCCATCAGCCATTTAAAAGGACAAGAGAGTATTATGCAGGCCCATGCATTTACCTGTTACATCCAGCAGCACTCCACCAGCTTCAGTAATAATGATTCCAGCTCCTGCCATATCCCAGCAGTGAATCCCCATTTCGTAATAGGCATCAGCTCCACCTGTTGCCACAAGGCACATGTTCACAGCTGCTGTACCAACAGCTCTAATCCTAAAGGAGATACAAGATGTTGTTTTAACAGAAAAGTTACAGAAAAAGTTATTCCAACTGAAAAGTTACAGTGTCTGTAACAGAAAATACAGAGAACACAGAAATGTCATGATGGCAGTGAACTGAACTAGAGCAAGCATGATGGAGCACTGCAGTGAAACATGAAAAATGGAAATGAAGCGTTACTTGAAGAGTTTTCAAAATGCAGCAAATTTCTAGAAATTACATTTACAAATTTTGTTAATAAATTTTTGTTTAAACACATCTTAAATGATTTCTTAAACTAAAATATATTATGGAATATAATTTTCCAAAAAACAGTAATAGTCTATTCTGCTCTCTGAATACCAGAATTCAAGGACAGTGTACACTTTTCAGTGCTGAAAACTTTTTTTTTTTCAGTTTCTCTGGTGATGCTCAGTAAACATCTCTGACTTTCCAAACCCTCTAACAGTAATCATAAAAGATAAATTACACAGCATAAATTTGGGCTGGATAATTTTACCAAGCCCTTGTGTCACAAATTCCAGTTTCTTCTGGAAACTTAAGGCATTTTATTTGTAAACAATAGTTTGAGACTGAAGTTGATTAAAGTTGCTTCTTGCAATAGTTTAGCTGCTATCAGTTACAATTTAATGTACAGTTTACTGTTAATTGAAATAATTGCAGTTTTTTGTACAAGTCACACTTACTTGCTATGCTGAACATACAACACATCTAAAATGTGTTTCCTACTTACATCTTTGCATAAATTCTTTACCATCACCAGAAGACTTTTTGAAAGTAGGAAAATACCTACATGTCAAGTGTCAAAACAAGAACCCTGAGAATCTCAGCATAAAACTTGTTAGATAGAAACACAGATACTGATGTGTAATGAAAAACTGTCTACTGAAAACAACTTTAAACAAGATGGTTTGTGCAAATGTAGACTGGCTTATCTGGAAGAGAAAAAGCAGAGAATGCAACCAAAATAGGAGCAGTTTATGGACAATTTAAACTACTCAGTCAGATTAAAACTGTATAGTTTTGAAAGAGGAAAGAGAAATCTACTTTTGTCTTATATATATAAAAAACCAATTTTCATTACTAAAAGGAAAGGAAATTAAGAAATATCATACAGCTTCTGTTCAACCAGTTTTATCTAGGAGAAAAAAAAAGGCACAAAATTGTATTTAATTTTCTTAACTACTAAATACAACACTTTGTAGTCCTGCAAGCCCAAACATGCTTTGCTTCTCAACACTGATTGTTAGGGTTCTCTTCTGCATGTATCAGGTTGAAAAAGTAAAATACAGTTTCTCTGGAAGCTACTAGACAGAAACATTTAAATCACATTTCATATTTAAGGTGTGAAGTATAATGCAACCAAAGCTTTTAAAAATTATGGCACTTACACTATTAACCACCAGTATAGATAAATATTTATAGAAATAGGAAGTATCTTACCCATGAATAGGAATACTGAGAAGTCTTTCCATATTAGAAAGAATTATTTTTATAGCCTCTGGATCACGATTTGACCCCAGTTCTGTTACTAAAAGGGATTTTGTAATGTCTGAAAAAGAAACAAAATCTCACTCTTCCAACAGCACAACTTAAATAGTCACAGTAACTAGCAGAGTTTACTTCATTGCTTTCTTACAAGACTGAATAAAAGTATGAGGTATCTTAATAAAATAGTACATATATCAAACATAAAATTCTGTCATTATTTGGAAAATTGCAGGAAAAAAAATACAATTAAAGAAGCATGATCTGCTCCAACTGTGCATATACATTAACTGATGCCAATACTAAACAGAATTCTATTGCTATAAAAATTTAAAAAGTCTTGAGATACTAGAAGATGTCATTTGAAGCATGGATTTTACTTGATGTAGGGCTAGAAGTATAGAAGAGTGGTACTGACTTAAACCAACCTGGGAGAAGCTGAATTGTCTGGCAGATTTGTTTCATTCTAAAGAAACATTTCAAACAGATTGCAGACATAGAGGGAATTAAAGAGAAAGAAACAAACTAACAAAACCACAATACATGGGAAATAAAATCTTCAATTGTTTAGTCCTGATTTTGCACAGATCACATCATATACACCAAAGAGAACATAAAAGGTGTTTCTTAAAATTAAACAGCCCATGGCCAAAGAAAATCTTGCAAAACAAAACTATGAGCTAAGAAATATCAATATATCCAGGTCCCAAATTTCTCCTGTCCCACTTGCAATCTGGCAATTACCAGAAAGAAGCCTACCTTCTTGGCCTGATACTTGCAGTTTCTGACCATTGCAAAATGCACCTTTTCCTTTTCTGGCAGTATACATCTTGTCTTCTATACAACTATACACAATTCCAAACTCTATCTGCAAGAAAAAGGAAAAATACCTTGTGGGGTTTTCCCCTTTATTCCTATTTCTTGTGAAATAGGAAATTACAGAACTTATTTGTAACTAGAAGCAAGCAATTAATTTGAATTTGATTAGATATTAAGTAATAAAAACTATACCTTTTTGTTTACAACAAAGCCAATTGAAACTGCCACAAATGGAAACCTACAAAACAAAACATTTCACTAATTTATAGTAGATACTAATTTTTTTTCATTACCATGCTTACTCTTAATAAAGACAGTGTTCAGTTAAATGTAATGCAGATTTCAAAAACAAACTTGGACTATACACAACTGAGTTTTCTGCAATTTGCACAATTTAGCTGACAACAGAGCCAACAACATTGATTTATCATTTGAAACACAAAACTTTTCTACTCACTGGGGCTGCTATTCCTGTTACAGCTGTTCCTAGCCTAGGGACTGTTTTTTACAGCCAAAGAATGCAAACAAGCTCTATGCTACTAACCTTTCTCAGAAGGAACAAACTGGCCTAAATGATCTCGTAGAAAGAACCAAGTCACCTCCTCCACCACCTCCCCTTTCTCCACCAAAGCCATGACAAAGACAGATATTGAAGAATGCAGAAAGAGTGAAGACAGTGGGACTATGTAAGACATGGTGTATTGCATCTCAGTCTAAGTTCAAAACAATCAACGAATTAATTACCTAATTTTTACGTTTTTTCAATTCCTAGAATTTGCTTTTATTCCTTCTGCAAAAATACCAACTTTTAAGCCTGTGGATTCCTCAGAATAGGTTATTTTCCTATAACTTTCTGAACATGTTATTCAGCAGGATTCAGAAGGTGTTTCAAAGCCACTGTGCACATGGCTTTGCACAAGTCAAAATCAAAGCAGACTCAGAAAAGCTCACTGGAGCCAAAATCTATCACATTTAAAAGATGTAATTAACAGGCTGTCAGCATTACTCTGTAAGTCCCCTCCTCACCTTGGTGTGAAATACCATTGGTAACTACTAGTGATATCCTGCTTTCTTTCATAGCTGGGGCTCTTAGATCTCAATGGATTTGAAATTTCTTAGAAATCAGAACCTGAAGCTGTTATTCCCTTTCTGAAGATGCTGCAACTTTTATTCTGAATCCTGTTCTGTTAAAATCTGCCCATCTCTCTTTGAAATCCATGCCAAAGGCTGCTGACCCCTGCTATATAATATAGCCCTCGTATGGAACAAGGGATGTAGGTAACAGAGCAAGACTATTACAATACTTACAGGAATATTAAAATGCTTGCAAAGATTGCCCAGTGGCTCTCTATAAGCAGCAATGTGCAACTATTAAGAAGTTCATAGTATCTCTTAAAACAGTTTAAAAATTAAAAACAACCTTACTTTCATGGAACTGGAGAAAGAAAAAGGGTAAGAAGATGAGGTTGCTAACATAAAAAAATGAAAGGTGGACCTGTGTACAAAGTTGGTAGTTCCATCAATGGGGTCTATAATCCACGTGGGGTTATCTGTCAGAATGCTGCCCTCTCCCGCTGCAACAGATTCTTCACCGATAAAGCTACAGTAGAAACACATTTAAAGACAGAAAATGTTTAAAATGTCTGAATTACAACATTGTCCCTGACACTGAAATTCTTAAAAGTCAGATGAAGCTCTGAGTATCAGCAGTGCTATGCAAAAGCTGAGAAATACAGTATTTATCCAGAAAGCACCAACCACATCTGACCAAGCTTGCATTAGTATTTATGATGTCAAGGATAAGCACAAAATGCAGGGGAAAGAATTTTATGTTTCAACATAGAAATAATACCAGAATTTAGCATTCAGAACATCGACATTTTCATAATTTTTTCCAGTAACAGCATTATCAAATTTTGTTCAAAATACCTATAGCTATTTACACCTTTCAGCTTATTTGTGCTATACAACATTATTTTGCAGTTTGTGTTTTCAGTGAAGAATGCCTCTGTGGTCTTACATACCTGGTCAGAACACTGCAGCAACTGTTAATTTGAAAACTGATTTCAACCCAAATATGCCAGAAAGTTATTAATCTCAAAAGTTTAGTTTTACAAGCATGACAAAATGGTAACATGATAAAGGGATGAAATTCAAACCAGAGTTCCTGAAGATGGGTGAGTGCATGCTCAGCCACAGTACTAAACCCCAGGACACAGCACCCCAAATTCCACAAGTTTTGCTGCTCAGGAAAGTGTTTTAGACTGCAAAATTATCAGAATGAGTGTAAGTGGGAGGGATTCTCTTTGAGGCCTTTGGCAGGTTGTCACAATTTATCACACATTACTTAACCTATGAAAAGTTTGCAGCAAACACACACTTTCCTTCAAAACCACGTAAAATAACTGCTGTGAGGAAACAGATGAGGTCTCTTTAATATTGATGGGGAGTTTGATGATTAACTACAGAAGTGAAGATGACTAATCAGAGAGAAACAGCATGTTTCCAAAAAGCGGCAGACCTTCAGAAAAACGAGACTGAATATAGGCAGATGAGTAATTCACTAGAAAGTTCAGCACCATTATGTCTAATGTGACATTAGTTACCTAAAATAAAAAGAAGCTAAAATATTCTGAAATGCTTATCAATGTCACAGAAACTGTTATTTCAAGGTCATTCCACAAAGTCTGTATGCTTACACTGATTTGGTTACTGAACTTTTGCACCACCTCAGTTCCAGTTCTATACAGATTTCTTACATTTCACATACACAGCTACAAGAACAAAATCTCCAAGAAAATGAAAGAAAAAAATAGCAAACTGACTTTAGGGAAACTGTATTAAACTTGAGCCATTATGTCAAAATGCTAAAGACAGACCCATGCAAGCAAAAAACAGATTACCATTCAAGAGTACATTTTTCAGGGGGTGGGAAACAAGGGTATAGAGAGGGATGGAAGAAGGGGGAAAAAAAGGAGAAGAGCAATTAAGAAAACCAGTATTTTGTATGACAGTCTTTCTATTATGCAGAAGAAGAAGACCCTGTCTTCTTTTAAGGATGTTTTATGTTATAAACTGTATGAGATCTGCCAAAGGCACACTCAGTTCCACAGGACCCATCCAACACAGACAGCAAAGGCACGCTAGTTTCAAAAGCAGACAAGAAATTTGGCTTCCAGGTTTCCTGGGGCCACCTTTGACTTTCCAATACAATAACCAGGAAGTTTATTACAGTTCGCTCAACTTCAGCCTAAGTTTTGTCTCATGTCAGTAGACCTAGGGGGGGACACCTCGTTTTGTTGCTACAGCCCTGGGCAAAACTTGAAGCCACTACTACTCTACAATTCCTAATTTATTGAAGGTAATGCTACAACTTGCCAGCATGCCAGTTGTAATAAAACTTCACCAAGCAAAATCATAAACTTTCCATTTTTCTTCTGTCAAAAGCATACAACAAGCCATACCTGTGAGAAGGATACTTTTCTTTTATCAAAGAAATAATGAAATTTTCTACTTTTTGATCAGTTTCTGTCACTAGATCTACAGGTGAACTTTTAGTCATAACAGATATTTCTTCTTTGAGAGCTCCACAGATTATCTGTAGAAACAAAAATAAATAGGAAAAAATCTTTCACCGTTAACAATATGGAAAATATTAATTTTCAAAAAAACTTAAGCATAATTTTTACACTCATTTTCTGTAGCACACACACAAAACAAAAGCAGTGACATAACCTGGATTTACCTGCAGGAGCTGGGACTTTTATCTCTAGTCCCTATTCAGTACAAAGCTTTACATGGCTTTAAATCTAAGTACAAAAGGAAGATCTCCAGGTAGATGAAACCAGAGTCCATTTTGTAAGGACAAATTTTAGATTTACAAATTTAAATACCAGAGTTGAATAAAACACCTAACACTGAGCTCAAGTCAGGTATTTTAACCAAACCCTGCACTTGTGATCTTGAAACTATCAGTATCAGCTTAAGCAAGAACCCATGCCTCACAGCCCACTGAATTATTTCACTGTAACTCAGAAAGATTTTCTGAGGGAAGACTTTATTTAACGAGGTTGTTGCAGAGACAACGTTCCACAGACTTTGCAGCTCCAGGGGACAGAATTATTGCATGTGCCATCTTGTCTGCCAGCCACAGCCTTCAAATGTACTAACAAGAACTACTAAGAACCAAAACATTTGGTAACCAATTGTGCTGAGGCTTTGCCAAGACGTACAAACTTCTTCTTGTTCTAAGCCATCTTAAACCTCATATGGCAAAATATCACCAGTGTAAGGGATGGTTCTTATTTACAGAAGCAAAGCAGTCTTCATCAAGAGAAGCAAACATAGACTGGTTTGGGTTGGAAGCAGCTTAAAAGCCCATCTAGTGCCAGCTCTCCTGCCATGGGCAGGGACACCTTTCACTAGACCTGACTTAGAGCTCTGTCCAACCCGGCCTTGGACACTTCCAAGGATAGAGGGAACACAATATGGTACTGAGTGCCATCAACAAGCCTCGGTCCAAAGCTGACTGAGCTGTTCACAAAAAAAGACTTTTTACCAGCTTTCAGGTGGTAAAATAATATCGCAGACAGGAGTTGTTTGAGGGAGAAAATCGAAATGCTCTTTGTTTACCACCATTCTGAATTTTACTTTTTAAATCAAACTCAAGGAACAGAAGTTACTCCTTAGTCTCTAATCGGACTCAAAGGCAAGGAAAAGTGCAAAGTAGTTTTCTTAAGTTAACCGAGTTCCAAACATAAAAGACACTCTAATCTTGTACTTGAACATTACAAACTATTCTGCCCATTTAGGTTTTTGACAAAACACTACCTACAAGAAATTCCAACATTAACCTCCTTCAAAAACTATACACATGTAAGACTCAATAAATCACCTTATTATTTATAAAGAGCTTATACATACCTCCCCAGCTTTCCTTGCTAAACCAACTGCATAATCCATACATTCTTGCCAGGGATCTGCCATCTTTCCCGAGATAAAGAGCCTAGCAAAAAGAAAGATCAATGTCAAAAATGATTATAGCTTGTTTTCTTCCTTTTTTATTTTATTTTTACAAATTCGAAGTTGTTTCCTTCACCTGGTCGAAGTACTGCTCAAAGGAGGAAACAGGCAGAGCGCACGCCCCGCCCCAGCCCGCCCCGGGCTGCAGGACGCGTCCCGAGCGCTGCCGGACGCGCGGCCCCCTCACGGCGCCCGAAATGGCGGCTGCGCCACGCTCACCGCCGCCTCCGCCACCGCTGCCGCCCAGGCGCAGGCGCCGCGCGCGAGGCCGCAGGCGGGCCCGCCCCCTCCGCCGCCGCCGCCGCTCGGTGGCGCCCGCGCCTGCGTGTGAGGGAGCCCGGGGCTGGGCGAGGCCGCCTCGGCGCTGGCGCTGTCAAAATTTACCGGGGGAGTGCTGAAATTAAGACTTTGATGTCTACTTGTTGATAATTAGACGTGGCAGGGCGGAGATACAGTAAATGCTCTCCCATGGAGCTCGCGATTGAAGTTTATCATAGAATTGAAAGGATAGTTTGGGTTGGAAGGAGCTTTAAAGATCAGAAGCGCCTCTGCCGTGGCCAGGGATAGCTTCCACTAGACCAGGTTATCAGAGCCCCATCCAACCGGGACATTGTTCCCTTCCCGGGGCGGGGCATCCACATCATCTCTGAGAAGCCTGTGTCAGTGCCTCAGAATCTTCACGGAGGGCGAGTTCACAGTGTTAGCGGTTTTTGAAAGCAATTTGCATTGCAGTGATCTTCGATATTAATTAAAATCATATGGAGGAAAAAAACTTTCCAAGCCTGACTGATACCAGTTTCTTTCTATTTTTTTTTTCCTGTGGTCTTTTCAGCCTATTTTCTGTTATCAGGTAAAGACAAAACACTGAGGGCTTGTTTTGTCCTCACAAATTGCAGCTGATGTAACTGACCGTCCTATGTAAAATGGCGATCTGGCTAAACAGGGAAAGGTTTGCAATTTGCTTTACACTTAAAATAATCACAAAATGTCTACCACACCAAAAGAAGCAATGTTACCCCATTGTCCCAGTGCCAACCCAAGGCACAGCTAGGCCAAAGGGGGTTAGTTTTATCCTTTTCACATGACTGGAAAAGTTTCCACTCTTTCACTGAATCTGTTTTGTGGGGCAAGTCACTGTACAATTCCACATTTCCTCCTTCCCATCTCATAAAAAAGAATAAGCCTGCTTTTTAAAGTATTCACAGTCATTAAAGAACTACAGAGATGATAACCTGTGTTTTTATTGATTATTTTGCAAATCATTCTTTACAAGGTTATACCAAAAGCACACAGACCACTGAAAGAGGCACTTTGGCTCAGATTTGGTTTTTGTTGAGGCAAGCAGCTGAATATGCCTCAGTGCAATCTATATAGGACTGCATGAGTGTTATGAAAAATGGCTTTTTTGAGATCATTAATGTATACTTAACGTTACAGCAAGGGTTTTACAGATTTCAAATTCTGCATTCACCTTAAAATCAACAGAAGTAAAACAGGAATGCCTGAAGTTCTCTCCTAACAAGTATAAGAATTTTCCTAATCCAAACCACAATTTCTATTCCAGCTGAAATGAAATTTTGTATTTTATATATGAGGCTACTAGGAGGAAAACTAAGCTGCAAGGTTTATTTTTATGTGTCATCTGATAAACTGGATGAACAGAAGTGATGTATTGATAAAAAAAGTCTGCAAACCAGACTGATCACACCCCAGGGTGCAGACTTTTCCAAAACAGACACAGAAACAGAAAATTGTGAAAATAGAAGTATGAGAGATTACTGCCTGCTGTCTTAGTGTCATATATTATTTCTTGTTTAGTACAGCATTGCCCAGCTGATCTAACAGGTCACATATCCAAGCAGAATCAAACTCTTGGTGTTAATACAACCCTTTCAAACTGTTGCATGTATTACAAACCTATGCCAGGCAACCTTGCAGTGATGTCTTAACTGTAACAAGGCCAGGAGCTGCTACCACAGCATCTCACAAAATGTTTGTAAATCCTTGACCATGTACATTTTTAGAATTACAGCTAGAACAACTAAAATGCTTTATATTTACCTATTTTTGTAGTTTGGCTGAAAGCACTGTTTGTTGTAAAATCAAGAAGTATTTCTTTTGATAAATTCCTTTTCTTGCTTGCATAACTTTACATACATTTTTTTGCATCTACTAGAAGTTAAAGTTTTATCAACTTAGAAGTGAAACAATTCAGCACCTTCTAAACACAGGCCTGTAAGACTAACGGTGGTTTCAAATGAGAACTGACTCCTCTGAAGTAATTTATTTTTTCAAATGTAGTTGAACTTTCTGTATGAAAATGTGCTAAGATAATGAGTTTAATAAAACAAAACAAAGCAAAATGCTAAGTAGAGATACGTTGGAATCTAAACAGGTAAAATGTGAGCAGTTCTAACCTATGCAAGATCCTAGAGGTCTGGAAAAGTTTCTGCTTTTGTTCCTAGTACTATTGATGAGGGTGGAGTTCTCAATTATTTATCTGTCAGACTAATTTGGTTTTGCTTCTCAGTTTCTGAAAACTACCTGGAATGAGCTTCCGTGTACAATCCTAGACACATTCCTGGAATAAGATGATAGTGAAAACTTTTTGGATTCTTATCAGCTGGGACTTGCCATGTTTGTACTGCCATTTACAGGCTGAAAGACCTTAGCTATTACTGGCAATTGATGAAAGCAACCATGCTGGTAAAACCTTTGAGTTGTCCCCAAAGATTTACTTCCTGCATCCCAAGTCTATCTTCTCTTTATGCACAAAAAAGTGTTATTTCAGTTATTTTGCCTGCAAATGCTAAGGCAGAAAAACTGGGGGCATGAGGAAGGGTGTAAGTAGAAAACTCTTGAAGATTTAGCAGAAGATTTTCTGCTTTAAAAAAGGGGGAAAATGCACAAAAGTATTTTTTCACTTGCTTTTGTAGCAACAGGGTGGGGAAAAAAGTTCTGCTTAGGGTTCTTCCCAGCTCACTGGTTCCACAGTGGAACTAAGAGCTGGTTGAGCTCTTACTGCATATTCTGTACCATGGCAGCCTAAGACAAAAATAAAGATGAATAGACAATTGCAGATGAAAGGGAGGAAAATAAGTAAGAAGGGAAAAGGGAACTGTTCCTCTTGTACTGGAAAGCAAGATAACAGCTGGAGAGACAGGCAAGGGAAAGCAGGAAAATGCTCCTGTTCTTTCCACTGACAGGAGACAAAGATTTCCAAAATATCCAGCCACTAAAAACCCTTTCCTTCATGGAAATCAAAAACATCTTCCTTTGCATGACATCCCCAAAACATCCAGTAAAGCAATTTATTCATACTTAAGTAATGGCAAAACTACAGTAAAGAGTACTGTGAAGCAAAATAAGTGACAGGCTTACTGAGATCTTTTATCCCCAACCTAATCACACAAGATTTACAATCAGGAAGACACCTGAGTGAATTTACTTTTGCTTCATAAAGATTTCCTCCTAAATGTCATTAAACTGTTACAAGAAGAAAATGTGAACCTGGTGTATGGACAGTGCTGGTTGCCAAATGCAATCAAATCTGTCTGTGTAGATGTAGAAAATATGCTGCATTAGCATAGTATGTTTCTTTCCTTCAGAAAACTGTCATACTGCAAGTTTACATTTTCATTATTTATTAAGACATACTATCCCCACCACTTACAAAAAAATAAATACCAGATTTAATAAAAAATTCTTGATATTATACAGCTCAATAGAGCAAGAATTTATTCTAGAATGTGAATTTCTGTAGTATTAATTATTATCATTTTCCTTTCAGGACACAGTTCTTCTGTCAGGCAACTGAGAAATTGAAAGGAATTGTGTTTTTACAATGGAAGACATTCTGGCAGACGGTGATTTAAAAAGAAAACTGGACTTGCTTTAATTCTTCTAAAAAATACTGGATTTTTTTTTGTTTGTGAAAATTTATGACTAACTAAAGTAGGATTCTGTATCTTCTATAAATAGAACATCATTATCAAGATATTCCAGAATTATATTCCCTCCATTGTACAGTGGATAGTCTTTATCAGATAGCCATGTTTCCAGTGTGTGCTCAAATGGCAAGGCTTCTCCAGAGGCAGTATGGCATAATCTCAGTTTCTGTAAGACAAACAGGACAGAAATTAACACCAAGATTTGCCTATCCAAGGTGAAAGAAGTGGAGTGGGAGAGGCACAAAAGGCTAAAGAGAAACCAAAACCAAAATGCAATCACCTGGAAAATGTTATTGCTGACTTACCTGGGATGTTGATTTGTTGTTGTCATTTTTAAGGCTTGCTAAGGAAGCTGCAAAATCTACTACTTTGCCAATACTCCACTTACTGCAAAAGAACATGGGTTTGCTTTTCTCTTTGTTCCCTTTTGGTAAAAATACTTGAAAGTAAATTCTTTCTGTCTAGAAAAACATGAAAAATAAGATAAATATTAAAACAATAGATAAAGACACAATGCCAGGGCCTCACACAGGAGGTTACCTTTTCTGGGGACCAAATGGATTGTGGGCAGGAAATACCCGCCCTGGTTCACTTGGCAAATTAATTATGTTGGACTTCTGTGAACACCCGAGGGGTGGTGTTACACCCTTACTGGAGATAAAATAAGGAAGGCTTAGGGAAAGCTTTTGCTTGTGGTAAAGCTGATGCTCTTACCACTCTGGCAGGATTTAATCAACAGTTTGCTGACAGTCTCATGCCCTCTACTGTGCAGTCTGACAATGACATTCATTAAAAAGAAAAAAAAAATCCAGAAATCCTAGGACAATCATGTAGTTTCCTGGGTGTTCAACCTGTCCTCAAAGTAATGGTGCAGTCAAGAAATGGAATGGTCCATTAAAATGAGCTCTAGAGCAAAGTTTCCTTATGGGAAAATCAGGTAAAGCCCTACTTAAAGCCGTTTGATATTTAAAATAACCAGTAGACACCCCCCAGACGCCCAGTGGAAGAAGCTCATTTTCCTGCTTTCCAACAGTAAAATGTCTAATAAACCCCCTAGTGTCAGACCTTCTCTTTTTTCAGGGTGACAATGTTCTTATTAACTACTACCTTATGAAGTTTAAAATACCTGTCTGTCTCTTTACTAACTCCCAAAGCAAAGGGCACATGACAAACTGTTTCTAGATGGGGACTCCATTTACCTTCACAGAGGTTTGGATAATTCTCAAGAATGGGTAATTCCTTATCATTTCAGGAAATGAGTGAAACTTGGACAGATTTTTTTGGCCTGAACAACCCTGGAGTATACCCAAGGAATCATCACTTTACCTTTGTAGAAACCTCAGCTGTAAAAAGATGATCACAGTACCCACTGTATTGCACTGAAGGCTCATCTGCACCTCCTTTCTCCCTGTTTCATGAATGGGATGATAATCGTGCTATGGAGTTTATGAAAATAATTTCTCACATGGGTTTTTTACACATACAAATGGTTTTTGTTTATATACAACACCCTCAATCTTCAGGTGCTAATTCTGGGTGAGTAGCTGAATCTGCAGCTGAAACACCTTGGTACCAATCTAAGTTGGCATACTCATCTCTCTACACTCTCAAAATTAGCAAGCTCAAATGTTTAAGGCACATTCTTATGATAAGACTACATTGTCCACTGCAATACCCCAATATATGAATTCAGTCTTGGTGGGAAAACCAAGCAATTACACGTTTCAGGGCTAGATGATCTGAAATATAGATATTGCTAGCCAAGTATTAAGATTTAACACTATCTACAAAAAGACCCAGGTGATAAGGAACCACAAGCTAAGATGTGCTATAAAATTCTGTGCTGCACTATTTACAAAATTGTGCTACAGTGATTCGATTAAGTCCTGTTCTAGTCTAGTAATGAAATTCTATGCTCTGCTGATCATCAAATTCTGCTAAAATAATATGATTTAATAAACTTAGTGCTGTCATCTTTCTGCCAAGAATCTCCAAAAGACCCCGTTTGTCCCTGCAGTGCTGTATGACAGCCACGTGGCAGGCAAACACATTTCTGCTATGAAGTAATAGAATTTGATTCCACTGCTCCAAACTCCACACAGACATCTTATAACAGACATAAGACTAGTGAGATTGCTTTTGGGTACCAGGCTGAAATGTACATTCAAGGGGTTGTGGTCTTGAAAAATTAAATCCAAACCCAAGGAACCAAGGAAACTCAATGACGATCAAACAATTTAGTAATATTTCCAGTTCCTTTGAGAATTCAATTATTGAAAGCAAACATCACTGACCTGAGGCAAGGACTTGTCCCCACATGCGTGCATTTTCAGTTTCATTAATGCCACTTTTGCTGCTGTCTCACTGTTTTTTGCTCCTTTACGTTTTTTGCTTTTCACTTCGTCACTCTTTTTAGAATCTGATAAGAATATTATACTGTTAGTGTCATCATTCTGACAGTTTCCCGAGCATATTATATGACATAGACCTTAGTCTGTTGGGTCTCATTGTATTGCCAAGGATCCCATCTTTTGTGTCTGCTCATATTTTCCCAAAGTCATGTATCAGCATTTTTAGTTTTAGCAGAATTCCCTTCCATTGAAAGGTAGATGAACACCATCACCATGTAAACACAGGCTGCAAAAGCCAAATAGATACAAATTCTGGAGCTTCTACATCTGTGGGTATCACAGCATTCATATGGCAAGATTTCACGTCCCCCTTTCTACACATAACCCCACTGTCCAGCTGGGCAGTGCTGTTTATTCTCTTTCCCATCCTAGAGCTTGTTTAAAACCTGCAAAACATTACACGGTAGAATCAGACTTTTCTGGGCATCTTGATTGTGTGAGTGTGATCCCAGAAGATTGACATGCACATCCAACACAACTGCATTATTTTCACATGGATTAGTATGTAAATAATAATGGCTAGGTACAATTCATTATAATATAGTACTTGTAGAATGACAACAAGACAATAATTCTGAAAGTAACCTGTGCCTTATTTATTCTTTAGAGATGCTCCTTGTACTGTTGTTTTGGCTCAGTTTAGATGAACAGTATTAAATGTTGACATGTAAGTTTAGAGCTATTTAGCCAAGGAACTCCCACCCTTTCTTCTTATTTGGTCAAACCTGACACCTCAAAAGAGGTCAGAAACCCAAATAGTGTTCTGAAAAAAATAAAAGAAAAAGAATATATATGCCTCTGTACTTGCCTATAATATGCTGAACAAGCTGCTGGGTGGCAGCCATTCGAGGTTTTGGTGTGTCCAGCTTCTCACATTCATGGTCTGATTGATGACGATGTCTGTAAAAAACAAAGTAAAACTTCTGTTGCATTTTCCATACATTATTGAATGAATATTGATGTTTAAACACTCTGTTCCACTCACCTGAGACAAAAATGTTTTTCACAGTAAGGACATAACACTGGCAAAAGCTCCTTTCCATTGCAGTCCTTGTATGAGCATGGGTAAGATCTGTGCTGATCAGGTTTCACAGAACTGTTTCTTATATTCACCTAGGAGTAAGTACAAAATATTTTGTGCAAATAACTAGATACTACAGATATAAGTTACCAACCCAGCTTTCTCAAAGATCTGTGCTAGCTCTCCATTCTTGGGCAAATCTGGTCCAGCTATTATCTCCTACTTTTGCCCTGGTTATGTTTAGCTCAGAGGCTGAAAAAGAACTGTCATCCTACTCAAAGTCAATTTACTTCTGAGAGGAAGAAAATGAGTAGATTCATTTTTTTAAGCCTTTCACATTCTGAGTGAAATAATTTATACTTATATACCATATGCATTCATCTAGTCTGAAAACACACAGCTAAGTTGCATGGAATTTTAATTTAAGGCTGTCATATATTATTAGATTACCTCAGAACACCCATGAGCATCCCGGCTCCTGTGCTGAAGGCTTTGTGGAAAAGAAGAAAGTATCACACTGTTATCAACGTTCCAGGAAAAAAAAAAACTTGCATGCAAAAGAGTAATCTGACAAGTTTTATCATGGGAAAACTTCAGTTAGGTAATGAATTTTCTCCAAACTTGTTCTATCCTATGCATTTCAAATCTTGAATGGATAGATCATATTCTTTCTCAGAATGTAAAACATTTAGCTTTTGGAACTTATGCTTCAAGATAAACAAACAATTTCAAGAGAATGAAGACATCAGCCTGCTTAAGAGTTCAGTTCAAAGCAACAAGAGCTTGTCTGTTTTAATGGGTTTTCAAATTTCTTCCATAATGGCAGAAGTCCCTTGAAGGCTTCTGATATGTTAGAAGTGAAATCTGCCCCCAATCTGAGTTTCTCTCAGCTGCCCTCTGCTAATCTGACATGTAAATCAAAGTGCAGGCCCTGGTTTCAACCTTGCAAGAAACCTCAAAATTTTTTCAAGAAAAGATAATCAGCCACCTCCTTGTGGAAGCCAGCAGATGTGGTGTTTTGCATTTTAGCAAAGCTTTTGACACTGCCACAATGTTCTTCTGGACAAAAAGGTCCAGCACACTGCTAGACAAGTCTGTAGTACTACGGTATAAGCTCAGGGAGTCACAGTTAATGCAACTGCTTCAATCTGGTGGACAGTGGAGTTACCCAGGGCTCAATTTTAGTGCCAGTCCTCTTTAGTGTTTTTATAAATGATCTGGATACATGTTATGGTTGCCAAGCATTCTAAACCAGGAAAAGCTGTCAACTCCCTTGAGGGTGGAGCAAAGAGAGATTCTTAATAGACTAGAGAGCTGGGCAGTCACCAACTGTATGAAATTTAATGAGAGCAAGTACTGGATTCTTCACCTGGGATGAGGAAATCCTGGTGACCAAGTGTACAACATGAGGAAATGGAAAGAAGCTGTGTCATGGGAAGTTCAGGTTGAACATTAGCAAAAGGTTCTTAAGAGAGGGTGATTGGGCACTGGAATGGGCTCCCCAAGGAAGTGGTCATGGCACCAAGCCTGCTAGAGTTCAAGGATTGTCTGAATGACACTTAGTAGTATGCTTTAGTTTTAGTCCAGTGAGGAGTAGGGAGTTGGATTAGTTGACTCTTGTGGGACCCTTTCAACTTGAGGTGCTCTGTGATTCTATGAGCTTACCAAAAGATGCCTGAACAGCCATCACATACAAAGGGAAGAAAATCTGAAACAAAGAGATTTGTTTTCAGTTAAGACAACATGGTTATTGTTTTGTTAATAGTTTCTAGCTTAATTTTCACAGGTGACAGGCACTGGCACTGGACCGCGCAGGGCTGCAGCAGCACAGAGGACTCCCCGATCCGAAGGACACCCCTTGCAACCCCACACCGACCCCGGCCCACCATCCCCGTCTCCGCTGGGACCCACCACACTGTCACAGGGTAGGTATTTTTGTAAGAATACCTAGCAACTGCATCTACACTTTAGCTAAAAGTGGCTTTTATTAACTCCCCTAATTAATATTACAGAAAAATATATGAGCAGGTCAATTATATTTATATAATTCCAGAAGTTGGAATTAGGCTTTAAATTCAATTTTTTTTCAATATCAAGCTATGAAACTGGAACATATGGCTAGCCATCAAAATTACTAGTTATGTTAAAAACTGAATTTATCGTGAGACCACTTAGAACACTGTTTATTGACAGTGGATGATTTACATTTTTTTTGTGGGCTGCCAACTGGAGGAGATGCTGGCTGTTTGGAAGGGAAAAGTCCTAATGGACTGGACAGTCCTAATGATCCTGCCCCTTCTTCGTATCATATCGTACATATGATATGGGTGATTAAAATTGCACACGCTTTCTAAGCCTCTGTACATGTCCCCTGCCTACCACAAAAATTCTTACACATAAAATCACATCACTGTCTGCTGAACTCCACCACATCATTAATGGCAGCAAATGCCAGGTGCAGCCCACTACTCTGCTTCTCCATCCTTCGGATTTTATGCTGACAGACCACCACGCAACTGGACCACGTAGCTCAGGTCACGATCATCTCGATTCCTTGCTTCTTTCTGAGAGGTTTCATTTCCAGTCACACTCTCCGAGATCACTGAAGGCACCAAGTGTGAGGAAGGGGCAAGGGGCCTGTTAACCACCCAGAGAGGCAACCGAGGTGACAGGCGCTGGCACTGGACGTGCAGGGCTGCAGCAGCACAGAGCATTCCCCTAACGGGGGGACACCCCTCACAACCCCGCACCGACCCCGGCCCACCATCCCCGTCTCCGCCGGGACCCGCCGCGCTGTCCCTTACCGAGCTGGCGGCACTCGGGCACCCCGCAGTGCTGCCCCACCTCCAGCTCCGCCATGTCGGCGACACGCAGGAGGCGGAGAGGCGGCGGGGCGGGCAGGACCGCGCTGCGGAAGGGCCGGCGGGACCCGCCCCGGGCCGGGCGGGGCCGAGGCCGGGGGGGATCCGCCCGCGCAGGGCTGAGCCTGAGCCCGAGCCCGCCCCACAAGGTCGGAGCTGCGGGGGGTGCCGGCCAGACCGGCTGCATCACTGGGCTTAGGGCAACCTGAGCAGCCCATGTCGGCCCAAGCCTCAGCCTTCAGTGGGCCCAGAGCTGCGGCTGGTGCTCCTCGGGCTGTTCCAGGGGGAAAAAGGGCATGATTTGTGTCTTATTGTGTCGCTACGTGCGACGTCCCTTGGGGCAGAGCCTTGTTCCCGGAGGCAGAGCGGAGGTAGCCCGACTTGCCGAAGCACTTTGTGCATTCTGCAACCTGTTGGTGCCACTGAGGTTTCCTTAGCGGCACACCCACCAATTTTGTAAAAAAACACATTCCTCCAGACTTCAGTGTTATTTTCCCAGCCCTGACTCGCGTGCACGCCTGTGCCCGAGGGTGATGCTCTCCAGAAACACCTTCCTGCGGCATGTCTCCAATTCTGGGTTCCTCTGTAGGAGAGAGACATGGAGTTCCTGAAGAGGATCCAGCAGAGAACGTCAACATTTTTCAAGGGACTTGATTATCTCCCTTCGAAGGAACGACTGAGAGAGTTGAGCCTCTTCAGCTTTGAGAAGAAGCGACTGGGAGGGGACATAGCCAATGTCTATAGGCATCTTACAGGAGGGTGCCAAGAGGCTGGGGCAGGCTCTTCTCCGTGGTGCCAAGCAATAGGACGAGGCAACAGGCAGAAACCGATGCACAGGAATTTCCACCTGAATACGAGGAAGAACATTTTTATTGTGTGGATGACCATGCAATCGAACAGGTAGCCCATGTTGTGCAATCTCCTTCCCTGGAGATACTGAGCCGCCTGGATGCAATCTTGTGCCATGTGCTCTAGGATTACCCTGCGTGAGCAGGGAGGTTGGACCAGATGACCCACTGTGCATTCTGCCATTTTGTGACACGGGAAAAAAGTTGGGGGGGAAGCACAAACTCTCAGCCGCCTCCGCAGCGCCGGCCCGGCCCGGAGACCCTGCGGCTGCCCCGCAGAGCTCGCCGGCTCCTCCCGCCGCCCTGCCCGGCGCTGGCTGAGGGCAGCGGCAACTCGGCCTCCGCGGAGCCGCCCCCGGGCCCGCCCCGCCGCCAGGTGCGGTGCCACCGCCGCCACCCGTGGACTGAGGGAGTGCTGTCACGGCGTGTGCTGTGCAGGGAGGCTCCTGAGCACCGGGCTGGCCGGACCTTTCCGTCCGCGGGTACGGAGCTGGGATCGCCGCCATGAGCAAGATCTCCAAGTTCTTCAAGGGGGGCGGCTCGGCCGGCTCTAAGGGCCGCGGGGGGCCCTCGCCGCAGGAGGCGCTGGCCCGGCTGCGGGAGACGGAGGAGATGCTCAGCAAGAAGCAGGAGTACCTGGAGACGCGGATCGAGCGGGAGCTGGCGGTAGCCCGGCAGCACGGCACCAAGAACAAGCGAGGTGAGTGCTGGCCGGGCCCCGCGCCATTGAATCCCGGGGCTGGAGCGCCCTGGCTGTGGGGGCACTCGGCTCTCGCCGGGGCTGCGGCTGGGCCGGGTCACCTGGCACCGCAGGTGTGCACTGTGGTTCGGCCCTGGGCTCCGAGCAAGTATCACCACACGCCAGGCGGGGTGGTGGTTTGGCACCCGTTAGTGTTTAATGAACTTATATATGGATTTATATAGTGGGATAGGAATTTGTTATTCCTCACAAATTTACTGTCTGTGGTTTCCTGTGCGATTCTCCTGTTCGTGCTTTGTACTGCACGGTACTGGTTGGATACACGGAGGGCAAAGTACTGCTGCTCAACAGGGAGGGAATTGCTGTTTGGGGGCTCGGCATTGGCTGGGCAGGTGGCGAACGAGATGAAGGATGTGCGGATCTCCTGTATATTTCCGATATCCCGATCAATGCACATTATCCCCATTGCTGACAACTGAGCAACAAAGTGATGCAATGATTTGTTCAAAAAATGTAAGAAGTATATGTGTAACCAAATAAAGAATGAAAACTTAGAGCATTAGTGATTACTTACTGCTCTGGGACACTGAGCTACAAAGGAGAGGATGCTAAGAGGTCAGAAGGCCTGGCTCCTATGTATACTGATGCTGTCACCCCTAGGAAGCACATGATGGTAGTCAGTGTCTTGGGGATATACAGGCCTCAGAGAAACAAGTTAATTACTTCCTGAAGTTGCATGGAGGCCTATTTGCCTGAGCTGTATTTTAATTTAAATGCTTAATAACAGAAGAAGAATATTTTGAATTAAAGATTTGTCATGTAATGAGAAAGTAGGTATTTTGCCTGCTTGTTCTGTTACTCAGTATTTAAAAAAATAATGCCCTGTAAATTTGAACTTGTGTGGAGCTGTGTGTTAGAGGTGTCTTGGTTAGTCCTCTAATGTATTTGTAATACTTTAGGAAAATTATTATTTTCCTAATAATTATTAGGAAAAGGCAGTTTAACTAAACTAACTTTTAGTTAAAATGGATTTAAAATTGTGGGTCAAAATAGGACAGAGTTGCACAGTTGAGAGTAAAGTCGGTTGAGAGCTCAACTGAGACAGCTGCTCAAGAGGATGGGAGTTGTCACAATTGTCCCAGTCTCACACTTTCTACTCCCCGGGCTTCAGCTGGAGTGTCTCTTGGTCCTTTGTCCAGGTATTGGCATCTCTGTACTGTCACAGGGAAGTAGTTCAGGAAGGTGATCCAGCTGGAAGCTAATTTGCTATGGGACAAAGTGACCAGATGGCTCCTGGAGCTGAAGTCATTGTGCAAAAGCCTGAGCTGCAGGGCTGGTACAAGCAAACGGGTTGGTTCCTATGACTGTAGCAGTTCCAGGTTAAATCCAGACATGCTGCTCTGGAACTTCATCCCGAACCTGAAATATAAGATGGCACATTTGCAGAAAGAAATAGAATTTCCTGCCTTGCTCCTGCCCTTGTGCTGCTCCCTTCCTTTCCCTTAGCAGAGTTCCCTGAAGGGTGTGTTTGAGAAAGCTAGATATTGTAAAATATTGTGGTTTTCTTTTTCTGGGTTATACTTTTTACCCGGGATGGTTTAAGTTCCACTCATCCAGTTGACCTGGTAGCTACATGAGTACTTTTGCACCTAGGAAGGACAGAGTGGGGCACAGACAGGAATGAGAACTTGGTTGGAAAAGGTGGATCTGCTTCATCTTTAACTCAGCTGGTTGATGGTGGTCTCAGGTGTGTGTTGGCCTTTTGTTTCAGGCATGCAGCATTTGATATCTGAAGATTGTTGTTTCAATATGCAATTGCCCTAGTCTTTTATCTATTAAATTGTTCATGGAGTTGTATTACAAACTGTAGTGTTGAGCTGATTGTGGTTGGAAATAAGTGCCTTTGATTTTGTCCTTTGCTCAGGGACCTGCAGTTAAGAACAGTAAAGAGGTAAGAGTAGGCCTAAAAGTGCAGTGGAGCAGTTTTTATTCATGCCAAAAATAGTTCTAAAACCAAAATGGAATAACCTAAGTACAGTCAGAGGAGAAACAATGTGAACCATATATTGTTTAAAATGTAACTTTGCTGTGCCAAAGTGCTTAAATTTAGCAGGATAGTCAGTGAACTTAAATCCCCAATAATATATCTTCGTTTGATATGTCAGTTGCTTTACAGTTTAATTACTGTTGATTTACCTTGACATTATATTAGCAGGTGTGTAGTACTGTTATAGCTCAGAGAAAATCTGTGCTAACCACCACCTGTTGTAACATTTTGTAAACATACCTAAAAGTGAGAGAATAAAGGTTTTAATCTACATTGCCTTGTTGAAGTGACTGTTTTTGAGGGACATCACTGGTAATTTTAATGTAGTTTTTTTCTTCATTGCATCTGTGTAGAAACCTATGGAAACTAAAATGGGGCTGTCTGCAACTGGAGCAAGATGTATCTAGGGATAGAAAATTAGCAAATTAGCATGATCACTTGATTTTTAGGTACATGAGTCTGAGTCAGTTGCACCAACACATGAGAGAGCAGATTCAAGCACCAGCAATTTCTCATGACTTCATGTGACTCTTGAATGGGTTTCATGTGACATCAGTAGGTTTAACATGATTTAAAAGCTGTAATGCATTAGCTATGCCATAGATGTGAAACATCACTGGAATATTCCTGGCTTTTCCTTTATGAAGTATCTCTGCAGTTCCTGTACCTAATCTGAAATTAGCTATAATTTTGATGTATTTCCAGCATTCCCCATTAATATCTAGGTTTTTTGTATGCTGAAATTAACACCTGAAGAGGTTATGTCATGAGAAGCAATATTTTTTTTCACAGTTAGCACTGAATTCTAATGTCTCTCCATTCCAGGAGCAAACTCTTTTAAAAATCTCTTGCTGTGCTTTTTGGGGATTTCTCAGTTTCAGCCAGTGCATAGCTGCCAACTCCATCTCCATGCTGGCTTTTCTTATCCATTATTTTAAAGGACATAGAAGAAAATTTAAAGAACAGGAAGTGATACTGAATATTTGAAAGCCTTTTTTAAAAGGAAGTGTGTTTTCTGGAGCATGCCTGTAATTGTGAAAATAACATATGCATGAATGTGTGTTGTTTCAGCCCGGTGTCCTTCACAAATCCTAGAAATATAAAAAAACTTAATAAAAAGAATAAAGTTAACATAAGCCATCCAGAACAGGATTAAATCTCATCCATACAGAACCACATGGTACTACTGAGGACAAAACCTATGAAGAAAATGGGACCAACAGGGAGGGTTTCACAAGTAGATGCTGCTAAATATGTTGTGTGTTAGGACTGGGCAGGGCTTATGTAGCCGTGTAGCATTCCTTTTGAATGAGCTGGGTGTGACCAGGAGGCTGTGGAAGCCAAACAATGGTGTGGTAGGTGTGTGTTGTGGGGGACAGGTCAGCCACGCCCACGGCAGGCTGTGGGACATGTTGGGAATGAGGGTTTCTGGCAGGGACACGAAGGAAAGCCCATGGTGTGTCTGCTCTGTGAGATACAGTGGTTGATCTCTGACTTTCATGATCACATTTCAAGTGTCTTGCCACGAACTGGAATACTTATAACTGGTCCAGCTCATTATTATTCTTGATTTAGCTCCTCAGTTGTAACTGCTTGTGGCTTCCTCCACAAGGCTTTAAGGACTATGAGTGCTGATACAGAGTCTAATTAGGGTCCTATGATTTTTATGGCCTCAGCAGCATTGTCTTTGGTTGTCCCTGGAGTGAGGGAGCTCAGAAACTGCAGTCCGTGGATCCCTTGCAGGCCTGAGGTGGAGGTTTCTGAACTGTATCCAAGAGGGACACCTGATATTTTCACAGTGGTGTTACATCTTCAGAAGAAATATTCTTTTCCTACTTCAGTGGTTTCCTCATGGGAATTATAAGGATTATTGGACAATTATTTTATTTCTGCTTCAGAAGAATATTGTTAGTGCTTTCTGTACTGATGGGTGTTGGTGGTGTGCTTGACAGGTAAAGGTGGTATTACTGCACTGTTGCTTTTCAGTCTGACCTGTCATGAAACCATGAGGAAGGTGCACAACTCTTCCCATGTCATTACTTCTGTTTTTTCCTTTTGAAATCTGGATATTCAGTGTGGCCAGGATTCTTATTGCCCAGCTGGCCATTTCTGCTTCCTTAATAAAGTGTCAGCATTGTAGCAATATTGGAAAAGCACCCTTCTGTATGTTAATAAAAGGAGTTCATTAATATGCAAACTTAAACTGACATCATAGTCTCCTTTTGTTCCAGACACCTTGACTATAAAATAAAAACTAGTATTAAAACCAGTGGTTCCTAATCTGTGAGCTCTATCCTGCTTACTGGATTCAGCAGTTCAGGAAATGTGTTAAAGTCCAGCCAAGTGCTGACATTAAAAAAGTCAGGAGTTGAATTGGCTTTTTGGAACACAAAAGAAAAACTGTATGAGTCTGCTTTTGTGGTTTTCTTCCTGGAGAAGCCCTCCACCTCTTCCTGAACGAATAGGAGTTAATTACATTTGCTTCCTTTGACTCTACCTCTGCTTGAACTCATCCTCTCCAGGCTGTCTTCCTTCTTTGAGATCTTTGGAATGGGGAACACCATTTTTCAGTGCCATTCTTAGACCTTCGGTGAAGTGAGTTTGTGTTCTCTGCTCAATTTCATTGTATTTTAATAGATAAATTCTTCCCCAGTTTGATAATTAGAATGTGGTAGCATTATAAAGCAGAAGCATTTCAGTTCTGTAAGACTTGCACACAAATTTAAAAATGCATATAATATGCAGTAGAAAAGCACTAAAATTCTTGGTACTTTGTAAAACACAGGAAAATAGATTTCAAATAACAAGGAAATTCTCATAAATTAGTGATAGGAGCTACTGTAGCAAAATACTCTGCAATAAAGGGCATTCATTTAACACAATCACAAAAATCATATAGTGTGTTGTGAGAATTTATACTGCTTTGGTTGATAAAGAAGGAGTATGAATTTATTTCCTATGGTCTGCTTTATTCTGTAAGTCACTGGTAAACTAAAGAGAATGAAGATAATGTCTTGCACCACAATAATTAGGAAAAACTGCTTATGAATAGCTGAAATTGCAGAGAGTTAGCTTCTCCTGTGTTTTCTTTATTTGGGTGTGGTTTAATTAGATGATCTTCAGGATTTTGGAAAACATCTGCTTTGTGTGTAACTGAGGAAATCCATTTTCTCTGTGAGCAGCCTACAGTATTAACAGCACCATTGCAGAGTCCCATTTCTGAGGAACACTGACTAGAAAGACTACCCCATGGTAGATGCTTGCTCCAGCTGAGTGCTCCTCAGTCCACAGGGCCTCAGAGTCCTCTCTGGCCCAGCTGGTGTTACGCACAGTTTCAGACTATTACATTTGTTTGGAACCTCTGTCTTCCTAATCTAAGAGTCCAGGATCAAATTTGATCCAATGGAAGCTAAGAAAGGAAGTGGAATAGGCAAATAATAAGTAGGTAAAGATTGTTTGGGATTAAATAAAAATTAAGTATTTTAGAATTGCCAGTGAGAATTTTACAGTTCTTATATTTGCCATGTGCATGACATCTGGTGTTTGTGCAGCTTCAGAATATGCATGATCTTTGAACGATCCCCCAAAACCTGGGAAAATCTTGGATTTGAATGCCATGATTAATCTGTTGGGATTGTGGTTTGCTGTCCTGAAACATCTCACTGCAGGTGGTGGAAGGCATCTTAGCCTGTGTGAATGCCTGTCCTTGAGCAGCTCATGATGAGCAAGATTGATCATGTTGATTCAAGCATTTGTCAACAAAGCATTAATTTTTTTAGTGTGCTGTTACACAGCACAAATCTTTGTGCCCTCCTTGGGGGAATCCTAATTTCATTTAAAAAGTTGTGTACCCCAATGTCGAGGTTCATTGTTATTGCACATGGTCAATTTTTACAGGATCACAACAGTAGCTGCTGCTGTTGGTTGAGTTTGGGGGGTTGCAGGGCTGCCGGGGCTGGCTGAATCTGTTAAAAAAATTAAATGGGAAGGAATGGGGGTGCTAATAGCATTGAAAGAAGCCAAACTCAGTCTCTCATTTCATTTGGTGGGGTTTTTTAGCCTGGCACATGTGTAGTTTGGAAAGGACTGTCATCAGGAAATGCTTGTGGCAAAATTGTGTGTGTTCCACACCCTGAGGCCAAGAGAAAGTTCTTTTCTCCTCATGCATGCCATGTGCATTTCTTCTGGTAATGATTTACTCTGGGCAGAGTACACAGCTCATAACTTAGTGAATATTAAAGACTATAATCTCTACAATTTACAAAGATAATGGGGTATAGCTGCATTTGACTGTGCCCATGTCTACAAAGTTCTTTGTGTTTTTAAATTCTAAGGTTTAAAGATCACGTTCCTAAGTGATTGTTAAGAAACAGAGGAGACAAAAGCTGGAGAAATGCAAATCTTCTGATCTAACTCATCTGCCTAGCTGGGCCATTTGGGCCCTCCATTGCACAGTTACTACTGAGACAAAGTTTAGAAAGCACCATTGGTGGAGTTGTGGTTATCATGGCAGATCTTCTTACACTGTCTTCCTTAGGTTTTACTTACATTTTGCAGCTTATTCTTTTATTCTCTCTTCTGCTTCCTCCCTTCTGACTTCTCTCTGATGTTTTTCTTTTTCCTTCCCATCTTCCCTTCTTTGCCTGTGTGCACAGGATGGAGTTCAAGATCTCCCACAGTAGAGGAAGAAGCTGCTTTTCCTTGTGGTGCTAGAAGGTGTTAATCTAAAAGAGGCTTCCCAGCATGTTCACACAACAGCCTGTTGGTGATTAACAGGCTGCCGACCTGGTGTGGTCAAAGTTTGTCTCCCTCATAGTAAGGTAGGAGGGTGAGAATTATAAATTCTGCAGGTCAGCTTAGTGCTGAACTACTTGTCCTTGCATTTGCTATGAAAACACACAATGCACTTTGCCTCTTCCCATTCCAGCTGCCTTACAAGCACTGAAGAGAAAAAAGAGGTATGAGAAACAGTTGAATCAAATTGATGGGACACTTTCGACCATTGAGTTCCAGAGAGAGGCATTGGAAAATTCCCACACCAACACAGAAGTGCTCAAGAATATGGGTTATGCTGCACAAGCTATGAAAAAAGTACATGAAAATATGTAAGTGTTTTCTAGTAGCTTCCAAGTTAAACTTACTAACCACTTTCAAATTATTCCATTACTACAGACTGTTGTGTCAAGTTAGATAGTTTCAAGTTCATTTTTGGTTCAGGCATTGAATGTCAGGAATACTATTAGTGCTATAGTGTTATATTTGGCAGAAAAACCGCTTTTCCTAACAATAAATATAGAAGGAAGTTCACTTAACTAGTGAGATCTGGTTTTTTTCAGTCTGTCTTGGCAGTGGAGAGTGGCCTCTGCCCTTGGTTTGTCTAGAAGAAAATCTAGTCATAGAAACTATGTGGACACTTTTCCTCAGAATCCATAAGCTGGACTGTGGAATTCAAAGTACTAATTAAATGCACCCTCTTTCCCCTGCCCCCCAAAAGAAAAGATTTACTTTTTTTTTCATATGTCCTATGTTGTTTTAAGGGGTGTTTTTCTCCCTGAATAAACAGAGTTAAATCAAAAGGGTTGTTCTGGGAGAAATAAACAGGAACTGAAACAATAATGAAGTTAACAATAAAGGGAAATCTTTAAATGGGGTACAATTCTGTTAAGTTCTCCCCAGTTCTGGTGAAAGCTTAACATAAAAAAGATCCATAAAATCATAGAATAGTTTGGGTTCAAAGAGACATTTAAAGATAATCCTGTCCAAACACACTGCAGTGAATAGGAACGGAGCATCTTCAACTAAATCAGGTTGCTTAGAGTCCATCCAATCTGACCTTGGATGTTTCTAGTGATGAGGTATCCATCATTTCTGGGCAACCTGTGCTGGTGCTTCACCACCCTCATTGTAAAAAGCTTTTTCCTTGAATCAAATCTAAATTGACCCTCTTTTGGATTAAAGCTGTTACCCTCTGCCCTTCACAACAAGCCATGTAAATGTTTATCCCCATATTTCTTATAAAGGCCCTTTAAGTACCAAAAGGCCTGTAAAGATGCTGACCTGGGGGATCTGCCCATGGGCTGTGACTGGCTGGCAGAGGTATGAGGAGCACACAGAGGAAGAGACTCTGCTGCAGTTTGACTTTTGTTGTAATCCCATCATGGAAATAGCTGGACTGGGTATGGGTGAGGAAAATTATTCCTTGTGAATTCTGCTGTTTGTAGAGTCATGGGCATAAAAAGAAAACAGGGTCTGTTCAAGTGAGTGTATTTTGTAGGATTTGAATGATACATCTTTTAAAAAATATTTCCATGTTACCTTGCCAGGGATTTGAACAAAATCGATGATTTGATGCAAGATATCACTGAACAGCAAGATGTTGCCCAGGAAATTTCAGATGCTATCTCAAACCGAGCCACCTTTGGTGATGAGTTTGATGAGGTTAGTACTTCAGACCTGTGAGTTTAACTCCATAATTATTCTGCTGTGCTGTGCCTTGTTTCTCAAGAAATGTGGATGTGAAATTCCTTGGTTCTAGCTTACCCTATCTTGGACAATTGTATAATTTTTTTTATAAATATAAAAGTTAAATAAAATCATTATATATAAAATATATAATGTGCTAAATAAAAATCTGTATATGTAAAAATAGAAAAATTTTATTTTTGTATCAATTTTAAGAAAAGCAATTTAACTGCATTCCTGTAGTTATTGTTCTCATTTGAGCCTCGGAAGAAGGTCACTAAAACATGTAATTTGTGCTACTCCAAGTGGACACTGAAACATATAATTTTCTGTTGCTCCAAATAGACATCCATTTGACTTAAGTGCATGTCCCTATGTCATGGACAGGCTGCTGTTCATAATTCTGAATATTTGGACCATTTTTTAACGTAATTTTTGGTGCTTGGAGATGTAGATCCATTCCCTATTGCCCAGACCACAGAAGTAGCTCTGATAGGTAGAAGTAATACCTGTTGGAGGCAATACGGTTTCATTCTAAAGCTCTTTTCTTCTGAAACCCCCACAAGGCATTTAGGACCTTCTCAAAATTTGTTGCAGTAGCTTTCATCCAGTGCCTCCAGATTTGATTTTGTACATCTAAACAGGATTTAATTTATTTCTGATCCAACCATGGTTGAGGACTCAAGGGTCAAGGTTACTTAAAATTCTTGTAATCTGTGGAATGCAGAGATGGGTGTCAAGCTCAATATCACAACTACTTTTGTTTTGTTTTTCAATTTTGTTTCAAAATGGCCAAGCACTAAGAATCATTTGAAGAATGTCCTGAATACTCAAATTATTCATTGTATTCCCAACTAATTTGTTCCTATGTTCCCAAATGGACAACAAAAATAAAATATAAATGCTATATTGCACATATTTGCTTGACTGGGAGGAACAGGAAGTTTCATTCAACAGCTCTAATTTGTTGAAATAATAATGATTCTTACTGTTTTGTTCCCATTAACTGTTTTTCTGTATTTCCCCTTTGAATGTAAGTAGGCTTTCCAAGAAACATTTAGGCATTACTGGCACAAGGAATGGGTTTTGGCCTGAGCTTCAAATAATTGAAAACATCCTCCCACCCCAAACAGCCTGTAAAGATGCTGACCTGGGGGATCTGCCCATGGGCTGTGACTGGCTGGCAGAGGTATGAGGAGCACACAGAGGAAGAGACTCTGCTGCAGTTTGACTTTTGTTGTAATCCCATCATGGAAATAGCTGGACTGGGTGTGGGTGAGGAAAATTATTCCTTGTGAATTCTGCTGTTTGTAGAGTCATGGGCATAAAAAGAAAACAGGGTCTGTTCAAGTGAGTGTATTTTGTAGGATTTGAATGATACATCTTTTAAAAAATATTTCCATGTTACCTTGCCAGGGATTTGAACAAAATCGATGATTTGATGCAAGATATCACTGAACAGCAAGATGTTGCCCAGGAAATTTCAGATGCTATCTCAAACCGAGCCACCTTTGGTGATGAGTTTGATGAGGTTAGTACTTCAGACCTGTGAGTTTAACTCCGTAATTATTCTGCTGTGCTGTGCCTTGTTTCTCAAGAAATGTGGATGTGAAATTCCTTGGTTCTAGCTTACCCTATCTTGGACAATTGTATAATTTTTTTTATAAATATAAAAGTTAAATAAAATCATTATATATAAAATATATAATGTGCTAAATAAAAATCTGTATATGTAAAAATAGAAAAATTTTATTTTTGTATCAATTTTAAGAAAAGCAATTTAACTGCATTCCTGTAGTTATTGTTCTCATTTGAGCCTCGGAAGAAGGTCACTAAAACATGTAATTTGTGCTACTCCAAGTGGACACTGAAACATATAATTTTCTGTTGCTCCAAATAGACATCCATTTGACTTAAGTGCATGTCCCTATGTCATGGACAGGCTGCTGTTCATAATTCTGAATATTTGGACCATTTTTTAACGTAATTTTTGGTGCTTGGAGATGTAGATCCTTTCCCTATTGCCCAGACCACAGAAGTAGCTCTGATAGGTAGAAGTAATACCTGATGGAGGCAATACGGTTTCATTCTAAAGCTCTTTTCTTCTGAAACCCCCACAAGGCATTTAGGACCTTCTCAAAATTTGTTGCAGTAGCTTTCATGAAGTGCCTCCAGATTTGATTTTGTACATCTAAACAGGATTTAATTTATTTCTGATCCAACCATGGTTGAGGACTCAAGGGTCAAGGTTACTTAAAATTCTTGTAATCTGTGGAATGCAGAGATGGGTGTCAAGCTCAATATCACAACTACTTTTGTTTTGTTTTTCAATTTTGTTTCAAAATGGCCAAGCACTAAGAATCATTTGAAGAATGTCCTGAATACTCAAATCATTCATTGTATTCCCAACTAATTTGTTCCTATGTTCCCAAATGGACAACAAAAATAAAATATAAATGCTATATTGCACATATTTGCTTGACTGGGAGGAACAGGAAGTTTCATTCAACAGCTCTAATTTGTTGAAATAATAATGATTCTTACTATTTTGTTCCCATTACCTGTTTTCCTGTATTTCCCCTTTGAATGTAAGTAGGCTTTCCAAGAAACATTTAGGCATTACTGGCACAAGGAATGGGTTTTGGCCTGAGCTTCAAACAATTGAAAAACATCCTCCCACCCCAAACAGCTGTACAGTGTCTTACTTTTCAACAGTGCTTAACTTTTTGAAGTCTAGGCTTGGTAAGCATGTTGTAGATTGACCTGGAAGTTCCTAAGGGATACCAGTTGAAGCTGATATGCATTGTTCCTCTTTGGGAAATAAGCCCCTGTCACTTGGAGCATCCTTGTACCAGCTTTTGCATAGGAGCCTAATACTTAGAGCACTTGGCAGTAACTGGGAAACCTGGTTTGCAGGCTAGTGCACCTTAAGGGTGCTAGAATCAGTGACTTAATGTCTGGGATGTAAGGTGG
This sequence comes from Emberiza elegans, assembly GCA_024865655.1. NCBI lineage: Eukaryota > Metazoa > Chordata > Aves > Passeriformes > Fringillidae > Emberiza > Emberiza elegans. The sequence continues at coordinate 41,792,018 of JALJVW010000175.1, read as the reverse complement.
TTAGTGTTGAAGGATAATACTTAATTTTTAAAGGATATTTTTCCATGCATTTGGATGCATTTTCTCTTCACGTGTGCCATGGCTGTAAGGAGACCATGGAAGCATGTGATTTCTCCTGCGCCAGACAGGCACAGAAACATAGGAGTTCCTTCTCCCTGGGTTGGCACAGTGTGCGTTTGCCTTAAATTATAAAACCATGAGAAAGTAAATGCAGGTGTAAAGTCCTGTGGTGGCTATGCAACTATCATTTTAACTTCTACACTGGTGATAAACTAAGTATAAATGTGTAGGCAAAACCCATTTCAGTATCTAATAGCTCTTACTTTACTATTTTTTGACACTTACCTCACCCCTCTCCATTTGTTTTTGCCCATTGCTTCTTTTAAACCATTTTATCAATGTGGCAAAGATCCATTTCTTCACGTATGTGTAGCATTTAGCTTCCTTTCTTTGGGAAACTTCAGCTGAGGAATAAGTTCCTTGCTTTTTCAAAAAGCTTACAGCATTTTTATTTTTGGCATTGTACAAGTGGATTAGATCATCTGTCCAAATCAGCCTCTGCACCTAAAAGCCCACGAGTGCTGCATGCTTGAAGAGTGAATAACAGGACCTAGGAGGACAGTCTTGATTCCAGTGCTACTTTGAAATAACTTATAATCCTGGACTTACATGATAGGGCTGAAGCATAATGTTAATGACAGTCTGCCTTATTACCAGTGGAAGGTCTTTGCCTTTTAAAATGGGAGAAATGGCACATTAAAATTAGAATCCATTGAAGAGTACAGGCTCTAGATTTGGAACAAACCTGAGGACAGCAGAGAGCAGAGAGACTTTTTACTCCCGTATTTGACTTTTTGGCATGTACTGTACTGCTGTTAGTTTTGTTTTTATGTTTATTTCTTGTCCTGTTTCTAACTTTCATTGTCCTATTTTCAGTGTTCAATTAAGGTTTACTTAATTGCCCATACTTAGTAAAAACTGCACATTTAATATGCTGTTTCTTGATATATCCTTTCAGGTGTAAACTGTTTTTTCAGTAGTACTTTGCTTCACAGTGGTTTAATGTGCCCTTGCGTGTAATCACTGTCAGAATGTGTAATAATTTTTTTCCTTGAATTTAGGATGAGTTGATGGCAGAATTAGAAGAACTGGAGCAAGAAGAACTGAACAAAGGAATGAGAGATGTCAGGTTGCCAAGTGTTCCATCCACATCGCTGCCTTCTCACCCTGGTAAAGTGCCTGCTTGCCATTTTACATTTCTCATGATTAAGCCATGCTGGGAGAAAGGGGAGAGGAAGAGAGGGTTTCAGATATGTATTTAACTCTATTATAACTTTTCAAATGTTATAAACTCCTTTTCCTATTTTTTTATCTGCTTAATAGAAAAAGCAGAGGGGGATTTGATTTTGCTCTGTGAAAGCATTTAGGACCAAATTCTCTGTAGGTTTGGAGTGACAAACTTGGGGAACTTGACCTTGCAAATATACTGGTGAATCTCCTACTGCAATGTAGTAAGATCATTGAGGACTGCTCTTTTTTGCCTTTTTTTTCTTCTTTTTGGCAATTAAATCCTTAGTCTCTTTCAATTAGAGTCTGACCTAGATTCCAAATGTTTATGTCATAAAGATACAGCTTTGCAGGGTAGTGGTTTGATATTTTCTGCTGGTATTTTAGTTAGAAGTTAAGGAGGCATCGGGAAGTACATTTTTAAAGACATATGTTCCTTTCTTTGCTTTCTTTGTACTGAACAGGCTTATTCCTTGTATTAAGCTGTAGTTTTATTTTTCTGTAGTTCCTCCGTGTTCATTTTGAATTCAGCCAGAGGCAGTCAACTTTTACTACACTTTTCACTGTCAGTTGAAAGACTTGCTGTGTACTGACATTAGTAAAAGAATATAAATACTTGATGGTAAGGACAGCACACATGTGGCACAGGTGGCTTATGGTTTCTGCTACAGAACAGGTTACCTAGACCAGCTCAACTCAGATACTATGATATGTGTTTTGGCAGATGACACTTAAATCCTGAGAAGCAGTTTAAAATGTTCAAGCTGAGACTGTGGCCTCGTCTACTGAACCTACTTGCTGAACAGCTAAAAAAAAAAAGGGATTTAGAAAAACAGTGAAAATTCAGTCTGGCCATTTATGATTTGTTCATACATTGTCATCCAGATCCAGCTGTGCCAGTTGACATTTTTATTAAACCCAGACCATCTCCATATGCTTCTCACTATTTTAATTTTCTACATCCATCTGTATGGCTGCTTTAGGCAAGAAGAGCTGGTTACAATTATGTAGTTCAAGGCTATGAAAAACTGGCTTGTGTTTTCTGCTTACTGTTACACAGCAACAGCAAAGTCAGACCAGTTGATGGAATTATAATGCTTCTAATTATAATGCATGTTGCCCTCCTGATTTTGAAGATGAGGAAACCGCAATGAAGCGAGGCATGCTGACCTTCCCCAGTCACACAGTGAACCTGTGACACTTGCAGAAGAGGGGACTGAAGCTGTGGTCCCCCAAGTGCTTCTCCCAGCCCTTGTCCCTGAAGGTGGTAGTTGCAGTTCCCCTCTAGACAGCAGCTCCTGGCCCTGCAGCTGTCTGAGGTGGGAGTCAGCTGGCTGCTGTAAAGGTGCACAGGAAGGTGTTGGACCCACCAACAGTGTTCCATTGGTGGGTGGAGAGATGCCAGTCCTGATGTGCACAGCCCACAAATGGAGGAGGCAGCCTGAGGCTGAACCTTGGCTCTTGGGCATCTAGTTTTCAGGTCAGCAAATGAAGACAGTTTGGGTGAGGTTTTAGTTTAGTGAATGCAGATGATATGGGATAGGAGATTTGGGTACAAAGTGTGTGTAGGACCTGATACAGAGCTGGGAATTATTGTTGTAGTGACCATGCAGTTAACTGATGTCACCTGAGCAAAGCAAGTTCAGGAATGTCTTTCTCCATTTAATAAATGACCTCACCCATTAAAATGGGGTGAGTTCATTCAGAGACTTGCATGTGCAGAACCTCTCAGCACTATTTGGAAAGGTAGCAGGATGTGCAGCTGGCCAGGATAGGTCACTTTTCTTGTTTACATGGTGGTGAGAGAACTGACAGCATTCTGGTTGGCCTTTTCTGGCTGTGACAGCCTTTAGAAATTAAATATTTTTTCTGTGTCTTTCAGTAGGAGTGACATCAGACCTATATTGTGAACTTCAGGGTTCTATACAAAATAATGATGGGGCAAAATAGTCACATCTCTTATGAGCTTCATTCCTCCATTACTTATGTTCAGCTTGCTACTCAGTAAATTGGTCTGAGATCTTCAGACAGAAAAGCACTATGCAAGTCCTCATGCTAACAGATAGAATGGTTCTGAATGTTATATTAGTTGATGGTTATTGTCTCTTTATCTGCAGCATCAACCAGGAAAAGAGCAGAGGATGAAGATGAAATGAAGAAACTGGCTGCCTGGGCTTCATAAGAGCATGGTCTTTTTATAACACCAAACATTATAGTGCAGAATGTAAGGAGCTGTACTGCTGTTTTATAACCACACTGTGGTTGCATTTCATACAGGCTGGGATTTTTTATGGCTCATCTTGCTGAGACTCTTGTTACTGCCATATGACAAAACTAGCTTAAAAACCAGCAAACAAAAGAATTAAATAGTTCCCTAAACCTTCAGGCATAATTTTTTTTCCAGCCTCACCAAGAGATTTTTCTTATTATTAGTATCAGTTTTTAATAGGCACTATCTTACAATATCTGTTGGTTTGTAAAACCCATGTGCCTCACTTAGGCTCAAAGCTGGATTCATTTTTGAAATGAGAAAGCCAAGTAAGTCATCAAGGCCCTATAACTAGAGGGTTATTTGGTTCAGACTATTTAAATATTAGCAAAACAGCTTAATATGTGTCCTCACTTGCAAGTTCTTTGAGCCCAAGAACTAATAACTATTCATTTGGACATGAAGATTCGAACAGTCTGCCTGGAGCAACTTAGGGTGTCCTAGATATTAAGAGGAAGCTCTTCTGTAGGCTTATTGAAGTGGGATGTATTATTTGTTTTTTTTTAAATTGGCCAAAATATCCCATGAACTTCTGTAGGTCAACTTGAATTATATTTTGGACTATTTCTGACTAGGTTACAGAATTAGAGTGATTGAGGAGAGCAAAATTAGCAACACATTTTTAGTTACACAATTTCAAAATAGCTTTAATTTCTGAGCATCTGGTTCTTTTCTCTTACTCACTTTGTGAATGGAAATAATACCAGTGTGTTGTATTTGCAGGGCCTTTTTAAACCCTGGTTAAAAGCTGATTCTGGGTTACTTGTAAAGTTGTTGTGTTACTGTCCAGCTGACAGTGTTTTAGCCTAAGGAAAAAATGCCACTCTTGAGTGCTAAACTACTACATATATGGAGAGATAGCTGTTCAAATACAACCCAAAAATTAAATAGGCTGCTTTGTATTAACAAAGTGTTTAATAAGTCTTAAACTGTGTGCTAGTAACCTACTGTCAATCCCAAAGAAATAGTAGAACAGTGTGGAGTTCCTAGGGGTGTAGGAAGCAGAGTCCTTGAGCTAGGTTTCTTGTTTTCAAATCAATTTAAATTTAGTGATGACTGAACCACCTGGGGAATAGTGATGGACTTGGTTTCTGTAGATCTTTAGCAACACAAGGCTGACCCCTTCTCCTGCAGGCTTTAGCCTGTGATTTGCTTGGTGTTCAGCTTCAACAGGCTTCAATAACCTTCAGCTCAGTGGATTTTAGGTTAAGTATAAGCAAATACATGTTTCTAGACATGGTCTGCTCAGAGCCTTTCAAGTTGAGCCCCATCGATGAAAACTAAAATGTATAAACCCTGTGGAGAGATTGAATTTTTCAGGACTTTCTTTCCCTGTGGAGGAATTGCTTTTGGATTGTATTTGTATGAGAGCTGAATCAAGCCTTGAGACTTCAGATAATTTTCTTACTGGATAAAACTGGGTGTGTTAACTCTGAATTAGAGTTAAAATTTGGAGGTACCAAGAAAATTGTCCCTTTTTTTGAGAGTAGAGGAAGTCTGCAATTATTTAATTTTTGTTTTTAATACAAAATAAAACAGAAAAAAAAAATAAGGACACAGCTGCCTTAAATTTAAAAATACATTTTGAACTCCCAAGGAGGAGGAAACCAAATACTAACAAAATGCTACTTGGTTTTAATGCTTGCTGAAATGCAGCATGAGATGCTAGCTGAAAGCAGGAATATTTAGTAAAATAGCAAATATTCAAAGTTATTTCAAATCCATTTGCTAACGCTTTTGGCTTGAATCCTGTGTTCAAGGCGTGCAGTTTATGCAGGTCTCTGAATTGTGTACAGAACATATTAGCACACACTGGGGGTGGTATGACTGTGCAAGGCTGGCAGTGTGCTTGTGGACACTTTTGGCATATCTAAATATGAGGCCATGCCAACACAGTCCCATAGTTAGTTTGGAAAAGCTGGCTCCCAGCCTCTGTTCTTGTTTGAATTAGTAGTTTAACAATGCTTAGCTCCTATGTAGGTAGCACTTGCCATATTCAAAGTGCTCTACAACATAATGGGTCTCTAAGCTTCCATTTTGAAACTAAAGTGACTTTCAGTCTGCTTTGGAAAATGTAGGCCTGCTGTTTTTGAATAAAAACTTTCCATGTGAACATCCCTCACTGGAGACAAAATAATCCTGTAGAGATCTTCTCCTTTGCAAACTAGCATTTGACTGCTGACCTCCAGCAATGTTTTGGCCCATTGTTGATCCTGAAGAAGCTTCAGGTGTATTCAGCTTATTAATGTTCAGACCAAGCACTTTAAAAACAAGATTTTTGAAAGGTGGAGAAATGAGACTGAATATTCAGGTGAGCTGCTCTGAAAGCTCATAGATAGTGGCTGGTGATCCTGAAAGACAGACTCATGTACCAGTTCACAGGCCAGGATGTGAGGTTGGTGAAATTATACTCAAGAAACACTGTAGTGGTGTACAGAAACAAAAATACACCACAGACCTGGAGTGTTTGTTGCCTTTTTTTTTTGACACCTGTTTTTTCTTCAAGAGAAAAGGATTATAGGGATTTAATTCAGCTGAGGGAGTGGTTCTTTCCTGTGTAAATTCAGATAACAGTGGGACAAATGGCTCTTTCTTATTTGAACATATGCCTCTCTTCATGCCAAGATGGTATTTGTTTAGTATGTAAGCAGTTGAGAGTGAATAGTGTCAATGTGTTATTGTAAATGTACCCTATTAACTGGAACATATTTTACAGGAGGACTGTGGCAGCAGATGGTGTACTATAACTGACTTCCTTTCTTGTTGCTTATTTATTCTGAGATTGTTTTTTTCTCCTAACAAGCTTAGACATTTTCAACCTGGATAACTTTAAAAAGAGGAAAACATATTAATAAAAAGTAAATATAATTCATGTATATATATATATATATACACTGTAAATAAATATTTTTCTGTCATGTTTGTGTTACATGATTTTATTAAATTTCTTTCCTATCAGGCAAAATTGTAAGTACCCTCCTTTATTGTCATTAGGATATGTCTTTTTAAAGGATGTGAAAATATTTTGAAACATTTTTTTGATGCATTAATCTTTCAGCAGCCAGTTAGAATTAAAGAATTCTTTGAAGTTGATTTGGTTTGAAAAACAACCAACAAAAAGCCCCACCCCAGTGTAAGCTGTGGTGTTTGGGCTGCATTCCTTCACATTTAACCATTGTGTTGCAAGAAATTATTTTAATTTAGTATATCCAAAATACCTCCCCTCTGACCTGAAGATCTCATAATTGTTTCAGAAATATGTGTTTTTTACTTTTGAGGCCTGAAAGGAAGAATGATCAGGTCTTTTAAAAATGAAAAAGAAAAAAATACATGATAGGCGAGGATGAAGACAAATACAAAAGGCATTTTTTTAATTCATCTTATTAGAATCTCTTGAAAGTCTATGTGTGTGTATAGTGTCTCACCTTTAATGCACACACATATATTTACATATATGTATGAAATGTTGGAGCAGTGATTTAGGACCACCATTCATTATCTGCTGTGGAAAGGTTTCAATTGCTTGGGCAGCTTCTCTTTTCCTCTTTGTATGTCCTAAGGGCTTTGTCACAAAATGCCAAGGAACTGCTGTGGTACGAGCACTGCTGTCGGTGTCTACAGCTGTGGGGGGTGGAAGAACAGGGTGAGTGTGCAGGGGGAATATTTAGAAAAATCTCACTGTCTTTGATGATGTAGAGCTTATATAGTTGTAATTATGTATTTTTTTTAGAAATGTAAGGAGAAAAAATCTCAAAAATTATTTAGCAGCACATATTAAGAATTACAAGTAGTATAATTTCGGGTAGCTGTCATATTTTCTCATATCTGTCCTCATTGTCCCACCTTCAAGCACTGTTGAGTCAGGTGTATATTGTAGGAAAAGTATAGCTGCTAAGTGTGACCTTGATCATAGTTTAAATGGTTTGATTTGTTATCAGCATGTGATTACCTGGTCACCACTGAACTACACTCTTGGGATCAATATCTACAGATCAAACTAGATTATATAGTTTTGAAATGGTAATACGTGCCTAGAAATTTCTGAACAACCTTGTATACCTAAGATGACTGTGTCTGGCAGGGTCACCGAGCCCCTCTGCTGCCCTGCTCCCTCTTCTCCTGCGCACTACACTTGTGTTTTCCTGTTTTGCTTGTATGTATGCTGGCTGACTTTTCCCCTGCAGCTAGAAGTCTTCTGATAATTCCCTGGTTGCTATTTACTACAGTTGACTGTCAAATTCCTCTTTACCAAGATAAACTTTGGGCAAATGCCATCTTGGGGAGTTCGGGCTGGACACTTACCCAGCCCCTTACAGCCTGTGCTGTCTCAGCAGCCACTGCTACCCAGGCTGTTTTTAGGGCAGCAGGGCAGTGTAGGTACCCCTCAGCTGGGTTTCTCAAAGGGCAGGCATCCAGCTCTCCTGGGATTGAAAGGCAAGTTGAGGATCTGTGATTTGAGCTAAATTTAATCAAATAGGTGGTATTTGATTAAATACCTGTTGTCTGAGCTGGTGGTCGGCTCCCATGGAGGTGATAAGTGTCAGTACCTCCCATTCCCATTGCTGTGACATCAGCTTTCACTATGTAAGTGTTAGGGGGCAAGGAGTGTTTTGTGGGTTCAAACAGGATTTACATGGACACCCCAACTCTACCCTGAGTTTAGTACCCTGTCCTCAAAAAATTAAACTTGCACTTTAGGAGTCAAGGGAGTGTTCAGATACATTTAATTTATAAATATATGCAGATGTCTTAGCTTTACTTTTGTACTCAGCTTACTAAAAGACCTTGGTGCAGCAGCTGAACAAACTAAGCTCAGCTGGGACTGCAGATGTATAGGCATGTGTAGGGTTGTTGTATTACCCCATAGCTACCTATTGTCTGTACCCTGTGTGTATATGGGGTGTTGGAGTGCCTGGTGTGGCGGCTTTGCTGCCCAGCAGCAGTGGTCCATCAGCTCCAGGGCTGGGACTCTGCAGACCTCCAGGAGGAGCTCTGGCTTCAGCATACAGCAAGAAACTCCAGCAGGCTGGAAAGCTGCAGTTTTCTCACAGGACCTGATTTCAGTCTTACTGCTCATGCTGGAGCAGCCTGCCTGGAAGTGCTGCTCAAACACCAGGGGTTGAAACCCTCCCCTCTCCTCATTCCTCTCAAAAATCCCCACTTGTTCAGAGCTAAAATGCTCTTTTAGATACTAACCCACCTTCTTGGCTGCTTCTCTGGCTTCTTTTTTCTTCTCTTCCCCTGTCTATGGCCACCTTGGCACCCAGATTTGTTCCCTGCTCTGGACTAATACAGGACCTCAGAAACAGATCATCATGCAGCCCCCTCTGTACACACTCAGGCCAGGACAAAGAGCTAAGACCAACCTCAAAGGTTTAAATCTGTTAAAAATACTCATTTTGAAGAAGTTTAATACTGTGTCAGTGAATTGTGCCTTTCAGCGACCAGCAGCAAGCTGGATGTCATTGGAACACACTGTGGACACTGAATTGCAAGAGGGATTTCTCGGTCAAGTCTGTCTCTCAGACCCTGTTAGGGTTCTGAGCACATCAGTCATTGTAAGGTAACGTCAGTGAGTGAGTTTGGGTGAGGTGGGAGCATGTGGGACATGCCTACAGGGAGGTATTGCAGCTGCTGGTTTTGAGGCTCTTGATGTTCATGTGTGAAAGTAATCACTTTGATTTATGGAGGATTTGGATCTTAAAATTAACTTTACCAAGGAGAGGGTTTATTTGGCACAGGAAATTCCATCTGAACTGACACCTTCTTACAGCTGTAATGCAGTTTCAGAAGTTCAGAGATAAACATAGGTTGGAGATACCACCTTGCATTTTTCAGGTTAAAACCTTCAGCTCCCAATGCTTTGCAAGCAGTCAGCAAAATATTTTAGTCAATTCAGTTCACTAAGCTGGAGAAAAAAAGGGCTCACCCCTGTGTGAACCAAGTAGTTCTGGAAAAGGTTTGTAACAGCACTACCCTGAGAACAGATCTTATTGTATTGTAGCAGACACTTGTGGTTGAACACAAAGGATTTAATTTTATAAAGAAGACAATAGGAGAGAAAAAATGATAGGGGAAAATGATAACGAGTTGAGACACTAATTTATGTAGCCTGAGAATCTGTCTAGAGCACATATTGTGTCTGAATAAACTGAAATCTGAGTCAACAGCTGCTTCACTAGAGCAGAGCATAGAAGCCTCTTTGTTGAGAGAAGAGATCCTGTCCTGTGACCTTTGGATAATCATGAGTCTTGTGTAACGCACGTCATTTGAAAAGTGAAATGAGTTGAGATGTTCTTTCTGTGGTTTTCTAGACTCAGATGTAAAATTTGTCTCATAGAGGATGCCCCTAGTGAACTACAGCATGCTGACAGCAAAAATAGATAAAAGTAATTATTTGCACATTCTGTTTCTCATGTTAACTCACAGCAAAGTTGAGATGAATTTTTGATTGTTTAATGCTCTTTCATCATAAATTACTTTACACATTAATGTTTCTGCATTCTTAAATTATTTTTAATGGCCTGTTTAGGTGGGAATAACTAAGTCAGATATGACTGGTTGTTCTCTGCAGTTATCTCTACAAGAAACACATTTTTGGGCTGCTTTTGTACACCTAAGCAGGAGCAATGTCTCTATAGGCACACAAACATCTCACTGAATCTTAGTAATCTTTTTGCAAAAGATTACACAGAGTGAGAGAGTTTTCTCATCTGTTTTTTCCAATGCAAATTATTGTCTCCTTACCAAATTAAAACCAAAGAGGAAGCTCCTGATGTTTTTGTTAGGTTTACAGTTATCCTACAAGCCATAGTGCAAGATTTCTAAATTCATAATGCACATCCACACATGAAAAATAAACTTCTCAGGGCAAGACTTCTTCTAAATGCACAAAGCAGCTGCCATAATAGGGTAGAGCTCTTGCCCATTGCCTCTGCTTGTCCCAGTAAAAGGTGTATTTATCCTGCAGAATGAGGGGGAAATGGAGACTCCATCACACCAATCCAAACAATACACCCCATAACCTGGTCACCAGAAATGCCTAGAAAGAGTCACAGGAAATCTGGGAGGAGAGATCCGGTACTTTTGCCACATGTAGCAGCTGCTTCCTAAGCTTGCTCTATCGATCTATCGATCTATCTATCATCTATCGATCTATCTTGTCTGTCTGTCCCTCTAATCTAGCTATTGATTTTTTCAGTCAATGTGAAGCAATAATGAGATCTTGAAAGGTCAGTGTACAACCTTCTCCCAGTAGGTGCTTGCTGGATGAACAATGCTTGACAAACCCACATTCACTGCCAACCAACCAACCAACCAACCAACCAACCAACCAACCAACCAACCAGCATTTCTGTCATCCTCAGCATTTCCATAAAACAGCTGTGGCAGCTGTGGTTTCTTCTCAATGAAAAAGCATTAATCCACATGTGATTGAGAAAACAGAGACCTGTTTCTCCACCACATGAAAGCATCCTAGTGTGTTCAGTTTGAACCGGTAGAAGAAAGGAATATTAAAAATCTAGAAGCAGCAAATAATTTATAAGCAAGGATATTTAAACCTACTTGAAATCCAGTTGAGATATCCCAAGACAAAGTTCCTGCATTGTACAGCCAAAAGTCTCACTGCATCAGCAAATAATCTAATTTTATCCTGCTGACAAGTCAAGGGGGTCAGCAGTAACCCTAGGACTGCACCAACTGACTTACTGTGCAATTAGGGTGAATCATGTAATTGCTTTCTTCCTCAGGTTCCTTGTTTGTACAGCAGAGGGAAATACAATATCTGTCTCTCAGATAAAAAGTGGGGACAAACTTCATTTGGTGAGCACTCTGGTGATCCTCAAGTCAAAAAAGTGCTGAGTATGAATCAGCAAGCATTTAGGGTCTCCATGAAAAGCTTAAAAGGACTAAAAAGAGGAAAGGTCTCCATGAAGATTGTGTTGAAAACCAGGAAACCATAGGTTGGAGCACTGCTTTTGAAGGCTTAGCAAAGGGTTAAGGTGCAGAACCTTTTAACTTCCCTTAAAACAGATGAGACTTGGCCACTGCTGAGAGTTTTATTAGGCCAGTGCTTTAATCAGCCTCTGCTAGAAGGAAGACCCATGCTGAGGGTTTCTGCATTGTGATCTCTTCCTGACAGGTGAGGTCCCTGTCTCCCAAAGCCTAAAGGTTCAGCTCTGGCCAGCAGGGACTTCTAAGGACTGAAATTATTACTCCAAGTTCAGGACTCCCACATCCATGCCTCCTCTTTCTCCAGAGCCATGCTGCCCTGCTTTGCAGTTTGTGATATTTGCAAGCCACACCAAAATTCCAGCCTGGACTGGATGGTCTGATGTTCTTAATGAGACAGAAAAGGCACAAGTCAGACAAACGGGCAGGAAAACAGTGAAGATCTGAGTTATACACAAGAGAAATGCACTGAAGACCATTTTTCTCAATGTCAGGAGGAGGTTAAGGGTATAAAAGGACAAAGAGAAGCTTTGCCAGTTGAGTTAGAACATCACTAGCTTTCCTGAATTTTAATTTCAGTGTCAAGCACTGTTCTGTTGCAGAAAGACTTCATGTAAAAAATTCTCATTTTCTTAAGTAAGAATAGCATACACATCAGGCTGATTTATCCAGCTAAGCAGAATTACATTTGAGAACTTAGCCAATTACAGAGCTCCTTCAGCCTTCCTGTTACATGACAGTGAAAAATGCTTGTCTTGGAAACATCCTGCTTGTGCACACCCTGTGCTCTGGGCAGCATCAGTGTAACTCTGCCTGATGCTGGTTAAACAGGATTCTTCAATCCTAGTATCACTTTGTTTTGATGATGCTGGATAAACCTGCAGTTTGGGGCTTTTAAATATGCCCACCAGAAGAAAAAAGATGCTTTTTATGTGACACAGAGTTATGCTTAGACATGTCTTATGACAACCTTTTCCTGACTCCAGAACAACCATCAGAATGGTTCTGAACTCATCAACCCAAGGAGAAATTTCAAGAGAAACATTTTGTATTCCAGTATAACACTCAAGATACCCAGCTGGAGAATAAGCTGTGAACTGGCCAACAGTCACTGTTACTCTGAGGATGACACGTTTGTCATTTATATCTACTACAAAATAAGGATATCTATAGATATATTAACATTTTATTGTTTAGCATGAAGCATGTTTATGCTAAATGTTTACCATTTTCCTTATTTTTCCACTCCTCTGAATCCACATAGTTGCATCAGAAACAAAAGGTAAATAAAATCTTGGCAGATCAGGACTGAACAGAAGCCCTGGGCTCAGTGTTTTCTCTGCAATGCACAACCTGAGAAGGACTGAACACAAAAGGTTGTCCTCTGAAACAAGACTGGGATAAAGGTAAGCACAGTGAGGCTGGCAAAGAAACACCAGAGCTCTGGGAAAAGGTGTTCCTGAATGGGTTATAATTAACACAGAGAGCCTAAACCACTCAAAACACAGAAAATAACAATTAGTGAAGAAGTTCTGGTCAACAAATGAGTGAACAAATTTTTACTTTCAAAGGGGAAAAATGCTCAAGTGCAAACTATGGACAAGTTTCTCTTGCTCTCTTTCCCTTCTGTCTTTTCCGTTCTCTCTCATCTTTCCTCTAGGAGGTTAAGATCCTATGCATTAACAATGTGTTGAAGATCATAATAGTGTAGAACCACCAACTGCACTGGTCAGTACATTGAATCTCAGCCAGAGTACAAACTCTTAAGAGAGACATCGTTTGGAGATGGCAGCATTATCAGTACCTAGATTCCTTATTAGATTCAAACAAACATGGATGTGAGCATACAGTTCAGTTGCCCAAGCATCCCTTAAAGCTCTGTATTTTGTAGGAAAAACATGTATCTAGTTTGGAGTGTTGGAACTGTGTAGTAATTGGAATGTTCTGATCTCTTGGCACCAAGACTTAACTGAAATATAGGAAGGAATGATAGGAAGAAAGACCCCTAAGACCTGACATTCTCTAGAGTATTTCCTATAGGATTCTTCCCTTCCTTGGTGATTTGTGACCTTGGTCTATTGATTTGTGTTCTCTGACATTTCTAAAAAAACCCTGATTGTAGCAGCAACCTCAGAAAATAACTTTTTTGAATTCCACAGCACTCACTGAGCATGTATCAGAGCCTGCCATAGCTAGGATAGGAAAAACTCCTCTACAAACAAACCACATGAAATTTCCTACAGAAAGTTCTACTCGACTTTTTTCTAGTAGAACAAATGCTGTTCCTTCATAGCTACATTTCAGAAAAATAATAGAAACTGCAGAAAAAAAAATCAAATTACTTAGTGTTCTAATGAACTGCAGAGAGTAAAACCCATCTGGGGCGGATATACCATCTAGAACAGGAGCTTTCCTGGTCCCTTTTCATTTCAACTGTAAAACTGTAAACTGTTGTATGTTCTACACCCAATTAATGGTTGCCAGTGGGAAAGGTATGGAGTGGGAGATTATAGGGACTCATTCTTGATTAAACACTAGTCAGCATTTTAATTGATTTAGCAGTACACAAATTTAAAACAAAGAAGTGGTGTGGGCAGACTGCATGTGCTTCGGAGGATAAAAAATCCTGCAGGATTAAAAGATGCAGTATTAAAGAAAAGCAAGGCCCCAGTAAGATTAAACTACCCACTATGTATTAAAATCTAAAACAAAGGGTAAAACTCTGTTGTACATCAGTGGCTGAGCTATTAAGACAATCACCTACAACAGAAAAGAACAACCTGTTACCGGTTGTTATTCTTGTAACTAGCTCATTCTGCTACAATTCCAGTTTGAATATTTCTCTGCACTTTCAGCAGGGCACAGAACTCCACTGTCAATTCTTACAAATGAAATATTGGAAACTTGGCTTCTGCTGTACTGAAATTGCAGCAGTGAGTGAAACAAGAAGGAAACACATGGAAAATAGTGCCAGAATGGATGCAAGTAGTGCAGCAGAAAAAACCTCACTAATGGACTGATTTGGAATAAACCTTCATCACGATGTTCAAGGCCACAATGGGCTGTCCACCTCAAATTCTGCATGTCCTTTAGGGAGGATAACCATTCATTAACCAGAAACACAGCTGAAGTGATACCACACCACCGCTGAACAAATTCACTTTTTGCAGCTCAGTTCAGTTGCAACAAGGTCCCCTAAAACAAAAATGTCTGTTCATAGGATACTAAACACTTTGGGTTAGCAAAGTATCTTCTAAATCTTGAGGTTTTCACTCCTTTGCCCTCTCATGACTAAATTGTAAATTATATTCATGCTTTCTTTAATGTCTAGATTTGCAGATTTACCTGCTGTACTTTAGAAATCCCAGGCATGTATGATCCAAGCACCTTTTCAGTATTTTTAAAATCTTTATAGTTGCAAATCTAACAATATTTTAATAGACAAAGTTTGTTATTTTCAAATATATAAGTGACATCTGACACAAGATTTCACATATTTTCAATGATGTGACAAAACTTTATTGAGTTCATTCAACATCTGTGAGGATTGCTGTAGGATATTTAAAAAAAACCCAGTTCCTTTTTTACTTTTACGTTCAACAGAAGTACAGTAAGGTTTCTGGTGTCACAGCATTCTCATTCATTTTCATGCAGACAAACTTTGGTAAAAATAGGATTCAGACCAAGGCTGAGTAAGTGCAGGAAATTTCTGAGGTAAGAAATGTCTCATTCTAGCAGTATTTGATCCTAATACTTGACAAGGGATTAAATGTTTGTTTTTTTCTACAATGCAAAAACAAAGACAGGTGTTTTGTCCATAGTTTTATTTCACCAGGAAGGTTTATACAGTTCTGCATAAAGGTCATTGTATGCATAGCCTGAAGTACAAAGCTCCCTTTGAAAACTCCAGCACAAAGACACTGCATATTGACAACATTAAACAACAATGTGGGTGGTACAGGGCAAAAAAAAAATTAAAACAAAACAGCATTCTTTCTATTAGAAAAGTATAATAAAACAAGGCACTTTCAGTAAATAAGTGAAGAACAGAAAAATGCTGTATCAAAGATTCCACAGAACTGATCCAGAGCACTGTAACAAATGCAGTAATGAACAAGTAAATACAAAAGGCACTACATAATCCTCTCCCTGCAACTCCCATTTCTCAACCAATTAGCCAACTGAACTTGGCACAATGGAGTCTTAATTATAAAGTGCATCTCCTGTCTTAACACATTTTGAAAATAGGCTATACAACATAGGTACCAACATCCCCATGTGTACAATATATTGAAACAAAAAACACACTGCGACTAGATTCAATCTAGTTATGAACTGTGCAGGAAAAATATGGCTTCTTTACAAGTCTTTCAATAGTCTCCATATAATTTGGAATATTAACCAGAAACACAGCTGAAGTGATACCACACCACCGCTGAACAAATTCACTTTTTGCAGCTCAGTTCAGTTGCAACAAGGTCCCCTAAAACAAAATGTCTGTTCATAGGATACTAAACACTTTGGGTTAGCAAAGTATCTTCTAAATCTTGAGGTTTTCACTCCTTTGCCCTCTCATGACTAAATTGTAAATTATATTCATGCTTTCTTTAATGTCTAGATTTGCAGATTTACCTGCTGTACTTTAGAAATCCCAGGCATGTATGATCCAAGCACCTTTTCAGTATTTTTAAAATCTTTATAGTTGCAAATCTAACAATATTTTAATAGACAAAGTTTGATATTTTCAAATATATAAGTGACATCTGACACAAGATTTCACATATTTTCAATGATGTGACAAAACTTTATTGAGTTCATTCAACATCTGTGAGGATTGCTGTAGGATATTTAAAAAAAAAACCAGTTCCTTTTTTACTTTTACGTTCAACAGAAGTACAGTAAGGTTTCTGGTGTCACAGCATTCTCATTCATTTTCATGCAGACAAACTTTGGTAAAAATAGGATTCAGACCAAGGCTGAGTAAGTGCAGGAAATTTCTGAGGTAAGAAATGTCTCATTCTAGCAGTATTTGATCCTTCTGCTTGACAAGGGATTAAATGTTTGTTTTTTTCTACAATGCAAAAACAAAGACAGGTGTTTTGTCCATAGTTTTATTTCACCAGGAAGGTTTATACAGTTCTGCATAAAGGTCATTGTATGCATAGCCTGAAGTACAAAGCTCCCTTTGAAAACTCCAGCACAAAGACACTGCATATTGACAACATTAAACAACAATGTGGGTGGTACAGGGCAAAAAAAAAAATTAAAACAAAACAGCATTCTTTCTATTAGAAAAGTATAATAAAACAAGGCACTTTCAGTAAATAAGTGAAGAACAGAAAAATGCTGTATCAAAGATTCCACAGAACTGATCCAGAGCACTGTAACAAAATTCTGCAGTAATGAACAAGTAAATACAAAAAGGCACTACATAATCCTCTCCCTGCAACTCCCATTTCTCAACCAATTAGCCAACTGAACTTGGCACAATGGAGTCTTAATTATAAAGTGCATCTCCTGTCTTAACACATTTTGAAAAATAGGCTATACAACATAGGTACCAACATCCCCATGTGTACAATATATTGAAACAAAAACACACTGCGACTAGATTCAATCTAGTTATGAACTGTGCAGGAAAAAATATGGCTTCTTTACAAGTCTTTCAATAGTCTCCATATAATTTGGAATATTTTTAAACAAACATGAATGTGTTAGCAAGGCGGTAAGAGGTAGTGTTCTGAGTAAAAGGCAAATTTACAGATTTTGTTGTTACGTGTTACATGTATATAACAAAGGTATCCCAGATTTTCAAAGCAGCATTACTGAACAACAAGTATTGCAGCATGCTATCTTGGGATGAAAATACACAGTGTTTTGGGGGTCTCAGATCAGTTCTTTCAGCAAAAATGACCATTTTACAATGTCCAACTATGATCCCATTGTGTAACTACTTTGCTCTTGGCACTGGAAGTTTTTCTATTGCATTGCATAAAACTTCCAGAGAAACTTTCTTCAACTTTAGAATGTAAAATCAACACATTCTCTATTCCTATACACAAATGAGTCCATTTTTACTTCAGCAAGCATTATTTTATGGCTATAAGAAAACACAAATACCAAACAGATGAACACATCAAATGTGTCACAACAGCGGCAATATATGACATATGAGTTAGATGTGTTCCATGATTTACTGTGAAACTTTTATCATTCTGCCAGGAAAGTCAGCCAAATTGTGTATATACACTATCTAAACTTCAGCTGATTTTAGCCCTTATTAGACTTCAATATATTAAATATATAAAGGCTAGATAAAAACTGAAATCAAAGCAGCACTGGATATATTTCTTACATTAATAACTTGTAAGGATTTATGTAAACATTCAATATGTGCATTCTTGCTCTTTGCTGTGAATTTTTCACAGTTCCTCTATGATCCTACCCACAGATACACCCTTAACATGAACCTTCCCCAGGTAACAGCTGCTGCTGCTCAGCTATTCTTCATCCGTGGTATAGGCTACTTCAGCAACTTCAATTTCTGGGACAGAATTTCCAGCCAAAGAGCCACTCCAGCATGGCTCATGGTTGTCTTTGTCTGAGCTGCAAAGACAGATCAATAAATGGAAACTGGTAAGATTTTCTATAGCCATTTTAGGCAAAACATTGACAAAGCTTTTTAACTTATTGCTTATTCCAGATCTAAAATTATCTATCCTGAGGGCCTTTATGCAGCAGAGAGGTGCAGTAAAATGCTGAATTTCTCAGCTGTGCAGAATTAGTGTAAGACTAAACATTTGAAAACACATACTTTAAGAATAACTAAAATACAAGGAAAATAATAGTATTTACCAGCTGTCCTCACCCAGGGTACCCTGGTCTGCTTCTACTGCAGAAGACTCCACCTCACCACTGCACTCACTTTCTTCTCCTGACATTTGACGAGTCATTTTTCCTAAAGATAAATCCCTACAACAGATAAGAACAGAGTACCACCAATCCATACAGCAAACATTTGTCACTGAAGAACTGTTTGTTTAATTTTAGCCCTGGCAGTTTCTGCAAAAAGATTGAAAGTAACTTTTCAATCTCACTCCTGCATGCCCCATTTCTTTGACTAGTACTATTTAAACAGTTTATTTGCTCCAGCTGCTTATTCCCGAACTAAATTCAGTCCTCTACATCTCTGAGCAACCAAGATGATTAGAGAGATGGAGAACCTTTCCTATGAGGAAAGGCTCAGAGAACTGGGATTGTTCAGCCTGGAAAAGAGAAGGCTTTGGGGTGACCTAATTGCAGCCTTCCAGTATCTAAAGGGAACCTAAAAGAAAGATGCAGAGACTTTTTACAAGAGCCTGTAGCGACAGGACTGTTTCCCAAGGGAGAATGGCTCCAAACTGAAAGAGGGTAGGTTTAGATTGGCTATTAGGGAAAAGAATCTTTATTGTGATGGTGCTGAAGCACTGGAATGGGTTGCCCAGAGAAGCTGTGAATGCCCCATCCCTTGAAGTGCTCAAGGCCAGGCTGGATGGAGCTCTGAGCAACCTGGTCTAGTGGAAGGTGTCCTTGTTCATGGCAGAAGGTTGGATATTAGATGATCTTTCAGGTCCCTTCCAACCCACGCCAATTCATCATTTTCTGGTTGCATGACAATTTAGTAACTTCACAAAATTCTAGTCCCAGAGAAGTATGTATGACTTAAGGTAAAACATTACATTCAGACTAAGCCACACACATCTTGCCTAAACAGCAGAAAGATTATAACCAAAATAAAGTCAAAAGGAAGACAGGATGATGACAAAAAGATTTCTTCAATAGCTTCTCAAGTTTCTCACTGTAACTTTACAAAACCACACACTAAGTTTCAAAGCAATACATTTTTCCATTTGTGATAAAGACAATTTTTTTCTTAATGGCAACACAAGATAATGGTCCAGCTAGCTTAGCTACAAATGGGAATATGGTCACGTATTGACCAAAGAAATCCTTTTTTCAAAACCATTTCTCTATGTGGAAAACATACATCAATTTAGCACTGAATTGGAAACAAAAGCTTGTGATCCATTTTGTGTTTAAAGCTATATTACTATATTTCTTTCCCTTTTAAAATTGCTCTAACTACTGTTGTTATTTTATTTTAATGCATGCATTTTAGGTAAAGCCTTAACAGCATTCTGTAACATGACTACCAGCCTATGTCTGAGCCAAATCCAGCAAAATAGTAATAACAATAACAATAATAGTAATAGTCCTGCAAGTCTCAGGACTTGTCCAGCTGTCCCCTTCTGCCTCACATCCACTGTAGGTACCTGGCCTTTAGAACATGTAGGCATAAGATGCTTAATTCTTGTTGGGCCATCAAATAAAAATTCTACTTCAACAAGGCCAAAGACAGGCACATTTCTTTTGGGTTCATTTACTATCAGACAAGCTGAAGTTCTTGACTGAAAAAACTTGTCATCTTGTTTATTTTTACAGCCGGAAGTCAGAGAAGTTATTTTTCATCAAGATTTCAGACACTACGTGGCTGACTTTCACTAATTTTGTGTGTCTGGGAAACTGGCAGTGTGAGTACTTAAAAAATGTAATCTATCTTCAGGGAAAACACTAAAATATCAAGTCCCTTTTTGCTATTCACACCTTTTTATTTCTGTCACACAGAATTTCCTATCATGATGTTTTAGCCAAATGCAAGTTATTTAACTTTTCCTGATTATTTCACTATTTAAGGCAGCAGCATGTCAAAACTTTATCAAACAGGGGAAGGACCTTCCAAATGTAATTACTTGCCTTCAGGAGTAAGCAACAAACTGAAAATGGTATTCTGATCAGAATTTTCATTCAGCCACAATAATTCCTTTTAAAGCATTTTCCAAAGGTAGTTCACTAGAACATTTTAAGATGTGATGTGTTAGTCAACCTGGATATGCTGGACTCAGCAACCCATTCAGTATTAAAAGTTATTTTAATTTTTTTTTTAATGTATTTGTTCACAGCCCCTGGTCTGACACACATGCAGAAGGAATGCTTTTTCATCTGATCTCATATTAGGAAGAGATTCTTTACTATGAGGGTGGGAGGCACTGGAACAGGTTGCCCAGAGAAGTGACTGCTCTATCCCTGAAAGTGTTCAAGACTAGGTTGGATGGGGCCTTGAACTACCTGGTCTAGCAGAAACTGGATTATCTTTCACATTCCTAAATAATTCTATGATTCTATGAAGTTGTAATGGGACCATAGGAATTCACTCTTTTGCTAAGGAAATGCTGCAATACTGACTCAGCAGCTCTAATGGGACACTGGATAGCATGACATCAATTCCTCAGCTCCTGCTACAGAATTCAGCAGACAGTGTTTTCTCTTGGGTTTAAGTGGACAATCTCCCATGCTATTTAAATGGTACTTGCAGCATCTCATTCCAAGCAATTCAGAACAAAATTAAACTATTACAGATATACAACTGCTTGATCACTGTGCTCTGTCAAAGCTTTGAGTACAGACAGAATTTTATAACTCAAAGCAATTTTCCCACTCATCTCTAGCAGGACATTTCACATTTTCAACATTTCAAAAGCAGAACAAAATCTTGCTCTATCTTTACAGGACTTAAAGGATTAGGAAACAATCACAGTTACTTCAGAGGGAAAAGACAGGACAAGCTTCTCAGTCATTTGTACTAAATAACTTTTAGCCAGCATATGAGAAAGAGCTTACTGAAAATATTGCTTTGTATGTGGTTATGTAGGGAAAATGGTTTCCAAGATAGAGCTAAAGCTGGTGCTTGTGACTAGACAGAGAAAATACTTTCATGGAGATAACCTTCTAAAACCTTTAAAATTTCTACATACCTAATTCTTCTTTCAACAGCATCAATATGAAGTTGCTTTTCTGTTAATAATTTCTTCAGTGATTCAACCTCCCTTTGTTTTTCAAGCAGTTCTTTTTGTAGGCGATAATTTGTTTCCTCCAGAGTTTCACAGAAAGCCTAAAAGACAAATTTAAATGCATCTTGAATTTAACTTCTGTGGACTGCCTTTATTGACTTTTCTCTTAGAAATAGCAACCTGTAACAGTATTATAGCTGCTTGTCTTCAGATTGATTACCTTAAAAAGCTACGTAAATAAAAAAAAATTCTTATCTTAATAATGCTGCTTTGCTTTGAATGATGAATTCATTATGCTAAACTGCAATGCAAATACTTTAATCTTATCACGTGGGAGAATGGATCATAAGAGAATGGAGATGGTGCTGTGGGCAGCCTCTCCCTGATGAGTTGCAGCTGTACTAATTACCAAAGAGTGGAAGCAGCCTTGCCCTTAATAGGTCACAGCTGTGTCCGATAGGGATGTATGTTATAAAAGAGTGGGTTGGCAGGTCGTGGAGAGAGGAAGGAGTCAGTGTTGCTGTCTGTGGGAATTCACAGAGGAAAGGTATGAATTTTACTGTAGGGTAATAAAGTGCCTCCAATTTTGGTGTCAGTTGTGAGACCACCATCAATATAATTTGTTTGTCTCACAACAAGAGACACCAGAAGAGTAGTTCCTGATTTTGAACCTTTTTGCCTATATGGAACATAAACTGAACTCCCTGCTTCCTTTTCTCATGATAAGTTTTGTTTCCACATAACTTGAAAGTCAGTTTCAGAGTATCTATAAATTCCCAGGATGCAAAGAATATTTGGATTAAGTACATATTCTTTCTTTAACCAGGATAAAGACAAAGCTGTACAGTTTTGTACCAAACACCTGTGACAAATATGAAATCGTGACAATCTGAAGACCAGTAAAAAATATTTTGAAAATGTTTAACAGGATGCTGTGAACACTAACTACTCAGCCATGACAAGTATGCTGGGCTCCTCTGCTGAGCATGGCATGTCTGTATCACACATCCTGATGGATCTGTCAGTGAGCAATCACAAAACCCAACGTGAAGAGCCCGTGTCTAATGCAACATCCTCTGAATGCAGGAAGTGACAGAGGAGCTGGCACAGAGCCTCCTCATCTATTACTGGAAAGCACAAGTCTTCCAATAGTAATCTGCAACTCTGATTTAATAATTTACATGCTCTCTATAAATAAGAGCCCCACGTGGAGGCTTTCTTGGCTTGATATTACCTGCAACTAACCACTACCTCAGAGTCTGCTGAATATAAACATTTTATATGAGCTCGGTTAAGAACAATCCTGTTAAGATACTGTTTGTTCTAGTTTAAAACAGGCTACAAATATCAAGAATATACTATCCTTTGCTTTAACTGAAGCAGACCCATGATCTTTAAAATATTAAGTTTTCCTGTAATTATACAATACAAAGAAATGAAGAGTTTTCAATTCAATAAGCCTGTTTTTTCCATGGAATTTTAGTTTATTTTATTTACTCACATGGCAAATTTATCTTTGTTGACAGGCACTTGGAAGACCAGTCACGAGTTAAGCAACAGCTTTATTCATGTCTACTAGAGCCATACAACTCACTCTTGACACAGCATTTATAGTGATTGCTTTAGCTATCACTGTGGTTAAGCAGTCATCCCATTTCAGCCAAGCCAATTAAGTAAATTTTTCAGCTCTTGGTAAAAATATTCAAGGTTGCTGATACCCTAACTGAAATTTAGACATTATTTCCTTAAGAATATAATTAAGTTTATTATTTCAACCTTTAGATGTATGCACATGGAAATTTCCCTATACACAAAATCGATAAAAATATTGCACAAGTGTTGAAAACTGTTTCATTGTTCTGAGAACTGAATAAAGCCTTTGGGAAAAACTCATCTCTATCTGCAATCTGGGTATGAGCTGTCCAAGCAAACACAGGCACTGCTAGAAACTGAGAAAGAAAACAAAAATGTTCTGAAGGATGCTGCAATAGCAGAAAAGTGAACCAAAGCTGAGAAAGGGAACAGTGTGTAATGAGCTGTCTTGTTCCTTAGACAGCTGGACACCTGGAGACTGAAAGAGTTTTAATACCCAGGTTGGACTAATTATTCCTGAATTTCTGAAAGTTCAACCAGGAGACAGCTTTGCTTCCTTCTTCAAATCATGAAACAGAGATGGCTGGGAAAAGATCTGTGGAAACAACTACCAAGGATATGACAAAAAAAAAAGATTTAGTGAATATTTTGCCTACTTTTCTGTGATTAAATTTCTTTGCCTAATCAGCTTCTAATGGAGCAGGTACCTGTATCTCTCACCTAGAATAGACAAATGTGTTTTGGAAAGTCCTTGGGGTAACAGAATAGACATAAACCAAACAGAAGATATCCATATTTTCCATTATCAGGAAAACAGAAGATTTTTTTCTGCAATGCTTTGGCTGGCAATAGAAAGGCAAAACAGAAGTAAGTTTTGAGATACCTTTAAAAATGAACTCCAGGAATAAGTACATGAACCTCAGTGCTTTTCCTGTATAAGGCAGTTCAGGGAAAGAAAAAAAAAGGAACAAACAGTAAGGGATGGATATAGATGCTTTTAGTATGCAGGAGTTAAGGACTGCCTCCTAACAATCAGAAGCAAGACAATAAGCATGGCAACCACCATGGATTTCAGGATAAGCCAACTTCAAATCTCTTCAGAAAGCTGCTTGGAAGAAAGAATCCATGGGAAAACACCTTGGAGCAAAGAGCAGTCCAGGAGAGCTAGCTGATATTTGAGGATCACCACCTGCAGGGTCAGTAATACAGCTTAACAAGCAAAGGCTGCAGGTGGCCTGTGGGGATGAGCAAGAGTCTCCTGAGTTCAGACATAAAAAGCAACTCCACTAGGGGTGAAAGCATGGAGAGAGGACACAGGAGGAATGTAAGGCTGCTGTCTAATCTTACAGGGACAGGATTATGAAAGTGAAGGACAACCTGGAGCTGAATCTGGCAAGGCATGTGAAAAGAAACAAAAGAAGAATTCTGCAAGTGCATCATCAACAAAAGAAAGATGGGAAACCATGGACTTGTTGTGTTGATTGGAAAAAATAGCCTTGAGTAATTCCCTCCCTGCAGCCAGAAAGGAAGGTCAAGACAAACTCACCTGCAGTGGGGGAAGAGCAGATCAGGGAGCACTTAAACGAAATGGATACACTAATGTCCATAGGACCTGAGAGGCTGCACCTTTTTGCTTTGCTGGTGGTCAGCCACTGGAGCAGGCTGGACAGAAAGGCTGTGAAGTCTCCTCTGTAGAGCATTAAAAACCTGACTGGACATGAACCTGAGCAACCTGCAGTAGCTGACCCTACTTGAGCCAGGAGGGCTGGAACAGATGATCTCAAGAGGTCCCTTCCAAGCCCAGTCACTCCATAATAAGGTGTGGTATCTCTTGAAGAATTTTATAACAGCTTTCTCAACAACTTCATGGAAATAGGTAATAGCTAAAACTACAGCAGCACAGCTGTTTTAATGGTTTGATTAAATTCTAGTTGAAGAATAACACAGATTTCACCACAGCACGCAAGACTGAAATTTCAATGAAGAAGGCACTTACATTTTTTTAATTATCTGATCAAATAATTATGGTAATTAAAAAAAATTAATCAACTTAAGTATCAATGATGAAAAGGGGATTGTATGGAAATCAAATATGAGCTTTTGACACAAAAAATATACCAAATCTTTCACATGCACATAGTAACGAACAAAGGCAATCCTACAAACGTGCAAAACAAACTGGCAAATATAAATTCAGTTGAATGAGCATCATTTAACATTCATAATTTCTGCAAGACTAACAATGTATGTACAATTTGAAAACACAGTTATTCTATAAAGTAAAAAAACTAAGATCATCTGCTCTGGACAACCTTGATACAGCTCTGCATGTCAGTAAAATTTATTTCTAAGAAAACAGACTGAAACACACAGTATTATTTATTCAGTGTGCTCATATTCATGTTGAAAGGGCACTGGTTTATAACACTACTTGACACTACTTAGTTTTCTGCAAGAACACTATTTTTGGGGATGAGAATTAATCAATTAACTGCATTCATTACACGAGAAGGCATCCCTTCCCATGACAGGGGTGTGGAAGTAGGTGATCTTTAAGGTTCCTTCCAACCCAAACCATTCTATGATTCTACGATTCTGTGATTTTATAGCAAGAAACATTTCCCTGCAAGACTTGAGGTTGTAGATATAGGCCCTGTAAAAATGTGCTGAATATAAACTTACAAAATCTCTCTTTATATTTAGTAGGTGCCTTATATAAGTAGTTGCTTTACAAAACAAACTTCATCCATGGCTCATAAAAGGCAAAAAAGATGATCTATATTCTGGGACAGGGATGAAGTACACCAGTCAAAGACAATCAGTGTGCACCAATTACCAGACTACACCCATTCTAGAAACAAAACATTTTGTGATTTTTGTCAAAGAACAGAAACGGAAGTGTTTCATTCTGTATCATTACACAGATCTAACAATATTCTAAAAATACCTGCTTTTTGCATTCTGTTTCTATCCTACTTACCCTGCTCTCTTCTAGACTGTCAAAAGGACCCGGAGGATCATCCAGACAAAGAAATTCTCTCACTGCGAGGCTTTACCAAATAAAAGAGAGTGAATTACTGAAAGTACAAAACCAACACAAACACTTAAAAAATGATCACAAAATAGAGGTATTTCTTTAAGTGACACAAAATTTACATCCTCAAATATACTCCCAAGTATTCACAACAATTAACAAATAAAGGTTAACAAACTATTTAATGTCAGTTGTATGTGTTGACCAGGGGCAGTATTTAGAATGTAACTTATGAGGATGAATAAGCCATTTTAGAACATGATTTTTCATGATTTTTTTTTAAATTTTCATAGAATCTGCTGCTACATGACAATAGGCAAGTTTATCACTTTGGTATTGAGGAGATTTGAAAAATTCTCCTGGAGAAAAATAAGTATTATAAAAGTATTATGCAATGGATGAAAAGTATGGTGTTAAAATCCATATACAGATCCCTTCAGGTAGTATCAGGGGATTTATGCATGAGTACTGAAACATGTTCACCTGTCTCCATTTTGCTAAGATCATAATCCATTGACACATATACATTATTTAATTTATAAATATACAGTGTATATTTTTATATAAATAATAAGTTATAAAATAATAGAAGACAATGTACCATTGATCTACTACATAGCCATCTCTGAATACACATTTCAAACTAATGCATTCCATTTGGATTTGTGTAACAGTTGCCATCCCCCTCTGTGTGCTGTTTTGCAAAGGCCAGAAGAAAGAAGTAGGTGTAATCCTGTGGTTTACTACAGAGTATTTTAAGCATCTGTCTCATTCTGTCTTCAAAATTTAGATTACTTTTCACAGAACTCCTAAACATCTCCAAACATGTCCCCTTCAGCCACCTTTTTAAGATTTTCCTGCTTGGTTGAATTAATTCTTCTTCAAATAACCTCAAATCAGAACACTGTGTATTCACAATTAATTAGCAAGTAGTAACTTAGGAGCAATGCTTTGCTTGTTCTCACTACTATAAATCTTTAAATCATCTCCTACTGCAATGAGTGCACAAAAATGAAAAATGGGAATCCAAACTTAATTTCCTGTCTCTTCTTCCCACCTGGGCCCCACGGAAAATGTGAGGGCAAAAGGCAGTAATTTTTTGTTTTCCAATCATTCTCTGCATTTGAGGTTTTCACAAAGCACAAACACAAGAAAGGAAACTTGCATCCAGCTACCATCTTAATCAACCAGCTTCAGGTTGGCAAGCAAAATGAGCAGAAACTTCTTCAAACACTAATCATTCATTATCCTATCACTCTTAATTTTAACAAGACTGGAAAGAACATTTATCTAAAATACACTGAACATTCACTTTGTTGTTTCTTTACCTAAAATAGGCACCGGATGGCATGAACATTTATTCACAGCCTAGCTTTGCTCTGAGAGTCTGCTCTGACCCTGCTCTCCTCTCCATGGGTTGTACCTCTTCCCTTCAAGAATGGAAGATTCTGCCTTTGAAGTACCACAGGGATCTCTTCTGCCTGTGACAGAGCTTGCTATACACACATGCAGGCTGCCATCCCTCTCGAGGGAGGGGCAGTGCCAGCACTAGGGAGGGCAGCAAGGGGCAGTGCAGCACATGGGATCCCTGACTCCAAGCTGACCGAGTTCCTCCCTTCCAAGCTTCTTATACAGGGTGGAGACAGGACAGCTCTGTCATCTATATAAAGCCAGATTCTGTTCAGCAGGTTAAACTCCTTTCATCCACTTGACAAGTTGTATGAAATTTTCCTGACCACTATTTAACTCTGTGGGTGGATTTCAATTTGATCTTTCACTGAATCTTCAATACAACATAAAACAAGAGAAGTCTATAAAACACAAACAAAAATTTAGCCACCTGCATATATTATCATCCATTTTATCTTAAAAATACTTTGTGAATCTAGTTTTATTAAAAATAGGTATACCAAATGAGGTCTCCTATTCCTGAAGGGCAAATTTCCCACTGTCAAAACAGTACATAAAGTATGAAGAGAAATAAACCAGACTTCTCTACAAAGAAAAAAGGCTTTTTTGGTTTAGGTCTGACTCAAGCAGTTTGACTTACTTGCAAAACTGGAGAATAAATTGTGAACTTTAAAGGAGAAAACAGGGTGAAATGCTCATTACTGCTCATGTGAGGTACAAGTATTAATTCCCATTAATAGTAAATTTATTCTCTGGTAAGTGGGTAAATATATTAGATGGTCAAATCTCCCTCATTCTAATCACTTCTTGAGGAATTCAGACATTCCACAGATCCAAACATTAGAACCGTATCAATAGGTTATAAAATTTATTTAAAAAATTTGTTTTCATGCAGAGCCCTACACAGACAAAAGTTGGAGAAACCACATTTCAGTTAACCATCTCTTCATTAGCCAAAAGACAAACTGATTCCACAAACTTTTTAATTCCTTTTTGTATCTGATAACCAATGCAGTCTAAAAGTTTGAGTTTGGAATTTTTTACCTAAAACTATGACAAACACTATTTTGTCCAATATGGTCCATCACTAAGCTACAAATAAGCCAGCTGAAATGCTGAGCTAGCTGCAACAATATGAAGCATAAAGACTTCAGAACTATTTAAGCAAGTCCATATAATTCACTAGTGTGTTTCCAGCAGCATAAAAAAAGTTACATTTAGGGATGAGATTGATTCTTTTTAGCACAGCTATTATTATGTAATTTAATTATTAGGAAGTTTTTAAACTTCTCAGCTGCATACCTCACACATATAATCATATTTAATAGCTACTTACACAGAAACTCATAAGTTGAGTCCCATTTCTTTTTAAAACCATTTAAGCTTTGTCTCTGACATCTCACAACAAAGCTTTGCCACTCAGCATGACATACTCCAGGATGACTATGAATCATCAAAATATTAACATTCCTTACTCACCTTCCCTCTCCCCTTTGATGATTTCACACGCCCTGTTTGCTCACCTAACACAACAGACTAAAGAGAACTCTTCTTGCAGGGAAGTTTTTCTGCAGCTTCATCTGTTCTTGCTTGCTTTCTCTGCACCTCTAACAGACACCTCCTTTGAGATGGAATGCTGTGTTTAGCACTGAACTATGTGGAAATACAGTTCAGATTCCCAGAGCAATGACTTCTTTTTCCCTTTTTAAGTTCCTCTAATGATTTCAATGAATTTTTTTTACTATTGCTGAGTACTGAACTGATTCAGAAAACTAGTGGTATCATTACCAATAGTTATTTTCCAAGCTGCAAAACCAGCTGCATTCATAAATCTGTATGGGTATACTTACTGTCACTTTTTACTTCAAGACACAAAAATTGATCTAAGTTGCTCAGTACCTCAGGATCCTTCAACAATAGTTTGTGATTTCATTGTTCATTCCATTCTCCAGATAATTTCAAGATGTCCTGAACATCAGTGTCCACAACTGTGATCTAACATTCCACTGGTACCACCCCTATATTACCATCAATCCTTTCCCCCTTGTCTTTTAACTATTTTATATGAGCCCTGTCATAACTACTCATTTGCCTCTACAGAAGACATTATATAATTTTTATTTACCTGCTTACTATTTTGGGGTTGTTTTTAATACAAGCAGTACCAAAGTCAGACTGATGTACAAATCCCTATTTTCCAGATTCAGCAGTCAAATGCCTTAGTAAAAACATGTCAAATGTAGAAACACCCCTTCTACTACAAAGTAAAGTAGCTGTGAGCGCTATATGGTCTCACAGTCCCACACCACAGCTTGGAAATTTTAAAATTTTGTTCCTTTAAAAGTCTTGAGGGAATTAGGTTTGCTTCAGAACATTTTTTACTCTTTGTTTTGAATGAAGTTTCAGATGATGACAGGTTCTCAGACTCATTCCTCAAATAATCTCTAGTATAGAAACCTTAAAACCTTTTTTAATTCTCATGCTGGCAAAGGTTTTAAAACGAACTGCTTTGCCTCTAGCAAGTTGATTACTTAAATTCTCTTCTGGTCCGTAATAAAATTATTTTACAGTTCATTTGTCAGAATTACATTCTATTCATTTTCCTGCTTTGGAAGATTCTCCCACTTTGTACAAAAGAGATACTGTTGAAAGAAATCTTTGCACTTTACTGGCCTAAATACATTATGTTTTTTAGACTATAAAGACTTTTTTGATTTGTGGCTTACATTTACTTATGTACAGGAATCTGTAAATTCCTTTCATGCCATGTCAATAAAAAAACCCTGTAGTTTAATACACATTTTAAGAACTAATTGCATACTAGTGTAGGTACTCTACATTATAAAAGCCAAACACACCTAGTATAAATTAACAATATTATCAATTCTGCATTAAACACAGAGAAGTAATGCGTATTTTAGGAATAAACATGGGATTATTCTAACATTTCAAATATTACACCTTATAGTTATCCCTGTACAAAATACTGCAGTTCCACTTTTTTATGCTAAGATGGGACTAATTTAAAAGGACACTGAATAATTGACATAATGACCAAATGCACAGCATGAATGTTACTGAAATCCTTTACCACACTGCCCAAAGGTCCACTGCTGGAGTCTGGGAGTTTTATAAGAGGAGTATGGACAGAAAAAAAGCCACAAATGAACAAGCAAAGGTTAATCACTTACCAGTTAGCAATATCTTTGTGAGCTACTAGGTTCTGGAGGAATGCCTGCAACCCCAGCTGTCGATCTTCCAAGAAGTCAGGATTGTAATTATCCTTGAACCAGCGCTTTGGTGGAAGGGCCAACCGAAAGCCTGGAAACATATCTTTTAGCTGGAATTGAAATTAAAGAAAAAAAAAGAAAAACTTTGAGAAAAATACTAATTTTGCCACAGGCACTGACTTTACTCAGATTTACAAGACATTTCTGACTTCTGGTAAAGTTCAAGCACAAGACAAGTCTCAACCATAAGGCAAATCCAAATTACAACTTAAATTGCAGACACAGTTCTGTCACTTGCTGCCTTATGCAATAGAGTGCTTTGTATTTTTCCTCAAATTTAACACACAAAAATAGGAATGAAAACCTTTTCTTTGTTATTTAATGTCTGAGTCTGCTATTTAAAACCTTTGAGTCTGTAAACTTAAGAAAAGTGAAAACAAAAAGCATCAAATGAATAATAATTTCAGTGGAATTTCTTCCGAAGTACTCAGGGATAATAACTACTGCATATACAAATATATAGACTAGAACCCCATTACAGATCTACAACTCTGCAACTTGTCTTTCTTTTGGGGCTAGAAGAATAAATTACAACACATGCATGAGGTATTTCTTGTAAAGAGTAGTTCTTTGTACACACAGAATAATAAAATTTCAATATGCAAGTATGGCTCAACCCCTTGCAACATGCAAAACTGCATTTCTCAGTTACTAAAATAGCAGCGGGGTATAGTTGACATCAGAAATACCCAGATTTTTGATTTGAATTCAGAAATAAAATACACAAGTGAATGAAAGCATAAAATTACACAACAATGAACCTCTCCAAAAGTGCCAATTATTCTTCTAATATGCATGATAATAAAAAAAACTTTAACACTTTGATAAAAAACAATTTTTCAAAGTTATGCTTGACAAAGAAAAATCTGGGAGAGGATTTACAGCCAACATGAAAAAGCAAATAGGTTTTATAAAATTTGATATCCCAGCTGCCACAAGAATTGTTTAATCATTTTTTCTGAATACAGGATCTAGCCAGCTTCTGTCAGAGATGTTCTGTGTACACTGATTATATTAATATGAATGTTGCAGTGACAGAAAATTCTAACTGACAGCTCTTTCACCAGACTAAGTTTTAGAAAATTTCAGAACAGATACTGCACTTCAATGAGAATCTCTCTACACCCTTTGAAGGAAGAACCACATTAATGGATCACCTTTGCTTATGTAAAGATTGTTTCACAGCATGAGGTGCTTTTTAAACATCACAAATATTGTTTATTCAAATAGTCCATGATAAATTCTGTTTCCTTATTTACAGAATGGTTTTTTGTCAAAGCCTTGCTCTTTATTTCTGAATTTAATTACTTAAGTATGTTCTCCTGTTACTGAATTTCATCTTGATATTAGACCCTTCTTTTTATCTTCAAGTTTATATTTGGTCCTCCAAAGTTCCTTCATCTCTTACCAAGTTATCATTAATACCTTATATATAAGAAGGTATCTGAATAGGACAGAACCCACAAAACATAACAAAATGAGTTCCTGTTAGTTGTACAGAAGAGTGCAGATCACCATTGCTAGGAAATGGTTCAAACACACAGATTTCTGCTTAATGGTACTTGCACTTGTCTGGTCACATGGATCACGTAGTTTAATTCTAAGGAGAGAATACACCTACCCACAGATTACTCCTTTTGTGATGAAGAAGGTAAGAGACAGCTACTGTCACGGACTAATTTTCAACAGCACAGTCCTGGGGCATTCTTTCTTGAGTGCTCCTCAGACACAGCAGGAAAACCCATGGGTCAGACAACTTATTCTGGCCATGACTGCTTGCTTGGATCCAGCACCCTTCCTACTCCTTCCTACATCACCATGTGACACATTGCACGTCACATGAGTCACAGTCTTGGGGAGAAATGTGAACTTCTTGGTTCTTAATAATGGCCATTTCATCACGTGTTTTCAAACTATTATTATGTTACTATTTTGTAATTCTCTACTATTTCCTGAATGATGGTATGTTTGCGCTCCTAGAGCTGAAATTTCTGTATTATAAAAAGTATAATTTCTTACAGACCAGAAGTAAATGGTTCAGATGCATACTGAAAGGTGAAAAAGCTTCAGACAGTGACACAAATTTTTAAAAATAGAAGTTTTTCCTTTAAATAGAAACACTAATACCTAGAAATAATGGTAGAAGCCAAATATTTTTGCTAAACATTTGATGGCAAAGACTAAAGGCCCCATGTGTAAAATTTAAATAGTTATTCTAATACATATGTTGGCATTTTAATTTTTCAAACCATTGACAACCACACTAAAAGTCAATAAAGGTAAGCCAATTCTTGACCTATACCTGACATAGCTGATCAAAATGCAAATTGCTGTATGACTTGACTTCCAAAATCTGAGTTGAAATACCAGTATCATTGTCTCAAATGAAGTTGGGCTTTTGCCAATATCAAGATATTCCTTAATTTAAGATAGACTATTTAAGACTGCTTTCTGAAGAAATTCCTGTCTCTAAACTAATTCACATTTAGCCATTTAGTTTTAGACGCCACTGGTGTTTCAAAGGTAGCCTAGAAGATACTCAAATAGGTCAAACCAAGGACCCAGAGAAATTTGTAAGTTCAAAACCATTTTCAAAATATCAGCCGAATTTAGCTCTTAGTTGATTAGGCACACAAATCCAAAGTGATAACCTGTACAAAAAATCCCTCACAATGGGTAAAGAAATAAGGTTCATGTTGAAACACTAAAGAACGTTCTAGGAGAAAGCGTGTTGAACCGGCAATGAAAGATTTTTCTTATGAGTTAACAGTGGACAAAAAAGTGCAATTGTTTCTCTACTTTTGATAGCTAAACACTATATACCAATCATAAAAACCTGTGCTTTTCAGACAAGCATTTTTTACTTTTAAGTATTCTA
Organism: Emberiza elegans; assembly: GCA_024865655.1. Taxonomy (NCBI): domain Eukaryota; kingdom Metazoa; phylum Chordata; class Aves; order Passeriformes; family Fringillidae; genus Emberiza; species Emberiza elegans. Next base: position 41,758,417 of record JALJVW010000175.1, on the reverse strand, counting down.
AAAGTATTAAGTTGTTGACCCAGAATTCCTATTCATCTGGTGTTTCCTCCATCTTGAAAGATCTGATATAGTATTTCACTATTAACTTTGAAGACACTGAAAACAACTGAAGACTGACCAAGATACAAAGAACATATTTATGTTCATGAAACCTCAGTTTTATGATGAACAAAATCAGAGTTTGCTTCACAGAAAAGAACTAAATAACTACTGGATCATTCCTGCAAGAGAATACATGCCCCTAGTTCTATTTTCATGCAGGGGATAAATACTGAAGAGTTAATTCCTTTATTATATAAACTAGGAATAAAGTTTGAAGCACACTAACAGCTTCAGATGAAGCTGTTACATCTTCTTTACATCAGCTGTTTAATGTATCTTTGAAAAAATGAGGAATTGTGTTTTTCCAGTCATTACACTATGTGTTTTATATGCATTAAAATCAGAAAAAAACAGAAGATGTGACAAAAATATAAGACATGAAAGAAGTGAGGTAAGACAGCTGAGAATTTACCAGTTTATAATTCCCACCTTGTCATTAAGCCTGGAGAAATCTGTGTACCGTCTGAAAACCACCCAGCTTTCCTCTGGACTTCTTTTCACCAGTATTTTGTATACCTGTGTGGAAAATCAGAAATCTAAGAAAAATGTGCAAAACTTCACACTGCATTGTCTGGAAGGCTGAAATTATCTTCTATTTCTTAATGAAACAAAACCTGTGGATAAAAAAAAATCTTAATTAGAGTAAAAGAAATATAAATAACAATATCAGTACAAAGAGTTTAAATTAATTTACAGAATTTAAAGGAGGAGTTCCTGTAATTCCTAAACACACATAACTATTTCTGTAAGAAAGAATGTATTGACTAGCAGAACAAAAGGCTTGGCTATCAAAAAAGTAAGGGAAGTGTGTTTCTGTGATCTACTTTAACCTTTGCAAAATTACAGTTTTACTCATTGATCCTGGAGGCCTCTCTATTTTTAAGATGCTGTTAATCATCAGGTACTGTGTGTGATATTGTTTCAAAATGTCTCATCTGACTTGTTTCACAAGGGAGCAATGATGCAGAATAACATTACATCCTCCCTTGCATTTGTCTCGAACATTAGGTTTTGTCTTTCCAGGCAAATATGATTTCACTAGAAAACTGCACCAGAATGAGGAGACCATCACTGTGTAACTGAAGTAATGGATACTTTGAATCAGATTTAGCAAGACAACAGCACACCAGAACCATACTCCTATTTAAAAGCAAATGTAAAATGAAACAAAAAATGATGATAACGATGATGATAATGATGATGATAACACTACAATTACCTTCTAGGAGGATTAATATTCCAATGCCTGAACTCAATGAATCTGACAATACAACTTCAACTAGAAAACATTAAACAGTGTCTAATGTCATAACCTTACTCTCTCCAACATAGGGAAAGACAGGTATGCTCTTTCAATTGTATTGGCTTATTTTTCCCAGTCTGTATGTAAAAAATATAACACAAGAAAGACAAAGGTATTTTTAGAATCATAATGATAAATGATTCCTCATTTAACCAAATTCCATTTAAAAATTTTCTAACCTGTTGCATACTAAAATCTTCTCCAGAACCTCATGCTGTCACAGCAGGTTGTCTTAGCTGGTAAGTGTATTTTTCTTACTGCAGTCCCAACCTGTGATAACCCCAGTGCTAGCCAACTACTATACAGGTCTGAGACTGTTTCTAGCAATTTTGTATTCCATAATATATTAAGTCCCAGATAATTACAGAAACTACAGATAACTATGGTGCAAATCAAAAGCAATTTTTCAGCAAGTACTTCTCTTATCTATGTTTTTAACACAATTTCACTTTCAAGACACATCATCTGTGGAAGTCATGGATTGTGACAGAGGAAAAAGCTATTAGCTTTTAAAATTCAAGCTGCAGGACTTGCTTACAAAACCAGCATTAAAATATAATTTTTCTGCCTTGGATTTTATGTCTAAATGCTTATACAAATATTTTATTACTTTATTGTCATACTAAAAGTATGCTTTATTTTCATAAATAAAAATTAATAAATAAATGTAACATTGGGACGACTCTGCCAGTACACAGTAAAACATTGAACAAGAAACTTTGGAATATGCGTGCGAATTTACTTGCTAATCAGTATTCTGTTCTTGTATTCTACTCTATGTTCTGCAAAAGCATTGTTTAAACATGTACACAAGAAAAAATGGAATAAATCTCAAGCGAACATTGGATAACTTAAACAAAAAAAGTTCACCAATTACAGTGAACTTAACTTGTAACAAACAGGGAGTGCAATCAACTTGTGATTAATGGCCTCAAAATTATGGGCAACCTGAAAACAAACGTGTTTGTTTTTCCTGCCAAAGTTTAAAAAAAGGTGGTTGGGTGTTTTTTGGCTTTTCTTTAAGGTTTGCAATTAGTGAGTAAGAACTAGAATATTACAAAAACACCTCTCAGCTCCTTCATACAGGATCTTGGGTAAAAATCACAAATTAATTCAACAAATTAATTTTATTCCACTTAATCATGAACTGCTTTATTCTATAAATAAAAAATCATCCGTGAAAATACACCCATATATGGCAACATTCTCCGGCTGATTTAGCATCTTATAATCATTTCTACTTGGCTTTAAAAAAAAATAAAAATAAAAAGGAGTGCTAATTGAACATTCCAGGACTTCAAATTCATTTAAGAGTAAATGTTTACAAGGACATATATTGCAGCCTAGGTTTTCTCTTCCATAAGCTTCAGCAACCATGTACTCTAACACGCACTGACATTTAACTCCTGAAGCTTGGACATCATTAAGCCAAATTAGATTCTTATTTTTGGAAACTATAAGATGCAACCAATAGTAAAAAAAGAATTCAGCAATTGAGTCTCCTCTCCTTTACAAGTGATTTAATTTGCTTTCTACTGTCTTCTGCTGTCTTCTAAATCTCACTGAGAGAGATGCAAAAGCAACTCAAATTCTCAGGACTAATTACTTGCTGGCTTTGATGCCCAAGAGCAAACTGCATGCAGAACATGTAACTGAAAACAAAGTTAATTGTGTGGTTTCAGAAACCAACTCAGCAACAGAAGTGAAATCAGGAAGAGCAAAAATGCATCCAAGCATTTTACAATGGAAGAATCTTTCACTTATACTGTGACCTGGCCTTCCCCATAGAGTCATGAGACAAAGTTCTCATTGTCAATACAGAAGAACACCTTACAGGCACACTGGATTATGTCTTGGGAATGTCTTCAAGAAAGACAAGAAGGGCAACAAGCTGGTGAAAAGTCTAGAGGCTAAGTCATGTGAGGAGTGGCTGAGGGAGCTGGGGACATTTATCCTGGAGAAAAGGAGGCTCCCTACAACCACCTGAAAGGAGGCTGTAGCCAGGTGGGGGTCAGCCTCTTTTCTCAGACAACCAGTGACAGGACAAGAGGAAATGGCCTCAAACTGTGCCAGGGGAGGTTCAGGTTGAACATAAGAAAGAATTCCTTCATGGAAAAGGTGGTTAAACATTGCAATGAGGTGCCCAGGGAGGTGGTGGAGGCACTGTCCCTGGAGGTGCTCCAGAAATGAGTGGATGTGGCACTTTGTGCCATCATCTGGTTGTCAAGGGGGTGACCAAAGGCTGGACTTGATCTTAGAGGTCTTTCCCAACCTAAATGATTCTGTGGTATTTGCAGACTAATCCTTGTACATATAACAATATCAATTGTTGTTTTGGTTTTGAAGGTTATTATTTAAAACATTTTTAAAATTTACCTGTGAAAAAAATTTTCCTTTTCTCTTATGCTAACATGCATGAAGATGTTAGAAGCTGAAAATCTCAGGAAAAGACAGGGTATCACTCTCAAATAATTAAAAAGCATCATTACTTAACTTTTGGCTAAAAGATCTTGATTTCATTACCATTTTAACTGTCATAAAGATCCGGCACTTCTCTATAAGAAAAGAGGAGGGACAAAAAAGCTTGTCCTCTATTTCCTTCTCCTTATCTCTTTTTAATTAATATTTTTCATTTTAAGTAATATAATTAATTATCAGTAACAAACAGCCATCAGTCCCACAAGCACCATTGTATTAACTCAAAGAAATATTTCAACAACACACACAGAAACAAATGTGGAAGTACACTGACGTATTTACGGCATGCAAAAAAAATGAACTGCCAGACACAGTGCACTTTGAGAAAAATCAATACAAACCAGTTAGGCTGCTGTTCTGGCACAAGATATGGCATCAGCAACTTCTCAGTCTGTTTGCAGAACAGATTTCCCCTTACTAGAAACTGAACTGGGCAAGAAGGTGAAACCAACATGTTTGCACTTTAACAGAAATGTTATAAGTTACTTATAACTTCAGAGGGCCAACATCAAGGTTTCTTATCATTCATGCCAAATAGAAGACTGCATTTTACTGAAGAAGTTTAATTACACAGAACTTACACAAGGTCAATTTCATAAGGAATTGTAGCTGCAAGGAATTCCTGACTTTTCCAGCAGAAATTGATAGATGAAACAGAATTAATTCCTTTTATTCTACATACACAATTACAGGAAAGACTGCTTTCTAGTCCCAGTTTTCCCACCTGTATAACAAGAATGGTATTTTCCTGTCAGGAAGTACTTTGACGCTAAACTGGTAACATCCCTGAACTGCAGGATTAATTTCTGAAAGACAATGCAAAACACATTGAATTGCTATCTTGTCATTACAGGATCAACTCTACTATGCCCAAAACTTACAGTGAATTTTGCCCTTTCCTCCATCACCTCATAGCCCAGAATAGTAGGTGTGGATGGTCGATCTTCCCAGGTCCTGGAATCTTCATTCTGCTCTATTTCTTCTACAGGCTGAGTACTGTATTCTATGGATGTATCCAGACCTGTAAATTTAGTCCTAACAAGGGGACTGCTACACGCAGATGATGTGGAACCAATCTGGTCAGGCACGCTCATCTTTTTAAAACCATCAACTGTAGAGTCCTCCAGCTGTCCTTTTGAGGAGCTCGAACTCGTTGAAATGCTCCCAAAGGAAGAACTTCTTTGGTTTCTGTTTGTAAAGCTGGATGATGAACTTCCAATAGGAATAGGAACAGGAACAAATGGTGTTGCCATCCTTCATGAAAACAAGCCCTCAGTTTTTGGTCCAGGAATTTAAGCTTCATTCACTGTGTAAACCATGTTTGCTCTTGTTTTCAGGAACAGTACCTGCAATTAAGGACAGAAAATATTCCTGTCATTTTTAAGTCAAAGCAACAGAGCTTTGGGAAAAATCTGTATTAGATCTGAGATGGTACATAGCAGTATTGACGATAAAACATTTTCATAAAGAATCTGGCTCATATAAAATGGTGCTTTTAGGTTATATCTCAACTATTTGACAGACAGCTTTACAAGAGTTCTGTCTTCCACAGCTATTAAAATAGCAAAGAGGTAAAGCAAGATTACAAAAGAGAAAAACCCTTTAGTTCTTTAAGAATTAAGTGCTATTTGGTTTTATCCAAAGAGTCAGCAATTTTTTGCATACAAGAAGAAGTAGTTTCAGTGACTGTTTCATCTAAACAGTACGGAAGATTTTCTCAGAATTGGTTCTCTAAGACATGCACTGGAGACTATGCGAGCCAAACACACAGGCAACAATATACATGACATGAATCAAAAGACATGACAGTAAACAACTTAGGTGAAAACATATTTGCATATTACACATTCACTGAAGTATAGTGGATCTGTTTCCAATGCAAAATATTTTTTCAAAACAACTCTGTTGTATATAATGTTGCAGACATTTGTCACAATGTAAAATGTGCACATTTTCTAGAGTCTGAATTGCAGCAATTAAGTTTTGCAAGCATGCATAACAAAAGCAGGGTTGTTACAGCAGGTAGTTTTCCATTCCAGAAGATTAAAATGGGAAAAAAAAAGTGTACAGAGAAAAAAAAGAAATAAAAACCAGTGGTTTTTTTCTTCAACAAAAGCATTTCAAATGAGGTTTTTGTGTGCATGTGTATACATTTCTGGGAAAAAAAGCCAAGTAAAATTAAGACAGCAGTATGAAACTGCCAAAAAAGCACCATCTCATCATTTTAACAAAGTACCCAAAGAGGAGCTCTTACAAGATGCAAATTAAATGCCACCTCTTTGGTTTAACAGGATTTGAGCCATGATCCATTTACCCAGGAATAAACTAATCAACCAGGAGGCTGCAGGAAGCTGTGAAATGGGAAACCGCCAACCTGATTCACATCAGACAATCAATCACCTACTGCAGTAAAACCAAATGAGATTCCTAATTGTGAGTATGAAGTGATGCTTTCCCTGTCTTGCTCTAAATTAATCCTAGAGCACAGGAATAAAGACATAAATTTTAAATGAACCAGCATGAGGAAGACTGAAAAATTCTCTTGAACAAATTACTTGAGTGAAGGAAAAAACAAACTTAGTCATCCTTTCAGCTACATCAGGAAATCTTCACACACTGTCAGAAAGCTCAGTAAACTTGACCAGGAGAACAATTTCACACTGTCAGTAATTTCTTGGGAATATCTCTGCTTCATTGTGGAATGAGGCTGGACAGTCAGCAGCATCTGAGGGAGCTGAACTGTCAGCATCATAAACCCCTGCTGACTCACTTAGCTGGTCAGGGATGGGATTTGAGGTATCCAGCAGCTCCTGTTGCAGCAGAGTCCTGTGCTTGGTTGTGGGAGTGAAGCCACGTGTCAGACATCTGACCTGCTTCAGCCTCTCTCCACGTGAGAGAAGCAAGTCACACCTGTCTCCGAGACAAGATGTTCTCCTGGAGCTACACAAGATCTAAATCCCTTTTTTTGCCCACATCTCAGTAAGAAAATCTATTTTCTGCCATAAGTAGTAAGTTCTGCAATAATTTTTCTTTAATGCAAGGTGTGAAGCATTGTCTGATAAATTTTCTCTAGCAATATTCTCTGAACAATATCTAAATGAAACACTACAAAAATAACTACGTTTTTACTTGCCACTTCAGTGGCTCTTCCACACAACCAGCACAAGGAATTGAGACCACGCCTTTAAACAATGTCCCACCCAGCTATGGTATTGGGAGGTCTAGGATTAAATTCCTGTAAAAGGAAGAACTTAAGTAAACCTAGACTGCAAAAAAATCAAACAATCTATATCTAAAAAGTGATTATCCTCTGTTGCATGACCGTGAACCTGGAGTGGAAAATAAACCCACATCTCAGGGGCTATCTGTTGAAGCTAACCTAGGAGTTAATGGCTTTTTAAGATGCAGAAAAACCTTGCGCTGTTCATCGCTTCATGAAAAGAACCAAACCAAACCTAAAACCCCACAATGACATTTTCACCAGTTGCAATAGTTGTGAACAGTCTTTCCTAGAAGAACTTCTTCCTTTAAAGTGAAATGCCAGTCAAGAACTCACTATCTTGAGCTTGTTTACTTACTACACATTACTCTTAACTGCACACGAATTTCTGAGCAGCTGCACCAATTAATTTGGCAAGCAAGAGAGCTCAACACAGCCCACGGTGAGGATAAAGCCCTTGGTGTCGAGAGGCCAACACCTGCACCTGTATGCGCTTCAGCAGCTTCCATTCCAGACCAGCTCTAATTCGGTACCATGGCCTGGATACTTATTAGCAGCTGTTCTACACTAAGCCTGCTCCCAGGGTACATTTTCTGGTTTAGTCTCTTTTGTACTCTGCAAGGCCACCCCAAATTGTGAGTCGATGAGTATTAAAGGTAATGATGACACCTTCAGGTTTTCTTCTGAAGGCCATTCTTGACTCAATCTGACACAGTAAACACGCCCACAGACAAATAAAAGGGGCTGATGCTACCTGTGTCACACAGATTCCTCTAACTTTAAAAAGTAACAGGAAAGTATTCTCTGAGTAACAGAAATGTCAGGTCAAGTTAGCAAATAGCACATGGCTTCACTTAACTTGAATATTTTTTTGAAAAAAAGTTGAAAGAAATATACAAAAATGTTGCCTGACTCACAAACACATATCTATTCCCAAATGCATACATAAATCCATCTTCAACTGTAGAAGTATCACAATTTCCTAGTATGTAAATATTTACAACAGGTTTCAAAATCAAATCAACCTGCCCTTTATGAAGTCTACTAAATATTAGAAAAAAAAAACAATGCTCAAACAAGGGTCACAACCCTAGGAAACCAGCCTTATCTACGAATATAGTTTACTGCAATAGAAGGAACTGAGAACAACTTCATTTAAAAAAAAGGAATCCTTTCAGACAAACATGTCACTCCCTACTTACCTCAGCACAGCAAGGAGGATTTGTGTGCTCACCCCAGCTGCACGGAACCAGCAGAATCACTGCAGCACACCAACTTTAAGAACAAACCTCTCATAACACCTATGAGGTACCCTGGACACGGCACTTTCTTGTCTAGCTATTTACTTGACTTTCTGCAAGAAATTTGCTTCCTGTTTGGGACATTTATGTTGTTTAGTTTGATTCCCAAGCGTGAGTTAAGAACGAAAAGAGAAGGAAGAGAACATTTGCTGGAAGCGCTGAGCTGCAGGATCTGAAACAGGATAGGACAGTCCCGGGAACCAGGCTGTCACATGCTACAAGAGCAGCATGACACCAACTTATCCTGGTGTTTACAGCAGCCACCTCCCTTTCTGCGGGAGAGACAAATAGGCTGTAATAGAACCACTTAAAAAGGGTTTGCCTGCAGCTTGCAGCTATCGCAGTTCCAAACCATTTTAAACTAATGGCTCGTATATTCAGTGAGAAAGATGTAAGCCACACGATTCCAGGATAATAGATTAGAAACAAAACAAGCCGTACTTAACAGTTGTAATTGGATTTCCAAGACTTTTAGCTATGCAATACTATTTGTGATCTGGTTACATATATTCTGCCTCTGTTTGGACAATGCAGACAAGCTGATCTCTGATGTTTAGGGCTTAAGTGCTACTGAGGAAAGACAGCTAGAGAACAAGCAGAATATACAAAGAAACAACTTTCCGACCTAGGTTTAATGATTTTTAAAATAATCATTTTGTGCCGACTTCAGCCAAGTTACCTAACAACATTTTTTACCTGTTTATGGACTCAGCGTGGGGGGGGGGCTATTTATCACACCTCACACACAGAGGAGTAACTCCTGCCCCGCAGAGTCTGTTACGGAACTGGAAACAGCTGCGAGTGCCTCGCAGCAAACCCGCACGTCAGGGAGTGCCGCTCCTGGCGGTTCTGAACGCGAGCAGAACCGAGCCAGACCGGCCGGCACCACCGGGGCAGCGCCCGGCCCGGCCCGGCCCGGCCCCGCCGCCGAGGGGCCGCGCTCGGGGAGCGCCGCCACCGCTTTACGTAACTCCGAGGGCGGCCCCGAGCCCGTGACACCGGCGAGGCCCGGGGAACCCTCCCGGTACCTCCGCACGGCTGCGGGACCCGGCCGAGGAAACACCTGAAGGCGCGGCCAGGCCCCGCCCCGGGGAACGGGGGGTTCCGTAGCCAACGTCCCGCCCGAGCGGGACCGGACCCCGCGGTGCCACCGCCCGCTGCCGCCTCCCCACAGGTGCGCGGGAGCTGCGACAGCTGCGCGGAGGCGGCGGGGGCCGTTCTCGTCCGGCGCGGGACGGGCAGCGGTGAGGTTCCACTCCCCCCAGCCCTTCCCCGCACGGGCTGCCCGCTGCCTCAGTCCCTCCCTGCCCGCCCCCTGATTCCCGGTGCCGGCGCTCCCGCCCTCCCGCACGGCGGCCCCGCTCACCTGCTCCCGCCGCGCGCGCCCCGCTCCGCCGCGCCACCGCCGGGCCCGCCCCGCGCGGGGGGCGGAGCAGGAGGCGGGGCCTGCCCAGAGCGGCTGGAGGGGCGGGGCCGCGCAGGGACTACAAAGACCGGCGTGCTCCGCCAACTAACGTGAGCGTTGCTTTCCGGTGCATGGCGCGGTGCATTGTGGGGCTTGTAGTTCTCTGTGTAGCCGTGTGTGTCTCCGGAGTGCGGCCGCCCCCTGAGGGTGGTGGCGCCGCCGCGCAGGGGGTGGAAGGCGCGCAAGGGCCGGGGGTCTCCGCATTCCCGATTCTTGGGCATAGGAAAGCCCCCGGCCTCTGACAAAGGACACAGGAATGCCAAAGCCTCTGCGCGCTCTTAATGTGGTTTCATCTAGCCCTGCCATAAAGCCCCGCTGAACCACGAGTTGTGTGCGCAGGGCAGCGCGGCAGTGGTTGTGGAGCGCCGTGTGAAATTTCACCGATTAAAGGGATCTGGGAATTTCCTGGGTGATGCGGGGTGGAAAGCACTGTTCGTAAATCGTGGTGGGAATAAATCAGTACCTCACAGTGACTTAGGGTGGGAATAAATCAGTTATCTCACAGTGACTTAGGGTACGTTAGCATCAGTGTGGTGCTGTGGAGAAGACGAACACAGCACAATTCTTGTTAAAAAGTACTCTGTCTTCGTGCGTTTTACGTTCTTTATACATAATTTAAGAATGCAGTACCCGCTCCCCGAGATCTCTCCAGTGTTCATGGCTCTGGAAAAGACTGCACATCTTGTTTGTGCTGCACAACTCCTCTGCTTGTTTATCGTAAACTCAACACCTTTTGCATGGCACGGGCACGCAAATGAGAGTAGAGCAGCTGTAAGGGGATCCGGGCTGTGCCTGCAACACGACAGGCCTGGGGCATTGCTCCTTGCCCAGGGTAATTACTGACCTGGGGGCTCACGTTACCACCGGAGTGTGAGTCTTGCGTTGGGATTATATTCTTAGGACGTTAGTGATTTTTTTTTTTCTGTGCTTAGTGGTTTCTTTTCCCCTGCTCTGTCATGTTATTTCAGCCCCACATTGGCGTGTCTGGAATTAATTTTGAACTTAGTGGTTTTTCTGGGTGCTAGTCTTTCCGGAAGTAGTCTCAGATTTGGCAGGGTAGCTCGTATTCATCATGAGCAGAGTTAATCCACTCAAAAAGCATTTGTGAATGACTACTTCAGAAGCCATGCAGTGGGGAACTTTTTTGGATCCAATTCTATTTTAAATATGTAGTACTGGGAGGAGACAATGCACTAGGTTTTAAAATGCCAAATTAAATCTGAGGAAATTGATTAAATTACATTTTGAAAATTGCACTGCCAAACCAAATATGCTAAGTATATAATAACTTTAAACTTTGTTTCACTCAGGATGAAAATATTCCTTAACATAGAGCAGCAAAAAAAAAAAAAAAGTTAGAAACAAGAGAATTCTAATTTCCAGTTGTTCAAACACTTTTCTTTTATAGTAGTCAATAGTGTTTGATAATTACAATAATTTAGTTGCATATTCATGTTTGAATTTATTTAACTGTAAATAGTTACTCATAAAGTTTCCTACCTATATGAAGCTACTTTTTCAAAAAAAGTGTGGGGTTTTTTTTCACATCTAGAATCATTTGATGGTTAAAAGTGCATATTTTTCAGCTTGCTAGTCTGCTTTCTTAACGGTTTGTGACATTATTTTCATTGTAGAGGTTAACACAAATTTTTATTGTTTTATTGTAGAGGTTAACACAAAATTTTTCCCAGCCCCGAGGTGATAGTGAGGTCAGTTTTCATAATGGCACTGTCGAGCGAGCAGGAGTCCTATCCCGTGCCCTTGGAAGAGAACAAGATCTGTTTTGTCACAGTGAGCAGGTATAGGAACAAGGCGTGAGGCTGACTTGTTTTGGCCATTTGGACATTCCAAGGAAGCCAGTGGGATTTTTGGCTGCTGAGGAATGTGGGCTCATTGCCTTCACGTCACAAGGTTCTGTCCTCCCGCAAAATCATCGGCAATGATTGCTGGCTCCCTGGCGGGACAGAAGCTATGCGGGGCTAAGGTGAATTAAAATTGGGTTTGTTCTCTTCCTGGTTTTCTCTTTGTAGTTGTTTTTCCTGTGTGCTCGCTCTGTGGCAATCCGGCTTGGAGAAAGAGCGGCTTGGCTCCGGCTGCTTGTGTCAGCAGAAAGGGCTGAGACTCGCATCGCAGGCGTGATGAGCCACCCTGTGGCAATACCCTGCAATTCGCCTTTATTGAGGCGAGAGGACGACAAAACTAGTTGTAGTTGCTCAATGTGTAAAAGAGTGGAAATTATTCGCTGGCTTTTTTTTTTTTTTTTTTGGCATATATTGGTTCTGGATGTCATGTGTGTTCTGCCTCCATTTGCTAGTTATTTATTTTTCCAAAGGATTGGTGTATATGTATATTATAGGCCTGATCAAAATCTATGCAGCCATTGTAATCCTGTGTGCCAAACCCCTGATTTTTGCTCATGCTGGCTGGCTCACTCGTTTAATTTAACTTTGGGCTTGCAGAATCAGGAAAGCCTATTAATGTAAGTCAACTTTATGCAACCTCTGTGAACTTCCCAGCACTGGGAAGGAGAATGCAGGATCTGCTAATTGTGTAACACTGGTAGTTCAGCAATGCCACCTTCTGTTGTAAAAGAATAAAACCCAAGAAAATAATCCTATATGTGAGAAGGGTGAGATAATCTTATTTAATTAAATGCAGCTTCTCTTGTTCTAGTTGAGTCATAATGTGATGTGTTTTCAAAGTGCCACCTGCCCCCATGATCCTGTGAAACACTGAGGGTAGACTTTCAATCAGGTTGTGGGATTTAGGTACTCAAATCTAATTGCACTTCAATTGGATGTAGGCACTTAAATTCCATTGTAGTTGAGAATGCATGCATTCAATCCCATTATATTCCAGCGGGATGTGAACCTTTCTCTGTAAGGACACTGTGAAATCTGTGACTTGGAGGATATTTGTTTTATGACAAAACAGCCAATTTTCTTTCTCAGCTGTAGAGCCTTCAGTGTTAGAAGTGATGGAGCTTCTTCTAAAGGCAATTTTTTAATTCCTTCCAAATTTTAAGTTTTAAAAACTGCACAATTTTAGAAATGTACAGCTGGATGTTTTGGAAGACTTAAGCATCGAAATTGGGAATTTTGTACTAGCTGGAATTTCATGTGGGCATCCAGATCCTAAGTTGTGATTCTTGTAATTACTTTCAGCAATTGCCCTGTCATTCCAATGTCTCCACTTCAGAGGGGGTGTATCAGTATGTGTGGATGTTGTATTTTAATACTTCCTGTGCCTGTGTGATGTCAGCACATGTTCAGAAGGACCCTGGTTTTTGAAAAGCTAAAAAACCATGTGACCCCTTTCACACATCCTTTGAGAGCTCCTGTCCTTGGGAGGTTGTAACACACGATTTCAGATATCCAGAAAAGACCTGGGAAGAGGTAAGAGATAGGATTTGGGTTCCATTGTGGGCTGGTTCTTTACAGGTTTGGTTTGACTCTCTGTGATTCACTGCTCTGTGGCTGACTGTGTTCAAGTTTCCTTTGAAATCCTTGGGGGGGCACCTTGCCTGTGCAGTGTGGGCTCCTGGAAGCCTGCAGTCCTTGTTCAGAGTTTAAAGTAGCATGCCGAGGACTAGGCTTTCCCAAAGTCCATTTTTATTAGCTGTAGATTTTTATGGTTTCTAGCTCAGGTTTTGAATTTCAGACTTGACCCCTGGCCATGGCTTCAGATGTGGGAATCTGATTACCTCCATGGCACCCAACTGATTACTCCCCGTCTGGTACCACCTGAATAGTATCTTCTGATGCTTGTCATTAACCTTACCCATAATATCCTGTTACACCTAAATTGGTTCCAGTGTGGTATAATGATAGTGATCCATTTATGGAATAAAGGTGGACTTGATTGGCTTTTTGAGGAATAATGGGTTCAGCTGTTGTGTATTAGTCTGGGCAATTCACTGAGTTATGAATGGGACTTAAGAGTTTTCTGTTCAGGTATGCCTGTTGTGCTTCTCTCTTAGATGGGAGTCCTCAAGTAAAAAGCAGAAGCCTCTAAGGAGTTAAAAAAATTCTGCCTGCTAGAGACTAGGTCTACTTTGAATTATAAGGACTATTTCTCTCAGGAATTGCAGCTGGGTAGAGGAACTCATGGATGTTATGGCCAGAATTTTCAGACGAATGAACTATAAATTTGAACTTTAAAATAATTTGAGTTATAACATTTGGTTCTGGCCAGTAGCAGTTATTGAAATTAATACAAAACTGTGTCCTTCTCTCTTCCTTCCTTCTTATCCTTACTGTTAGCATTTTTGACCCCTGTCCTGGCTGGGTATATCTTGCTTCAGCTTTAAAATACATGAGTAGTTATGATTACCAACTGCTAATAATGTGTCATTAATAAATAGAATCATAGAACCATCAATTTTAGAAGAGACCTTCAAAATTATCCAGTCCTACTGTCCCCCTAACACTAAACTGGATTGCCCAGCACCAGATCCAGACACTTCTTGAGCACCTCCAGGGAAAGTGACTCTTCCTCCTTCCCTGAGTAACCTACTCTGGTACCTGACTGCCTTAACAGTGGAAGAAATTTTTCTAGTATCTAATCTGAATCTCCCATCTCAGCTTAAGGCAGTTCCCTCTGTTCTTCTCACTCCAGGTGTGGTAGAGGAGACTGGCCCCCACCTCACCACAACTTCCTTTCAGGGAGTCATAGAGAGGGATGAGGTGCCCCTTGAGCCTTCTTGAGACTGAAAAAATGCAGCTGCCTCAGCTGCTTCTCATAATGCTCATTTCCTAGACCCTTCTTGAGCCTTGCTGCCCTTTCCTGGACACACTCCAGCACCTCAATGTCTTTTTTGAAGTGAGGGGCCCAGACCTGGACCCAGCACTTGAGGTGCAGCCTCACCAATGCCAAGTACAAGAAGGCACTCATCTGCAAATGGAAAGCTGGAATTGTTCAGCTGGAGAAGAGCAGGTTCAAGGATGTCTTGCCCATGTGCAGAAATACCTGATGGGAGTGTGCAAAGAAGTTGGAGCCAGGCTTTTCTCAGTGGCTCCCAGTGACAGGAAATAAGTCAGAGGGCACAAATGGAAATAGAGAAAATTTCATCTGAACATAAGAAAGCACATTTTTATTGTGAGGGTGATCAAACACTGGAATAGATTGTCCAGAGAAGCAGCTGCTTGATGATATTTAAAACCTGACTGGACACAGCCTTGAGCTACTTGCTCTAGCTGACCCTTCTTTTAAGCAGGGGCTGGACTAGATGATTTTGAGAGGTTCCTTTCATCAGCAACCCTTCTGTGATTTTGTGAGCTTAGAGACCCTCCATCCTGCTGTTGCTGAAGAACAAAAAGGTACCAGCACCATTTCTATTTCTGTTTTCTTAAAAGCATCTATTCTTCAAAGAGTATGGGAGAAAAAATTGTTCTCATTTGCTGTTGTGTCATGAAATGAAATTTGACTTGTGGCAAGTTGACAAGTAATCTTTAAATGTACTTTCTGATACTTTTTTTTTCTGAATAAAGTACTTTTTCTTCCCTTCTTTTTTTTCTTCCCTGTAATCATTGTGAAAAGAACATTGTAAGGAAAACCCAGGGAGCATAGAATAAGGAATTGTTAATTTAGTAGACTACACGTTTTCTTTTCAATCTAAATAAAAGTATTGTGCCATGGATTACAGGCATTTAGATTGAGGAGTCATATTCAAATACAATAATGAGTTCTTTACATGTCTGTGAAGCTTCACTTTTAAAAATAGTTTGCACTTACCTAAAAGTAGTGATTTTAAATGGTCTTGGCTTTACAGCATTGAACCATTTGCTTGCTTTCACTGCAGGGAAGATGTGGTTCTTTCCCAGTAATACCCTTTTGGATGCAATGGTACCCTGGGTTTTAATGTGACGTGACAAAGCTTTTGGTCCTTTGATACAGCTTTTCTTGAAGGTTTTGGTTTTCCTTCCAAATGCTCTACAGCTTACTGTTTTGTACAGCACAGTATTTTAGTATTGATATGTGACAGTCTGAAAAGTATTTTTCTCTGTGGGGTAAGGAGAAGAAACTTAGTCTTGTTAAAACATGACTGGGCACACAAGTGGGGCAGACTGTTAATTGTTCCCAGTGTTTCTCAGTGACCTTGGACAAATCACTTAAATTTCACTTTATTGTCGATTCCCAGGTTTTGCTATGGGCTCATTCAGCAAATGAACAAAGTTGCAGTGAATATAATCTTCTAAATCTGAAAGGCATCGCTATTACTTGTGCAACTCTGTGTTCTGAATTTAAAGTGATGCTTGTCTTTCCTGCACAACACAGCTCTGTTACAATGCATTTCTTTTGCCCAAAATCACTAATACAGCCCTACAAAGGACAGAGTTCTTTAACTGTATCCTGTGCACAAAGGATATAAGTTTCATTGTTTTTTAACAATAACACAGAAACCTTTCCATTTATTTCCAAAGTTCAAATAGCTGCAGTGGTGTGAAACAGCTTTGTCTAGGAGAAACATGTGTCACATTGATATGGAAATGAGCACACCCTGTGCCTTCAGTAAGTGCCAGGGTGGCAATGTTCAGTACTGCCACACTTAAGTAAGCTTCTGCATTGTGCTCAAATTCTGTTCAGCCAGCCAAAATTCTAGCAGCTTTTCCTTCTGTGCTAGAAGTAGAGTTTGAAATAATACTGCTATACCTGACATCCACACATGTAAAGTTGGATAGAATCATACTCTTATCTTTTTCTTGTGAAGTAGCAATATGGAGTTAGTTTTAGATGAATATTATACAATAGTGTACTTAATTCATTGTAAAAACCTTGCAGATAATTTGGACTTCTGGCTTTGAAGAACAAAATCTCTTATTCAGAAGAGCTTTGCTTTCTATTGTTTTCTGTTTATTTAGCCTTTTGGTCTCTTCCTATTTCTACATTTCTTTGTGAATTGCAATTAAAGGATATGTTAATTAAGCATTAACATTTGCAGGTTATTCTAGGGCTGGAGGCTACTGTTTAGTGGTTATTGTTCTTGTTATCTTGCAGAGCACACAGGTGTGCTAAACATTTGCAGAGACATTGGAAAACATGATTAGTTTCTGGATGGATTTGTAACTTTATATTGGATAGGAAGAAAGAAGTGATGATAAAAACATTTCAGACAAGCTGATAAGAGAGAGCAAGGGTTATCACAGGAAGATCAATCACTTACTTACCTGAGGCCTTGACATAGAATTTATTATCAGACAGTATTTATTTGTGGTGGATGATTGCATGGGCTTTTCTTAGGAGAGACGAACTCTAGAGGGAATGCCTTAGCAGATCTCAGCTGTGTCAAATCTCACCGAGGAGTAATGGTAGGAAACCTCCAATCACAGAAACTGAGGCAAGGCTGCCTCACAGTGTTTTCTGCACCACTTGTCTTGCTGTCATCTGGACATGGTACCAGGGTCTGGAATGCCAATACCTTCCTTCTGAACTGCCCACATGCCTAATTTCCCAGTGAATGTAAGAGCATGGGAGAGAAGCAGAAGTTGGGATGGTCCCAGCTTGCTGGTAGGATACAGCCATGCCTCACACCAAGATTGGGTAGAGTTTCACCTGGGAACATAGACACAGCTGATTACTGGCATATTGCAGCATTCCCCAAAACTCAATAATTTTAAATGAAGGGGAAAATTAGACAATTGTGTGAGTGAATAATATCCTTTATGTGCTCATGAGGAAGGCAGTCATTAGGATGCCTTTTGGATGAAAACATTGCTGTGGCTGGATGTAATGGGAAGGGCTGGTGTTGCAAGTGCAGGGTGAGGTGACAAAAAACAAGGGTGGCTGTTAAGAAAGGTAAGCAATTTTAGATGGAGATGTGCTGTCAGAGCTGTAATGGGTGTTTCAAAGGAGATGTGCCATAGAACAAAGCCAATATTAGAATAGTCAGGTTTTAATCAGAAACAATATTGCCTTTCACCACTGCAGGCACTAATACCCACACCCCCATAAATGCATACTATTGGCATAATTGAAAAAACCTCTTATTTGTGATTGTGTTACTTTTGTAAGTGTTCCTAAATGGTCTCATGTTATTCTCACTCATTGTATGATAGTGAAGTTTCAGCATGAAGACCTTGATTTATTAGGTCCATAATTGACACTGCAAATTGTTTTAATCTTTTAATTAAGGTATGAAAAAAAAGTAGTTGGAAAATTTGAGGTATAATTTAAGTGGGGTTTTTAAAGATACATTTTAAAATAAAATCTGTAAAAATAGGTAATACAATAAAAAGTAAGATGTTTTCATTTAATTTGGATCCCCTAATTGTTTTCCTTTGTATATAAAAAGGTTTTAGAAGGGAGTTCTTCCAGTTAAACTATATTATAGGTAGAATTGTAGACTTTATCAAATGGTTTTTTTGGAAAAAGAAAATGTACTTGGAATGGATTAAAGCTATTGTTTTCCTTAAGTTTATGCTCTGATATCATTTTGCTGGGAACCAAACAAGACAAATAGACATAAACCAACAAAAGCTGATGTTGCACTTTTTATTGTTGATGCTGATTTTTATCTTTCAGCTTCATGAATTAGAATGACAGGTACATTATGCCATTGCTGCATGCAGCTCAAAACCCAGGCTAACCTGCATCAACCACCTTTCAGGGCATGGGTTGACAATGAAATAAAAAGAGAATTTGTCTTTGTTGGCTAAAACAGATTTCCACCAAAAAGAAAAAGTGAAATAGGGAAAAACAAAAATAAACCATAGTGAGAAAAAAAAAAACCAACCAAGAAGAAATGTTACGTATAGGACCCAAATGCTGTATTCTGGATGGTGTTGCAGGTTAATCTAAAGAGCAGTGAACAACATGGGGCAAAGGGATCTGGCCTTTTCTTACTCTGCACAATATAGAATACAGGATTTTACACCACAAGGCTCCTTGCCTGGTATTAAATGGAGCTTCTTTGGTGTGAAATGAATTTTGTGCTGTAATTTGAATGTAGCAATCTGACTATTGTGCAAGATAGATGGTTGAGAGGTAGCACAAATAATAACCTTACTATTTCTTTCTGACATGTAGATCATGCTGCACATTAGATAATGAAGATCTTTCTGTCCTTTGATATCCTGTGCTCTCACAACAAATTATTGTACATCAAAGAAATGAGCTTTGAGTCAAAAATGATAGTAAAAGTGATGAGCTAGAAAATAATGTAAAGAGGTAGTACCTATGAAATTACTGCAAATGTCTGAAGAAATGGGGTAAAGGAAATTGCTCACAAAGTTGTTCAAATAACTTAAGCTGCTGTCTGAAAAATAAATAATCTGGGATATGACTATTAAAAATGAAATGTGATTAGAAGCTGAAATTTTGGTGCACTGTATCTGGTACTGCATTACACGCCATCTTTCCTTAATCTCCTTCCCTGATGAAAGTTTTAGAAAGATTGTTGTGGGGGCAAATAGAGGGCAAAAGGATTGCCAATATCATAGAGCATCCTTCTTATCTAAATCATTAGTCCTTTTCCAGCCATATCAATAGTGGTTTGAAGTTGTCTTCTCCAGGAGATTATTCAGTGGTCTATTTGGTATGAATTGATTGTTTTGTTCTCATTCCTGTTAGATATTTACATTTAAAAAAAGATTGCTTGGAATGATAGCACCCAACTGATATTAAGGAATAAGCAGTAGTTGAGGATGCATTGCACAAATTGTAGTTAACATGACAGACAGTCCTTTTAGGAAAAAGTTAAGTGAGTGATGTAGAGTGGTGGGTAAACTTGTCCTTTTTGCTGACTGGTTTCTTGTGCCATCTGTTCTACTGTCACATCATTCCTACCCACTCAGGAGCAAGGCTTCTTACTTTTGTTTAGGCATCTAAACAAAGTTATGTTCAACGTGGATATCCCTAGTAGCCTGCACTGAACAAAATAATTTTCAGAGGACTTCAGTTTTTCTGAGATAACCTTTCTTTGAGATTCTTTTTGGATCATTTTGCATAGGTTTCCATGTACAGAAATGTTGAACTCCAGTTCATCCATGGCTGGGTCTCAGTTTTGATTGTATGGCCAGAGAGGAAATGCCTGCAAGAACTCTCAAGGAAAATGGCATATGGGTTAAACTTTTCCATGAGAGCTACAAGATTAAGAGCAGAGATGAACAGAATATGTTTTATGTATTCTGGGGGATACTCTTCCTGTTAAAAAAAGAAAAGCAAAAGAAGTGAATATGACATTTTAGTGAATGTTAAATATTCATGCTGAAAATGTTAGTGATGAAACTCACTCTGAAGGCAGAAAACAATGTTTCCTGTTACTGAAGAGCATGGACTTTCCATGACTTCCTGCAGTGAAAGCTTGTCTATAATAACTTTTCTTTCAGGGGCCTCAAATCAGTTGTTGAGGTGTCTGTTTCAGTTCTGGAGTCAAGAAAATGGGAAAAGCAGTACTTTCTATCTCCCTCAGAAAATGTTACTTAAGAATTCAGCGTTGAATTACATGTCAACAGTGGTAGGTATGTGCTGTATGTGTTCAAAGGCCCAGACTAGCACCAAGATCTCTTGAAGTGGGTGTTACAGACCTAGATACCTAGCTATCACATTTCTATTAGCCAAGATAGAAATTTTTCAGCTGCTGCTTTTGACCCTTCCCTTGTGCTTTCTTTTTTGCCTTAATTTTTTTTTTTTTATTTTTTTATTTTCAGAGGAAAATACAGAGGAGAAGGGTTACTCTGAGCTGTGCTCTTGGTTATATATTTGGATGTTATGGGAAATTGAAAAACAAATTATTGCCGTGTTTTCTTAAAGATCCATGTGTCTGGACCAGATTTGTTTGTTCTAGAGCCAGTGCTGCTAATGAGGAAAGAGGTAACTCTAATAACATGATTGATTTCTGGGTGAAGGTCCATCTTTGTCTCTACCCCTAGCAGCTGTATGTATTTTCTGTATTGCAGAGAATTCACATTTTTTCACATTGAAAAGAATATTATATAGCCTGTCCACTACCAGGACTTAGGGAATATGCTGGTGAAGACCAACCAGCAGATTAGCACTCTTTCTTTAGGACCACATCCATCCTTTTTTATTAAATGTACCCAGACAAGTGAGTTTCTTTGATTATACTTATTTTACTGCTTCTATTGCCTTGAAGTCTGAATTGTGATTGCTTAGATAAATGCACTGAAACACCCTCTGTTCCCACTTTGGCTTCCTGAAATAGCTCATTATGTTTTTCAGTGAGATACTGTTTTGCAATTTGCAGCATCAGTCTCAATTGTGTGAATCTCTACACATATCTCAGAAGCCTCTTCAGGAGCAATGGGTATGGGTGCCATTTCCTTCTGCTTTCCAACAGTGAAAGAATAATTCTCTCTCAAAGCTGTGAGAAATTAGAAGACTATCTTTTTCTGTGCTAACTTCCTATTGTCATGTGTGATTTTAAGCCAGTGTGGTTAAAGAAAAGGATGAGGCATCCCAGCTGTCTGGGTGGTCTGAAAAAATCTGTTATTTCCCCTCAGGTTTTTCCACAAACATACTTTTCTTTAAGCTTTCCTTTAAGCCTTATATCTGAATTTGAGAATCCCCATAAAGGAAAGGAAGATTCAAGAAGTCTCTGAATGCAAATTTTAAAAGCTGGAAATAGGACTAATGGAATCTCAGTGGGTGTCCCTAAAAGATAATGTAGTGGTAGGTGCTGAATAGAGCATGCTGTGTGATTTGCTGATGAATGCTGGGATATTTACTTAGACTAGGATCAACCCCACTGAGAGCAGATCAATAATTCAAGCACTTGTCCTGGGTGACAAAACTACTGTCTTCCTGCAGCTGAGTCAGTGCTGAAAGGTGCAACAAGCTACCTTGTGTATTTTCAACAGGATTTTTAAAATAAAAGGCAATAAATTTATTATCTATTTTATACAGTCATAAAAAAGGAACAGTGTGTAATAAATTGTCCATCATTTATTTTCAAAAAGGGTTTCTAATGAAAGATTATCACTAACTGAATTTAATCACACTGGGGAAAAAATGGACAATTTTCCAAAACTTTTAGATCTTTTTCATAGTTACTTAACAATCTAGATTTCTATATCACCTGCAGTGTCTCCACTTTTTTAAAAATTACTTTTCCTAGAGACCAGAAACTACTTCCATTATGAACTGTAAGTGTTTATAGGCAAAATTTTGAATCTTGACTAACTAGTAACACTTACAGAACAAACTTCTCCTTTTTACTACAAAGAATACAGGGTCATATTAACTGTTAGGAATGTATATTGCTCTCTTTAATATCTTTCTCCATATTGGCCTGTCTTAGCATTTTTCTGTTCAACAGAGAAAGTTTTGAAATTTTAGAGAGTTTGGGGTGGTTTTTTTGTTGCTAGTCTCATTCTAAATTTATCCCCGTTTAATTGCATATGCTGTCTGCTTGGCTTAGTTTAAAACTCTTCTGTTCTTGATTGCATTTGCTATGATCCTTGGCTATGTTTTCAGTTAAGTATAGTCTGAAAAATCTGTTGTTTCTATTTTTGCCTGCTTTCTTTTCTAACCCTTAAATCAAAAGCAAAGCAAAATTTATCTGATCTTTAGTTAGGTTAACATCCAAAAAAGGAAAAAGACGTTGTTAAATAAATGGGTCATATTGGTTCTGAGAAAACTGTCTTCTATTTCATCTTAATTTGCTTCAATATGTTTGAGTCCATTAAATTATTTCCATTGGGAAAAAACCCAAAAACTTTGTTTATTGCAGAGTAAATACACTGACACATGTAAGTTTGCATTTGATACAATTAAATACTTTACTTTTTATCCTCCATGAAGAGGATGCTTCCAAGGATCATGACAGTAAAAACTTGGCACCAGTCAAGTACATGAAATTGACTGGTTTATTTTAAAAAGTCTTTAAAGATTTCTCTAGACACTTCTGTATATGTTTCTGCAGGCTGAAAAGACTTCTCAGAAACTCTCTGTAATGGACTGAGACATCAGGGCTTTTTAGCACTGATAAAATAACACCCTGTCAAATACTTGATGATCGAGGGAAGGTAAGTTGATCACTCAGCTGACTGACAAAATCACATTCTTAAGATTTCAGGGTAGAGGGAGAATGCTGCTTTTGTTAACACTTTCTCTCACCTTAAGATGCCAAGAAGTCAGGTGATGTGAAACAAATCTTTTTAGGAGATAGTTTTTTGCTCAAAGTCTCTCTTACATTTCTGCCTTTTACTTAGTTCATGCTTAACTCTTTTAACCTAATCTTTGGTAGAACATGAGCTAATTTCCTTCAGAGTGAGTTTCTCAGGTGGTGCTTACTTTTTTTCAATGACAGCTTTCTCATGCTGAGTTTTGAGCCGTGCTTCTTTGGGCCCCAGTCATGTCTCAATGCTTATGGTAGACTTTTATCAAGTTTGTAATAGAAAGCGTAAGAAAAGCTCCTGTGGTCTCAGTGACTCCCACTAGTGGTCTAAGAGTTGCAGTTGCTGCTGTTGTTAGGGCAGTTTTGTTCCCCTTTCTTGGCCAGGATCTACATCTGGACATTTGAACCTCTGATAAAGGGGTGGAGTGCTGACTGTTGGGTTCCTTTTATTCCTGTTATTTAGCCATGCACATCCATCAGTCACTTGAGGTCTGTCTGCTGTGCACAGAAACACCACCTGTGCCCATCTTTCACACTCTGTGCCTTGCTAATGACTGTGCAGTATGCATGCACAGTGCTGGTTTTGATCTGACACTTGCATTTGCACCCATTTCAAGGTCCTTTTATACTGCCAGAGCAGTGCAAACAGGCAGCAGTGGTGTGTATTCTACAGGTTAAGCCCCCTCTAAATAGGAAGGGTTCAGTTCTGTCACCTGACTCATTTCAGGTAAAAGTGCTTGTAGGTTCAGTGTATTTGTTTACATGACAAAATGCTGTTTATGTGAGAAAGGGTGACAAAATTGGGTTGCTTGTGCTTGAGCCCAGTGTTAAGATATTAACTCACTCTGCTGTGGAAGGAGAGCTGTCATAAAAGAAATGTTTGATTCTGAGAGAGAAAGAACAAGTCAGTAGGATAACTCACCTTGAGGAACAGTAATTATACTTCATTATTTGTCAATATTTATATTCTGTAATATAGAGCTGGGTTGGCAAAATTGATTGCAGAACTTGAGATTCGCTCTAAATGGGTTTGTGGCATCCAGGTAAACTGGTTGGCTTAACTAATGTGAGCTGGGTGTGATTGGTAGCAGGCAAACAGAAGGCAATTTGGTCAAAATGCCTTCTATTATATTTTCAAGGATGTTCTCCATAGAAGAAAACATTGCTTTGAAATGTACTTGTTGAGAAGAAGTTGCATGTACCGGGCTCATATTACCTCTGAAAACTCTAGACTAAAAGTTTGAGAGGAATCTCTGTGCATAAGAGACTCTACACTTACAAGCTACATTTTCCCAGCTTGCATAATTCTAAATATTGAGTGATGGAAATGACTAAGGGCATTTGAAGAGTGAGACATTGAGGAATGTTGTCATATTATATTAGTTATGGGTAATAGCTGCTGACTTTGGAACAGTGATATGAAAATTAGACCACTTCAGAAGCTCAATTTGGAAGCTTGGAGAGTCATGCAAGGTGACAGATCTGTACCAATGTAGGAAATGTCTTGGAGGCAGATAACTGCTGTTTCATGCATAAGTAGTCAGAGTCCCAATATTTTTTCTATGCAAATCAATGTCAAAATTCAGGTTAACCTGATTGGGATCATCTCCTTGCAGGGAAGGATTTTCTGTTGCTACATCACAAATAAGAGTTATAATTGCATTTTAGATGGAGAAAAGTTATGAATTCCATCATTTACATAATTTGTTGAATCTAGCAGCCCTAGGAAAGTTCTTAATATCAGTTATTGTCTGTATAGAACAATTCTTGTACAGAGGAACAAATGAGGAAGGTGCTCTTCTGTGAATTTAGGAAGGCAATTTGAATTGGTATGCATGGTGTGCATTTGTGCTGATCCTGCATTATGCATTTCTCATAGATGTATCACTGACTCTCCTTACATTTGGTGAGAATACTTTGAACATTCCAGCAAACTGCTTGCTCATCTTTGGTAGTTTGCCTAAAACAGTGTGATCTCCGTAGCTAATGATGCTTAAGGTTTTTTTGTTGCAGCTCATCCCTCATCTACATGGGGTCACCTTTGCCATTTTTGAAGAAAGACTCCCACAAAAAAAGGCTGTTCAGGAGACATTGGCAGAGACCTGCAATATGTCTCAGGGAGGAAGGAAGATTCTTTCTAATCTGTGCTATAAGTAATAAAATGTGGCCAGGCGGATAATTTTTCTTCTCTGGAAAAGTTCAAATAAACTGTTAAGGGAGATATTATGAACTCATCCAGCATATAAAAACCCTCATGTTCTTGTTCATTCACAAGTTGGCAATAAAGAATTTATTTTGTGTCTTGCATATTTATCATTTTTGGATGTCAGAAGTATTGCTTTCTGTTATCATTTTAAAAGATTTTCTGGTAACCCCTTCACGTCTTCCAAGGAAGATATGTATCATACCAGGAAAAGAATTCTTTTGCTATCATAATATAATCTGTATTTTAGAATGGAATTAACTGTATTCACAAAAAACTCTTTTTAACATCTGGTTATCTAGATTAGGAGTGTTGCCAATGTAAACATAATTTTCAAATGGGAAAATTTTATAGATATGGAATTACCATGGACTATGTAGTGGCTTCCTGAACGCAATAAAGTCTGTCAGTGCTAAGATTTGCGTAAGCTCTGTCTAGTTTAGAAGAAGTATGTGTTGCAGTGAGGCTGCTTTAGTAGGTTGTTTTGCTCAATACAGAACACTCAATGGTCTTGGCAAATACATCATTTCAAAGTTACTTCCCCTGATTTTTGTCAGTCTTTTACCTCATTCACCCTTCCAAACAGCGAGACTCCTATTGCAAGAATGGATATAGTGTTATTACCAAAATTAGTCCTTAGCTGATAAATCCAAACATTAATGCAATTTTTTGACCAATGAAAATTATAGAAATGCTTTTCTGGATGTGCTCTTTCAAAGTAATTTCTTTGCTTCTTTGTTCCACTTTTGGAAAAAGTGCCACTTTTTGCTTTTGTAAAACCTGATTTTCTTTAAGTGGTCTGACAGAAAAATACATGGACTGCTCTTTAGATTATTGCTCACATTATTTTAGGATTAAAATGGGAATGTTGTGTTTTACTGTGCTATCAAGTATTTACAGGGATATGCATCCATGACTATTAGCCTTTTTTTAGAATGTAAAAGGAAGCAAAACCAGAAAAATGAACAAACTTTGAATACATGAATTTCTATTGTTATGTCCTGTATAAAGCTCCATTCTCTAAGTAGTAAGGGTCATGCTGATTATAAGTATACAAGAACTGTGCAATTTTTGGTACTTAAAGTAAGGTTTGATTTTGGGTCTTTAGACAGCTCTAGCCTCTATTTATTTATATTTCAAGCAAAGTATAATATACCTAAAACTCAAAAATAAAAATGGAGCATAATATACACTGAAGCCTGTATCCATTATATGGTGGTAGGTGTTGGTTATGACAAGATTGATTGTATTATTAGCTGGCCTATTTTTTGTGTAATTTCCGTATTAATTTTCATAATCATTCCCTTTCTAAGTATTTGTCTAAAAGGGGCTTTAGAGATGAAATAGTGGGGAGAATTTTTTATTTTCAAAGCAAAAATTTGGCTTTTCTCCTAGAAAGTGCTACTGGTCTATTTACATTTCTCTTTTGATAACTCTGGGGTTGGGTTATACTGCAGCAAATCTTTAGTGTATACTGTTTTGTATCTTTAATTATGTCTGTTCCCTGATAGACCATAAGAACCTTAACATTACCAGTTCTGCAGTCTAAAGTTATTTATTGCATTTTTTTTCCATAAATGAATACAATGATAGTACAATGAAACTTTTATGGAATCAGGTTGTTGATTTTTGCCACCATTCGAGAAACTTGAAAACAATAGGAAACTCTTGAATTTGGAACATTTGCATGTACCTGGAGAAAATACTTTTAAATAGGACAGCACTGTATCATTTTAAAGCACTGAAGAGGAAGTAATACAAAATCAACCAGGAGGATAATCTCTGACATTTACAAATATTTATAATGGCATTAGTTCCAAATAAGTTAGCTGAGGCAATTTGAATCTGTAGACCTGAACAAATAAATAAACATGGCTTGCCATAAGCTTTTTCAGAAAGGTACCAATATTGCTGTGGAGCTTTGTGCATCCAAATAAGTAAGGAAGTCTAGCAGAAGGGGCTCTCTTCAGTCAAGACACTGTCTGCTTTATTTGGAAGCATTTCACAGGTAAAAATGTTATGTCACAGTTTCTGGGCTTTCTGGAATTTGTGCTGCAGTGTTTTAGAGCTGGTCTAAAACTAATGGGTTTACTAAAGACTTGGAGACAGGACTTGGGAATTAGTTTTAATGAAATGTCCCACATTGGCAGGTCTGGCAATAGTTTTCCTTGCTTGCCCATGAAATGACTTTGTTCTTTATGCAACTCAGTGCAATGCTGCCAGTGTGGGCCAGACCTTGCATTTGATCCCAAACTGACTTTGCCAAATTCACTGAGCCCAAGCCAATGCTGAAGCAGTTTTCCACAGCTCTGAGGAGTGCAGGAGAATACTAACTGAGCTGTGTAAATTTTTAGCATGAGCTGAGTGTTCATTTAGGAATGAGAGCTAAGCACAGGTGTGCCTACTTTTGCTTAGCATTTGTCCTCTGCCAGAAGGCCAATGGCATCCTGGCCTGTATCGGGAATAATGTGGCCAGCAGGACCAGGGAAGTGATTCTTCCACTATACTCAGCACTGGTGAAGCCACTCCTTGAGTCCTGTGTCCAGTTCTGGGCCCCTAAATTTAGGGAGAGTATGGAGGTTTTGTATTGTGTCCAGAGAAGGATGATGGAGCTGGTGAAGGATCTGGAACACAAGCCCTGTGAGAAGCAGCTGAGGGAGCTGTGGGTCTTCAGCCTGGAGGAAAAGAGGCTCAGGGGAGATGTTATCACTCTCTACAACTGTGTGAAAGGAGGTTGTAACCCATGGGGGTCAGTTTCTCCTCTCTGGCAACCACCATTAGGACAAGAGGACATGGTCTTAAGCTATACCAGGGGAAGATTAGGTTGGGCATTAGGAAAAAGTTTTTCACAGAAGGAATGATTGGGCATTGGAATGGGCTGCTCAGGGAGCTGGTGGAGTCATCATCTCTGGAGGTGTTTAAGAAAAGACTGGATGGGGCTCTTAGTGCCATGGTCTTGTTGACATGGTGGTGTTAAGTCACTTAGGTTGGACTAGATGATTTTCCAGCCTAGTTGATCCTGTGATTCTGTGTGAGTCAGGAGTCTGAAGGTCAAAAGATTTTGAAGACTAACCAGCAGACATTGCAACAAGACATGCTCAGAGACTCGAGTGTGCTGAGTGGGGCAGTCCACTAGCAGAGACCCTTCATAGGACAATATGCATCAGGGTCCCAAGTCCCTGCATCAGCTGTGCTCCTATAACTCTAGCCCTCCAAACTCAACTCCAAAACCTAAATATTTGCCCTGAGAACCATCTAAGATTTAAATTAACCTGATGTGGTGTTCAAAACTAGAAGCTTGATTTAAAAGTAGGGAATTTACAGAAGTACAGCTGAGAGTTAAATTTTTCTTGTGAAGCCTTTATTTCTGGTAGTAATGTTTAAGATGGAAAAAACCCAGCTTGACTTCCTGTTCCCCAGAGTGAATTTGTGGGCCTGAGATTTAGAAGAAAAAATTTTGCTGGTGTATTGAGATATTTAACCTGCAAATCTATAAGAAGACAAAAATGCGATTCTCACAATGCTTTGGTTGCATTTATTTAGAGGAAAACTACATTTAGAAACTACAAACAGTGCTAAATGCCAATTGTAGGATGCATGCTTTAGTGCTGATTTCCTGCTACCATCTGTTCTGTAACAAAAAGGCAGTCTCAGTTTCTGGGTCAGAAACAAGGCTGTGGTAGTAACTTTGTAGTTGGAGGATGTCATGTGCTTTAAGCCAATTCACTCCTGTGGTGCTGTGCAGTAGGAAGTCATCTGAGAAGTTTGAGATAACCCAGGACAATTTAAATCACACAGTTTTATCAAGGGTCTGTTAGTTTTAAGCACTAGCACAATTTGGCCAAGGACTATGTGTAGATTGATTCTTCAAAGGTTACTGCACATCTCAGTAAGACCTGGAGGCTTGTTGGAAATGGTTTTATGTTTATTCTTTTTTAAGACTTCTTTTTAAAAGTTTCTAACTGGGTGATACTTTCTGGTTTATACCAAACTTTTGCAATGGTGAAATTTAGACTATGGGATGATCATCCACCCTGTCTGTAACTGCAAATACAGCCTCTTGGAATATAAATCAGTTGTCCCATTTTCTATATTATTGTTTTAATGAATAACAGCTTTTTTTAAAAAGATGTCACACAAGTAATCTTCTCAGTTAACAGCATACTATATATTTAATATTTTTACAATTGAGTTTTTATAGGTACCTGAAAGGGTAAATTATTCCATTGCCACCATGTGAGATATAATGGTTTTGTGTGTATGGGGTTTTGTGAGAGCTGAAAGACTTGCTTTTTGTTACCAATTTTCTGAAATTACTCTTCTGGCCTATTTTTTGTCCTGTCTTTTGTTCTTTTTCCAAATGAAGTTCATATATTCTTCATGAAATAAAAAAGATACTATCACCTAAGAATTTTCATTTGCTGGAGTACTGCTGTATCAGGTTTAGTTTGGGTTGTTTAGAAGAAACCCAGGAGATCAATATTTACAAATATCACCACTTTGGAAATGAATTTTGAATATTCTAAGTAAGGGTGGAAATGTCTTGAAATTTGCATTAGAAAAGCCACCAGCATTGAAATGAAGATATACTCTTCCTAATGTGAAGCCTTCCTTCCTCTCTCTACTGGAAGCCTAGGGAATGGAGCATCCCCAGCATGGGTTGGAATTCACTTGCGTTGGGATGTTTCATCTGAGAATAAAGGAAACCCACAGGACGCACAGGGAGGTCCTAATTTCCAGTCTGGTGTTGGAATTGTCACCCATCTTCCACAAGAGTCAGGGAACACTGGAAGTCAACACCTTCTACACAAGAATCAAGGCAAACTGAGATTTCAGGCCCTGTTCCTGGGGAGTGGCACATGCTTTGCTTGTCTGGATTGCCAGATAAGCACAGGTGTGCTTCCCAGGGAATGGGCTGCACTGACCCATTTCCCTTCATCCGTGGAATGAGTGGGCTTCTTGGAAGCCCCTCTGCCTGTCACTGCCTGTCACTGCCTGTCACTGTTCCCAGGTGGTGCCCTGTGGGCTGGGCCACCATCCTGATGCAGGGTAGTGGGCCTGTATTCTTCCATCCATGCCAATGTCAGCAAATCACTTGTAACTTTTTCAGGGACTGGAGTACTTAAGCTTGTCTGCCTTGTCTTGTCTTGCTCTGGATCTTTCAGGTTCAGTGGTGGCCTCCCATATTTAGCAGCCTGTAATGTTGATAGGTGGATTTAGTCACCAAATCATATGTTATGGTAGAAAGTAACTGCTTGGATTGCAGTCTTTGACATTCAGTGCATTTTCTGGAACTTTCTGAGTAATTTTCTGTCTTCTTTTTTTCTCATATTAACCTTTGAATGCTAGTAATTGAATCCTGTCTTTATTCAGAGAAACATGGTCAGTGGCTCAGCAAGGCTGCACATATCTCAAACACTTGTGAGTTTACCTTGCTGTAATGGAAGCTGAGGACAGAATCCAAATGGAGCGATTAGAGCTAATCCTTGGAAATAAAATTAAGTTCACAAATTGTTTATTTGACAATTTGGTTTATTTGTCTAGCTGCTGCCATCCTATGTAGTCCACCTGTTCCATCTTGATAAAATGATCATTAATCGTTCAGAAACATGCCTCAATTTTTTCTGTGCTGGTGCACACAACTAATGCATGTCATTAATGCCATCCAGAGGGAGCAGTTTGGAAGATGAGAGGATAATTTACTCACCATGTGCATTTAGTCCTTGGCCTCCTTGCTGAGATACCCCTGCTGGTTTGGAGTCTGTTTTTGTATACAAACCTGCCCTGCCTGTGATAACTAGAAATGTAATGAGCCCACTAGTTTAATTCAAGGATAGGATGGTACAAATTCTGGTTTCAATCTTTGGAACTCAGAAAGCTCTGTTCTGTTTTAATCTGCAGACAGATGCCTAGTTCTGGCATTGCTACCTCAGTAGAAGTTGAGAACTATATTAAAAAAGACTGTGAGATAATTACAATCAATAAAATATGAATAGGCTTTAATTTATATTAGAGAAAACAAGCACTTTGTACAACAAGTAGATAATAGTAATACAGTGCTCAGTAAACATTATCTAATAATATAAGTGGAAAAAACCTTAAAATCAGTTGATGTATAGTGCTTGCATCATATTAGTGTACTCTGGTCTGTGCTAACACCATCATAAGCAGTAGCAGTCCATAGGGAATTTAAGTGTGTTTCAGTGAAACAATTAGGATGAGGGGAAATGTCCTCCTCCTTCATCATCACTGGAGACACTGTCCAGAGGATGAGGCTCTCCTGGGACCTCATGGCTGCCCTTACTAACTGTCTGACAGGGACTTTTTTCTCTTCCTCTCTGCATTTTCCTCCCTCCTGTTCTTTTCTCTGCCCTTCTCTGCTTTTGTTTTTGTATTTTCCCTCAAGATTACTTTGTCTATTTGAGTTGATGTGTGTCATCAGCAGTGGATCCTGCTAATAAATCTTTGTGCACATTACCCTGCCTCAGCATCCTTTGTGCAGCAGGGAAATTGATGATCAAGGCAGAAGGAAAAAGCTGTAAGAGAAAGTGAAAAGTGCTAATTCAGACAGGTGAAAGCTGAAGACAAAAGAGAGGTCAAGGTGCAGGACCTTAGGCCAGACACAGTGCTGGTATGGATATGCTGGTGTGGTTGTGCTGATCTCTGCTATCAAAGTGCTCTTGCTGAGGGTATGGTTTTTAATGGGAAAATTATGGGATGCTTTTGGCATTCTCTTCAAGATTGCAAGTTTTCTGGAACAAGCACATCTGGGCAAGGACACTGGGGCACTGTCAGGCACAAGGACTCTCAGTGCCTGCAGATGTTTGTAGGGGACCAGTGTGTGTCTGTGCATGTTAAAGAAAGTATGGTGGCACAGGCTTGCATCCTCAGCACGGTCCAGCATGCTTCCTCTGACAAATGGGATACAGAATGTGCCTGAAGCTCTTCTTCAGGCTCAGAATCACTCTGGCCTTTCTAGTTTGCTTAACTGTCTGTTAAATTGTTTCTCTTCCTTCCTGTTACAGAGGGTTATGGACACTATGTTATCATGGAATCGGAATCGTTAAGGTTGGGAAAAACCTCCAAGAGCATCAAATCCACCATTAAGACATGCAGTGAGGTGAGCACCCCAGTCACTGAGCACTCCTGAGGCTGCGTTAGCCCAGGCTCATTGCCACAGGGCTGGGATCCCCACTGTGGCGTGGCCTGGGCATTGCAGCACACCAGCAATCCCTGCCTCTGCCTGCAACTCCCAGCAGAGCTCCCAGCACCCATCAGAAGCCTCTCTGCAGACTTGTAGGGCCAGGAGCCTCTGGTAAAATGATCAATTTCCACATTTGCTACTCTTTTTGCTTAGAAAAGTAGACTTAGCTTGATCCTTATTTTTAATTGTTTCTCTTGTGTGTATGTTTAATTGTACATTATATAGAAATGTATGTGACATACACAAAGATGTACAATATCAAATATAGTGTTATTTTTTCCCTATTCATACATATTTGATAGAAAACAGCAGGTGCTATATTTTATCTTGGAGCAGATAACATTCAAGGAAGAAGAAAAGAAAACCTCTCCTTTTCCCATGGGTATGGGACTGATAAATTATTCCAAAGACAGATAAGTGTACAATTCATCCAGGTAACAAAGCTTTGGGAAAGAAAATCACATAACCAGTAATAGTGATAGTAATAATGGCAACAATAAAAGATGAGTGTATGCTTTCATTGCTAAAGACTTGTTTGGATGCAGAGCTCCAAAGCCTTGCATGTTATGAATTCTAAAAGAAAACTTTTTATTGCCCTTAAATTAAAAGAAGCAACAAAACCAATCTACTGTACAAATGGAGTGGATTTGAGGCTTTGACTGACAGTAGATATCCCAAAGTCTTTCATTAGTACTTGCTTTTCTACACTCATGTGTGGCACAAAATTGAAATCCCAGTATATAAGAGGAATTTTTAACTCCAGCTGTCTTTGGAACTATTAAATAAGGAGAATAAATATTCAAATGCTTCTAAGACCCAAGAAAATTCTGATGGGAGGAAGTTGAAATAAGAGCAAAGGAGCCACTCCCTATTGTTTCCATTGGCTTGCTCTTGATCATACTGGAGGAATACTCCTCTTGATCATGAGGAGTATTCCTTCAGCACGTTTCTCCTACTGCTCTTGAGCTACTCTTATTATCTAGTAGA
The DNA here is from genome assembly GCA_024865655.1 of Emberiza elegans. Taxonomy (NCBI): domain Eukaryota; kingdom Metazoa; phylum Chordata; class Aves; order Passeriformes; family Fringillidae; genus Emberiza; species Emberiza elegans. The sequence goes on along the minus strand of JALJVW010000175.1, from coordinate 41,725,079 downwards.
TATGTCATACACCCAATGAGTTGTCAAGATTCATTCAGGGTTCCTGGTCTATTCCACCACATTTCTAAGCGCATTCTCAGCGTGCCTGGCTTGAGAACAGCATCACAGTTTCCACCTGTGCTGGTTTTGCATTGGAGCCACCCCATTTTTTGGTCACTCTGACCCTTCCCTTTTTACTTGCTGCTCCTCAGTCCATTCTTGGTGACTTGCTGGCTGCTCTTGCCAGGGTCTGCTCTGCCTGAAGCTGTGTGCTGGGTCTGGGTTTGCCATGCAATCTGCTCTCCTGTGCCTGGGATCTGCTGTGTTGCTGGAACTGCTCTCATGGGCTGGAGGATGGTGAGAAAAATCCATGTGGGGAGTTTCACCAGTGAAATCCACACCTAAACCTCAGCCAAGACAAAATTTACCAGATGGTCTGGGTGTTAGCTAGAGTTTTCCATTGGAATAATTCTGTCAAGAACAGTAAAAAAATAAATCGCTGTTTTTTCTGGACTAGATCATGGGTTCTGTGCACAGACTTATACTATTTAAAAAGTTTTGTCTTGTTCACTCCACCAATTAATCAGTATGAGAAAAATAAATGATTGAAAGTTGTTCATAATGAAATACAAGAGAATTAACTCACAAAATGGGTCCAAGTTCTTATATATTCATGCAGTCCCTTGCTGATTATATATATTTTTTTTATATCCATCTGAATTGGTGATGAATTTCTTCTGTGTATTCTTCACTCCTTGCCTACCTCAGGTGCATTTAGATAACTAGATGGCTGTGGTGCTGTGAAATTAATTTTTAGTTAATGCTGGATAGTAGAATAGCTGCTTGTGGTACAAAATAATAAATGGAAGCAGCTCTGAGGTCTGCTCAAGAGTGTTTTAGAGATCATTGTTTAGTCAGACCTGGAGGAATTGGGCACAAATCTGTGCAAGTCAATGGAATTGCTTATGCAGAGCTGAGTGTGGTACAGTGAGCTATGAGCTGGGTTTGCAAAGCGTCTGAGTGCACAGAACACCATCTGAAATAAGCCTTGTTAGTTGGTCTTGGTTGAACATAGAGAACACTTGAGATACTTTGAAATTTGCTAGACAATAATGAATACAGAAGTATTATCCTGCTATAATGGAACAGGAACTATTCAGGTGTTTAGGACACTAAAAGTACATAATGGTAAATAAAGTCTGAATCTCTGCTTTCCTTAGCCTGAAATAAAGACTTAAACATAGTTTTCTCTCTTTTATAAGATCAACAAAATATAATTTGCCATTTGGCTCTTCTATTAGGTCATTCTTCATCTGTTCTCTGACATGGCAAACAAATCAAAGACATGCTTCCAACACAAATGTACAAATGCTTCATTCTGGAAATCTTTGCATGTAATAAAGTTTTATTAGAAATTAGGTTTAGCTTAACATTCTTTTTTTCACCTAGCTCACTAGTACATCCCCTTGCTGAATAAGGCCTCTGCCCTGTGTCTTTGAAGCAACTAAATTTTGTTTTAGGCATTTACTGACTCTTTGGAGGTAAAAACAAGTGATAATTTGTGATTTTAAAAGTTGGAAGTTTTAATATGGATGTCAACATTGATGTTTAGACTTGATGATATATTATGTAGAACCTCATTGCAGCTTCACCAGTTATTAAAAAAAACTCTGTTGTATTTATCCTGGGAAAATGACACCTCTCTGCTAATGTCTGTATATTAAAGACAAAGATGGGCTTATTTTGAGTTTAGCTTATTAGCAAAACACTCAGGATCTACTCTCTTTCTTGGACTGATGGATTTTAAATAGGCTCAGAACTGAATCAGGGATTTTGTCTTGTGTTGCCATCCATTAAGTGGACTAAAGAAAAAAGAAGGGGCTGAAGGTCTCACTTGCTTGGCAGGCAGCAAGGGAGAAATCCTGAGCCTGCAACTCTGCCATTCAGTTTAAAAATGTTGAATGCATCAGGCAAAATGGAACATTATTCCTGCCTGGTTTAATTCTTTCTAAAACTTTTGTAGTCTGACTTTCCCCAACAAAATGTGAAGGTTTCTCCTCTTCTTTGGGCATGTTCTGGAAGATACCTGTTGTTCCCAGCTGCCTTTGAATTAACTAAGCTGCACCTTCGTTAACAAGACTCAGTTTTGCCAGTTGTATAATTTGAATTGGTCAAGCAGGTGAGAAGAGGAATTAAAGTAACTGAGCCACAATTTCATTTTGGTGGCAAAATTTGATATAAGGAAAATGTCCTTTTATGAATTCTAGCTGAAGGGGAAGATATATTTTAAAAATGGCTAATGTGTGTATCTCTACAGCTTTTGCTTTCAGGCAGGTGAGCATTTTCTTGGCCTTCCTTCTAGGATGACTGGATGCTGGCAAACTTCGATTTTAAAGTGTTGGGATTAAAATCAATAGGAGTAACCACATTGTGAACACCATTCTGCCTAGCTCTGCCAGGTTTTGGAGCAGCATGTGTTAACATCAGAAAAACCTTGCAGACAAACTGTGCTTCAGCTTCCGTGGTTATTTTGGAAGATATAATCAGCAGCAAAATTGTGGCATCCCTTTGGGAATTTTTGTTAAACCATTCTTGTCCATTTTTCTTGAAGTGAAAGGAGGGAACCAAGATCTGAAGAAATTTATTTTAAAAACAGAAAACCTGAATAATGGGTTGCAAGGAATCAAAAATAATAAAAGTATGTCTGTGGACTAATTGTGTACTTGGAAGGTTTTGTCAGTGATTTGCTTTGGTGTTGGTCCTCTGTTTACCTGAGATATTACACGGATAAGAATGCTTCACTTTCATGACACACAATACAGATGTTTAACATAATAATTCAGAATTTTTAAAATAGTAATATTTTAGTAATATTTTGCAGACCTCAATGAGGATTTTGAATTCTTACAGTCTTGGTCTGTTGAAAGATTTTTTTTCTATCTGAGCAGTAGGCCAAACATTTAAAAAATGGGCATGTTTTATTATAACATTTATATTTGCTTTCACATTTTTTCAGTGATGGAGACATGATTTCTTATTGTTGTAGTATTGCATTCCACCTTATTACCTACTGTTCTATCCAGTTGCATGCTAAAATTACTCTTCTAATACATAAAATGTTTTGATGTTAAAATTATTAAACTTACCAACAGTAAGACTAGTACCAAGTGCTCTGCTAAAGACGTTTTGTCTAGTCCTGAGCCTCCTTCCCTGTCTGTTAAAAGGAAGGAGGAGTGTTGATAGTTCATCCTTTCTCCCATTCTTCTAGAAAAGCTATTTTGCAGAGTGTTTAAACATAACTTGGATCCCTCTATATCAGAAATTTAAGTGTGTGTTTACAGCTTTGCTTAAAAGAGCATAGATATATGCCATTAAATCCTTTCCTGAACCAGGATCATGGACTGAAGGTTATTCAAGGTAAGAAGCACCCCGAGAGTGTGCCTGTGCTTGTACCTATATAGGGGCACCTGCAAGGAGAGAGAGTTCAGAAGGCTTGAGTGGTACAAATGGTTTGTGAAGGGTGTTTAGCACAAGGCCACTTGGGATAATCACCACACAGTGGGAAAATTTTGTTTTGTCCTGGGCTCTCTTTGGAGAGAGGTTTTCTCTTCATGTCTGCACAAACACTTTCACACCTCAGTGAACAGTGGATGATGGACCTACATCAGTTCTGCTGCCACAGTGTGTCTGCAGCTTGGGCTGGGGTTCCTGTTATCACACTGAAGGATTCATTTACGGTCTGCTTCTTTGATTTCATCATTGTTCTACCAGGGTTGCAAGTGAAACTACTGTGCAATCCTATTAAATTGGGAATGACTTTGTCCCACTATCTGCAAAGGAGGAGTCAGCAGCTACTGTCAGAAGCTACTGAGAAATTGAGACAGTGAGTTCTTCCCTGTTTCTATCTGGCTAAACCAATGGTAAGCCAAACAGCCCAGCTGGGCGTCAGGTCTGGTGTCTTTGCCAGTCAATGCTGACTGTGAACATGGTGTAAATCACAACCTGAGATGCAGTCCTGGCAAACATTGGCTTTACTGGCAGTCAGTGTGAAAGCAGTGTACTTGTTTCTTTGCAGAATTGGGCTGCTTATGATTGGAGACAATGGAACAGAGGTTAGACTGTAATTTTACTTACTTAATCCCATGCTTTAACATTAATTTAGATAGAACTTCTTTTTCCTTCCCTCGGGAGAAGATCATCTGTTTGGCTTAACATTCAGTGGTGTTTACACTGTCTGGATGGCTCACATAATTTTGTTTTAAAATCTGAAACTAAATTTTCATTTTGAATCTCCTTTCTCCCCCCACTACTCAGAAGGGAGCTGGAGATTGTTTTAGCTGTCTCATCACCTATGGGCAATTGCATTATGTTTAGTTTTAACCAAGTTGTGTATAAACAAAATGTTTGCTCTTAGGCATTTTTCCTGAACATTGAGGAGCTAGGATTCATATTATTGTGTAGGAAATGAATTGATAAACACATGTTTTTCCTTTAATAAATGATTAGTGGGAGCCATGTGAGGGTGGTTAGAATTAGAACTACCCAAACAGCAAAATAATTAAAAATAAAAATCTGCTAATATTTTAGTTGTACAGGGAAGAGGCTATAACAAACTGTATATGCCTTCCCAAAAATCTTATTTGTATTTTAAAAACTTTGATTTATATTTGGTGCAGCTGAGTGCTTCCTTCAGGGACTATGTGTGTTGAATCTGATTTGGACCAACTCTGTGTGGAGCAAGGCATCCTTCTGGAAGACAGTAAACACACCTCAATTTATCTTTCTCAGGGGGAATCAGCCCCACCCCCCCACCCCAAACTGCTTAGAAAGGTACTGATGCTTCCTTTTACTTCTGATGTAACTTTAGTTACATCATTTTTAACCCAAGTTCCTTGGTGTTTATTTTCCAGTACAAACTATGTGTGATTTATACTGTGGGGGTGACTAAAAATTAAAGCATGATGTAACTAACTTTAATTGCACTTTCATTTGTAGCTCAAGCTGTTGTCTCCTTATGTCCCATGAGATCAAGATCTGTCATCAACTCTGAAGCCAATTTCCATCAGACATTTTAAACAAGACAGAGAGAGTAATGTGTGAAAATCTGTAAATGAAAATTAAAACAAAAAAAGAGTTCCTCTCAGAGTTGGAATTAGTTTCTTATTTTTTTTCCCCAGTATCATGTACCATGGTGAAAGTGTTTCATTCCAGATTAGTGAGTATGGGAAAGGGTATGTTGTGCCTTTAGACAACTTGGTTCAGTTTTGAGTGTAGATGAAAGCATGCCTGAGATTTATTTCCAAGACTGTATTAGCAGACAGGGCTACTCTATTCAGTGACTGAGTTTGTTTGTGCTCAGAGTCAGAGCATGCTGATATACCTCAGAACCCTTTCTTACAGGTCCTAAATAAACTGCACCTGGATTTCATTGACATAGTGTATCAGGCTTCAGCAAGGTAAATTTTGTTAAAGTCTGATGCATATTCAGTAGTGAATGTCAGTGAGTGGTCTGGTATATTTATTGTGATGGTGAAAATGGAAGCTTTCAGAATGTGGAATTACTGTGTTCAGAAACCTATGGAAGAATACTGGTTCTTTTTCATATCATATCAAATAATCTTTAGACTACAGAATTCAAAGCTAGGTAGTTTTATTGCACAGATATAACTTCAGTGAACCATCAAAAGCCCACATCTATCTCTAGCAAATTTTGTTATTGTTCCTAATGGACAAAGGATCAAATCTTTCTGGAGTGGATTCTCTTCTGCTGTGTGGAAAAGGAAAAAAAGGAAGATTGCTCAGCTGCCATTATTGGTGGTGGAGAAATATGGAGCTTGTAGCTGAGTGTTTTATAAGTTTGCAATATTTTCTACACTAGCTGGAGACTGCCAGGAAATATTGTGTTCCCCTCAGTCCCCATCACTGTTTTTAGAGCCTTTTATAAGGGTGATGCTGAGGGTCTGTTTCTTCTGAGAGCTCCATTTACCTGGGGGGTTATGAGAAGGAGGAATGTACAATTCATTTCTTCACACTATGAACATGAGTGTGGAAGTGGACCATTTGGCCTTACAATATTGTAGATGTATTAAACTGCTCCTTGCCCTCAGAAACTGAGAAAAATGTATACATCAAAGTTAAGTTCCATGTCATTTTGATGTCTGCTCATGAATACTCTGAAAATGTCATGGTTTAACCCCAGCCAGCAATAAATCCCCACACAGGCTCTTGCTTACCCTTGGTGGGGTGGGGGAGGCAATCAAAAGGGTAGAAGTGAGAAAAGTTGTGGGTTGAGATAAAGACAGTGTGGCAGGCAAAGCAAAAGCTGTGCACACAAGAATAGAAAACCAAGGAATTAATTCACCACTTCTCATAGGCAGGCAGGTGTTCAGTCATCTCCAGGAAAGCAGGGCTCCATGGCACATAGAGGTGACTGGGGAAGACAAAAAGCTCAGCTATGAATACCTGCCCACTTCCTCCCTCTTTCCCCCAGCTTTTTATGCTGAGCATGGTGTCATATGGTATCAGATATCCCTTTGGTCAGTTGGAGTCAGCTGTCCTGGCTATTTCCCCTCCCAACTCCTCATGCATTCCCAGCCTGCTCACTGCTGGGGCAGTGGGAGAGGTATAGAAAGCCTTGGCATTGATACGTGACAGCAAAGACATCCCTGAATTATCAACACTGTTAAGAAATTATCGCACTGCAGAGAAATTTAACTCTACCCCAGACCAAACCAGCAAAAAAAGTCATTGCACTGTTGACTCAGTGTATTGTGAGCCAGAAGCCTTCTTTCCCAAAAAACATGCAGGCTAAATCCAACAAAAGAAAGAGATGATGTGTGGGAAAGACATACAGCATACATACCATCACTGTGCACTGACTTTGCTGTCTGTCCTAGGTAATTGTACTATTTATACCAGTTTTTGGAAGAAATCAAGCTGTGCAGGGTGGGACACTGCACAGAACTCACTGGTTCTGGTCACTCTGAGCCCATGCCTCAGCTATCCCAGACCTAAGTGTGGAGCGGCAGCTCTGTCATTGCTGGAGATTGCAAGGGGACCGACCTCTCAAAACCTCTTAATTGAAACATAGACCAAAAAGGAAAAAAATTTGCATAATACCTGGTTGTAACACATAATTGAAATTTTTAGCATTCAAAATTTTTGAAGGAATAGAAAGAGACACTTGTTTTCCACCTCTACTTTATAAGCTTATCTGAGCCTATAATGAGCCTATAAGCGCTGGGAATAGGTTGATCTTGGAGTTGTGGAGGTTCCTGAATATGGAAATATCTTTTTCTTGTGTTTTTGTAGACTGTCTCTAGCCCTGTAGTTCAGGGCTTGTCCTTGTACAGGTCTCCTCCCTTATCTTCCCTGAGCCCGAAGCGTGCTCCAGAAAATAAATTTTCATGTGGGGAAAATGTGTTTCCAATCCTTTAGTTGCAGAGGCACCTTTAAAAGTACAAGCGAGTTAAATCTGTGTGAGCTCCCAGGCATTCTGGCTAAATCCAAAATGAAGATATAACCAAGCTGTCTTTGAACTGTGTAGAGCCTGTATAACAAGGATGGTGTGCTGAATTAAAGTAGCTAATTAGCTGTGATGAAAAGCTGATACACAGGGCTGGGTCGAGGCAGCTGCCTTGCTTCTGGACTGGCTTGTTCCAAGGAGCCTGGGGGCTCTCTCTGCAGCACTGCACCATGCTGAGCAGGCACACCTCCAGCAGTGAAAGGTTGTACGGCCGTAAGCTGCCATTGCTAATCTTACTGAGGGGCTGTCAGAGACTGCATCTTGGCTCCTGCTCAGGCGGTGACCCTGGAGCACACGAGGCTGCTTCCTCCTTTCATCTCATTGCTCTGATTTCTGCAGAAAGGAAAACCAAGCAAAGTCCTGGAAGATCCCAGATCAACAATCAAAATCCTGGAGTATGCCCTGTTTTTTTTCTTGGTAATTAGGTACAGCCTCAGGCAGTCAGGGTGGGAGTCGTCTCATTTAACTGGAGGTGTCGGAGGGTTAGCTATCCGTTCTGGACTGCTTGGTCACCTCAGAAGGAGAGAGGCAGGTACTTCCAGTGAGTGCTTTCTCTCTCCTGGAACAGAAAAGATGAATCATGCTCTGGAGGTGTCTGTCTTTCTCCATTGACTGCAGAGAAGCCTCGATGGTAACATTGAACTTGATGCTGGTCTTTGTGACAGCTGGAGTTTGGTGAGGTGCATCTTTTGGTATTTGAAGTGTCACCTCAGCCATATGCTGGAACCTTTGATGTTCAAGGTATTGTAAAAGACAGGGCATATTCCTAGTCTGAAGAACTGTACTACCTAGTATAAATGTACTACCTAGTATAAATAACAGCTTGTTTATTGAGTGATGAGAAGGTGATATGTGGGAATAAACCATCTGAGACCATTTAAGAAAAAAACAAATTGAAAATAAAGCCCACAAAGCCTGGGAGTTCAGACAAATCAGTCCATGAATCTAGCTGAAGCAATAGCACAAGTAGCTAAAACTATTTTCTTATTAGATCAAGTCAGCAAGGCACATATTATGGGTAGTATTGTAGTGAGTATGGTTCTTTATTTTCCTTGGTTTGGCTCTTATTCTAGTCATATATAAACCAAATGCCTTTCTGTGTAATTTCCAGTAGATAGCAGCAGTTCACAGAGAGTATTTTTTCTTTTTTTTCCCTTCTTTTCCAGTGAAGGTGCATGTGATTCAATGAGGATCTTAAAATGTTTCCTTTGCAATCAGAAAGTTCAGCAGCATTTTAATACATGCAATATGTGTTGGTTTTGTCACCACAGCTAATTTCTGAGGAGTATTGTTGAAGCATTGAATTTATCATGAGACTGAGTCAGTTAGAAACACTTTTATTCACAACACCATGGAATAAAAAAAAAAAAAAAGAGAGGAAAACAGGGCTTTTCTTAGTCAATTTTTGTAGGTTAATGTTCCATTAAGTCAATTAGTTGAAAGTGAGTGTATTTTCCTCAGAAACCTGATTAAACTCAAAATTTGTTTTAGGAGACAGAATCGTGAAAGATTTGAAATGTCCTGACAAATCATGTCTGACTTGTTGAACCAAATTCTTCAGAGTTTCTTTGTTTGATGCACCCTGGCTGTGGCAGAGGGGATATTTTTTAGGATACTAAGCTGGAGTGGCTATGTCATCATGCACCTGGAGGTATCTCTTGAAGTGATTGTATGGACCAGGTGGGAGCACAGAGGTGTGCGCTCACAGGAGCTGGTTCTGTTCGGCTTCAGGCGCCAAACAGACCCTTTTGGAACTTTTTTTTGGAGTAGATCTAGAGCTAATTTTGGGGAAATGATGAGAAAAATAACATTACTACATCAGATCTGTAATCAGATCCCAAGAATTTAGGACAAACAGATTGTGAAACAGGAAAGTGAGTCATTATCGTTCTTGTGTCACACTGTGCATTTATTCCACCTAAACTTCTAATTGTACTTAACACACTTTGATTTAAATAATTTCTTCAGTCTTGCCATTTGTATAGGTAATTTTATCTACTCTAGGTTTTCAATATGTTCAGAATTAAAAGCACTACTCACTTGTAATTGTCTGAAATTCCTGCATAGAATTTTTTCTCTGTAAAATTGGGTTCAGCTGGGTTTGGCAGAGGCAGCATGCTGTGTACAAGCACTTCACTTCCAATAACCAAAGGCAGTTGCATAGAAGTCAGTTTTCTTTCATATCTGCAGAACAATTTTGGGAATCTTAATCCAAGTCTGTGTTCTGAAAGTATGCAAGATCTTTATTCAGCACCATAGTGCAAGATGAAAAGCCTTAAAATCAAGGTCAATTCCTTAGCTTTTTTTTTTTTTTTTTTAGTAGTGAATTTATCTATTGCAGTTGTTGTTATGTATTTATTGGAGTAGTGAGTTGAAAACTGAGATGTTATAATAAAGGCTTAACTGTTAATGGTTTTTTTGCCTTCAGACCCTACATGAGTTGTGAGGAGAAGGATGCTGCAATATGGTAGGGTGCTTTACTGGGCAAGCAGTTTCACTGACATAAAGGATGAGAAAATCTGACTAAGTGGAAATAAGATTGAGTTATTTTTGAATTGTTGAAGTTCAATTGATGAAGTTCAATGCAGAAACTGATAAATGACTGAAATCTGCATTTCTGGTACATGGCCTAAAAATGTCTGAAGGCCAAAGCAAACAATTTAATTTGCAGCATGCTCAGGACTGAGCCTGGACTGAGATTTGCTTCATGATGATCTGACCTACCTCTCTGACCTATCCTTATTCCAGCTACCAAGCAAATGGATTAATTATTTGGGCTTACTTTTTCTGATGCTTTTGAAAACACTGAATACATGGCTTAGCTTATTGGCACTAATCAGCTATATTAAAATTTTAGGAAAATGAGAAGTATCTCTTTCTTGTACAGTAGCCAAACTGATTTCATCATTGCTTGAAGCTTGGTTGGAGAGCTACCACTGAGCTCTGCCTCAACCACTTCTTGGGCAGGGACCCCACCATCTTTGGACTAGTGTGTAAAGCTCTAGTTTTAACAGAGCAGAATAAAGGCCACTTAAACATTTAAAATAATTGTCCTGAAATGTGAAGGACAATTGAAAAAGCTTGAATTGTTGTATGTTTTTCTTGTCTAGGTCTATCAGAGTTTGCACATGATTAATAAAAATTTTTGCTGAACAATAAAATGTTAATCCACTGCACATCCAATAAGTGAAAATCCTAAATGGGTCAAATTTCTTCCAGTAACTAGATCTCATTCCATTATTTTCAATAGAGTGACTGAACCTGCCTCATTGTTGCTGTTTCTGCAAACAATGAAGCAGTTAACTCCACAAATAAACAGTGAATAAAATACATGAAAAATCTTATATATGGTAGCTTGGAGGATTCTTCCATACAGTTCTATAACACCTCTGTAATTTTTTATTCTCAATAAAAATATTTTGATATAAATTTATTTATTCTCAAGTTCCACAGATACATTAATAAGCAGATCTTTGTGGGGCAGAGTAGAGCACACATTTAGGTGACAGCAGCAGTACATTTTAAGTGATTTCCATTATTTTAAGTAGATTTAATTACAGAAACACATTAATACATAGGTAGCATCAAGTTAGATGGGAAGATATAGATTGGTAAAAATCCAGCCTAATGGTTGCATTTTGATATTGTGGAGTAAATTGATTAAAAGGAGAAAATTAAAAATAATGTGAAGCTAGAGAAAAAGTGAAATTAAATATTTCATTAAAATAGTAAATTTGATGTTTGGAATGGCTCCTGGTATCAATTCAAAATCCAATCCATATGGAACAGAATTTAGAAGATTATAAATTCTCACTAGTAATTTCTTTTCACATTTTCATCAATGCTGTCCCTGAAGATTGATAAATTCTTCTTATGAAAGGAAGAGAATTAATCCACAAGTATCCACAGAGCATTTATACTTGCCTGTAGTATTGACTAGGGATTTTTAGAATTTGTGTACACCCCTCTCAGAATGGAATATAAATCTCTGTTATTAGCAGAGGCATCTTCCATGTACTTAAATGTCTGGAGTTCCTCACAGATAAACTTTTCATGATTATTTGGCAAGCAGCAGCCACCACATTTAGTGAGATGGCTCAGTGATATGGGTAATTCAGCACTTATTCACTGAAAGGGGGAAAATAAAACTCCTCAGCATAATGGGTAATGAATGTGTCTGACTTCAGTGGCTACAAGGGGCGGATGGTGAATCATCTTCCTGCAAGACTGAATATAGCTTTTCCCCCCAATACTTTCTGACATCTTTCATACAAGAGAATACATAAATCTGCCTTCTTTTTTTCATGGAGCTTGGCTTTAACAGCAGCAAGCAAGTTATGCTGAACAAATCAGTCTTACTTGATGCCTGTTGTTAAAGAGTTTATTATTCTTTCAGTTCATCATGCAAGCTATTAATTGTTACAATTCTAAGAGCACAGCTTTTTCTATATTCACTCAAGCAGTTATTTTGCATTGCTTTAAGGATGTGATTGATTACAAAACACATAAGCCATTCGGTCCTTGATATTACCTTTGAAGATAGAGAGTTTTCCTATCTTATTTCAGATTGGAGGTACATACCTTCTAACAGCTTCAGAATTCTTTCAATGTACACAGAGCTAATTCCTTCTGTTGCTGACTGCTGGTTTTGCTTTCTGTGTCCAGATGAGTTGATCTATCCCACAGCAGAATACAATCTGTTCACTTACACCAAGCAATTTTGTATCAAAACCATACCTTTGAGTTCTGACAATTTTTTTAGGATTTGTCATGCAGTTCCATGTTCATTCTATCAATTCTGTCTATTCTATCTTGCTCCATGCTCTCTCCCAGTCTTCCCCTCTCCCTGTGTTGAGAAGATTCCTTTTTCAATCTCTTTCTCTGTACTTCCAGCACTCTCCAACATAGCTCTTAGGGGTGTGTGTCTGTGATTGGCTTTGCTGTTGGGCAGCGTGACTGGCACTGTGCTGCTTGTCTCTGGACAGGACTGCAGTGTGGACTGTGTCACACATCCAGGGACAGCATTTATAAAGTGTTTTCTTCTACAATAATGTAAAACTCAGTGTAATTGTTTCAGTCTCACTGCTTGGCTCAGACAGTTGCCTAATTATCATTATTACTTATTAATCTTATTTATCTGGGATGGCCTTTTTATTCCAATGAATTGTAGCCCCCGATGAGGTCCCACAGAACAGCATAGGGTTTTAAAAGCAAAGGGAATCAGGCCTTATTTTTCCCTCCCACAACACTTCTGTTTTTCAGTGCCAAATACTGTCAACCTGCCAAAAATAAGCATATATATTTTACATTTATTCATCTGCTCATCTTGATTATCTCAAAAGACGTGTCAGTCTCGAGCTTGGAGCTGGAATCTTACCTGCTGACAAGCTGATGTGGAAGTCATCTGAGTTAAGAAGAGAGCAGATAAGGTCTTGATGTACCACCCCAGTAAAGGCCTGGGGTAGGAGCTCATGGGAGCCATCTAAGCTGCAGGATCTAACTGGCCATGTGAGCCTTTATTACCAACTTAAATCCCTTCAATGCCAGTCCTAGATGAAATTTGTAGGTGAGACATCACTTGACTTTGAAAGTGTTCCTGAAGGACACGGCTCTCACTAAAATGCAGTCTAATAGCTCTGCTTTGGGACTCTAAGAAAAAGGGGTTGTCAACTTGGTGAGAAATTGCTTATAGACAGAGAATTTTTCTTAAAGCAAATTGATATTTATTGATCATTCCTTTTACAGGAAGAAAAATGCTCTGTGTAGAGTCTTCACAAAAGGCCCTTCAACACAGGACCAGGTGAAGTAGTTTTGTTCCTCTCTGAACACCCGAATTTATCTTTTTTTGTTGTTTATCTAAACCCAGTTTTTCTCCATGTGGTTTCATTTTCAGGGTCAGGGATTAACAGGAATTTGTGGCTAAGATTTACTGTGCTTCTAGGTTCCACTTTAGAAATAAATTGTATTATTGTGATTGCACAATGAATTGGTCAGTTAATAATCTCTTTAGCAGTTACTAAAAATATAAAAATGAAGACCTTGCAGAACTTAATAATAGACATTAAAAGACCTGAATTAAAGGAAAGGTTGTTTTCTTTATCATTAAAATTTCAAAACCCAGCTTGATTTTCAATGGCAGATCTGATTGTTTAGGGAATGACAAAAATTGTTTATACCAGTGTTTGTCTTTTTAGCTAAGGAAAAACTAAATATCATGAAGGGTAATATAAATTAGAACTAGCCCAGAAATGACATCAGGATTTTGTTAATTTGGGACTGAGTAAGAAACAAATAGGAACAGAGTATTCAGTCCTTGTTCTCCTTCACAAATCTGCATTCAGAATGCAGAATAGATCCAGAAGGCTGGAGTTATGTGGAGATTTGATCTTACATTAGGCAGATCTTGGTTGGTAACCTCCTAAACATCTCAAAGTCCTAGCTGAGATTGTAATAAGGCATTGTATGTGTTGTGTTGGTGCTGAGTCAGCCCCACTCCGTGGAGATTACAGGCATATAATCACGTGCAGAAAGTTAATCCAGCAGTTCTCAAGGCTATAGGAGTCTAGCTTCTTTCTCATCACTGTAAAATACTGATCCGGGAAGGTCTGTTTTGGTCTTAGTCCTTGGCAATGCAGCTGTGCACTTTAGCTACCCACTTGAAAATGCAGACCAAAGCATTCTATGCACTAATATTAGCTGTGATGAGATCATTGGACATATTACTGGTGGTTTTATAGTTTTTGCATAATCTATTCTGCTGATTTATGTTATAAGAAATGATTGTTTGGAGTGTTGGAATTTGGAGAGTGAAGCTTTTCTTTTTTCTGTCCTCCTTCTGCTACCCAGGACATGATTGGTTTCTCTTTGATTCTTTCTTGGCACTCACACTCATATTACTCCTCTTCCCTTAATGTTGATACATGCTTTTTGTTTCTTTTTGACCTTCAGAAAAACTCTTTTAAGATGATTGAGCTTAAGGCAAACCAAGCATGAGGATGTGTCTTGAATGAATGCTGCCCAAGGGAGTGGGGAGGGTGGAGGGGCAAGGCAGCCTAGTGGAAACATTCAGTGTATTTCTTGATTAACTTTTCACAAATTGTTTTAAAAATTGTGCTAAAGAAGAACAAATACTTTGGGCAGAGAGCAATACTTCATTAATTTTGCTCTTTATTTTTTTTTTTAATTTCCCTTGAATGACCTCCATGGGTTATTTCTTCAGTTGTGTTTATGCAACATTTTCTCCTCGAAATCTTAGAGATGATTTCTTTATGTAAAGAACATAATGAACTCACAGTGTATTTTTAGACACATTTGGTCATATAGCCAGACATGCCTGCAGCAAGATAACATTGGTGCTGGCAAAAAACAGGTAGTTAAAAGGTAGGTGGTAAATATCTACGGTCATTGCTTGAAAGCTATCAATTATTTGTGTTCTCAAGCTTAACTGTTAAACTGAATATTTACCCTGCAAACTGAGAAATGGCAGCCAATCTAAGCAAGTAATTTGCTTTTCAGTATTAATTTTGCTTCTTGTGCCAGGCTCTGTAAATGTTTCCTCATGTATCATTATGATGGTGCCATACATTTGAAATGTCAAATTATGCAGTGTCTGGTGTCATAAGAATAATATCAGCAGTAGGGAGAGACAAAAAATACCATGCAGAGAATAAATACTTGTTTCCAGTATCTGCTTTCCCTGGTGTTGCAATGCTAGGGACAGAGTAATCTGAGGGTTGTTTGGATGTATAAAAATATGTCCTTTGAGTATTTTAGCCACCCCTTGAGGAACCTTTTTCTTGTACTGAAAACAAATGGTTTGTGCAATTCAGCTGCAGTATTTCAATCTTTCCCTATGCTCTTGCATCCAGAGTCAGCATACCAGAAAGGGCAGAAAAATGCTATTCTTTTTAGTGCTTATTTTCCAATTATTGTTAATTCACTAGTCTTTTGTGAGAGAATATAGTACTGAAGCAGAGTAAGAGGCAAACTTTCAGATGACTGCATTTTACATGCAGCACTTTATTCTGCTCTCCTGCCACCCCATTTACCATCAGATTTATACCACACTAGCACAGCAACTGAAGATTAAACAGGGATTAACCTTTTTGGTTATCCACAATTTCTCACACTATTTGTAGAATTAATGTAATTTACCAGTGTGTTATTATTGTGCTGGTGGAGTAATACTTCTAATACTTCTATGGAGGTTAGAGAAGTCAGGGCTGTGTAACAATCTATTTATAATAATAAGAAAAAAGTGATCACATTATTATTCTCAAGAGTCTTCACAGGAGGAGGGCCATGTTATGTTGTGTTTTGCCATTCAGAACTGCCATTTCTACCCAAAGTAAAAGGTTCTGTGCTGTCTGTCCTTGGAGCCAAGCAATGGCAACTTGCTTCCACCACCCCTGACCCCTTTTCATGCCTCTTCCCACTCCATCTGGAGATTTAAGAAGGAGGTACAGAGCTATTTCTGTCAGCATTCTCCCTTATGGTTTGAACATTTCAGGCTGGTGGATAAGCTGAAAGGGCTGAAATACAAATTTATTTTCCTTGGCCTTGATTGATTTGCTCATGCTTGAACATCCAGTGGTGTCTGAGCTATCGAGAATATCCAGCAGCCTCCAGAAGGAAATGGGTCTCATAGAGGTCTTGTGAAATACACACCAGCTCTTCAGGGATTTGTCAGATATTCTGGTGTGTCTCAAGGCATTCAAGTATGCATCACCAGACCCTAAATAATCAGTTTGCAAATTGGAAATGTATGTTCCATTTTCTGAATATCCAGTTCTGCAGGAAGGCAGGGAAGAGGCTGTGATGCTCCTGAAGGGAAAGCATCTGCCTGGCAAGATGTCTGAATGCCCCACACTATTGGTCAGGTCCAGGGAACAAACACACAGGAAATTTTAGGCATCTCAACCAACTGCTTGTATAGGTGCAGGGATGAAGTGGAACTGTCATCGTGGCACTTCTATAACCTTATACATCTTATCCAACCTTGTAGACAAGCTCAGGCAATGTGGGTTGCATGAGTGGAGGAGATGTGAATTGAGAACTGCTGGATGGCACAGCTCAGGGGATGGTGGTCAGTGCTGTACAGTCCACTGGGACCTGTAGCTAGTGGTGTTCTCCAGGATCAGGGCTGCATCCAGTCATGTTCAGCCTGGAGGAAGGGACAGAGTGTACCCTCAGAAAGTTCACTGATGCTACAAAACTGGGAGAGTGGCTGATACCCAGAGTGCTGTGCTGTCATTCAGTGAGACCTGGACAGGCTGGAGAGTTGGGTGGAGGCCAACATAGTGAAGCTCAACAAAGGCAAATGAAGGATCCTGCACCTGGGGAAGAATAACCCCGTGTACCAGTACAGGCTGGGGGCTGACACTTGGGAAAGCAGCTCTGTGGGGAAGACCTGGGGGTCCTGGTGGATAACAAGAAGCTGCCCATGAGCCAGCAGTGTGTCCTTGCTGCCAAGAAGGCCAGTGGTATCCTGGGGTGTATTAGGAAGAGCAGTTCCAGCAGGCTGAGGGAGGTGATCCTGCCCCTCTGCTCAGCCCTGGTGAGGCCTCACCTAGAGTGCTGTGTCCAGTTCTGGGCTCCTCAGTTCAAGAGAAACAAGGAACTAGTGCAATAGGGATGGTGGAAGACAGCAAAAATAATTAGGTGACTGGAGTGTATCTGTTATGTATAAAGGCTGGAGCCTGTTCGGCTTCAAGAAGAGATGACCCAGAGGGCTTCTCACTGATGTGTACAAATATCTTCAGGGCAGGTGTCAAGGTGATGGGCCAAGACCCTTTTCAGTGGTGCCCAGTGATGAGACAAGGGACAGCAGGCACAAACTGAAACACAGGACGTTTCACCTGAATGTGAGGGAAAGCTTCTTTATTTAAGGATGGCAGAGCACTGAAACAGACTGCCCAGGGAGGCTGTGGGATCTCCTTCACTGGAGACATTCACACCCCGCTTGGATATGTGATCCTGTGCCACCTGCTCCAGATGAACCTGCTTTAGCAGGAGCGTTGGTTGGACTCCTCCAGAGGTCCCTTCCAATCCCAAATGTTCTGTGATTCTCTTCATATCCAGATAATTCTAGAATATTTTCAACATGCTGAAGCCCAGTGCCTGAGATTTACAAACAGCACAAAGCTCTGGATTTCATTATTTAAACATGTGGCGCATCTGTTTTCTGTAGTCATATGAAACTTAAGGCCTGTAATGCAGAAGACATCTGTGAGCTGCTGTACACAATTCAGAATGAATACTGATGTGTTAGGTTCCTATTTTTGGTGCCTTCACTGGCTCCTAGGGTTTCATTTTGTGATAAATCTTTTATTTTCTATAAAGTAGTCTATTTCAAGAAATATGATTGTAATACGTGGTATATGTCTAGTTCTCTGGATGTTTTTGAGAATTTATAAAAGCACATTATTGTGTTACTCAGGTTTGAAATATACAGATGTAAAAATACTACACTTACTGAGGAGTAAATATGTCTTTGTTTCATGTATGTCTACCAATTAAAAAAAAAAGAAGACAATTGAGCATTTAGTGTTGTTTTTCTTTAATATTTGTTTTGATTCCAGGCTGGTTGTACTCTCAGTGTTAAAAATTATGAGTCAAACTGGAAGTTGTGGAAATAACTTTGGCTTCATGAAATGTGAAAAAGAAATAATGTGCATATGTTCTCCTTCTGTATTCATATTCATACATTTGTATGTGTCATATTATAGCTGCAATATGGTCACGGCTTTTTAATCTGTCCACAGCTAAAGAGTTATTGATCAGAAAGAATCAAGAGAAATCTGGAACATCACTGCATCTCCTGAATTGACACTGTAAGAAGTCCAAGTGGAAGGAGTCCAAATACTGCTGCATTTTTTCTTAAAAATCTCTGAACACAAGAATTTCTTAACTTCCTCAGCGGCTTCAGCACTTAAATCTCCTTATAAACAGATTTTTCCTATGCCTTACTGAAATCTTCTTCTTTGCCAACATTGCTGATTTCTTTTATAGGTGATACACAGAAAACAATTAATCACTGATGTGTTTATGACAGTATTTTCCATAATCTCATTATCCCTCTCCTCTGTTTGAAACTAAGTCAATCCTATTGCTCTATATTCTCTCCTCACATACACTCTTCATCAGTCTTCATTGTTGATATCTGCTGAACCTAATTTCCTGAATTGTCACCTCTGTGTCTGATGGACCACATCCACATGTCCCAGATTTGCATTTGCCTTTTTGTGTCAGCACTGTACAAGTCCTCCAGTGCAGTTTATAGCAACTCAGTCCACTTCTGCTAGAGGGCTTGGGTTTTTTTTTTTAAATTGATGATGATGGTGGATGTGAGGTACCTCAAGAAGGGTCAAGAACAGGACCCAACTGTGTGAGAGGTGTTCTGTAAGCAGAGCACATCAGACAGCTCTGCTTCCAGGCAGAGCCTCTTGCCTTCTTGCACACTCCAGTGCTGCTCTTCCTAGGAAAGTGGGGCATTTCTTTGCTGTGCACTGCTTGCTGTAGCTCAGCTGACACTCTGTCTCATATCTACTACTTGAAGTTTGTTTGAATGGATTGATTGCATAAAAATTCCTTCTGTTTCCAGTAGTTAGTAATAGTTAGCTGAAAGGACCAGCTCTCTGGAGAATGTGTGCAGATGGTTTTTCTTAGTAGCACAGAACCCTGCTGCTGTTTTTATTCCAGCATGTCCTTAGAAAGAAACACCTTTCAAACTATGTCTGGCATCAAACTGTTGGAATTTTTTTCTGCAGCATTCATTTGTGCACTTGGCATTTGTAAAGCCTCAACTAGGAAGAATCTCACACAGTCATTATATCAAAACTGTGGATATAGCAGGATAGTCATATGGACTGGTGAAAGCTTTGCCTTGGTGATCAGGATGGCCAAGAATCCACAAGGCATAGCATAAAGTACATTTTTGCATTCCTTGATTCTCCTTCCCCCATCTTAAAGAAGCACTGAAAAGATATCTGGTGTCTTCATCTGACGTGCAGCTGGTTGGCAGAGCTAGTTAAATCATCCAGGGGAATTAGACTCTTTGAAGGCCAACTAATATAGTATTTCCTCTAAATCCTGTATTTCCTGTATCCATCTTTAATTAAAAATGTCTCTTCTTCCTCCTCTCCTGTCACAGACATTAAACGAAAGTGAGAATGTTAATTCCTAAAGCGGTTTATGTGCCTGGCATTGCCAACATCACAGACAGGGAGATTGATTGAACGTGAGCATTTACCCTGTGTGGCTTGCTCTGCTGGGAGGTAACAGTCCTGCCTCTGCTCAGCAGTGTAGGTACAATTTCATCATAGAATCATGAGGGTTGGAAGGCACTTTGAAGATTTTCTAGTCCCAACCTGCCCTACCATGGGTAGGGGCACAGGTTGCTCAAGGTCCCAACCCATCTGGCTTTAAACACTTCCCGAGTTGGGGCATCCACAGCCTCCTTGGGGAACTTGTTTCCAGTATCTCACCACCCTCACAGTAAAGGAATTCTTCACAATATCTAGCCTGGATTTTTCTCTTTTTCAGTTTGTACCCATTACTTGTTTTATCACTACAGTTCCTGACAAAAAAATCCCTCTCCAGCTTCTCTGCAGGCCCTTTTCAGATACTGGAAGTTTGCTACGTGGCCTCCACACAACCTTATCCTCTCCAGACTGATCAGTCTGAACTTTCTCAGCTTTTTTTCATAGGTGAAGTGCTCCAGCCTTCTCACCAACCTCGTGCATCACCTCTGGACGTGCTCCAGCAGTTCTATGTCCTTATGTTGGAGGCATGAGAACTGCACCACCACTGCAGGTGGGGCCCAGAAGGGCAGGGCACAGGAGCCGAGTCCCCCTGTGGACCTGCTGGGATGCAGCCCAGGACACTGTTGGCTTTCTGGGCTGCGAGCCGCTCTGACTGCAGGCGGTTCTCATCAAGCGTCACCCCCGGGTCCCTCTCCGCAGGGCTGGCGGCCGCAGAGAGCTGCGCGCCCTCGGCTTCCCGGCCTGGGCTGGCGAGGGAAGGCCCCGGGCGCGCTCCGGAGGAGGCGGCGCTGTGGCGGGGCTGTCCCGCAGGGGGCGCTGCGCGGCCCCCACAGCCGCTCCGTCCGTCCGCCCGCCCGCCCGTCCGTCCGTCCGCCCGTCCGTCCGTCCCCGCCGTCCCGTCCGCCCGTCCGTCCGTTCGGACGGACGGGCGGACGGACGGACGGCCTGCCTGCCTGCCTCTCGGCTTGGTCGGAAAGGGTTCTGCGGGTTCTTTCCTGCCTCGACCCATTCGTCTTTTTTTTTCTGCTTTTCTTTGTCCTACGTGCAGAATCGTCGGTATAAAGCTGCGAAACACCTGCCAGCCAGACTAAAGCTTCTTTCTCGCTAGGTGCGCCAGTGGGGTTTTTCCCCTCCTGGTAACTTTCTGCCTGGGTCTGGCTCTTTGCTGCCAAATCATTCCGGCTACAAACTTGAACATGTTTTCCATGTTTTCCAGCCTTGTTATCGTAGTATTTGATATTCGGATGTTCCCTTCACCATTGACTTGGGGCTTATACTTCTGGTTTCAGTACATTTAGAACATTCTGCAATGCACTTTCTTTGTAAAATATGAGTATCCTCAGCTTTAAACACTGCCAATTTTTTCTTTACAGAAAATTTCTTTTCCTCATTAAGCTACTTTTGCAGCTAATAGTGACATTTACAAAAGAAAAGCTCGAGAAGCTGAAGCAGACAACTCACTGAAATCTAGCAATAGTTATTATAATCTTCAGTATTCTTCATGTAATTTTATTCTGTTCTTGTTTGATTTGATTAAAAATGTGAAACAGGTTGCAATATTTAAAGTGCTTGATCTTCTTTAAGCCTTCTTCAGTGCTTAAGGAAATATAGAAAAACCTAGGATTTTTTTAGCCTGTATTGTTTTCTGCTGGCTTTTTGTCTGCAGATTTTAGAAACCCTAGTAAGGCAAGCAGCAGCTGTATGAAAAATGGCAATAGATACACATGGCTCTGGTGGTGTGAATTCTCTAAAATGTGACTTGTGCAATGCCATTTCTGTACAAAAATGCAAAGTTCACATGATTATTATTTACAAAGAGAAACAAATGCAAATAAGGCATATTTGCTACTGTAATTGTTGTGATTTGCATGTCTGGATAAAAAGCTGGGAGTTTGACTTAAATTTTGCATATATAAGAAAGTAGAAGGTTCAAATGCTTTCTGACGTCATTGCTAACATTTCTGATTTAGTGGTTTTTAATTTTGATTTATTAATTTTTAATTTTCTCCAAATGTATGTTCCCATTATTGACTTTAACTTATCTAACATAGGCTACAATGTAAATTGTAGTGAGTTATCTTAAACAGAGTTTTACATTGTACTATACTTAGGATGGCGAATCCCCAATTTTGAGGCTAAGTACAAATGGTGTTTGTATGATTTTATGTCTTTCCTTTTATTTCTTTGTACAAAGCTTTGTTTGTTGACTTTTACTTTTGCAAAGTGACATATTTTAGCCAGTGCCAACTTCCCTTGCCACATGTGCATTTGATTTGTGCTTTTTTTTCAAGATCATATGAGGTGATTAATGAATCGATGAAACTATGTATCTCTTTTTCATGTTTGCTTTTAAAGTA
Organism: Emberiza elegans; assembly: GCA_024865655.1. Classification (NCBI taxonomy): domain Eukaryota; kingdom Metazoa; phylum Chordata; class Aves; order Passeriformes; family Fringillidae; genus Emberiza; species Emberiza elegans. The sequence continues at coordinate 41,702,955 of JALJVW010000175.1, read as the reverse complement.
GTGGAAAGAAGTTCAAATTAATCATCAGTAGTCTATAAAGAATTTAACCAAGTAACACTTCATCCTGCGGTGTGTTTTTATCACCTGTATCAAAAGGTATTTATGGTGCCCTTCTCAAATGTGTGTTCTTCTGCTCTCTTACTACAATTTATTAATCTGACAAATATGATGAACGTTCTTGGCAGCATTGAGGAAGGGCATTCAGCAAGGTTCACTCAATCTCCCTGATTTTACAACAGCAAAGTTCCACAGGAGAACTGCATCTTTGGTGATTTATTATACTGTAGCACTGATTCTGTGACCCATTTCTGCTGTTGTGATCTGTCTTGGGATCCCAGGTATTGTAGGGCACACCTCCTTGCAGGTTTGCCATTGGAAAAAGAGGGGTGTAAAGATGAGCAACTTAGTTTGACCCTGAGTTTCATGGGTCTGTGCCCTGGGGCATGGCACTGGACGAGGAGGTTACTGCATTTCAAGGAATGGAGCATTTTTCATCCTTGAGTGGCACCCAAGCATCCAAAAATGTTGTGGGAAGGCAGAAAAGAGATGGGAAATTCAGGAGATCCATTTGATTCAGTGCTCTGGCAAAAGCCAGAAACACCACAATGTGGCACCAAACTGATGGCATCTAGCTGTAGTGGAACTTTCAGAGATGCTGGTGATGCAAAGAAGACTGCTTTTGTCTTCTTTGCATCATTAGAGTGCGTCCATTAGAGTGCAATAGCCTCAAATAGCAATTTCGGCATAATTTCCCCCATTATTTTATTATTATAACTATAATTGTATTATTTTAATTTTAATTTTAATTTTAATTTTAATTTTAATTTTAATTTTAATTTCTGTGTCAGATTGTCTTTGAAATTTTGTCTATATTTCTCATTCCCCCTGCTGAATTAAGCTATATTTGAAACTCTTCTAGTGGAGTATTTCTGCCATCTGCTCTCTGTAGCAATTATTCAAATTATTTGCAACCCTCTGTTCCAGCAGGGGTGAATCTAGCACAGATTTCCTGACAGACACATTTTTGCCCTGTAATATGCCCCAGCTGGTACAGATCTGTAATTCTGTGGGGTTGGGTGGGGGTGGAGGGTTGTGCTTGCAATTCACAGGAAATCATCATCTCTCAGATTTTACAGAATGAATAAAGAAGAAGACTGGTTTTAAAGGTTCTCCTTCCTTTACAATCTCAGCCTGTACTAGAATCCTACAGATCCTGAATACTCTAAATTATTGTTCACAGCACTGAACAAAGCTCATCACATGCCTTCACTGGCTATTCCTTCTGTTACTCAGAATACAGGCCCCTTTTTGTTTTGTTATGATTAAGGTGCTGCAGTAGTCTGCCCTGCCTCTGGTGATATTCACCTGATATAACAAGAACAATGATTTTCTTACTTCTTGCCTTGTGCCGCTTTTTCTTAGTAAATCAGGGGTTTTGAAATGCAAACCCAAGGTATTCAAAGTATGAATGGATCTGTATAAACACTTCGCAGTTCAATTTTTGTGAAAAATTAAAAGGAAGTCAGGAAGAGTGCATAATGTGCATATTATTGTAAAAAGAGGACCCTTAAACTGCATTAGAAAGTGCCATAATACTATGAAGAAATAACTAAACACCCTCCATGCTGATGGGCATACATGTCAGCTGAGAGATATAGACAGTTCTGGTCTATTTGTGGTCTCCTCAATTAAGGGGCCTTTAAGAAGAGTGTCAAAGTAACTTCACAATCAGCAGAAGTCTTTCCAGCTTTCAGCAAGTGTTTATTCATTTTATAGACAGACATACTTTCAAAAGAACATGACAGCACTGTGCAGCCTCTACTCTGCCCCAAGTTTCTAAAGCTGTGTAGGGACCACTAACACAATGGCCAGGCCCCACAGATGTACAAAATCATGTAAGTTTTTAAATGTAGAAATAAACTTTATACCACATACTATGACAAGGGCTGTGGGTGACCATTCTTGCTCTTCCTTTTCCTATAGCTGTTATTTGTTATAGATTTATAGCAAATTTTTTTTACTCTTACTAGGAGCCTGGCTTTGTTTATCTTAAAGAATTTTGATCTCTTTACATGTTGTACAACGCTATATGTGTAAGCATGAGTGCCAGGAGAGCACAAGTGAAACCGCTGCTGCTTTGACAGACACACCAGCTTCCCAGAAGTTTTATTTCACTCACTGGGCTGATAATGTCTAATCCTCATATTGCCTCACTTTTGTGGAACTCAACTGGTTTTTGACATTTGGGCTTCTGTAGAGTTAAAATCTATTTTGGTGGCATCATCCAAGAGTTACAAGACAGAGAGAGGTGGGGATTGGCCTCATATAAGGGTCTTAAGCCCCAGAACAGAAAGCCAGCCTAAAGATCTGTGGAAGTAGAAAAAAAAGCCCCTGCTTTTTAGTACAAGGTCAACTTTAGCAAAGGTGTTACATGGATGAGTCCAAAAAGCTGGTAAGTCACATTTCTGTGATATACCCTTTGCAAATCTCCTTCTGGACACACCACGTGCTACCTTGTCTTAGACTGCAAATGCAAGATGTGCCTGGGGGTGTGTATTCCATTGCCATTTGTTAGAGGTGGGGCAATTTCTTCTGTTAATTGGGCCACCTGTAAAAACCAGGTGGGGCAGTTTTCTTTATCTCTTCCACAACCAATCCTCCCTCTGGGAAATGGGCCATATCTTCTGTTAATGGGCCATTGAGTCTCACTGCATGACTGATAAAAGGATGCCATCCCACTGTGCGATGCTCCACCCAGGGGAGGAGCCAAGCATTCCTATCTGGATAGAATCTGAGATTGGAACACCACAGCAGCCTTTTTCCACTAGATTCCCAGAAGAACATACTTTTTTTTTCTCTGCCAGATTCCCAGAGGAAGACCAGGCCCATCTACACCACCACTGGACCTTCAGAGGAGAACTGCACCCTTCTACAGGATCACTGCTTCAAGAGAACCACATCTGTCACCCCAGGAGGGCTGCAGCCACCATTTATTTAATGGGACTGCTGCCAACACCCTGACCCACAGGGTGTCAGGTCATATTCTGACCCTGTCAATGTTGTTTTGTATTACTGCATTTTTATTTTTCCTAATAAAGAATTTTTATTTCTACTCCCATAACTTTGGTTGAGAGCCCCTTAATTTAAAAATTATAATAATTTGGAGGGAGGGGGTTTGCATTTTCCATTTCAAGGGAGGCTCCTGCCTTCCTTAGCAGACACCTTTCTTTTCAAACCTGGGCATACCTGGAGAAGGTGTATTTGCTCTGGTTCCATCTTCAAATGGGCTAGAGGCTAAGGCCGGGCCTAAGACTTCCAGTTACTGCCCACCATGAGGCCACTAACAAATTTAGGAGGTTCTAATATAGTTCTAAAAGTAATAAAAAGTGATTCAACCAAGAGAAAAATGAAGGAGAGAGATGAAGTTAAACCTCACCATAATTGGAACAGCATCTATGGGTTATTTAAATATTTAGATTAGGTGATCTAATGGTAAATTTTATGAATCTTTGCATAAAATACTTCCTAAAGTTTATTGCTAAATGAAATTGTCTACAGTCACATAATGAAGTGGAAAAATTTCTACTTTAAAAAGTCTCCACTTGAGAATATTGGTAAAAATAATTGTCTTTGCAGTCCTTACAAAAACATTTAAAACAAGGTCATTCCCACTGGAATTTTCCTTAGTGGAGCACTAAACTCAGTATGTGTAAATGCAGTTTGTCTCAGGGCTCAGTTTCAACTAGAGTGAATTTTCTTATCACACAAAATTTTCTGAGTTTATCTTAGAATATTTTCCACATCACATCAGGGTGAGTCAGAGGCTTTTCAAGGTGGTGGAGGGGGAATGTTTTTCTGCAGTTTAATAAAACAGCTGGTTAATCAGGAGAGCTATGTGAGAGCATCAGAGTATCAGGAGAGCTATGTCAGATTACATGATTTGTAATAGAAGTTAATTCTAGATTTCCAATAGCCCAAGGGAGTCTTTGGTTATTTGTGGTTGAAATGTTCATGTCTTATTTTTAGCAAAAATGTAGTACAGAAGCAGAGAAGCCTTTTTTTTTTTTTTTCCTACAGCTACTATATTCTCACCTAAATCTTTTCTTTGGTCTGACAACACATATACATATTCCCTTTTTTTCTTGTGGTGTACATTTAGAGCATATTTTTTCTCTTTCAATTTGTCCTGTTTCTTGCACCTCCTCCCTTGTACTTTCCAGGTGTCTCCTTTCATGATCTGAAAATGCTGCAGAATAAAGACGAGCCAATAGTCCAGTCCCAGGCAGTCTTTTGTTCAGGTAATTGCTCGGAACCAAGCAGCTCTTAAGTGCCCTGACTTCCCTGACTGAGATTGACTGATGGGAAGATTGAGTGAGGCAGAGATTTATAGCCAGCTTAGTCAGAAGAAAGCAAAACTGTAGAATGGAGACTCATTTTAATTGTCTTTGCAGTCCTTACAAAAACATTTAAAACAAGGTCATTCCCACTGGAATTTTCCTTAGTGGAGCACTAAACTCAGTATGTGTAAATGCAGTTTGTCTCAGGGCTCAGTTTCAACTAGAGTGAATTTTCTTATCACACAAAATTTTCTGAGTTTATCTTAGAATATTTTCCACATCACATCAGGGTGAGTCAGAGGCTTTTCAAGGTGGTGGAGGGGGAATGTTTTTCTGCAATTTAATAAAACAGCTGGTTAATCAGGAGAGCTATGTGAGAGCATCAGAGTATCAGGAGAGCTATGTCAGATTACATGATTTGTAATAGAAGTTAATTCTAGATTTCCGATAGCCCAAGGGAGTCTGGTTATTTGTGGTTGAAATGTTCATGTCTTATTTTTAGCAAAAATGTAGTACAGAAGCAGAGAAGCTTTTTTTTTTTTTTTTCCCCTACAGCTACTATATTCTCACCTAAATCTTTTCTTTGGCCTGACAACACATATACATCTCTACCTTTTTTTCTTATGGTGTACATTTAGAGCATATTTTTTCTCTTTCAATTTGTCCTGTTTCTTGCACCTCCTCCCTTGTACTTTCCAGGTGTCTCCTTTCATGATCTGAAAATGCTGCAGAATAAAGACGAGCCAATAGTCCAGTCCCAGGCAGTCTTTTGTTCAGGTAATTGCTCGGAACCAAGCAGCTCTTAAGTGCCCTGACTTCCCTGACTGAGATTGACTGATGGGAAGATTGAGTGAGGCAGAGATTTATAGCCAGCTTAGTCAGAAGAAAGCAAAACTGTAGAATGGAGACTCATTTAAATAACGTGGCTTTGGAGTTGTTCCCCCCCCCACTGTATTGAGGATGTGTCCTGAATGTTGTCCCAGGTCATATAGATCAGAGCCAAGCTCCTTGGGCTGAGAAGTGAGTGCCCTTCCAGCCACTCCTGAGTGGTGCTGGAGCTGTGCTGGTAGTGCTCCCACAGCAGATGTAACACCGTGCTGGAGACCCACCTTAAGGAAGAAATTTTACCAAGTCTCTCAGAGAACATAAAGTAATTCTTGCAATAAAGCCAATAATTTAGTTTTATACCTGATTTATTTGCCTTGGTTTCTCACTCACTAAAGATATTTTCTATCTTTATTGAATGTATTTATTGTATGACACAATCCATTTAAAACAATATATACAAAAGTATACATTGAATGACACAATCCATTTAAAACAAATGAAATTGGCCTTGAAACCTTTGTCCCCATTTTATCAGTATGACCACAGCAGATTCTGGGTAATTAAGAGTGACATTTTGCAAAAAAAAGCCCAACCCCCATCATAACCTCATCTATATGTGGAAACACTCATTCTAATCCTTGCTAAAAATTATTTAATAATTAATATTTACATTTAGCAGTCTATATCTAAGACACATATTAATGAGAAAATACATAAAAATATATTAATAAATGTGAAAAAATGTCCCAGGGCCCAACGGTGAATCTGAGTAAATGTATTTGCAATATTGCCAGCAGGTTTGTTTTTTTTTAAATCTTTTTAATGAAGCAGTGAATAATGGAGAAACAATGTTATGTGTTAACCTCTTTTTTAAAAGATTAGAATCTATAAAATGACTGACATTTTTTCATAGTTTGGAATCATAGATAGATCATTTAATGTGAATCGCAATATCATTGTGTCTCCTGATCATAATCAGTATTACAGCTCTACAGCTCCTGAGTCAAACACACTTTAGATGACTACCCCTGGTGCAGACCAGCAGCAGACTCTTTTTCTCTCATCCTACACATAATCTATATTAATTTATGCTTGGGAGGTGAGGCTAAAGCATCCCACTTTTCTTTCCTTTGGACATTATGTGTGTGAGCAACAGAGAGAGGAGGACCATGCCTGGAGGTGGTGGCTCCCACAGTGACCTTGGGGGAAAAATTCTGCAAAATCCACCTCATCTGTAATTCATGGTGTGGGATGTACAGGTTATGCCTTTTCTAACATGTCTGTTCACTGGCTAGAAGAAACCCTTTGTGTTGACTGTCCAGAGACATTTTGGCTTAACAAGTCAAAGAGAAAAACAAAAAAGTAGTAAATTTCAGTACAAAGCTTTTTATATCTGTGTTATATAGTGTTAATCTTTGGGCTCTAACATGAATAAGATTTTCCCTCATATTTTTAAAACTGTGCATTATAATTTAATCTCTGGTCCTCGGACTACTAATGCTGTGAAGGGTATTCCCTTAGTAAGCTGTTTGGTAATGGTCTTGATGTACAGACAAACACAAATATTCTGAATTAAATATTAAAGAGATAGAAAGATAAAGGATGCAGAAAACATCAAAGTTCTTAGAATGATGTACTTAGGTGGTTCTATTATCTGTTTCAAGAGTTATCCAGCATGATTTATAATTTCTATTAAAAATATCAAAACTGTCTGGATGTATCTGAGTCAGTGAATATCCCCCAATCTTTGTTTTATGTCATTCTAAGAAAAAGAGTTCATGTTTACCTACACACTTCATCCTCTAGTTTTTGCTCAAAGCACAGCTTTAACTACAATAAAGAAAAGGAAATCAATCTTTCTTGAATCCCTAATTTCCCATGGAATTAAATGCCTCTAGAGAGAAACGTTTCAGCTTGTGGGTTGGGTAATCTCTTCACTTTTCATTCTTTAACTGTGTTAAAAAAAAAGCATACAACACTAATCTTCATTCCCTTCTATGACTTTGTTCTCTAAGCCCTATGTAAAACACATCTATTCTCTAAGAGTAATTTACAGTAAGATTATTACTTAAAGCAAATGTGGAGTAAGAACCAGCTCTGTCAAGATTCATATCTGGGAAAAAACATATCTAAACTTAAACTTTAAGAATTAGTTCACTGACAACCTACTGTCTAACTGTCACACTTAAATAATATATGTATTAAAGTAAAAATAAATGTCACTGGCTATATTTAGAAAATATTTTTATCAGATATTCTCTGGCACCATTAGAGTGAATTCCAAGGGCTAATACAACATGATAGAATACTACCTTACTCTCTGAACAAACCTGAAATAGAACTAAATATGAAATACCTTTTGATCCAAAACCTGGAGAGTTTAATGTACAAGAATGAATGATACTAATTTTTGTTATATATTTGGTCCAAGATATTAATTATCTATTTTTTTAAATTGGGATATGAGAATGTTTCCCAGTCTCTGCTTTGACAGTTGAATATTGCAGATCACTCCTTCTTTAAACCATAAAAAGTGTTAAAGGCCACATGGAAAAACTGAGTTTGAAGGAATATTTGGGATCTGAAATACTGGTTTGATTCTATAGGGAAGGGTCAGTCAGGCCCCTGTTCTGTGAACATGTTCTCAGTTCTGTCTATGTGTAGAAGTCTGGAGAGAAGTTTGAGTGTAGTCCCATGTCTGCTGGAATGTCATTAAATTCATTTTGTGATGAATCTACCCTGGTCTCAGAAAAGGAAAATATCTACCAGACTCAAATAGCCAATGGAATAAAAAAAAGTGGAAATGGAGGAGTAGGTAGTATTTTTTACTCATGTGATGTGTCCTTTGCAGGAACAAAACAGGATTTATAGTCTTATAGTGCTATTTAAAGCTGAAAGCCTGTTTTTGCAAGCAAGTGTGTGTATCTGCATTTGCAGCATGCCACTGGCAAGGTAAATGGGATCAGCAGTAAGCTGGGACTGAAAGCTGCAGCTGGCTGACAGTTGCAATTTTACAAAACTCCTTTTTCCCCTTCAGAGTCTATGCAGATATGAGTTTCAGCAATACTTGCCTCCAGCCTCCTTTAACTTTCTTTTTAATTAAAAAGCTTAATTGGGAGTAATAAAAATTCCAATTAAGCTTTTTAAATAAAACCCAAAAGCTCAAAGTGGCTGTGGTTGAAGATAACTGCTACTGCAACCCGTGACTAGCACTACTGTTTGAACAAGGCATTTGTTTCACCATAATTAATGTTGTGCTTTATGATTGTACCTCCACATCTTTCAAAAGATACCTTACTGTAGCTTTAAGTCTCACAGAGTTATTGTTTGCATGTGAAATATGGGCATCCTTGTGAGTTTTGCTAAGAGCAGCACAAGGACTCAAGTCTCTGTGGGTTGCTCTGCATATATTCCCCTCAGCATCACGCTACATGTCACATCTGTGAGCAGAAATAGAACCCACAACAAGTCCTGATCAGCCAATTTCCCAGTGAATTCATGTGGTCCTGTGGGCTGCCTAAAATTCCCAGGACTGATTTACTGCTTCTCCAACAACTTCTTAGGGATTTTTTTCTTATTATTATTTTTGCCTCTTTATTACTGACTGACTCCTAGCTCTTGGTTTGAAAGCCAGCTTGTGTTGGCTCCAGGTACCACTGGCATTAGGTTCACAGGCTTTTCTCATCAGCTTGATGGACCCAGGTGGCCTTGTCTTTCACTGCTGTTTTTGCTTTCATTTTCTCAGCCATCTGTTTCTGACAAGAATGAATTACAGCCCTGTTTTCCAAGAAGTACATTGATAGTTGTAGCTCAAATGATTACAGTAAAAAAGAAAAACAAATCCCAGAATGGCTTGAAAAGCAATATATTAATATATAAAGCATAAATACATGGAAACACTCTAAGAATTTTAAAGAAAATAAAAATTTTAATCTACTCAACTAGTATTTAATTTATTAATAATGTTGAACATAGTGAGTTAAAGATTAATGGGGTTGATTAAAGAATGGCTACATTACAACACAAAATATACTTTTTCCCAAATTAGAAGTTTAGTATAGAAATTTAAACCAAGGTTTTTTACTTACTTTTTGCCCCCAGATTTTGAAAAATAAAAGTATTTCATTCAAAAAACCCTTTGGCTAGAAGGGATCAATCTTCTATCCCCCAGCCTGTGGCATTGGAAAATATTCCCCAACCCAATGCTCTTGTGCAGCATTAATGTGGTACATAAACTGAATGATGTGCTCCTGACAGATGTAATGCCCTGTGCCACCAAGTTGCATCTCTGTCCAGGAAAAGAACATTTTCCATAGGTTATGGGATTTGAGAGAGAAACCTACTGTAGGTTGGGCTTGCTTGACTCAGCCTCACTTCCTCTCAGTCAGAGTTTCATCTGCTGGGTCTGGGCTCTGACTAACAGCTTTATTCAGGAGAAATTGGCAGCTTGAATTACAGGAACATAGGAAAGATTATGTTTCAAAAATAGATTTTTTTTTTCCTGATCCTTCTTTGAAAGCATTTTCTGGAATAAATCAAAATATCTAATAAGCCAATGAGTCTTTTAAAGTGGAGTTTTAAGAGTGTACCAGGGTCTTACTGAATCATGTTATCTAGCATTTTAAATCCTCTTGAAGTTAGTTACAAAGAATAGGAGCTATATGTTCAGTCTAAGAAGAGTTCTAAGATTTTAGTGACTTTGGATTAACAGGAAGATTTCAAACTATCAGTGTTTAAGCTTCACCTTTCTGTCAGTCATTCCTGACAAGGCCAGAATAAGGTAGTAACTACAGTGACTTTAGAGAGGGTGGTTTTTCATTAGTTTAAGCAGAATGTCAATTAAAAAGGAATTGAGATAAAGAACCAGCAACTAGATTAAATTTACACTTCTTCGAGGATGATAAGAAAAATCCATTTACAGGTTCTATTTCAGACTGAATATACTTTCTAAAGTAAAGGCCCCTTATATTATAGCTTTAAAAGTCTGCTGGTAATTTATGAAAAGATTTAATAACTATTGTGTCTGAAATGTTGAAGAATTTTTTAGCTGCTGGAAATAATTATTTCTTAAATGAATATACTAAAATGAATTTATATTTAATTTCACACATTTTATGACAGAATGTTATCATCTTCCATCATTTCTTCTTCTGTCTGACTACTATTTGCATTCCCTAAGAAATGACAAAGCCTATTTAAAATGGGAAGAGAAATTTATCTTTCTGTGATCTCTGAATGGAGCTGATTTGCAGCTAAGGAGTATGGGACACAATGGAAGCTGACAGATACTGATTTTTTTACTTTTTCTGTGATCTATTTGCCAGATTTTGAGCAATTTAGAAGAAGTTAAGAACTCAGAATTTAGAAGATTGCATGGGAATGGGGCAACATTGGCCTTTGTCCAGGTTTAATACAAAAGGGGCTCCTACAGGGATTCGCCCTTCCATATCCTTGTTACTCCTTGTGACAACACTGGACTTCAGGGTTCATATGAAAAATATTGTTTCAGGCAGGATCACATAGGTATTTATTACCCTTGACTCACATATTCAATATTTTTTTTGCCTTCTTGCAGGCTCAAAATGTTTTCTCTAAAGGAAACTGAAATTGTGATTTGTTACTGTGTTCAGAGTTGGGTTAGTCATGGTTTTCTAATTTGCCCAGAAATGCAGACCAATCCAAAAGGGAAAAATATTTTGAGAGATGCTTCTCAGTGAGAAGTACAGTATGGGCCACAGTGAATGACAAAGGACAGGAAGGGAAGTTCAAACAATTTGGGACTGTTGAGCACAATCAGCAGATCTTGTAAAAACCAGCAGGAGATCTATAAACCACTTTTCCATGCTTTACAAAGGCAGCTTTTCTCCCTTTTAATTGTAATCTGAATAGATTGCAGTTTCAGAGTGAATAACACATAAAAACTTTCACATACACCTGAAGTTGGATAAATAATGAATTCCTGGTATTATATGAAGGATTTAGTCATCTTTGCTGCTCCTGTGACTAAACCCTTAGCAGACAAGTCAGGTGTGGGGTTTTTCAGTAGTCAAACAGCTTTTCATTTTGGTCTCTTTGCCATGAAATAGTAAAATACTGGTTGAAAGAACCAAAACTTTCTATCATAAACAAAATAACAGATATTTTCTCTTATAGGTAATCAAATTCTCTCTTCTAGCTAACTAAAGGACAGGAACAGTATACCCACCCAGTCGGGAGGGGAAGAGAACTACTCTTCAGAGACATCCAAAGCCAGAGGAGATGCTGCCAAACTCTGATTCTCCTGCACTATTTATATTGCCTGACAGAATGAGTCACATTATGCTACTTTTTAATAGCTTTCTCACCTTCCTGAAATGAATTACATGCTTGCAGAGCAGTGATGGTAAACTAGGAGTCATAGAGATCATTATTAGCTTTGCAGCATCCTTAGCATTCAGAACTCATGAATCAGCTGTAATATATTGTGATAAATAATCTGCCCAGGGGACATCAGCATTGCATCTGAAGTACAGCCCAGGCTAATACTGTGAAATCAGCTTTGATACAGTCTGTAAAGTCAGGTCTTGCTATCTCTTTGAATCAGGGCAAGATTCGGCTGATTCCTCCTGATCAAGAAACTATTGAGCAGCTTTTTCAGATTTACTTCAATGCTTTGGTGTTATTATTTTAAAACTGATGTGTTTCCCACTCTTTCTATTAGCTTACATACACACCAATGCAGCAAAACCTCTAAAGCATAGCCATAATGGAGAGCATTCTTTGGAACCCAATATTCCAAGATTTCTTCATGGTTTTGAGGGTTTCAGCTGCATCAATTTTTTGTCACCAAGTTATACAATAGGTTTTGTTTCCACTACAAAAGCTGTGGCATTAAAAGACCATGGGATGATGTGAGGAGTGTGTCACAGCACCAAAATGAATCTGTAAGGTAACAGCCTGAAAAAAACTGCTGGTTACAGAGAATAGCCCCAGAAGGGGCTTGGAGAAGTCACCTACATAGTGCACATGCTGAAGCTCAGTTAGCACTCTGATTTAGTCTGAGAAATGCTCATTTAACCTCCTCTTACAAATTTCCCATAGCACCAGGGAAAGCCATAGGTTAACAGCTTTCACCTACCTGTGCAAACCAAAAGTGGTAAAGGCCAGAAATTGTCGTGATGGTCAAACAGAAGGTGTTTTTAGTTGATTTTTTTTGGTGCTGTTGGATGGATCCTCAAATCTGTACAGAAGGAAGCCAAATTTAATGTGCATTAGAAGTCTTTACCTTTCATTTAATAGTGGCAGAGCTGTTGTGTTTCAATTGCACAGAGATTTGAGAGTGCTCTAAAAACCTCATATGGAAACCTCATATGATCATCTGGTTAATGCAACCTTTTTCCAACCAAACCTCTGTAATTCACCTAACAATGAAGAAAGAACTACAAAAAAGAAGAGTTATAGCTTGTCAAACACTAGTTTCACAAAACAGCTTTTGTATTTGAGGTACATTAATGTTTCTTGCTGTAGTAGTATAAATGATGATGATGTGATTTAATGGGCTGTTAGCACAGTAACACTCTGTGCCTTAAAAGTGACACAAATTTCTATCCTCCATTTGGAAGTCATCAATGTCTTTACAGGCAACAGGATGTGTTCTTCAATTATGTATTTGCCTATTGTATGATGGTGAATTTAGGATTTTATAGATTTCAAATATGTTTTTTCTGACAGCTTTAATTGTTGGCTTCCTTTAGCCAGCGCCTGATAAGTTTATACCAGTGGCTGGCATAGACATCTTGTAAGTGGCATTTAGCATTTTCTAGCAAACATACACGTGTTCAGAACTCCAACTTTCTTTAACAGGCAGTGTCATGCTGATAAACTGTTGGTGCCTTCTACAAATGGACCACTACAAGAGTCAAAGTATGAAACCCAAATCTCTGTGCATTGGCACTAAAGAGTGAGGGGTAAGTGTAAGGTGTGGGAACACCTGATTGAATACAGATGAGGTGTTATCTTAGTGAAATCAAGAGAGACTTTGCAGCAGTTTAAAACAAAGCCTTGTGGTTTGGTTTAAAACAGAAAGTTTCTTTACAGAAGAAAGCAGATCTCCTAACATGCAGGGAGAATTTGTCTCTCTCAGTAGTATTATATACAGACTAATTTCTTCTATATTTTATTCTGGAGTCAGATCAATATACAAATCCATTCAGTGCCCTGCATCTGTTTCGTGTCTTCTCCTCAGGAGTTAGATGCATGATGGAGCTGCTTCTGCGTGTCCTGAGTGCTCTATCTCCTGTGGGATGCCAGCTGCTCATGCTGGGCCAAGGGAAGAGGACTTCAGAAACCCATTTCTCCTGGCCCAGAGGAAAGCCAGCTGTGATTCCTGACCAGGAAGTCTGGTTGGGATGGGTAAACCAGGACGGTTCAGGTATTACTCAGAAGAATGAGATCATGACAATTAAGACAGTAGTTTTGAGGTAAGATCAGCAGACACAGGTCTCTGCCTGGCAAACACTGCAAGTTTGGGCAGAAGATTGGTGAATTAATTTGCTTTGGGATGGTTTGGCAAAGAATCTATTGCTTTCATTCAGCCGGTGCAGTGCTTCCCACCACCAGGATGTGGCATTAGTGGTGTATATATTCTGTGAGGGAGCAGGCTGAAGCTGTCTGAATATTTGTTTCAAAACATTAACTATAGCTTCAGGAGAACTATTAATAGCCTTTTAGTTTCAGAAGCCAAAGCAGTATATTTATGGTGTTCATGGACTGCTAGTTTGTGCTGGTTTCAGCCAGGGTAGAGCTATCTTTCTTCACAGTGACCAGTATGGAGCTGTGCTTTGGATTTGTGTGGAACACAGGGCTGATAACAGAGAGATGCTTTTGTTATTGCTGAACAGGGCTGATGTGGAAACTCAGGCACTGGGAATATTTCTCTGTCTGCTCTGGGGTGCCCTGACCCCCAGGGGAGCACTGACTTTGACCCTCATTCATGAAGAAAGTTTCCTAGACTTCAAGATAGACTGGAATCCACAAAAGTGTGAAATAGGTTATAGAGAGTAGTGTAGGTGTATCACTTAGGTGAGAAATTTAGGTTTCGGGATTTTTAGTATGTTGTGGATGGAAGCAAGATGGAGGGCACAGGGTGTTGTCCTGGGTTTCTTCTTCATGCTGCTTCTTCTTCTTCTTCATGGGTTTGGGTGGCATTTTGTAATTGGGCAGAAAAGTCCCCATTGCGAGCTCTTTGGGATCAGTTATTAGGTTAAAAGGGAAAATAAAGGCATACCTATATCCTTTCTTAATTGGATAGTTTAGTCTTAAAAGATCTTGTAACAAGAGATAGCTAGCCATTTTGTGCCTTGCTAATGAAAAGCTGCCAAACTCACAGTAGTGAGGCTGTTTTACTGATAAGAAATAATAAACACTTGAGTCCAAACACGAACTACCATCTCAAGTCCCTTCAATCCTGACCCAGGGAAACCAATAGGCTTGCACAGAACCAAGGCCTTTACTGATGCTCATAGTGCCATGCTGGCAAGGAAGTTGGGAGGAGACACAGCTGGGACAGGTGACCCAGACTGACCAAAGGGATATTCCAGACCACATGACATCAACTCAAAATATAAAGTGGAGGGAAGATGGAGGAAGGGGAAAATGTTTGCAGTGATGGCATTTGTCCCCTGTTCAACAGGATGGGGCCCTGCTGTCCTGGACATGGCAGAGCTGCTCCCTGCCCATGGGAAGCAGTGATTCAAGTTCTTGCTTTGCTTTGCCTGTGTGCATGGCTTTCCCTTTCTCTATCAAACTGTCTTTATCTCAACCCATGAGTTTTTTAACTTTTACCTTTCTGATTCTCTCCCCAGTCCTGCTGTGGGGGAGTGGGTGAGTGGCTATGTGGGCCTTGGTTGCTGGCCAGGGTTAAACCACAGCAGTCCTTTTTGGTGGCCTGTGTGGGTTGTGTAGGGTTTGAGATAATGACAGGTTTGACTGGGATATCCAGGATTGAATATTGATCTGTTAGTGGTTAACTAGTAATGAGCAGGGCTCTGTGCTTGCTATGGGGCTCACTCTCCTGACTGTGTATTCAAATGTAGTGCTCATTTGTGTCCACTGCTTGCTTTAGCTTTTTGCTTTAGCTGTTTGCTAGGATTAGCTAAACCTAACAGAACCTGTGTGTCCCCGTGTGTCTCTGCTCCTTGGCACTGTTAGTGAGGTAATGAAATAAATCTACTCTTTGTATTTCAGCTGTGGTTTTGTGGTTGCCTTGGTCACCTGTGTGTGTTGAATCACATATAGCTAAACTCTCTGTCATGGGAATTTCACAAATAAATTCCTGTTAAATTCAGGAGAGGTTGAGTTGATGTGTCCTGGAGCTGGACTGTGGAAAACCCCACCAGAGACAGCCTGTGTACCCAACCTGTCACAAAAGACTGATTCACAAGATTTAAATTAAAAGTTTGATTTTCAAATTATGTATTGGGAGTCAGTTATTTGATAATACCCTAACAAAATTAATACTATAAGGATTTATAATTACAGAAACCTTTTATGAATTTTCAAGGCGGAGAGACACTGACAAAATATTCACAATGTTTCTGCACTTCACTGGTTTACAAAGAATATTGCTAGCAGGCAGACCAGTGGGGCAAGGAAACACAATTGCTTACAACAGTGAAGCAGGTATGCTTAATTTTTAAGCCTGCCAGCCCTGACATAAATTCCTTTATTTTTTTCTGACATCCTCTTGTATGTCTCAATTATCTTGTAAAGTCTCATAGGATGGATTTGATAAGGAAAAACATGAACTATTAATTTTCATCTTGGGGTCTTAAAATAGCCAATTAAGCTTGTACTGAGAGAAAAATGATATAAATCTTCTGTGCAAGAATAGAATGTCCTGTGTCTCATTTGCATTCAGTTTATATATTCCCTCCAACCATAACCATTCCATGATTCTATGATTCTATATACTGTGCCCTCTAGGAATGTTTAAGCTTTCAAACCAAGGGGAAACTGACCTTTACAGGAGTACAGGGTGCATGAAAATGCCTGGGATAGCTGACCTCCCTGTCAGCAGTATGCTACCAGCTTTTGCTA
This sequence comes from Emberiza elegans, assembly GCA_024865655.1. Lineage (NCBI taxonomy): Eukaryota > Metazoa > Chordata > Aves > Passeriformes > Fringillidae > Emberiza > Emberiza elegans. The sequence goes on along the minus strand of JALJVW010000175.1, from coordinate 41,686,714 downwards.
GGCATGTTTAAGATGGATTTGTCAATAAAATTATGTATTTTCAAAAATTTAGAGAGGAACAGACAACATGGTTCACAACAGAAACACTGTAGCTGGTTAACCTAAGGCGTGTGAGGATAGTTTGTAGACTGAAAATATACCAGCCTTTGTAACCACAATTCTTTTGAGATGCAGCACAAGCCAAGGTTATATGGTTAGAAGATATATTTTCTTCCAAAGTGCTTATAGCAAAAAGATAAAAGCAACAACAAAACCCCAAGAAAATCATGTCCCTTATGATTATCTACCTAATTCTGGCCATCAGATAAACCTTTAGGTGGGACAAGATATGGGGATTTTTTTGTTTATTTAGTGCTCTGAGTCATATCAGTTAGTCATTGCTAATTTGCATCAAGACCTAACTGATAAAAAAGTTTCATTATGAAACTTCATACTTTAAAGTCATTATTAACTTCATAATTTTCATACTTTAAAGTACAAAAGTCCAGTTTTGTTGCTGAAAGTCTGATTTCGTTGTTCTGGTCAAACCCTGAAACTTCCTGTTACCCGATCTGCTGACCTAGTGTGAAACGTGACCTGATCATCTTCAATAAGCCACCATGTAGATGTCAAAAATTCAATCAGCCTCAGGGATAGAAAAAAATCATGCTATTATAGAAATTAAACTTTTCTATTCTATAACAATAACTCTGAGACTGTTTTTTTTAAAATCTGGGGTTTGTTTTTGGTAGTTTTTTTTCCTATTTTATCATGAATTGTGAAATATATATTTATGAATTCTAGTAACTTCAGTCATTTGAGAAGTAAGAAGAAGGGTGCTGAAAGGAAGCAATAAATTCCAGGGAATTAGTGGAGAAAACAGCAGAAAATAAAGGTGAAAAAGACTGTTTGGTGGGGAGAGAAAGTAAGGCACAAAGGTTTTAGGTAGCAGAAAGTGAGATTGGTCATGACAGCACAATGGCAGAAAAAACTGACTTATGAGTTAGTGGTAAGAAAAATCTGTGATATTACCAGAATCAGGAAATGAAAAGATGTGTGAAGTTTAAATGAAAGGTGATGGGATGTCTGGTCTTCTCTGAGTCAGAAGATCCATCAGGTGGTTCAGCCAATGTTTTGTCAAGCATTCTCTCAATAGCAGTGCCTGGGTAATTGAGAGTAATGCCTGGCAGGAATTTGTGTGTCAGGAAATGAATTTTAAGGGAAGAACAGGATCTTAATTTGGCTGATTTGATTGCCTGGACCTACCTCTTTCTCCATTCTGTAGAACTAGAAAATGTTCTTCCTGGACAGAGGTAATTTGTAAAACAACACTTTGTGTCCCTTCCTACTTTGTGTAAATCAAAAGAAATTTAAAATAAGAATGATAGGGTGGGAAAATGGATCTGAGTTAGAGCTAGAAGAATGTGTGTTTGCAGGAGTATAATTATAGATATATAATTTATTGGCTAGAAATTTGGAAATATTAGTTGTAGTTGCAGAACAAACGAAAAAGTGACAGTTATGTAGCTCCCTGGAACAGTCTTGAAATTAAGAAGTTCACAGAGATTTATACATTTTGTGCTATAAAAGAATACACTGAGCATCCTTTATGTCAACTTGTCCAACTTAGTGGATAAATGTAATGCAGAAGTACCAGTGAGTCCTTTCTGTATCTTTTCAATAAGTGGCAATTCAAGCAGATTCCTCCATATGAAATGAATATTTAATAATAAAAAGATGGTTTTGTTCAAAGTTCAAGCAAGAAAAGGTCACATTCTTAGGGGGTTTTATCAATTATTTGGATCAGGGAACAAACCAATTACTTAAGGGCTTTATTTTTATTTTCTTTTAAACACGTGTTGCTATTTCTAAAAAAAACAGTAGAAGAAACAGCTGGTTTGATTTAAACAAAGAAATAAGGTTTCTGTGTAGGTTTTATCATCTTTATAGTACATATATTTGCTTCAAGAGCCTGAAATCAGCATTGCTTACTTGTGCAAACTGGAGACAAAATCCCAGCTTAATTTACAGAATCACCGAATCATCAAGATTGGAAGAGATTTTTGAGGTCATCTTGTCCAGCAGTCACCCTAGTTCCACCATAATCACTCAAACCCCATCCCCAAGTGCCACATCCAGACACGTCTTGAACAGTTCCAGAGGCGTTGACTCCACCACTTCCCTGTGCAACTTATTCCAATGCCTGACCACTCCTACACTGGAGAAAAAAGAGAAGGGACTGACAGCTCTTAAATAGCCCTGGAATGGTTATTTGTACCAGTGGGAATATACAGGGAGATAGTGGATATTTGTATGATGCAGTGTTGGAAACTTTGCTGAGTCAAAAGGAATACATTTGCATACCCTTTAGAATTTAGAAATGTGGCAAACCACTCAAACATACATAAATTAAATGGATTCTTCATATTCATAGGCTCCCTGCACAATGCTAGATTGTTTCATTTTCATGGTTTATTTTGTTACTTTTAATGACACTATTAATCATACTTTCTCGTTTTCTTTCACTGCCAGGATTTGACAAGGATTTTCTTTCACCTTGAGAAAGTGCCTGTTCTGAGGAGTTTCTTCTCAGTGCTCATGTTCGCTCAGCACACCCTGCTGAGGGAAGGCAGCTTGTCTTCTGCACAGCCCTTCTCTCTGAAAGATGGTTTCAGAACTGCGGGTTTGATCTCTCTCTTGGTAGGGAAAGACCATAAACAAATACATCTTTCAAATTGTTTTTCCACTTGAAGCCTTTATGATTCCATCGAAGAGGAAACTGAGCTAACTCAATAAGCAATGGACCGTAAGGCAGTAAACTGATACATTGTTAATTTTTATTGCTGAAGTTGCTTCCTCCAACTCTGGTTCAAAATGCTATTCATATTTTATTACTATGATGATGATTTTTTATGTGTGCAATGGCAAATCCTTCTGATAATTCTGCTTAATATTTTTGTTGATATGGGTTGGCCATAACAAGCAACAAGGCAGGGAGTGTAGTAGTGTCTCATTTGAAGGAATGGAGACCAAACAAGTTACAAATGGAGCTGCAAGTCATTGGCCAGGGCTAACAGAGCACCTGTCTGGCTGCTCCAGGAACCTGCTCTAGAAAAGCCTTGGAAGAACAGACTTAGATGCCTGATGAAGAAGGATGCAAGGGTATGAAAGCAGTAATGAATGCTTTTTGTAACAGGTGCTCAACAGCCAGCTGAGCCCGTATGTCAGCTTTGTTGGTCTCTTGTGTCCCAAGGCATCTTAGTGTGTTGTAAGTGTGGACTGAGAGCCCACCAAGGGCCCTCAGAGACTGAGCTCTGGAGGCAAAGCTGCTCATTAGGTGGCAGAGGTGGCTGCTCTGGTTCCAGCTGCAGGGATAATTTCTCTCTGCTTGTTCAGGTGCTTCTGCACTTTTTTTAATAGCACGCTGTAATTGTCATGTTTGTTTTCCTCCCAACCCCTAATTTCTCATGTTTTTTTGATTACCTAGCCAAATGAGACCCCAGTCTTGACTGGTCTCTGCCATATTCCATCTGGCCAATATAAAATCCTGTTTAAAGCTTATCGAGGTACTGATTTTTCAGACTTCATTCACAGTGTGGTTTGTTAAATAGCTCTGAATACAAAAACACAATCTGCTTCACCAGATTGGGTTTTTCGTCCTTCAGGTCTCTTATTCTACTGCTAGCAGTCACTTTGTCTAATGCTTCAGCAGAAGTTAAAGAACAGACATATCTTGCCAACAGCATGAAGGTTTCAATAAGGGAAAATTCTGGTTTTGATCCTATTTCATCAGCTCCTACATTTGTCCGATCAGAAAAATATTTTTGTCCCTTAAAATGATCCCTTCCTTTCAAAGTCCAATGCAAGACAGTTTAATCCTTGCAGAAAAAAATTCCCTGACCATCAGAAAACTGCCTAGAAAAATCTTATATTTTCCTTCAAAATTATGTATATACAGTGTTCTACTCCCTACAGATAATGTTTGAGGTTAACACATATTGTGGAGATCTAACCATCCTTTGAGGGTACTGTTGCAAATGAGAGAGAACAAAGTTTATCCCTAAGGTTAGCTCAGATTGATTTAGTCTCTTTTACTCTGATATGGTCTCTAGCTTGCAGACTTTGTTGTAAATTGGATAATATTCTTCAATGAAATTAGTGTATGAAGTAAAAATAGGCACATCTATGCTGCATTAACTTGTGACTGTGGAAGATTATTTTCAAACTTGCTCATCCAGGTAGCTAACATTACAGTTTTTTAGGATTTGCACTCTGTAAACTTCCTACTTGGCCCACCACCAGTGACAGATCTAATGAGGGATAAACAGAGATTTAACATTTGAATGCTACAATGGTCATTGTAGTCTCACCGCTAGACCTTAAAAGGCCTTGGTCAGTCACTGCCTAACACTCATTGCAACATTGTGCCTATCACTCAAACCTAACATTGTCCTCTGTCACATCCCTGGAGGAAAATATTAATAAATTGTGGGCATCAGCCTTTTTCTCCTCATCCTGTAGGCTTCTGTGTCGAACAGGCTGCTCAGGTGCCCTACATGGGTCTGTAACACGTCAAAGCAGCTCAGCTGAGAATATTACAAAGCTGAGTTTGTGGCACTCCGGTTCCTACGTGTGTCTTGTCTTAAGCAGGAAACTTTTAATGTGGTCACAAAAATTTACACTGAGTGCACCTCATCTGACTTAAAAGATTCACTTAGGTCATAAGACAGCAGTAGGGTAGTATTGGGCCTCAAGGCATCATTCACCCTTGCTTACTTGTGCATCTGAGACTGGAAGACAAGGCAGTTTAAGTTCTGGTTTTTGTGCGACTCAGATTTCCCTGTGGTCCCTGTTTATGATGCCAAATTAATTTTTTGCCTTTTTTTTTTTTCTTTTATGTAGCCTCTGTATTCTTTACACATGTATTTGTAACTCTGTTATTGTTTTCTAGCTAGCTCCAGTACTTGTCCTTACCCTACCCAATAGGCAGAAAGACATAACACATTCCAAAATGTTCCAGTGTTCCAAGCTGGGCGTCCAAGGCTCCTACCCTTGGTTTTTCCCAGCAACCAAAGTTGAGACCAGCTCTTTGAGACATATTCCTATAAATAAAGATTAGTTCTCATATGCGGTGGGAACATTTAGAAGGGGCTTGAATCAGGGGGGAATTACCTCACCAATTATAGTTCTAATTGGTCATTCTTGTCAAATATGCAAATTTTCAAAACCTATAAAAATTGTATGCGTGTTATGCTGTGTGTGCATCTTCAGCATTTTCCACCTGGCGAATTGTGCACCTAAGTATCCTTATAAAGGTAACCCCTTTTTAGCACCCTAACTGTGCCTGGCTGGTAATTGTAGGACCAGGAAAAAAGGTGTCACTTCATTTAGGCCAGCAAATGTGTTATTTGTAACAGCATGGTCATAACACCTCAGTTTCGAGATGAGTAGCTTCTGTTATTCACTGAATTCAGCATAGTGTTTTGTCAAATTCCTGATGGAAAGTTTCCAAGGCTGATTGATTTTTTTTGGAGCAAACACTGTGATTCTGATGTTCTAATATCTTCCTTGCTGTATAGTTTTACAAACACTAGAATAGATTAATAAAAAAAAATTATTAAAGCTGCTGTTCAAATGAGAAAACTGGAAAATTAATTCTTCAGTGACAATCCGAAAACTTTCATGATACAAATAATATCATTTTTATTTGCCAAGTGTACAGATGCAGTGAAATTATTGCTTAAAATTTAGTATGTTCTTTTCATATTTTATGACAGTTTACTGAACTTGTGTATTAAGAATGCTTCTTCAGAAAACATTTAAAACTGAATTTAACCAGTTTAATAGATATTTGTTTTCTGCTAAAATAGCTTTTTTTATAAGTGTATGCATGCTCTGGTTTGCTCTCCCAGTCAGTTTATGATTAGAAGTATGCAGAGAACAAGCATTAATGTCAGTTTAAATGTTCTTGGCAGTAAGAATCTAGATTTTTTTATTATATTTTGATGGTAAAGCTGTGAAAATATAAAATATACAGCAATCTATGAAATCAAGAACTATTGAAATAACACATAAAAGCTGGAATTCAGGTGAAACAGTGTTCATAGTTACCAGATGTTTCTTTCCATTCACTACTGATGCTCACAGAATGGAGTCCACTTATAAAAGATGGAGAATGTCAGCCTAATTTGTGTAGCTGTGAGGAGTAAAGGCTCACCCATCACCACTTTTGTTCTGATGACCTTAAAAATAGATGCTTCAGTATTCCACTATCATTTATTTCCCTGAAACACTTAAATGCAAAAGTTTAGAGTTTTTCTAACATATTTTAAAATGATAGATATGAATGAAGACAGTGCAATAAAAATGATAAATAAAATCAGGACCTATTCTGTGTCTGACAGGATGAGCTGAATAGCTCCTTGTCTTTAGTACTTAACTAGCTGGAACCATTGTTCAGCTTTTGTGCAGAGGAAGACAGTATGTAATTCAAAAGCTTTACTTTCAAGACAGTGAAAATTGACTTAAGAAGCAGTGAAAACATCAGAAAGCCACATCAATAAATCTACACATACATGCTGAACCCAGCCATCCACCAATTTACATGGAATTCAGGCTATCCTCTCTCCCACAGAGAGGTAGATTTTGTCTGTCCACTTCCAAAGACAAAGAAATAGAATAATTATCTGCTAAGGGATGACTCACTTTATAAATAAATATTCTATTTCAATATTTTAAAGCTCTCTGCAGGAATCCAGGGTTTTTTTTCCTGATCCTTCCACTATGGTGCAGTTTTTCTGTCTCTTTCCATATTTCTTTGCTTCCCACATGACTTGGGAAGCAGAGAGGGGCTGCCAAAATGACCCACCCTCTCTGCCCCAGTGTTACAGCAAAAGGGGCATTGTCCTCCTGTGGTGCCCTTGGGCATTGTTCAGTAAATGAGGGAGTCATGCAGATTTTATAAAATAATGCCTCCGCAGCTGAGACCTAGAAAGGATAGCTTAAGTTCAGATAATATTATCTATATACCTTGCCATCAAAGCAGGTAAGAGCACACATCTTTGGAAAAGGAAGCTGCTGTTTGTTTTCAGTAAGTGTGTGCTGTTCGACTGAAAAATAAAGCATCCAATTTTCTCAAAGGTTCCAGAAGTGCAAACCACAAAATGCTTTTGCCCTTGAACATAAAGGTACCTAATAATTTCAGGGCACTCTCAGCACTCAGGTAAAAGAAACATTTTGAGAACATACAAACAAAACAAGTGTGGTAATGATAGGTGGTGTAAAATGAGTTATTTTGTGTCTCTAGAGTTATAAACATTAATGGCTTAATATATATTCTATCTCCAGACAGTAAAATTAATTCTCTCAGCAGAAGCAATATAAATTTAGACAATATTTTCCAGATGATTTTGCTTACTTCTGATCTCCTTTAGTACATAATGTGCTGTAGCTCTAAGAAAACGAATGCTTACAAGGGTAGATATTTATATGAGTCAGCAAAGCTGGCATAAGCTTGATGACACCTTGTGTGCCCAAAGCAGTTGAAATTCACTGTTTAATGAAAAAAGTAAAAATCTCATCTTCAGGCTGATTATAATGCTATAGATTAATATGCCAATGAGCCTATTTGAAAACATTATCTTGTGCTTCCATAGCAATTTTTGTAACTCAGATTGCAAGAAAGAACAAATATAAATATTACCCATTAAAGACACAAGTCAAGGATAACCCAGCTAAAGTCAAAATAGTCCTGTTCCAGCTAGTATTAGCTGGTCAGCTTTAAGATTTGCTAGGTCTCTTAGGCAGCAGTTCCCTCATGCTGAACTTGGTCTTCAGTTGGTTGCAATTTCTACAGTGAATCTGCAAGGAATGCTCCCATTGTTCCCATAATTTCACTTAATCTTGAAAATTTCCGGTTATTATATAGCAACCACAGTCTGTGACTTCATACCATGCCTGGGTATTGTACCTCTCTGCATTATTTTGCTTTTCTTTCATCCCAGAATTAACAGAACCCAAAGGAGAAATTAAGGCATAGTAATGATCAAGGAGAAAGTCTCCTCATTGCAGATGCATATTGTTAGATGTATCCTTTTCATGGTTGTCAGTGGGATTTCAGCATTTTACTTGTGGTGCAGATATTGAGACATGAAAATTTCAAATTAAAAGGTATTTATCAAATCAAGCCATTATTTTAGCAATGAGCGTAATTAAGGAATAGCTCTGGAAACTGCTGTGCTGTCTCAGCATGGTAAAGAGTAAAGATGAATCCTAAATGTTTCTAAGGTAAAAGCAGCAGTAATCAGCAAGTGTGATGGGAGGAAAGAAAAAACTACCACAGACTCAGGGATAGGGAGACGGATTGTATCTAAGCATAACTGCAGAGCTCTGTGTATTGGGGTGACCAATTTTTCATATAATGTGAGCAACAAACACTTGTTCTCTTTTCAGTAGATATTTTCAAGCTAAAAGACATACTTAGTAATGTCATATTTAGTAAAACAACCTAAGAAAACCCATCAAGTTAGAAAATGCATGTGATTGCTTTTAGCAGATGTATTTAGTCCAGAAACATCTAGAATAAAAAATGTTTTCTGATTTTCAAGATAACTGTATTTTTAAATTCCCAGGTAGACAATCTCCTTTTGGTTTGCCTCAATATTCAAACAGTCCCCTAATGGTTTAATGAAACTTGCACAGTCTCTTACCCAGTTGCTTTTTGGGGAGAGACTAGGTCAGCTTTCACATTGAATAAGATGTGAGAAGACAGTGAAGATGAGGCCTGTGCCCCCATATAAACAAGGCTTGCCTGACAGGCAGCTTGGATGACAGGGAATTTTAGAGATTTTTTAGAGACATCATAGAAAAAGTAGGGGAACTGTGAGCTCTGTCATGACTGAGTGTATATTTAGCTAAATGATATAAGGAAACTCAGTTTGGCTTGATTAAAAACTATTGTATTCAGCTTGCAAAGAGAAAAAAATCTGATTTTGGGCAAAAAATTAATCCTCAAGTAGTAGGCTATGAGGTTTCTGGCTTTTTTTTTCCCTTTTAAATTGTTTCAAAGGTGCTGTTTTTCTACTGTCAACAGCTCAAAATGCAACATTTATTAAAAATGCAAGAGAGTTCATAAGCAAAGGCATAATCTTAGCTGGACTCGATAATTTCCTTTAGCTGTGATAATTTCCTCTAGTCTATGGACAAAAGCCAGAGCCAGAATAGATAGAGATAATTCAGTTTATTTCTAGCTCATGTAGCCAGTAAGATTTAAAAAGCTTTGGGCGCACCAATGCTGTCTCAGATCTTCAAAGAGAAGCAGAGAGAGGATGCAAAAGTAACTGGAATTTTGGCATAAAAGCAGGTGTTGACAACAATGAAGGACTCTGATGGATTATTCTAAAAGGATAAAGCAGTTAAATTTTAAACCTTGTCAAAGTGCAGTTCATAGGTTGCTCCTGCTGCTATTATGCATGGGTAACAGAAAGTGGCTTTTGTCCTCACTTTTTCTGCAAAGACCAGTGAACTTTTGAATTCTCAGCCTCTTTCTGTGTTGCTAAATAAGAGAGATGGGGTATTACTTCAAGCAATGGTCTGCCTACCATGCAGACTGGTTATGCCCCATGCATGCACCCCTAAAGGTTTGTTCTGTGATGGCTGGCCTTTTCTGACATGTTTTTTGGGTATGCCTCAGAAGACAGAAGATACCATGGCCAACATCAGTGTTGGGTTAACTATTTTTTTGCAGTGTTTTGTGTTCCCTGCCGAAGTAATGTTTTAGTTGCCTTCTCTTTGCTTGAAAGAGAAGACAATCTGGAATAAATACTTGTACAATCAAGTTTTGAAGAATAATCTTCTAGAAAATAATGTTTTCTTCCCCCCAGTTATTTTCCTCAAATATGACCACAGATAACTTTATCTTTCAGATTTCAAATGTGAATATATATATATATCAGGTCTTTACCATTTAACAAGCTCTAAAAAACCTGCTATTTAAGTCAGGCAGCTTCCCCAACATACATACAAGCAATACATAGACACAAGCTTGTAAGTCTGAAAGTTCACAATAAACATCTTACTCTCGTCAACAAAAATCAGCCTATTTAGCTTTAGTTTAAACCTGTTCTAAAATGCAAATGGTGTTTATCTCCTTCAAGGACCAGAGAAACTACCTTTTTCTAGTCAGATGCACAGCTTTGGAAGGCATACAGTACATGGCTAGTCTGTCAAAAGTACAGAGAATTTTAAGTAGTTTGGCATTATCATAACTGTATTAAGCCGTGTTTGGTTTTATCGTGTCGTGTTCTTTGGCATTCTGCTCGGTGTGTGTGCGCTGCCTGTCAGTCAGAGAGTCAGCAAGTCAGGAGGGAGCTGCACTGCAGGAATGGGGCTGCCTGGAGAATTCAGATGAGCATAAGGAAAAGGAGCGAGGAGCGCTTGCCAACTGTGAGGAGAATTATTGGGGTGAATTTCAATCTCATTAGGTGAATGGTTAAAATCCTGAATAGTGATGGCATGGCAGAGTAAAAGGATCACACATACCACAAAATTCTTTGCACTGGAAATGTTTTATTTTTTAAAAATTCTCTACAGTTTTTTACTGGTGAGAAGCTTACTGAAATGAGACAGCAGCTAAGCATAATGATATCTTTCTAAAATAAAAAAGTAGTTCCTGAATAATTTAAAGGATGCATATATAACTCTGTAATATATACTGAACATGGGTAAAACCAATGGATGAATTCAGCTAAACTTCCTTTTGTGGACGACTTGTGACAAATTTGTTTTGTGCCATGACTAGGCTGTGCATCTTCAACAGCCTAATGGTTCCAGAGCTTGCTTGCTCTTGCATTTTGCTGAACATTTTATTGACATGTGTCTGTCTGCCTTCTGCCTTCTTGCCTGTTTGAAATTCTCCCTGCCTTGTTGGATGCTACCATCACTGTACACCTATGAGTAAATCAGATGGTGACAGGGAATGTTCCTGGAGCCTGGAAGCAGACCAGGTACACTGAGAACACGTCACAGTGGTCCATGGGGTGGTTTTGCCCTTGTCAGCCATCTCTCAGCCCAGACTCGGGCCTGGCTCAGGTTTTAGCAAAAAGGAGAGACTGGTCCTAACAAGCAATCTTGATACAGGTATCCTTTTTGGGAGATGAAAGGATTTTAGTTGTATGGACATGGACTGGTCCATGGAATTCAGTTTCAGTGTCATAGAGTGGTGCTGCCACCTTAAATTTACTTTTCTGTAGATATCAAGGTTTTCTGTACCTACTGCTAAGCTGCTGCTCCTTCAATTTCTTCTCCTCAGCTTTGGAGATCAATGTGATTCTTGTGACTCACATTCAGAGGAACAGAGAAGAGAAATACAAGATACAGGCCATATGTGATAGTTACCTATAGTGCAAGTGTTGGTAGTTTCTGCTGCACAGTTTCTCTCACAATCTGGAAGATAAGAAGCACTTAAAATGTACTCAGGATTGGAGTGGACCTTTGGATTAGTCCTTCCTCTAACTTCACAGTGATGACAGCAATAGGGACATTGTTCTGTCCTGGTATAAATGGTTACTGTAAGTTACTTCTTCTCCAGGGCTCTGAAAAGGAGAGATAGAAATGGGAGTGTGGCTGTAAAATATACATAGAGATATTTTCAAGGTTAATGCTAGACACAAGTCCAAATTCTGACACGTTTCATCAAGCAATAGAAAAAATATTATTTCTCTCAAAAATGATACTAAAGATGGGCAGTAAATTTCTTGATAGAAACTTCTTTGTGGAAAAAAAAAACACCTCTGGCAAGTTAAACAGCTCTCTGGAAGACACTAGAATACCAGACTCTTGGCTTGGGAAAATCCTAACAAACAAATATACATGCAGTGTTGTAATGTTCTCTCTTCACTCTTTATGGAAATAATGTTTTGATGTACTTAAAATTTTGATGTGACTTTTAATCCAACTTCTTTGGATGTTTTGTTATTATGCACTTAAATGTGGTAGTTTAAACCAGACAGATTGAAATCTCTAAATTTTCCAAATCATCTTCAGTATGACATTATCAAACGCCAAAGAAAAACTGAAAGAAAGATTTTTCTCCTAGTTCTTTCATTTCCCTCATCTTATGGAGGTTAGGAACAGTGAAGCTTTGCTGGTGAAAAATACTGTTGTTATTTCTTCTGTCTCAGGACCAAGGAACACTGCCAAGACTATCCCTGTTCCATTTGAAATCCAGGTGCAAATAGACAGGTTTGAACTCTCAGCTTGGAGCAGAGTCAGCTCCTTTCATGGAAAAATTGGTTGGATGATAACTCTGGCAGCTTTCGGGAAAAGAAATAGATTTTATTGGTGGTGAGAGATAGCTGGATACCGAAGAGTTACTTCAGGAAAGTGAAAACAGAACTGAGCTCAAGAATGATTAATTTTAATAAGACTAGTGTTGCTTCAACAAAGCATACCGAGTCTTTCTGGGTTTTGTGATATTTAATTAAATTTGGAAGGTTAGAAAGAAAAGGTATATTTCCAAATTAAGCTTTACCTCATCAAAATTTCATTCTGTGTTTTAAACAGCTCTTGAGAGTACATGCTGCTAAGCATTATCTGGTCATTTTATTTCCTGGCATAGTTGCTACTTATCAGAACTTAAGCTGAGGTATCTTTATTTTAAATTCTTACTTTGGGAATTCATACTGTTCTACATATATTGCCAGTGATATGTGTCATATTGTATATTTTACATCTGCAGAATATTTATCTGATTGTGTGTGATTTTTGCCTGATGTAAGGAAGAATTTCCTTTGTATCTTACCAGAAGTTGCAGCAGGGCATAATATGACTTACAAAGAGCTAACATTTCAGAAAAGAAGGCTTTTGAAGAACACAGCCACAAAGATAAAACACTGGCACTGCTTTTCTTTGCAGAAGGACAAGGTAGCCATATTCATCCTGAGAGAGATTTTGGCAATCTTCATCTTTCATCCTAAAATCATCTTCCTGGATTGAGAGGTATAAAATTAACTTGTTTAAATTTACTTGTATTATGAGCATAACTCCTGTTAATGCTGATGAGAAATGTACTGAACTTACTGTAGATGAAGTTACTTAATTCTCCAAAGCAGCTTATATTTCTTTTTCATGGCTGTGATAATTTCCTTCCTCTACCATAATTATATTCCATGCTATATAGATCTCAGTACTTTATCTTGGCGTTATCCTTCAGAATAAAATTCTCAGTAATTTCTTTCCAGTAGTATTTCTGTAATCACATCAGAAAATTTCTATTCATTTCAAACATGAGAAAGTGAGAAAAAATAGTTTTAAGTTTTTTTAAACAATTCTATGTTTTTTATTCCCTGTTGACATTATTTATGTTAAAAATTTGAAAAATACAATTTTGTATTGATAGCTGACTCTGTTATAGTCTCGGTTTGCTATTGTAACTAACTTTAATATATGTTAATAGCATTTCTCAGAGAGGAATTCAACAATAAGATGTTTTAAACAAAATAGTAGTAAAACCAGGCAATTGCAAAAGATAAACCACACATTTATGTTCACTTAAGCCCAAGATACTTAAAGCCAACCTACTACTGAGTTTCTTGTAGTGCAATAAAAAATTTAGCATTACACATGCCTGGTTTTCTTCTTACTGTTTTTATGTCAGAGAACCTTTGCAATTTTAATCTGTTTAAAATTATACAAGAGTCTATAAAAACATTTATTTACTTTATGCTCCTTGTGACATGTAGGCAATATCTAGGCCCTTTTTCAGCACTTGGGAGCTTATGGAAAATGCTGCTGTATGCCAGCCCTTGTGAGAGATGCTCAGCTGGGTTTGCAGAGGGGTGGTTGTGCTCCTTGGCACTGGGCAACCTCCTGGCACTGGATCATGCTGTGAGTTGCCTGGCAAGAAAAGAAAAGAAAAAAAATCTTTGGTTTCTTAAGCTACTTTTCCTTTAGGTTACAGAGTGAAGAGAAACTTTTCATTTATCTGGCCTTGGGTTTATTTCCTTGAGGAATTATATTGCAGGCTTGGTGCAAGTGCATAGTTGCCTGCTCTTCTGAAACTCCTTTGGGCTCAAAAAAGGCCAAAAAAAAGGCCTTCACTGCAGCAAACCAAAGTACCCCAGAAAACTGAAAGCACATCTTAGTTCAAAAATCTTTGTTTTTCAGTCTTTCTTCTTTAAAAATGTAAATGGGTAGAAAAGACAGCAGGTTTCTACAGAGGATTTTTCCACAGAAACTGTCTGGGAGGGTCTTGGCTGTCCCATAGCTGCACTGGGAACAACGTGGCACAGCCTTTAGTACTCCAGCTCCTCCCTGTTGAAACATTTCATGCCAGGTGAGGTTTAGCCATCTTGCTTTTCTTCCTTGCTGTTTACTCTGTAACACTGGTACCTTCATGACTTCTATTGCACTTTAAAATGTCTGCCATTTTAACCTGGAAATGTACCTTATGATATCCTGGGACATGGAAGAAATCAAATTTTACTAAAAAACCTTGAAATTGGAGGGGAAAAGAAAACAAAAAAGAAGGACAACAAAACTTTGCATCTGTTTAGCCTTTTGAGGTAGATAAACATACAAAGATGGCAGTTCCATAGGTTAATAATCCAGTGCACAAATTAACCGGGGCTCAATATGTAGTCTTTAGACCCAGAGGTCATTCAGCCGATCAATAAAATTTTTAGAATTCACAATTTCTCTCTGAAAGATCACTGTTGAAAGGTATTCAAATAACAGGACTACTACAGCAGTATGCAACATAGGGGTTTACAAAGTCTGTTGTGCTGACAGAGAATGTTTCCTCAATGTCTTCCTCAGCCTGAGCCAGCAACCTGGGTGTTGCTGAAAGATACAGCAGGACACAAAAAGCCTAGAGGGAGCCTTAGTTCCTAATAAATTTTTGTCAAAAAATCTCGGTAAAATCTGAGTAGCAAAGCAATCGCTCAGGAGCCTTTCTAGACTCCCAGGACCAGAGAGCACCCCAGACCACCTGTGGGTGTGTGGGTCCTGCAGCACATTTCAGCATCAGAGGGCCCCGGGCAGAGGGTGGCTGGGCTGCCAAATGCATCCCAAACAGAAAGGCAGCTCACTTGTCAGAGTAACCCATGCACTGCCAATAGCAAAGATATCTTATAGCTAGGGGTGGACCTAGCTGCTCCAGAGAAGGCTGGTCCTATGCAGATGGGGTCACTGAATTACCCACAAGTATTGTTACTACCTTCACTATGTAGTCATCAGGCCAAGAAGAAAAGCTGTGCAGAGATTTCTGCTTCATAAATCCTCTTTTATTGTTTGTTTCCTTTCTACATAAATCCATTTTTTTGTTTTACTTTTCTTTAAATACTGATACTTTTTCAATCATAGGGCAAGTATTGTTACTACCTTCACCATGTAGTCATCAGGCCAAGAAGAAAAGCTGTGCAGAGATTTCTGCTTCATAAATCCTCTTTTCTTGTTTGTTTTCTTTCTCCATAAATCCATTTTTTGTTTTACTTGTCTTTAAATACTGATACTTTTTCAATCATAGGGCCCTAATTTTGCCTCAAGTCACTGAAAGCTGCAATGATGTAAATGCAGATGATTTTAGCGGTATTTCTATTCACTAGAGACTAAAATATATCTGTAAACCCACATAATATATTGTTTAAAATCAGAATTATGATAGAGGACTCTAATTTTTTCTAAGGCTTGTAGAAATCACAGAGTTTTGTATTTTCTCATATTTAGTAGTCTAATGGGATTCCTTGAGTGTTTGAAGTCAAATTGGTCTGGGATGATTTCTTAAGTAAACACAGACTTTACCTTGGGATTGAAATTCGTTTTTTGGAAACTATAATACTAGAACTATGGTATTGACACTGACAATTAAGATAAGAGACATCCTTTGCACAGAAATTTAATGAAAGGAATTGCTATCATGTATTTCAAAATTACAGTATGGTCGTTTCTTTTCATTCTTTATAACCATCACATGGCATATTTTTCCAGAGGTGCTACCTAATTATGTTGTAATTAAATGTGATTCATCAAACAGAACTGGAGACAAAACTGGCAATCAGTGAGTCTTTTTCATTCACAGAATCTGTAAAATAGGTGTATCTTGTAATTAGTTTACAGATGTTTACTTTTGAACAAGTAAATCAAAATTATAATAATTTTCTTCTCATCATCTGGTAGAATATTTTAGCATATAAATGCAGCACATAACAATGGCTTTCATGGGTGGGACTTCCAGAAATTATCAGCGTAGCCACAATTATGATAATTATTCAGAAGACTTCATAATATAATCTCTTACTGAAGTTAATGAATAAGACCATGTTTTAAGTCTAGATGCAGTAGAAGAAGCTTACTTCTCTTTGTGCACACTAACTATAGCTGAAACATCATAGAATAATAGAATGTTTTGGGTTAGAAGGAACTTTAAACGTCATGCAGTTCCGAGCCCCCCTTCTGTGGGGAGGGAACTTTTCACTAGGCCAGGTTGCTCAGAGCTTCATCCAGCCTGGCCTTGAAGGTTGCAGTTGCAATAAAATTAATTATTTATCTATTTATTTATTTATTTATTTATTTATTTATTTATTTAATGTTGATTGAGTTTACTTTCCTATGTAAAGTTAAGTAAATACTATTGGCAAACCACATACTGCCAACTCAGTATATTGATTAAAAGGGCACCTTCTTGGGAGTATTTGTGGGCTTCAGTTGTCTTTCTGCTAGAAGAATTTGCTCATGCTTTAATTTCACTGGCTGTAATTATGCAGGTTTTGGGTAACTGAGAGAAATGGGCTGGTTTGTTTCCTGGGCTGCTCAGCTGCAAAAATCTGAGCAGAGTTAGTGTCTGTGTTCTGTAGTTACAGCCCAGTGCTCTGCTCACCTACAGAAGGAGGGTCCGGCTGTCACTGCTGTTTTGGGGATGGCTCTGTCACGTGGGAGCCTGCCATACACTAACTCAGAGCTGGTGGGCTGGGGGTCTGCCTGCTCCTCCTGCAGGGACCAAAAAAAAGGCAGGATCCGGTGTCAGAACAACCCTTGGGCACTTGTGGAAATAGCTATCCCATTTCTCTCCCCAGGACGAGACCAAAGACAGACAATGTCAGAGTAGCAGCTGGCCCCTGGGCCCTCCTGAGCTCTTGCCTGACACCAACTGAAGGCAGGAGAGCCTTCTCAGAGAAAAGAAAAAAATAACTTCAATTTTTTTTTGATTGCTGGAAGTATATTTAGCCTAATCAAGCTTAAAGCAGGTAATGATGAGCCATCCTATTTATTTATTGCTTTCTGCTAGAAAATAAATTTGTTTTCTTTCTAAATACAGACCCAAGCCAATCCTATTTCCATCACTCACTGTGCTTCCCTGTGTTTATCCACCTACATGATCTATTTGAAGGTACAACCACCTGCAGGACTCATCTTCCCAGACTTTACAAAGGCTGACTGGAGACAAAAAACATCCTAAGTGAGCACTGTTTAGGGTTTCCTTTCTTTCCCTCTTCATTTGTTTAGAGAACATTTGGCTGAAATGTAACTTTTGTAGTTTTACAGCTATTTCTGTTCTTTCAGTAGCAAAAAATAATTCATTTTTGTGACAAACTATTTGCAGGATAACCCACTATGATATGACAGAGAATTATAGCTTGAGAGAGGATGAAAGAGAAGGAGCAGATGATATCTCACTACCCCACAAACAATCCTGTTGTCATGAAAAGTATGCCTATTAATAGCTATAAAGATGAAGGAAAACAGGTACCATTTACAATTTTAAAAGGATGGTTGCTAAGCTGAAGATTTTCCTAAGGACTTTGAGCTGCCTTTTGATAGTGATAAGCCACTATCTGTTCTGAAAAATGCCTGGCAATAGGCACTGAATCAGGAGATACGCCATAGGCAGACAGGGAACACTCTTGAAGCTTAATCACATGCAAATTGGAGATTAAGAGATTACAACTGACTTCTGTGCACATGAGGAATATGGTGTAACGCCTTCATGTATCTTCAATTTTAATTCCATATTAATCTTAGCGTGAATCATTCAGGATTGGGAAGATAAACCAAAGAAGCCTTGACTTCTCTGCTGCTGAGATCCACAGAACCATTTACAAAGTTAGGGGTTTTGCTACATACACATCTGTGCATGCTGGAGGAGTTTAAAATGGGTTTCCAAAGATGACTTGCACAGTAGGGTCTAGAAGAGCTTGCAGGATTTTGGGGGCCATGTCTGAAGCGGGATGCACCGTGCATCCAGCTGCCGAGGCCGTGGTGGCCTGAAACACTGATGCTCTTGCTCTGTCTGGGACTGCATGATCATGCCCTTGCCAAGAACACATAATCCTTAGTGGTGACCTGTGCCTTCCTGATACCTCTTCTGAAATCTGTTTAGGGACAGAAAAAAATGTGCATTTGCAAGGAACTGACTTCCTTTATTTTATGATTAACAGACACAGAAGACAGCTGATGATTACTGTACAAGAATAGACTGCAGGTGTGCATGTGGATTATCCTTTAAAATACTATCTCTGTCATGGATTCACAGGGATGCAGATCTGTAACCAGAAAGGACCATGATGACAAATGATCTTTTGCATAATTTTAAAAAAGTGCTTCATTTCTTTGTGCCCTCTCTGCTCATCTGTGACATCATGGTAATCAAAGGCTAAGTTCAACATAGTATTTTTCAAGGAAACTGCTGGAGATAGTCCAGAGGAGGCCACAAAAATGATCAGAGGGCTTGAGCACATCTCCTTTGAGGAAAGGCTGTGAGAATTGGGATTGTTCAGCCTGGAGAAGAGAAGGGTTCAGGGTGACCTTATAGCAGCTTTCCAGTGTGTAAGGGGGGCCAACAAGAAATCTGGAGAGGGACTTTTCCCAAGGGCATGTAGGGATAGGACCAGGGAGTGGATTCCAACTGAAAAATGGTAAGTTTTGGTGAAATATTAGGAAGAAATTCTTTATTGTGAGGGTGCCGAGGCAGTGGAACAGGTTGCCCAGAGAAGTTGTGGATGCCCCATCCCTGGAAATGCTCAAGGCCAACTTGAACGGGGCTTTGAGAAACCTGCTCTGGTTGAAGGTGTCCCTGCTCATGGTAGAGATATTGGAACTAGGTGATCTTTAAGGTTCTTTCTAGCACAAAACATTTTATGATTCTCTGATATATAGTGAGATGGATTTCTTGCATTTTCGCTTTCTGTGGATGGGAAATAATTAGTGGGATGTACTTACTAGTTGTACTAAGACATTAATCCTTGGTGCCTAGCTCAAAGTCATCCTACTTTGAAATTTTGAGTACAATGACTTTGGCAAGGACTGTAACATTATAGAGACAAGCAAACAGCAGACAGCCTTGGCCTGGATACATACTTGTTGTGGAACTTTGGCCAAATTATTTCATACTCTCCCCACCATGACCCACCATGATTTCAATTTGTAAAATGAGTTCAGATGTGGTTTCTTTCTTGTATGAGGATGAAAGCCGCTATTATATCATAGTAGAACATATGGGCTAGATTCTTACAGCTAATAAGGGATGTGCCATTGGTGATTTGTGCTAATTGAACATTTTTTCCTGAGGTAGAAAATACTTATCCATAAAAATACTTTCTTCCTCCCAGCTAAATGTATTCAAGGACTTTTCTACTCTAGTTCTTTCTTCCTTTCAAACCATGTACGTACAGTTTTTTAGTTTTTATAAATTATTTTCTGCTAGTTCCAGAAATACAAAATTTCTGAATTCAGAATAAACCCTTATTATCATAAATAATTAAAAAGAAGATTAATTTAGGGCAACTGACCATCATTTAGTGGCTCAAAATGAAAGAGTGTTATTTATACAGTATCATTTCACACATGTTTATCAGTAAATTGTTTTTAGAATATATGACTAGAACTGGCAGTTGTGTGATCACAAATAAGAGAATTGTAATTATTCTGTCTTTTGTACAAAAATGAATGCAATGAAGGGATTATGTACATATTTTTTCATGGCAAGAACAAACAATAAATTACCAACCACAGGAATGTCTCAGCTGGGTTCAGGAAGAAGTATTGTGTTTTTGTGTACAATTCACCTGTATGCCAACTACCAGTCTGACATTGAGGGAAATGAAAAGTATTTTCCTCAAAAACTTTACTCCCTTGAATGAATTTCTGGGAAAAAGTTGTTGTGTGAGACCTGTATTAGTAGGGAAGAAATATAACCCCCTAAAATAAACTACTCACAGGAATTATTTACAACCAGAAGCTACTTTAGGAGAACATTTCTATTGAAAGCCCAAATGATATTGTGGTTATTACAATAGGCATTTCATTCAGTGTAGAAAAGGTTTATTTAAAAGACATCTTGTAAAATACTCTTCCTAGGTAAAAAAATGAGTGTGTAGAGTTAAACAGACTTATGTAAATAGACCCTTTTCTTCCAATGTAGTAGACAGAAATGGTGAATATATGCAATTATCTTCATATTGCAAGCACAGGTTCAGCATGTGTGAGGAGCTAAAAAGCTCAAAAATGATAAAGCACTTACATCCACTTGGAAATGACAGGAGCATTGAGAAGGAGACAGATAGGAGCCAGTCCTCTGCTGATGTACCCTGACAGAGCTATTATGATTCAGGCCAGCAGAGGAGCTGGTCAATAAGTGCTTTGCTTTGAGACTTGGACTTTTCTAAGATTGCAGTAATTGTAAGTGCTGTGGATACTTCATTTTTTCTTCAGGGCTACATATATATTTATTTCTTCTGCAACCCACCTGGCATCTAATAAAAAAAAAATTAGAAAAAATATCTTAAAACTTCTAATCTGCCAGTCCTTTAAGGCAAAGGTCTCAGCACTCAGACCTGGGTGAGCTTTCAGCCTCATTACAAACACACACTCTGAGCTGAAAGGAGCCATTTACTGTGCATGTAAATGCATGCTGAAGCTGGTCACTGCTGCTAGTGGGCTGGACTCTGCCCAATTTCACTTTCATGACTCAGAATTGCACTGCAGTTTGACTAATACCCTAAAGCTCACAGACCTGGTAGGTGTGCTTTTAGCAACCTGCTGTACATTAGCAGCTTTGGTGCTCCAGGAAGGTGTCTAAGTGTATGCAATTTCAAAGTATTCCTGTATCTCAGTTGGAAGTACTTGATTTTCTTTTGATCGTGCCTCTTTTCAACAAAACGAGTGCAGAAAATTATCTGGGGCCAAAGGGTTTCACACAGAGCCTTATCAATGACAAGACATAATGGTTCTCTGTGCCAGTATCCTAATATTGTCTCAACCATATTCCAGTGAAGTGTGAGGCTGTGTTGGGGAAGATTTAAAAAAAAGTTTACACATGCTGCTTCTAAAATTCATAGAGTTTCAAAGAATCAAAATGACTGAAATCTTAAGTAACTAATTTTGAACATTTCATCATTGATAATGAACAATTTTGATTAGGCTTTTGTGCCTCTGGATGTCACTGTTGTTTTGCAATAATATAAACAATGTTATTTGACAAAGCAACAAATGAAAATGGTATGATCGTCACCATCTTATGTTTTTTAGAAAGTACAAGGCTGATCACATTGGCAATTTGAGATTTACCATTAATTCAGTGCAAGGTATGAACAACTGAATATGTAAAATAGTGCTTTATTCAGTTTAATATTTGGTGAAAAAGGGAAAAAACCCAAACCCTATCAACTTCTCTGATGTTCCAAAATGCATTTCTTTGGAAACACTTAAAATGGAACATGAGCCTTCATTGTCCTGATGGGGTCCTGTCGGGATATGTCCTGGATAAATACTGGCTTAGCAAGTCAGAACAAATGGTGGTCTGTGTGAGGAGGAGGTGAATAAATGTCAAGGACCATGCATTGCTACTGCTGCTGCTTGTGCCTGCCTGAGAGGAGTGGAACTTCCTTTTCCCAAGCAAAGTTGTTATGCATTTGTTACAAAATTGGAAGCAAAAAGAAGGGAGGGAAAAATCATACCTTTCTTCTTTTATAGATGTTGCAGAGCAAACTGTTCTACTGTATGAAATTATTTATAAAGTTAATGGAGATTTAGTAATTAGGAAGGGTATTTTTCAGATTCATTAATGGCTGCAATTGCCTCAGTTCTTTACAATAAAATAGCATGCACTATGTGCAATAAGTCTTCCTTGGAACAAGGCAGATTCATCAGAAGTTTGTAGGGCAACTGGGGTGTGACAGGGAAATAAACAAAGGAGTGTGCAATTTTTAAAATGTCTCTGATCTTTAGTTTTTTGTTCTCAATTTAGTGAATGAGAGTGGCTGCCTTCTGCTGGGAAGTATTGAGCATGAAATAAATATAGAAATTGAATATTTCCATAAAAAAAGGGATATTTTTCATTTTTCTAGAATCCTTGAATTTCATTTGAACTAAATCTGAATAGGAAATTTTGCCTCAAGGAGGTCGAGGACATAGTGATCAGGAAACACACTGGCATTCTCTGCTTTGAAATCAGTAGCTACTGACTTCAGTTTTGGATAGAATTTCTTCTTTACAAAGGGATCCCATAGGATCCCGCTCAGCCAGGGTCACACTTACTTCCACGAGCAGTTGTTGTGGTTCAACCCTATCTGGCAATGAAGTACAAAGCAGCCACTGGCTCATTTCCCTCTGCCTTGGTCCTCCAGGTGGGGAGAAAATATGGAAGAAAGGCATGGGTTGAGGCATGAACAGATTAACAGTGGAAATAAATAAAATCTATTACTGATATTATTATAAATAATAGCAATAATAATTATGAATTATAATTAATAATGTAATGAAGAGATACAGAGGACTAAACCCCAAGAAACACAACTGATGCCCATCACAGTTTCTCACCACCCACAGACTGCTGTCCAGCCCATCCTCAAACAGCAATTGGTGCCTGCCAGCCGAGTCCCCACAGGTTATACACTGAATGGGACATGCTGTTGTATGGAATACCCCTTTGGCCAGTTCAGCTCAGCTGCCTGGCTGTGCTCCCCCCCAGCTTCCTGTGCCCCTACTCACTGGCAGGGAAACTGAAAAATCCATGACTTAGAGAAAGCTCTGCTCAGCAACAGCTGAAACATCAGCGTGTTGTCAACACTCTTCTCATCCTAAATCCAAAAGACAGTACTGTACCAGATCCTAGGGAGAAAATTAACTCTATCCCAGCCAAAACCAGGACAGCAATGAATTAAAGTAAATCCAAAGTACTTTTTGCTATCATACCTCAGCTAGACTAGAGCAAATGTGTTAAATCACTCACATACTGTAAAGAAGAAAAATAGATGGACTCTATTTTTAGACTGTAAATTCCTTTTCCCAGTAGCAGGGTGCTAATGTCATATCATGCTATGAGGGTGGGTTTTCATTCTTTTATCTTTTTTTAAGCTTGCAGACAAATATCTTGCACATTTCTTTTAGGGTTTTAAACTGCTACTATTACAAGGATGATTAATAAGGCTTTATGAGCTAATTAATATTCTTTTATCTATATGAGCTTTTATCTTTATGTGACTGATTGCTACAGCAATTCTATAACATTTCAGGAAGCTATTTATTTTCAAATTAACAATGTCATCATGACCTTTTACCACACATCTGAGTCAAGGTTCTGGCCTGCCAGGTAGCTCAGACTGTTCAGTGCTGGCTGTAAATTATGAGTGTGATGATATCTGTTCCTTGATGTGAATGCAGCAGTTTATTCTCCCAAACATAAGTGATGATGGAGTTCTTGAACACTGAAATGTAGGATGAAACAGTGAATTTTTATAGTAGTGATGGCAGTAGGAGTATTAATGAATGTGCTTACTGGGGAAAGTGTTGGTGTGCCTGGGCCAGTCCCTGGTGATGCCTGTGTCTGGGCCTGGGTCCTGGCCACCCAGGGACATCTCCAGTACATCCAGTTGCTCTGTCCAAGATCCCGTGCAGGGTGTGTTGTGGGAGGTCACAGCACCAGGCCGATATGGATCTCCATTTTTGATTTTGATTTTGATTTACTCCAGATCCAGTACCTGTGCTAACTGGGCAAAACACTGCAAGCTTCCTGTGCAAAGGAACAAGTCACTAATATTTATATTACTGTGGCACATGGGACCCCACAGGCTACGGGTTAAGCTCAGCCATTGGTAGGGAACTAACCCATAGTAGGAATTTCTTCCTTCAAAAAACTTAAAATCTCAGCAAGTAACAAAAACAGAGGGGTTGGAGTACAGACACGAAGAACAATTTCTGTCTTGTAATGACCACGACTTCAGCATTAGTTTGCATTCAAGTATATTTGAGGACATCTACAGGGAAATTATTTTGAAGTATTAATTTTGAAATCTTTAAACCATCCAGCATCTCTGTCTTTCATTTGAGATGACTGGACATTGTCAATACCAAGATGCCACTACAAATATTTAGACTTTTGAACAAGAGATGCTATTATGAGGAAAAAGACATTTAGATTCTCTAGAAAAAAATTGACTTGTGTTGATAACTCAGCTAATTTAACTCACAAAAATGATATTAGTTAGAAAAATAAATATTAATATTATACTACTCATACCAAAACCCCTTGTTTTTTACTCTACTTTAGTTTCAAAGTTACAGATAAATAACTTTAAAAAAATCCTTATATTTGCTTCAAAAAGAGTTTTGATTTGGGTTCCTCAAAAGTACATAGAGTGGTTTCTTTTAAGGTTAGAACTGATCTGATTTCCCTCCATTAACGTTAAAATATCAAATTCTGGATGATTACACAAAAGGGTTAAAAACTATAGTGTATCTCTGGGAAAACACTCACAAAAGGATGGGAAGGAATTTATGTGGTATTTGTGCAACTATCATACAAGCTTTCAAAGGATTTCCATTGTCATTCAAGATTACTTGAGCATAAGTTAATGGACTCTTAAAGTATTACCCAAAGCTTATTATGATAGACTATAGCAGCCTCTTTTTAAAATGTTTTTTAATAATATCAACTACAAGGTCCCTGAAGACATGGTATTTCTAGGCTTAGTATTTCTTCATCAAATATTAAAATAGGTCAAGCAATTTGGTTTCAGTTCCTTTTCTGTTCATGCTCCTGCTGTAGTGTGCATACCAAGTAGAGAGCATTATGTAGATTTACCAACTGTTGAGTTCTCTGCTTTGTTTCATTATGTTGTTTATTTTGCAATCTGTACAGAGAGTGGAAGAGCTACAATTACACACCAAGGAATCCTGATATTTACTAATTCCATAAAGTTAAGGTCATCTTCTGTAGCAATTAGAGAATAAATTATCAGAATTCAATCTTGCAGATGCAGGTAATCCACAATGAAAAGATGGAGAGAAGAACAAATGACTCAACAAGGTTTTTAGTTACATGATTAAACTACTAATATCTTACAGTATGAGTAGCAATATATCTCTGTGGATCAAAATATATTAATGTATAATCAAATATTTCCCAGGAAATATTTGCATTTGTCAATTGGAATTTGGCTAAATTAAGGCTAAAAATTTTATTCTTAGAGGCAAGTAGTCAAAGATAATCCCCAAAAAAAAAAAAAAAAATTTCTCCAACTGAAAAATTTTCCACACCCCTTGTTTTATTTCTCAGCAGAAACAGGGATGAAGCATGTTTAAAGCTTGATTCCATCAATCAGCAATAAGTTATGTACAAAGTTTTACAAATCCTAGATAAGAATCAGACCAAACAGGTCCATCTTAGAAACTTAGCTTTGGTTGAGTATAAAGGAATGGGACCATTCATACTTCTCTTATTTAAAAACTGAATGTACAAAGCAGTGCACAGAAAAGAAATGTTTAAGGTAGATATTTGGAATAGAGCAAAAATCTTTTGATGTTTCAAAAATAAAGCTGTACACATCTTTTAGATATCGAACCTGGCATGAAAAAAGGATTCTTAGAGCATGAATTGCAGTGAAGATGAAAGTGCATGACCTCATATTTGTAGTTCACCAGTAACATTGTTAAATGTCTTTTAATACCTTCTGTTATAGAGTGGCAAAATGCTACTGTTCTTGATTTCATCAAAAGCAAGATGTGGCCACAGAGCTGCTGCTGTGCAGTACACATGGTTAAGGGATAGTTTGTCATGCTTGACTTTTATTTTAAGCAGTCTAATATTTAGCCACTTAACAACTTTGGAGGCTGAGTCTTCTGTTTTGAAAAATGTTGCAGGTGTTGTACGGAGCAATGTCCTTGGTACAGGAGCAGGATCCATGAGAGAGTACGTCAAGTATGGTTTGGAGTCGGCAGGCTAAAATTATCCATGAGTCTTTGATTCCATTTTGATGCCAGAGACAATCTTTGTTCTGATATTTATCACAAAGACTGTCAAGTCCTTGTCAAGTAAAAGTAAAATCATGTGTTTCAGTGAGCCTATTTGCCAATACTGGCATATCATTATCTTGGTTTACCTTTCTTCTGTGTATTTGGTTATGTTTCTGGCAAATTAAAATGCTTATCATTATGATTTCAATGTTGTTTTATTGGTAATTACATATTTCAATATGAGCTGCCAACTATTCTGATGAAATTTCTGAGTATCACTTTGAGCAAACATTTATTTATTTTAGTAGCTCACTGAGGAATAAACATCATGATTATTCTCTTGTCATTCAAATAGATCTCAGATATATTTCTATGGCATGTTATTTTGTGAGACAAAATAACACTGATTTTTTGAGTGGTGACTATGACCAGCCAAATAAAGGATCCATTCCTTAGGAAAAGACTTGATCCAACATCCCTGTAAGTTACTGCAATGTGTCTTTTGACTTGCAGATTTTGGATCATGATGTGAGTGTGCTGATTCAAGAACCCAACAGTAAGAACAACTTTGTGTCTTGTTACTGCCTGCCTTTTTGCATCTTGCTTGCAATTTGTGGCAAGATTACATATCAAGAGCTTTTGTGGAAGGATTATAGTTTCTCATGTATGTGAAGTATTTTTCAAGTTCCTGTTGACTCTAAAATAATTAAAAGAAAAGTGAATAATCTGAATACTAATAACTGCAACTTCATTTTTAAATAGAATTTTAAATATTAGAAATTTGCAAAACTATTTATTCAAATGAAACTGCCCCATGTCACTGGCTATGTTAATCCTACTCAATTATGTTACTGCTAAGACATGTACTTTTATTAAGTTTAGATAAATGTGTGCAATTCTTCAAAGGCTTTGTGTAATTGCTTCTAGATTTGCCATCAGCTGTACTTGTCTTTGTGATTTTATCTGCACTTGGTAGGTTTTCATGTTGTAATTGTATGTTAATTGTTTGCGATTGTATCTATGAGGTTTTCATGCAGTAATTTTGAATAGCAGTTGTCTGATTGCACCTTTGATGAAAATTTTAATGCTAGTTTTACCCAGAATGTACTTACTAACAAGCAGTTCACATAAACCAATATATGCTAGAGGGAAAATTATATAAATAAAATGGGAGGGCATTTCCACAAAGGTAACACATGGTGAATTATAAAGGTAAGTATTTTAGTAATTTATAATTTTGCACTTCAGTTTATTCTGACAAAGAAGAAGTGATTGAGAGAGGCTGGTAACTATTGTATGACTCAGGAGCTTTGAGGGTTTTCACAGTCTTTTTGCTTGTTCCTCTGTGCAAATTCCCATATGTGCTCCAGCTAATTATATCAATTTTTACAAGATACTCAGGGGCCATTGTAATTTTTTTCAATGCAAAAACACAGCATAAGAACAGAGCCAGAACCAGTCCAGTGGGCAGGCAGGCATTTTCCTGGGTACCATCCAGTGGCAGGGACTTGGGTGTGAGAGGACACCAGGCACCCCTCTGCTCTTGTTAACTGGTCCCAGGAGAGCTTTGCTATAAGCCTGTTCTATTCAGGTAATTTTGGTAGTGAATATTCTGAACGACTTGTGTTGCCAAAACATCTCAAGGCTCTCAGTACAGTCCTGGAGCCACGGGGTGTTTTCAAGACCATATATGAGTATGATCTGGCTGCAAATAAGGACAAATTATAGGCATATTCCATAAATTCTAATGTATGAAATATATTTTCACCCAAGCAGTCACATGTGGAAGACAAACCCTCGTTTATTGCTAGTATTAGTAGTTTTAGAAATAGATTACTCCATTTGCTTATTTAGGAATGGTTTTTCTGTGATTTCATTTTTCATGGCTGGTTCAACTAGAAGTAGATTTTGAAAAACTCTCTTAAATCAACAGTCCAAAAGAAGTTTAATGCTCTTGGATTAAACTTTACTTTATTCCCCCCCCATATATATATTTAGCTTGTTTACTTTGAATAGTTACAGACTGTCTTTTCTGTTTCATTATTCAAGGCCAGTGATAGGGAATTCTCGAATTTTTTTACTACAATATTTTTACATTTGATTTTTGATATTTTTCTTACATGTCTTTATTTCAGATGGAGGAAATTGAATAAACATGCTACACTCAGCACATTTTCTTAATTGGTTGCTGCCACTTCATTCAGATAATGTGATGAAAGATTCTCCTTCCCCTTAGAGACAATTCATTCAGTTCTGACATTGCTTGTGTTTCTAGAAATGATTGGATTCATTTTTTACAGATAGCATATTTTTTTGTTCTTTCATGTTTTTCCCCCAAACAGCTTAACAGTAAATGATTAAAGTAGAGTCCCCAGCCCAAGTCAGACCTAGTGATTCGGTGGCTGGAATTCAACAATAAACCTAAAAAAAAAAAAGAATGAACTACAAGCTGTTTGTGTTAGCAAATGCTGTAGTAGTGAACCATGAATGGGTGAGCAGGCAAGACCAGATGCGCTATTTAAATGGATTAGGTGGGCCATTTAGCTATTGTTAGGAGTCATTGCAATTAATTTAATTGAATCTCTTCTTTTGGCAGTGATCCCAAAAGGCAGACATTCAATTGCCCAGAATGCCTCTGGTAGACAACCAATTTCAGACTAAATATAATATACTTCTAATGGATTCTGTGTTTTCCTTAAATGTGGACTATCCTTATTTTTTTCAAGGTAGGAACAATTTGAAAACACTGATTCTATTGCTTTTGTCCAACCTTGAACACCTGAGAGAGTGGGCACATGAAAACTAAGATGGCATAGAAGGAAAGATGTGCCACTTTGGCAGGGAAAATTTCAGTACTTAGTTAAAGTAACAAGCCAGGCCCTTCTACTGTAAGTCCTGCTTGAATAGAAATGTCTCAAAAACTTAATCAAAGATGTCAGTACTTATAGCTTTCCAGAGTCTGGAACTACCTCAAACCACTGGATCTTGTGAAGCTTAGCATCATGATGAATTAGAACAGTTCCCACATCTCACAGATGCCCAGAGTCCAGTAAAAGGGAAGGAATTAAATATTTGTGGCTAAGAGTCTTTCAAGAGAGAAGTGAATGAGTAGGTTAAACCTATGCTTTCTGAGTTGTTTATTTCTTTAACACTGAAGAAGTTAAAAAACACCAACACCTCAAATCTCTAGACCTCATATATCTGGAATGGATTCTGGAGTCTCCTTCAGACATCATGAGATCCTTAAGCACTGTCTCTGTGGGGCTGTGTCCCTTCCCTGATGCTCTGTAGCCACAGCCTTGGGCTGTGCGAGTTTTAACAAGTCAAATGGGACTCAAAAGAATGAGCACAAGGAGGAAACCATCAGTGAGTCATGGAAATTTGTGTGCTGTTGTGCTGCCTTCTAGAAAAAGAGAATTCTGAGTTTTGATCTATTTTCAACATCTGTGTTTTACATTCTTCTAGCAGATCAGAACATAAAACCTTCCACAGAAGCAATAGGTATCTGTTCTTTCTGAGCAAGAGAGATCAGTTACTTGGTACCCCTACATGGTGGGTTACACAGCTTGTTGTATAGCAAAATATCCTTCATTACAGGTTTTGAACTTTGTGTGGCTGAGGAAGGAACAAAATCAGTGTCTCCATTCATCTAAGACCCCTTTAATCATGTGACTGCTATGCAAAAATAAGAGAGGCTTCAAAAAATTATTAACAAGAATAATAGTTTTGCTTCCTTTCAGATCACAGACAATTTTTTGCTGTAATAAGCAGATAAGGGATTGGTGTTTTCCATTTGAATGATTTTTGAAGCATTTATCCCTCCTTTGCCTAATTGAAAAAGTACTGAAATTGAACCAATATGCCATGCACAGCATTTCTGTGAGAAAAATGTCTCATGTCCACTTGTTTGAAGGTCTGGAACTCCAGAGAAGTTTGTATCGTGTCAAGTAAAATCCACTTTTTTCAGGGGATCAGCAAAAGGTTTTCTTGGGCTCTGTTATGTACAGGTGCCCAAGCCTCCTGTGGTGTTCTGCATTCATGGATCTCAATGTGCTCCTTGGAAAGAGGGCAATTTCAAACCTGAGGGGAACAGCTTCTCCTTTAAACTTCACAGCTGGCTGTGCTAGAAAGCCCATGTTCCAACCAAAAATAAGCATCTGCTTGAAGGGTGTATATGTGACTGCTAACAAAAAAAAGGAAAGGAAAATGTAGGTTAAAAGCCAAGATAGTTTAAGACTCAATATGGGATTTGTTTGTGTGCATCTGACAGACTTTTTACAGACAGATCTTCATCAAATAATAGACCCTTCCAAGAAAACTCTGTCCTAAATATTAATGTTTACTTTCAATTGTTTGTACTCATTTACTGAGAATAACAACAAAAAAAAAGGCCATTTTAAGTAGCAATAGTAAATTATATATCATAGATTCACAGAATCATCTATGTTCACTGACACTTGATTACTTTATACTAATTGCTTTAGTAAGTACCAATTATATCCCTAAATGGTTTCCTGAATGTTAATATATCAGCTACATTCCTAATTTTCCTACATATTTTGTAGTTAGAAAATGAAGCAGCAAGGTTTCTCTTTCATACCTATTAGTCATCATTACATTCTCTAGTAAAATGTTATTTCAATGTAATGATATTTGCAAACACATTTAGACTGTAGTTCCCAACATTGATGATAAAGTTAACCCATTATATTACACAAGGTAGAATCAATATGGCACAAAACCATGAAGGAAAGAAACCATCAGATGAAATTATGAACAGAATGTACTTTATACATTTTTCTGTATATAACTTTGGCTGACTAATTAATGGAAGTGTAAAGGGTTTATAATGGCCTTAACTATTGATATGACCTAATTAAGCTCTGGTGCCATTTAGGAATGCATGACATTAGTGATTCTTCAGAGTAGACTTGGTCTCACTGGTGTTAATAAAACTGTTTGGTTGGGTTTGTGTGCTGAAGAGTAATATTCTGCTGAAACTAAAAGCCTTGTAGGGATATGACAAATCCAGGAAAAATTTAAGAAATGTAAAAAAATAACTGGATTTTGAACTAGCATTTGGAAATTAAATGACAGTCTTCATTTAGTCTTGCATGGAGCTTTGCTCAATTTTATCTAAAAATAAAGCAAACAAAAACCAGTATTTATGTCAAAATGTTGATATGAAATGACAATGATGGAATTCTAATGCCCATCTTCTGTTTAAATTCAAGTACTAAAATTCCCAAAGTCTCCCTTGATTGTTTTGGAAAAAGCTATACATGTTTAACATCCACAAACAGATAAAATGAACAACCTTTAGCTGATGCAAGTATGTATTAAAAATACATATATATGTATGACAATAACATGTACCTATTCTGCCCATGATGAGGCAGATGAAGCTAACTGTAAGTGAATTTGTTTGCACTCCCATAGGAGCCTAGCTGCAGTAGAATGGAACCCTATGTGAATTAATTTACCCTGCTTTCAGGCTGCTTGGCAGCTTTTGGCACTTCTGCTCCTGTATTTATGGCTGGCCTGAGGATGTACACGCTGCATGACAGTGTGCAGCACAGGCATATATCCTTAGTCAGTGTTTGAGCACGGGGGAAGTTGTTACTCTGAGCTGTCAGATGGTTGTTTCTTGGAGAAACTGTCATGGGGATTTCGTGCTGTGGAACTTACATTACTATTTAAAATACTGTGTGATTTTTCTAGATTAAAGGACCCTGTCAAGTAAAATCAGACCACATTTTGGATTTTATGTCTTCACTCTATTCTTAATGTGTTTTGAATTAAAATTCTTGAATTTGTGTTCCATTTGAATTACTCTGTCTGCTGCCACACTTTGCTTTTGTATTAATCTCTGGTCCTTGGCTGGTAAAAATTTGACTTTTCTGTGTTTTAAATTTCTGAATAAACAGTTAACATAAAAAACTTACGCTAATTTTTTGACAGTAAGAATTTAAATTCACTTCCAAATATTCCCTTCAGAAATTCACATAGTATTTTCTTTTTTCAAAGAAAATGTGACATTATGACAACTGTAATCAATGCAACTGTAAAGTTTTGCACTGTGTTCTTTTTTTTTTTTTACAGTGAGGATACCTAAACTGCCAATCAGAACTGAGGCACCTTATGGTAGTGGATTGAAGGACTTTGATTACTTGTTTCCAGCCCATGGAGAATGCATGAAAAAAGTGAAGTATTAAACATCAGATACATGCTAAAAGGAGTGATTATTCAGACAGACTATGTATGCCCATAAGTGGTATCAAATTGCAGGGAGGAAAAAATAACCTTCCTTATGTACACACACACCTTCAAAACATGATATAATACTAAAAGCAAAGGTTTATTTTTAAGGTATATTTTAAGGTTCTGTAACCTGAGCTGGAGGTCTCATAGAATTTGAATATTTAAGACACACAAAGGGATCTGAAAGAGAGTTTAATGTTAAGAGTTTGCACTCCTTGAACAGCATAACTTGGTTCTAGAGATGGTCCAGTCACATCAACTTTCACACTATAGCCAGGTGGATTAGCTGTGCTAGAATAAAACTTTTAGAGTCAGCCTGGATAAATCCACATGAAGCTGCACTGCAGACCTAATGTATGCTGCTATGTTATTTAGTAAAGGACTCAGGAAAATATTAATGGGGGAAATTCCATGATGTATTTGCAGCAGAATGGAGATTCTTCAAATTGCTTCATATTCCTTTTGTATTGAATAACTCCAATATTTGAAGCTGTAACTATGTGGAATCCAATGGCAATTAGGAACAAAGACCCCCCTCCTTCCATTTTAAAGAAGCCATGGGATGTCTTGGGTCATTGGTAACTTGTCTTAATACATTTTATACTACTTAGAAGTCCTCTTCTGATTTTTCTTCGGCTTGTCTTTGAAGCTGCTAAATTAGGCATCATTGGAGGAATAATCTCTTTTCCATTGTTTCCAAAAGATGGAGTAACTGAAAATTAAAGGAGTGGGATGGAGAAAAACTGATATCCTCAAAGGAAAAAAAAGTTCAACAAGGTCTAAAATTAAAATGTAATGAAGCAGATTTGATATAGTACATACCAAGCTTGAGCTAAATGGAATGCTATCAAAACTGGGTATTACTTTCCTTAGGAAAAGGAGAATCTGTTTTGAATTCTATGATCAACCTGGCAAAAGTATTACTCATCATTTTGTTAAAAAAATAACAAGCTTACTGCAAGACAACAGTGCATCAAGTGATGTTTCTTGCTCACTTTCTCATGGGAGAGATGGTCTGTTTGGTAAGCTGGGCACTGAATAAGTACTTGCAAAACCCAAGATCTGTGATGAATCCTGCTATTTTTTGTCTTTGTGATCTTGAGTGTGTTATTCCTCTGCTGCTCCTCCTACTTGTTTTAATGTCTTAGTTACAGAGGTAGTAAACTCATGGGAACAGTGCTTGTCTCTTCATTTCTGGAAAGCTAAACAACACACGTGGTTTGTTCTCTGTCTCTGTCAACTCAAATTTCAAAATCCTGGCCTGACTTGTCTCCCTGCAAACCTGTTTATGCTTTCCCAACTCTTTGTGATCCTGCCTGCTCCTCCCATCTGCTCTCCCCTGCTTTGAGAGCTGCAGGGCTATTAGAGGACCAAGTTTCTGATCTCAGGGAAAGCTGTCATTCTGCACTGCTCTGGCTTGTGTCACTGGCAAAGTGCTTTGCTCTTTCAAGCACATATTTTGATGACTCTCTTCAATATGTATTTGTTTCCAGAGCTGAATAAGGCAGATCTTTTCTCAGTCATATTATCAACAAGAAATCAGTGAAAGGAAAGCCTATAAAGAAAACCACTAATGTCTGGCCCAGCTGCTTCTAGTTTTCCCAAAGTGATTATTTTATGCCTAAATTGTAAAGCCGCACTGATTCATGACAGTTCTGGAACAGGACAACCCATTTCTAAGGAACTTTTACATTACTTTTGAATTAAATAATGTTTAATTAAGTAATGAGGCATTCAAATATTTTTAAATTCAATTGGAGTCTAACATTTCTATTGCATCAAAAAGTTACAGAGAGGCTAAGGATTTTTAACAAATTCAGTAGGATTTTACTTGAAGGGAAGAGAAAGTTTCTGTTTCTTACTAAGCACCATCTGAAAAAAGATGATTTGTAAGAAGTACTTGATTTCCTAATAGAAAAAAAAATCAATATATAAACTTATATTCAAGGATTTTATTGCCTAATTCTGTTTTTGAATTAATGTTAAAAATGCTATTAAAAATCCACGACATATTTTAGCTCTGCCTTTGGAAAAAAAAAAGGTTTTCAAGGGAAATTTGTGATTGAATAACTTTTTAAAATGAGGCCTTTACCATATCCCATTATTTCCCCAACATTCTGTTTAAAATGAATATAAACTAGGGGGGTTTTTGTTTATTTGTTTGGGAAAAAGAAGTAGTTTTCTGCTGAAATTAATGGTAGATTAATGGTAAGAGTCAGAGAGGAGCTAGGGCATTATTTACATGAGGCCTCCTTAAACGTGCTGACACTAGACAACTTATTCTAAGGGATTTATATAAATGGGATGTCATGTGCAGCAAGGAATAAAACACATACTTAATGTGGGTAAAAGCACTGAAATAAAATGGTGAGAGGATTAGATCAGGCTTGCAATTGCTTTTGTCTGACAATAGTTAATTTTGCAAAGTACTTGGGGAAAACAGGATTGGATCATAAGGATTTAAACCATCTACAGTTAAATTTGCAAATGAAGATTGCAAACGAACCTTCTTAGTTTCAGTAACTTTTACAGGATTGATTTATATTTAATTGACATATGTATACCTATGCATAAATTCACAGATGCATGAATGATTAAAAACTGAAAATGCAGCCAAGAGAAAATGATGAGCTTTACTTAAATGACATGAACTAAATTCCTTTGAAAAAATATCAAAAATCTGATTTGTAAAACACTTTTTAAAAACATCTTCTAAGATAATGTAAGTGGGTTTATTTTCCCTGAGAAAACGTAGCCAAGTATTTCTCGGTGAAGCTGAGAGGCAGAAAAAGCTTTAGCTAATAATGTTGCTCACTGCAGAGAACTCTTGAATTCTAGATGTGATTTTAAAACTAAGGTTCAGAAGCTGATTAAGGGCCAGAATCCCTGACTGAGTTTCTGATTAACATTTTGAACATGGAGCGAAATATTCAGTCTCTGCATAATTATAAAATATAGACATCAAAGAACAAAAATGCCTTTGAGTGATCTATTCTATCTCTTTGTGAAAGCAAGATTATATTTTTAAGCTGGCAGTTACAAGGATTTTTCCAAATGTAATTTTGACGGTTCCCACTGATAGAATGTAAACTGTTTATCTTGGAAAAATATTCCATGACCTAAAGGGCCTTTCTGAAAATTTTGCTGTTGTATTGACATCCACAAATCCTTCTCCCTTTCTGTCTCAGGTATCTCTTGTTACACTCACTGTTTGCCTTTATGTTCCTATTAAAATATTAAGGGAAGAGTGAAAAAAGAAAAGGCCTAAAACCATATAGGGTTTTAAAGTGCTTTAAAAGCCCAAGAGTGCTTACAAACAAATGCATTATTTTTTTTTTAATGTTTGAATAATAGGATGAGACAAATCAGGGATCAAATGTAAATTATCCCATATCTTGACTGATGTGAAAACCGTGTCCAATTGTGAAATTTTCTTCTGCTCTGAAATATCTTCTTAATATTCTGTTAACTGATCTTCTGATGCTTCTTGAATTTAAATGTGTTGGGGAACTGCTTCTTACACAGTGAATAAATAGTATTTCTTAATTATGCAATTTTACTATTTTGTTTATGTAAAGCAAAAAAAAGCATATTCTAGCTTAAGTAATTACAGTTGGCCCATATTTATTTCCCTTGGAGTTTAGTAAGAGTATTATTCTCTCCCAACTGCCTTAGTGTAATGTATGAAGCCACACAATGTAAAAAGAAACCAAACATATATCCACAGAAGTAGCATATTTTTTGACACAGCCATACAATGTATATTGATTTTTACTTTTGGGTTTTATTTGTAACCATGCAACAATTGTTTCAGCCATGACCTGATTGGCTTGTATATTTAGGTGTAATAATAAATGCATATGCTATCTGTGCATATATTTCTGGTTTTATTCTGATCTGTCACATAGTTTTGAGAGACCTCTTTCATCACATGCCCCTCATAGTTTGCTTCTTTGATATGCTTCCAGTTGTCCCCTCATTCATCTCTGAATTAGCTTTATTTGTTTGGAAATTCAATAGAGAGTACACTATGAAAAGTTCATCCCTTGCTATGCTCACAAGATGTTAAAGAGAATTAGACCTGCAGTTTGTGTCACAGAGAAGGTCTTGCAAATCTTGTTATGGGGCTCCTGATGTGCTGAGAGTCTTCCCAGCTATTTTCTCAGACAATAGTTTTGCCACTTATTTTTGATCTGTCAACATCAAGATTTTAACAGTCTTCTCAAAAAGAAATCTGAAGATATAAACATCAACTGTTCTCACCACGTCCTTTTAACAGAGAGGTTTCATAAAGACTGACACTTGGCTATATTATGTTTTTCATTCACTGTAGGTGGTTGTCTAAATTTGTTGACAAAGACCAGGTTAAAATGAGATCCTCTGAATGCACCTTGAAGATGTCAGTTGCTTTCCAGTGTTTCTGCTGCTTTCCAGTAGTGCCAGTGGTCTCTGAGAACATGATGTGAAAAACAGCCCAAAATACAAGTGAGTAGGTGTGTTTAGTATAAACTTTAACAAAATTTGAATTGTTTTGAGTTCGGGAAAGCTGACCTACATTAAACATGCAGATGTTTTAATGCTTCCCAGAAAGCACTGATTAGATTTCATAGGACGATGACTGTGTTAATTAGATGCAGGAGTACTGACAGCACTATAAAATTAACAGGCATGTAGACATGTTCCATGTGCAGTTTACTTGGTGTTAATACCAATACAGCATTCCTCCTGGCAAAAGTGAGCTTGGAAGTTATATGCTTTACATAGATATAATCACAGAAGCTCCCATTTCCTTCTGCTCTACCTAGAAGTCATACAGCTGTTAATTGACAGCAGGGAATTCTGCAGCATTAAGCATGAAAGGCTCTTTCAAGAGGAAAGAGACAAGCACCAGTAAAGTTCTGTTTCAGCTCCATGCACAAGTGCAGTCATTTGAAGGCAGAATCTGCTCTCCATATCAGTGACTAAAAAGACAATTTTCTAATAATTAATGTAATTTCCATAGGATCCTATATAAATTCATCGTAAGAATCACCTCCATCTTAAGCAGTTGATAATCATCCAAATTAATTGGAGATTTTTCAGTGATCTGAGATTTTCTAAAATTTAAATGAGAGATGTGAAGTCTTTCAAATCAGGGGAAACCAATGCATATCATTGTGGTATAGACTGCTGGACTAATCACTCTAGAGAAAACTTACATCAACTCTGCATGATTATCTGCTTCTTGCTTGTATGGGAAAGAGGGATGGTATTTTGGAAGCATGGGCAATTTTATCTAAATTATGGAGGATATTTTTTATAGTCTTTATTTTCCTAATCATAATGACAGTAGGGTTCCCTTATTCTGCTCATTGGGGAATAAATGGAAACAACAATCCAAATGATACTCAAACTCTTATATTTCTTCATTCCTCGCATAATAATCTGTTTTGGATGTGAATTGATATGACTGAGTTCACAGAAATTTTCTTAACATAACAATTAATTAAAAATTGAAGCACTTAGGTTTAATCCAGGAAAAGAATGCCATACTTTGAAAACATTGCAAGATGACAGAGGCAGAATGTTTCCTATCCCAGTTTCAGTACCAAGGAATAGGTAGGCTGCTTCTGCTATAAGAATATGTAGTTTCTAACCAGCAATGACAAGCCATTTTCACAAGTAACATCACTGTTAGTATTTGCTAGAACCTTGATATATTAAACTTCAGCTTTGCTGTATCTATGATCTGTTACGGAATTTTAGAGATTGGACAAATGCATTTGTCTGAAAATAAAGGTTGAAATAGTTCATTCTTATATACTATGGAGCTGTATTTTCAGCAGGAATCCTTTGCATTGCTGCTTGTTTTGATTTGCTGTGACAATGTGCAAAAACAGTGAGGGATCAGAATTGCTACCTGCCTTTCTAATATCTAAATGCATATAAATATTTTGACATGAGGAGCAGAGATTTTAAAATGCTAAGCACTACAGCAAAATGGATTAGCCTTTAGTAAGGGGAGCTTCAAATTGCAAGTGCCAGGGGGTTAATGGAAAGCAGTGTGTCATATTTCCTGATTTACCCTTTCACTATCTTGTCCAAAACACCTGGGTAATGTGTTGCTCATAAATTATAATTCAATAAGCATACTTTGAGTTTCAATCCTTATTCTTTTCAAAAGTTTCAAATAAACTGTACAGAAATTCCGGCTATGTGGGAAAGTGCTCTGTTTTGGTGAGTGCTGTATCAATGCCCCATAGGCAGAATGAATGTAAGGTAGAATTGATCAGCCTTTTTGATAACTTCAGAGTAGTCAAA
The DNA here is from genome assembly GCA_024865655.1 of Emberiza elegans. Classification (NCBI taxonomy): domain Eukaryota; kingdom Metazoa; phylum Chordata; class Aves; order Passeriformes; family Fringillidae; genus Emberiza; species Emberiza elegans. Next base: position 41,647,951 of record JALJVW010000175.1, on the reverse strand, counting down.
GATCTAGAGATACTCTAACATTTTCCTAGTGGACTCATGGAACCAAATGTATTAATTTTAAATGATTTTTAAGTATTTATCTCTTTTTGTTTGCTGGGAACACAGAAACATTTTGTGTGAGCCTAAGTTTGAAAAATATGGTAGCTTTATTATGTCCATGATCAGAGTTTTCATGTGTGACATAATACCTTGGTGATACACTCTTATCTTGCATTTCATCCTCTCTTCCTGACACTCTCTGACTGCAGCCTTCACCTCTGGTAGCAGACAAGCCATGGAAGATTATTGTCTTGCAAAGGATTGACCATACCTCTTATTAGCTTTGCAGATGGCTGTGGATGCTGTTCTGCCAAGGCTGAAACACCTCAGCCATAGCAGCACATTTGTGCCTTGTAAAACTGGGATATGAAGAATTAGAATCAAAGGGTTAAAATATTTTTTTATATCTTAAGAGATATTTATTAGCTTCCCCCAGCTCTTGGGCAGAGGCAAATCTCTCTGTCCCTGACCAATGTACCAAATGTCAAGGATTTCTAAGGACCCCATAATTTATAATGGATAATCAGATTCTGCTTTGTGTCAGCTAATGATATTACTTTCATGTGCAGGCTCCAGACAAGATAGGGATAATTTTTTGCAGTAGCCCAGAAGGTGCATGGTTAGGACAAGGAGGTTATTTTATGCCATCTCATGTCATTACTGGGGGCAGGGACAGGACATTCTGGGGAGAAGGGGTTCCTGCTGGTCAAGAAAACGTGGTAGAGGGAGCTGTCCAGTGTTTTCAGTTATCAGAGAGTTTTTTTGAGTGAATAATTTATTTTCTTATACCTTTTGTTATTAATATTGTAGCTGTTATTCTCTGTTTTCTTATCTCATTGCTGTTTCCAGTAAATTGTTCCTATCTCAATTCATGGTCTTTGGTACCTCCAGTTGGAGGGAGAAGAGGAAGTGGTGCATGGTTTTAGTGGGAGTACTGTATTGGAGAATACAATTTCTAGACCATGACATCTCCCCATCTTGTTCCCCAGGAATTTTTCTCCCTCTCTACCCATCCCACTTCCCTCAGCATTTGCTAGTGCCCCACTTTGCCACTCAATAGAGCAGTGGTTTTTTTCAGCTATAACACCAAAGAAGGACCAGGAAATAGAACAAGGGAATGGTTGATCTATGTAAGTTCTCAAGATCAGATTCCTTGGAACATTATTGCCAGAGAGACAGATGGTGTTGCCACCACCAAGTGTCTTGTAAATTGTTGAAGAATTACTCTGAGATTACTTGCCTTTCCATCTTCACATACCATGTTAGTCATATCCATATCTATGTAATACAAGATTCTCATCTGGCTGTTTGGAATTAGATATGGCATAGAGAATTTATATATATTTCTAACTGCTTTTTCACCTTCTTATACTTTGATTGATTTTTAAAATCAATCAATTCACTGTTTTACTTTCTGATCTTCTTTTCATTCTGCTCCTTTCTAAAGTGAATATCAGAATATTTTTCTTTGATGTTGCACTTTCCACTCTTTCTCAATTTCCTCTGTAGATCTTCCAAGAAAAAAAGAAATCCAACTATTTTTCTGATGATGAATTTACTAGATCTGCTCTGCCTTTTCAAAGAGCTTTGTAGTATTGAATGTACCTCTCAAAAGAAATGCCAAAAAACTAGAGTTTTTCAAGTGAATTTAATAGACACGAAGAACGCTGACAGTCTGAATACCAAAGAAATTAATGGGATTTTGGGCGGTAATTTTCTGTAAGGACACTATTTTCTGCTGGTATACAGGAAGTTCTGATCCAATCACCATCAGTGAATGAAGTTGCATTAATTGTGTTCAAAATGAAACAGCAGCTCAAGGCTTCAGCTGCTGCTCACAAAAATCTCTAAATCCAAAGATTTTTTTTATACCATGGGATTTTTGTTTCAAAATGCTCTTTATTTTTGTATTTTTTTATACAAAGACTATTTTGATTATTTTTCTGTTATTTTTTCTCCCTAATTATTAGTTTATCATATTGGGAAACATAATGTTATTAATGCATTGCAATGTGACAGCATCCATATCAGTGTATTAGCTCTTGATCAGTCTTATCTTACATTCTGATTCTCCTGCTGCCATGTTTTCTCTGGTATGTATCACTTTGAGAACTCTGCAGCTCAGTTATACATGAAGATTGCTGAGCTAAGAGGAAAGGATAAAACCTGGGAACATGGCAGCACACATGTTGAAAGGAAAACTAGAATGCCCCCAGGATCAGTGCCTTTAATCTGTTATATTTAGTAATTTAAAAGTTGCATGGAATGGTAGCTTTGGTTAATTTATTAAATTTAAATGTGTCTTATAATGACTGTACATTAATTCTTCCTCACTATCTTGTAGTGAGCCCTTCCCTGAGCAGTTATAGCATGCCAATTTGGGGGCTATTGGCTCTAAATTTCCACCATTAGGTATAGAATAAGACTTCCCTCGTCAAAAAGATTTCCCATTTCAATTTTTCTGATTGAATTGAGAGACAAATCCTTTAGGTTAATGTGGAAACTGAGAACATATCACCCTATTGACCAATGCAAGGTGAAGATACTTAACTGCACCAGGGTGTCAGCCTGGATGATGGGGCAGACAGCAGTATGTACTCCAGATAATTAAAGACATTAAACACAACTAGACTGGATTTTGCATTTTTTCTACTTTTAGTAGAGATCTAGTTTCTCTGCTATTTATCTCATAAGAGCTCATTGATAATATTCCACCTTAGCCTTTACTCTTTCTGTTATGTTTACATTAATGATACTGAAAACTTTATCAGACATTGTTCAAAGCCTTATATAATATTATATTATATATATATATATATATATGTATGTATAATATTTTTTAAAAAATAGCATTTTTAGACCAATTACCTCTAGTATTTCTGTTTTATTTTCTTTTAAACTTCATATTATTTTTCTTTTGTTTAATCTTTTTTTTGTGCCTCTGGAACTGTTCATTACATAAAATTTAAAATGCATATTGCATTTACTTTGTAATATACAACACCTTTTACCTGGCTTCTTATACCTTACTGTATTTATTTTGATGCTACATAAGAAATCTGTTGTTTATTTTTTTAAAGCAATTTTAAAGATTTTTCTTCATACTTCTTTAGATTTCAAAGAATTTTTAAATAAAAGAAACATACCGCATATTTCACTTTTTTTTTTTTTTTTTCCAAAATTCTGGCCAGCCTGAGGTTACCTTTTAAAGAATTGTGAATAGATTGAGGCTATGATTGAGAGGTTTTCATCCTTACCCTCTGGAGACATACAGAACTCACCAGATCACTCTGATCTTTTTCAGAAGTATTGGAGAAAAGTAATTTTTTGTAACACAATTTCTGGTCCTACAGAGACATACATAATTCAGTACTCAGAGGAAAAAGGTGGTGACCACAGCTTTTTTTAGAGCTGCTGAGGAACAAGAAACACACCAAGATAACTTTTTGAACTTCAGTCTTAAAAGCTAAAGTATCTATTGCATATTGTGCTTACAATTTTTTTTATTTCCTTTTTTTTTTTCTGGCAAAATGTACTTCCACATTCTTAATGAATAGTAGGTCACTGACTAGATGGAAACCCTTTGGTTTCTGAATCCTCAAGGAACCTGTGGAAAAAAGAGGCCAGCTACTATCCCTCCACATAGTTCATCTTCTCATGTCTCTGCAGTGTTCATCATCTTCCTCATGTACTCTGCAGTGTTCAGTGAGAAAATGTATATTGAAAGAAGCTGTGAATTTAAGGCTGAAAGCCAGCATTTCATATAGATATTTCTCAGTGTCTAGAATTAGTATGTGCTTAGTTTTACCAATTTCGTTTAGGGCCTTTTGGAACCACTGCCTTGGACATCTGAGGAAAGACACTTCCTGAGCAGCACCGACATCTGAGGCTGGGCTCAATGTTCAACAACAGCCAGCCCTGAGCTGATGTAACTGACAAATCAGTTGGCTTAAGATAATATGAATAATATTTTTAAGCAAAAGCTGATATTTTTGTGAGATCATGTGAGGTCTGTGCCAGTGTTTAAAACACAGAATAGTAGATATTGTGAATAAAGTAAAACAGAATTAGAAATAAAATTCTGGAATGGCTTCCCTTATGCTCAACAAAGAGAAAATTATAATTTCTGCAAACCACAAAAAATGTTATTACAATTATCTGTCATGATGATGCAAATAGTTCATGCTGGCCACAGGTTTAGGACTCACACAAAGTTATCTTGTTTCTTATATCCATTTCCCACCATGATGAAAATCTACAGTGTAGGCAGAAATTCAGAAAATGAGATGTACATAATAACCCCATGGAGATTAAATTTATCCAGAAAAGTAATCACAGACCAGAACATTATTTATAGGTGGCTTGCCTGAGACCTTTATACAAGAAAATTACACTACAGACAGAATAAAATTTGCTTTAAATTAGAGCTCAAAGATAAGCATGATGTCCCAGTTTTGAATGGAGGAGATGCGAAACTCTTGTCGTAATAATTCTGAGGATTTAAATTGAACACAAATGAAACCAGCACCTCAGGATTTTTACTGAGACTACTAAATTACACTCACCAGTGAAAAAGATTGTCCAGGCCTTGGTGGCTCTGACTGCTTTTGAGTAGCATTGAGTTTTGAGTAGCATTGGGACTGCAGCTGTAGTAATGAAGGACATGAAAGTGATGCTCAGAATTAGGATTTTTCATGGTAGTTAAGATGTGCAGCATCTGTTGAGAGGAGTCACAGTAACAAGGTTTTGTAAGTGCATTTTTTCCATGTGTCACCGAATATTGCTGAGATTAAATGAAAAAATCCCTCTTTACATACATTCAGCAGCTGATCACTAGCAACATCAGTGTCTGGCAAGACCTTTTTCCGTATAAAAACAGAAGACAGTCATTGTTATGTTAAATACAACATGCCTTGTCTAGCAATGCATGTAACTACACGTTTACCTCTCAAAATTTCCACCTCTATTGCACAGAATCAAAGCCTCAGTGCACATTTATTCAAAACTCCTCTGAAGCCATGCAGCACTGGCACCTTGATTTGGTAAAAATTTATGTATGTCAAGGCTCCAGAGCTTCAAGGCATGAGTGTGTGGGTTTAAGGTTAAGTTTGCATTGCTCCTGCAGTTCACATGAAAAACCATCCTAGTGCCATTGGCAAGTGCAAGGCATCAATCATCTGCTTCACATGGGGGCACAGAAGTAGGCATGTGTATGTAAAACTCAAACAGCAATTCTTCCCCTTTTGACAGCCCTAGTAAAAGTATAGCTACATCCAGCCTTAGCATATTTTTCCACAAGGCATGGACCATTTATGCAAGTCACAAAAAATGGTCCGAAGTCTAAAAATTGTGTGTAAAGAAATATTAGAAGAAATGAGATTGCTCATTTCAGAAAATGCGCAGGAAGGCAGAGTAGCCAATTTCCAAATGTTGCTACAGAATACATGAAAGTGAAAAATAGTACTTTCCTTACGCAGGATGTTGGACATGTATTAGTAATTTTGAAGAAAACAAAATATAGGTTATGAACTAAAAGAATGAAACAACAACTAAATACTAAAATAAATTGACTAGGAAGGTTGTGGAATCTTCTGCTATTTAAGGTTTCAAAACACAACTGGATTGATATCCCTCTGGTGTTTATGTGGGGGAATAATTATGAAATAGCAATTTGCTTCCCAAAATGAGATGTAGGTTAGGAAGTAGAACTCAAGTTGAAAATCTTTGTGATTTTTTGCCAGGTCAGATCTCAGCAGATACAGCTTTGTCTGGTTGGGCTTTTAAGTGATCCTTAAATGTTTAAGTTAAGTTATCCTGCTGCAATGCCTGAAAGAGAGAGGGAGCACAGAGACCATGGTGACTCGAAGGGACAGGTAGGGACTGGCAATGTGGTTCAACAGTGGAGACAGGCTTAAGGTAAGGAAAGGAAACAGCAGCAGTGAGGTTTTGGCTACAAAAAATGAGGGGCTATTTGACTAGGTTACATCCCATGGTCACATCAAATTGTATGATGCCTGAACATTTTCCATTAAAAAAACACAAAAAAAAAACCTTTGGAACTGTGCAAGTGAAACACTAATGTTGTACTTATTTTCATTTGAGATTGTCAAGAAATACAATTTTATAGAACACTGCTATATATTACATATTTTAGTAAATATTTTAAAAGTAAAATAATGGTTTATGCAGGCTGTTCAGCCTGCAAAAAATTACATATTAAATTTCTTAGGCTTTGTAGGATGCCTTTTAATTCCATATTATTAGAAAATAAATTCTACCAAGAAATAGGACTGCATAAATAAGGACTTTTGGCAAAAATAATGGCTTTGTTTCATTTTTAAATCTAAGCTGTTTATACCTCTAGATACATCCACAAGTAGTAATTGCAAGGACAAGACACATTAAGTATGTTGGAGTAGTTTCCCAAAGCAGTTTTGCTGTAGTCTGGCCAAAAGCCAAATGGAAATTTATCAAATAGATTAAATGGTAAAAGTCTTAAATGGATATAAAAGGTTCCACAGTAAATTGGAAAGTTCATCTGTAAACAGTGACTACTTAAATAGCCAGTATGCCTACAGCAGCCCTTTAATATAGCTATAATTAAGACATATGGAAAAAAATGTATATTCACCCTTTTAGCAATAACCAAATTAATATTCAGTTAATGTTTTCAATAAATAGCATTGGTCAGTGTCAAGGAATAAGTAAAAGACAGACTTCTTCAATAAGATATACAAAAAGATTGTGATATCAGATAATCTCCTCCAAGCTGATTTTTTTTCCCTCACATTTTAAGTCACTTCTAATTTCTTGCCATTTCTTTTCCCAAGGATACCAGATATTTCTTTTTCTTCTGTTTCTGGTCTGTTCTCCATCATTCCTAGGTGCAGCCATTTGATCAAATTTATTATTTCCTTTGCAGCCACCTCTTTGATCATTAAAAGTTTCCACCAGAAAGTATTGTTTCCTGTAACATGGACATCCTTTGGGAATGATGCACTTTATGAGTTGCTCCCAGGAATGTCCTTAGGCATAACTCTTCCTCCCTTCCATATTTTTTCAGACTTGGCTCAGGACCCCAAACTTCCTAAACTAAAGACTCCAGCCCCTGTTGGCCTCACAGCATCTCTCCCATTGTCCTTCCCCATTTCCAGAACTAGGTGCTGCTCTTTTGGCAGTGCTGAAAATCCCGTCAGATTTCACTCATGCAACCCAGAGAACTAAGCTTAATACTTCACAGATTCAGGTTCCAAATTTTATGTGTCATCTATCATCTTCATCTTACCAGATTTCTTTTGCTCTCTACTTTTTCTCTCCCTTTGTTTTTGGATTCTGTCATTCTTTATTGGAGCTGTCTTTTTTTGGCATCTGATATTCTTTTATTACATCCTATTAATATTATGATTTTCCCAGCAAGTCTGGGACATCAAGGATCATCAAACTGCATCTGATCTTAAAAAAGCAGGGAGAAAACAGAAGTGATGAAGACAAATCTGATGCATTGGAACGACCTTAGCACCAAGATAGTGGAAATACGATGAACTGGTGAAAATTTTTGAAAAAAATACTAAAAACACGACAGAGTGATGATGGTATTTATCAGAAATTCTCTTTGGAACCATGTCAGCTAGTACTGAAATTAATTTTGATCCAGTGGAAACTGGAATAGACTGTTTGCAACCTACCACAGAAGGTTTGGTGAAAAACTGTATATATTACATTGCAATTCTTTCAGAATCTTGATAATGCTTATCATACTTTCTTGTTTTATGGTATTCTAGCTATTTTTTTGGTTTTATTTTTTTAGTCCTTTGCAGTTTTTAGCAGTGAAAGCAAAGGAACTTTTCAAAAGTAAAGGAATTTTTCAAAAGCAAAGTTGCTGTTGTTATTATAGATGTTGACAATATTTGCACTTAGAAAACTTTATCTTGTATCTCATTTACATGTGTGTAGTGATGTACCTTGAAATGTCTGTGATATATGGATATACACCTGCATTGTTATGTGTTGACAAATTCACTGCAACTGAAATATTCCTTCTCTATTATAAAGAGGCTGATTTAAAAAACTATAAATACCCCATAAACATTTCTATGGTATTCTCTCTAAGATGCTGTTTTTTTAAATGTTTTCCCTCATGTGAGGCAGAATCTTAGATTTCCTCTGCTCTCTTCTATTTGTATTATGACCTGTCATTGATATTCTCCTGTGAATGAAGATGTCTGCTATACAGCACCAGTCAGGGTGCAGGGTGTCAATAAAAGGAGTAAAATGCAAGTTTGCCATTCAGGGAGCAGTATTCCTGAATCAGAGACTTGCTGTTAATTCACAAAAGCAGAGAATTCTGAAGGCAAGTTTTGTGGCAAGATATATGGAGAAATTGTAGGTAATTTGGAGATAGTACAAATGTAGACAAATTGTTGTGTGGATGCTTCATAAATAAAACAAGAGGATCACTAATTTTTTAAATGATGGAAGATACTTTAATCCATAAAAAAATAAAAATAAAAATGAAAATAACTGAACCTTCAACTGCTGTGAAATGCCTCTTCTTTACTACAGCATTTGAAAGGGTTTCCTTTGTAGAATGTGAAGTTATAATTCAGAGAAGTTTTACTTTCATTCTTAGGCTTCTGTTGCCATTGTGTATGTTATGCTGGACCAATACTGAAAAATTAAGCATTTGAGGTTGAATAAAAAACCTGTGTTATCTAAAAGCATTTAACATAAGGAGTGCTGCGATGAGGTCAGTCTCCATGAGAATGCTTTAAATTTCATGACAGTCCTGGTCATTTTTGGATGAAATGTGAAGGTTTATTCAGACATACTGACATGTTTAGTAAGGGAGCAAGTGAGGCATCCAGGGGCATCTTATCTCAGCTGATGCTTGAATATAGCTCCACAATGTTTTGCCACAAGTTAGAATAGAAAGTGTTACAATTGGTCTGCCAATGAAAAACATATTCTTGATTATCTTGCTATTAATCTGGCCTAGATAAGGTGACAGAAATAATTTATATAGAGCTTAGTGCAGATCAAGATGAAGAGAGGGTCAGAAAGAGGTTTAGAAACCCTTAGGTTTTTTTCCTCACGGAAAGAGACTTCATGTAGAAGGTGTTTTTGTGCCTTTGAGTGATACATTGTGTACCTTTAGTGCTTGTCTACTAGTACTAATAGGCAGTTGAGAAGTTTTGGAGGATATGTGAAGGAAACATAAATTGAATAGGGAATTGAATACATGCAGAGGATCCAATTACATTTTTTGATTCCCTAAATATACCATTGCTGTTGCAGAAATACAGAGGAATTGGCAAGGTTAATTGGTTCAGAGATTGAACAAAAGGTTTCTGCTTGAAATACAAATCTTTGGATCAGCTGGCTGGATGGCCAGACTGTAAAATCATACATTTTAATTACTCTTGCTCCTATGGAGTTTGTAGAAGACCTAATCCCAATTTCTTTATGCACCAAAATGTCTAATGACTTCTGAAGAAGTGAGTGTGCAGAGAATGCACAAGCAGACCTCGAATGATTATACAGCATTGGATCTTGCTACTGTTTTCTGTGCTGTGAACTGACTGTTGATTTTATTTAGCCTGGAAAAATTATGTGATTGAATTGATTAGCTCTGCAATTTTCTGGACTTATACACTGCACTGTCTTCTTTCTGTTTCTTTCAGCTCAAATACTACAATACATTTTTGTCAAGGTTTCTTTGGGAAGACTTTTCTCGAGGACTAAGTTATTAAGTCATGCTAGCAAAAGAGGGGGGAAAAGAGTAATTCTGGTTGTTTAACCATTGTTCACATGAATATTATAAGTTTCCCCACTATAATCAAAACATTTTATGTTAATATGACTGCTTTCATACCTGTGCTATCACCTTTCCTCCTTGGATTATTTTATCCAGGATTTTTTTGTCATGTACAGAGAAATTCAGTGCATTTTTTAAGACCAGAGCAGATATTGCAGCTAAAACACATGAGGGAGATCTGAAGTTAGTGTGTTGTTAGGCTGATCATCATCACCTGCAAAAGGGGCACGATGAGTTTTTGCTGGTCATCAGGCAGGTGCAGAGCATGCCTACTGCTCCCTGACATATCTGTGCTGACATCTACAATTCTCTGATTGTTGCTTTAGAATTTTTTGCATATTCACATCTCTTTTTCACCACTTGGTCCCTTGGGCTTATCATGGGGCCGTGAGGGCCAGTGGCTCTCAGCACCCCGGTGAAGAGGAGGGCAGCTCCACAGGTCTTCCTCAAAACTTAGCAGTCTCCTCAGAGGTCTGAGCCAAGGCTGCACAGAAGAGGCGTTGGATGAAGAGAAAGGAACACCCAGGAGAAAGGAAGATGGCCACACAAAACTCCGGGCTGTCAGCTGGTACCAGGTCTTATCTTCCTTCTGCCACCTGCCCTTGGAATTTCCCGGTGATGGAACCTTTTATTGAAACTGGGGACAGTTTAGGGGGCATTAGCTAGAGATGGATTCTGGGTGTCCCACCTGGCACCCATGGTCTGCAGGCCCCTGTCCATCTGCAGTAGAAACAAACTCACTGCACTCCCCACATAGGGATTTTTTTCTTTTGTACATCTAATACTGTAAGAGTGATGCTCATATATCAATGTACAGCAGCTTCCTCTCTATATTTGTATGACATCTTTAGAATTTCTTATTTATCTTTTCCATGTCTTTTTCCTTTTTTTTTTTGTCAGGAGCATTCATATTTCAGGCAAAACTAAGTAGCATTGCCTGCTCCTAAGGTTGCCAAGCAATCTCCTTGATACATACTTTTTTTCAGTTACTTATAACTCAGCCAGACTCTAGCTGTTTGTGATGAATTTTTCCATGCCAATTTCTGCCTCCAGCTGAATCTTTGCATCAAAATGTTTCAAGCTTTTCTGAGAATGATGATAGGGGAAAATAGGTTGTTTTGTTCATATGATTCAGTAGCTTTGCTTTGAAATACTAAAATATCTTTTGTTTGGAGGAAAGGGAAGAGATGAGGAAGAAGCAGAAAGACTGAAAAATATGAGAAATGTGTCCTTTTCTTTCCAAAAAAAGCTACTGGACCAACAGTTTAGCAGAGAGACCCAGATTTTGGAAGATGGAATCCTGGGAAGGTATATTGGGCAATCAGGAAAGTGTCCAAGGAGTGTGTATGTGAAGTTGGACCCAGGAATCAGTAGGGGCATAATGTGACAGATCAGGGAGGGACCCAGAACAAGCAGACCTGTTGTCCAAGGTAGCGTTTGGAGCCAGGCATCCTGGGGATGCAGGATGCAGGCAAGGAGGATGAGATAGAAACAGCTTCTACAGTCCTGGGATACTCAGCCTGGTGCTGGGAATATGGCAACCTGGATTTAACAAAAATATTTTCTTGTTGAGTTTCACCGCATAATCACTGACTACTTTCCCAGAGCACCCCAGTGTCATTCATTGTGCAGGAGGCATCTCTTCACGCTATTTTACATCCTTTTAAGTAAAGGAGAGTCTTGTTTGCAGGATGTTAATCTCTTTATTTATGTATTTAATTTCATAAACTGGAAATAGTTCACAAATTGTCACACAAATTGTGCAGAATCTTGCAATCCAAATTTTCTGCAGTAAAAACAAGTTAATGAAACAAACAGTGAAAACAACCTCTGCTTTTTAATGTCATCCAGAGCCTGAGGTGGCTTTGGAACTGGTGTTCAAAATGAAGGTGGTGCTAGAAATCAACTAAAGCAATTGTAAGATTCTAATTGAAATTCATTATAAACAAGAATAAAAAAGAGGATTTGTTTTCTGCTGACAATTCTCTTTTCCTTCCTTTGCCTTCTTAGGGATGTTTTCCCTTTTCCTGTTTTATTCTTTTGCCCCTTATTTAAATACAGAGACTGGTTTAACTAGTGAGATTTCATATTTTGTAACAATACTGTGACCCGTGACCAGAAGGGCAGCTAACAGCACTGACTTAAAGAACCTGACTCTGGCATCTGCCAGGTCTTGAAGGGGCTGATAAGACTGTGTGAAAAAATAGTAAAGAATAATAAAGAATAATATTTCTGTAAATTGATCAATCAGGAAATTTTCTTTCTAAATACTCTGTACAATAAAAATAAAGGAATAAGAAATACTATTGAGAAGAAAACCTTGGTAAACGAGTACTCTAAAGCCTCTGTATTCTTTACTTGAGCATTATTCAACAATCGAATGTTCCATCATATGGTCATTTTACACCTTTGACCATTGAGGCCCATTTAGTCCTTCAAAGAAACACAGGGGGAGAAGGAATAGCAGTAAGTTAAATCCATTGAACAGTACTCTAAAAATTGGAGGTTTTGTCCCTAGCTTTGTCAATTGACCCTTTCAATTATTCAAGAGACAAAAAACCTCCTTTTCATTTACTGTGCAGTCTTTAGTCTTTGGTTGCTGAATGTTTGACTCTATATCCCAAGAGTTGATCTGTACAAGGGCTGAGTATCTCCAGTGCAATTGAAAGTGATGTAAAATGCAGTTTGAACATTTAAACAGCCTATATAATATTAAATTGCTTTGAAAAATCATGGCCTCTTTCACAATTTGCATTCTGTTCCTCTGTTCTACATTTTCTCATTGGTAGGAATGAAGCTAATATTATTTCCTCTAGCTCAGATTCATTCATCCTGGTAATGGCTGGTAACGAAGACAATGATTATTCAGAGCCAATTGTAATTTTCTGCAGCAGGTGAGATGGATCAGTGGGCCCTGTCTTTTCCTCAGAGGGTATGTCCTTATTTCAATGACAATATTCACCACCACCACCTTCCTTGATAAACCTGGGCAGGCAAGAGACATATTAAATTGGTCCACAGCAGATATTTTATTTTGTGGATTTGCAGATGCCCCAAAAATTTCCATCAAGAGTACAGGTATGTGGACTAAAACAAAGCCTTTTGAGAAGAAAAACTTTCTTGCCTCTGCTTACCCCTTCATGGATGCATTAAAAATTGTTGTCAGTCTTGCAGAGGTCTCTGGGCTGCAGGTTAAAAGCAACTTTAGAAACTGAACTTTCTGACTCAGCTCTCTGCAGACATGAGGTTTTCACTGCAGATATCTGCATTGCACAAGTTCTAGAGATAAAAGGAAATTTTTATGGAGAGCTCTTCCTCCTGGACATTCAACCTGCTTTAATATCTTTATTTTCAAACTACATTTGGACTACTTTTATATTCATGCGATGCATGTTATATTAATTTCATTTTCCCATTTGGAACTGAAGCATGCAAAATGAATGTTGGGAATTCTACACAGAATAAAGGATGAACATGATAAATATAGCTTTATATATATATCTATATAGTGGAACAGCATTAATTCAAATATGGTTCCTAATGACTTTCCTGCTACTTACACATATCAAAGGATTGACTATGAGGAAGGGGCCCTAATACTATATTAGCTGAAATGGCAGTCCCATTTTCCCATCAATTGCAACCTACCTAGGTAAGCACAAATGTGCTCTAAATAATGCTAGAAAGGAAATAGAGAGAAACAAAAAAGCTCTGGGTGCTACTAATTTGAGAAAGGAATCAAAAGACTAGTTAAATAGCTCTATTTTGCAGTCTCATTTTAAATTATTCATTGTGCTTAACCTGCAGAAAGAATGACAAAGCACATGGGATATGGTTTAATTAACCCAAAACTTTATTAACTACATTCATCTGGGAGTTATCTGGCAGTAATTTGTGCAGTATAGGTTATCATGCCATTTTAGCTCTTTATCACCTTTTTAGAGGGGGTTATCTTCAGCCCCATCCCTGTCCACACCCACTGCTACAGGCTCGCTGCAGCTGCCCGCAAGTTTAGTGGCCTGTTAATCCCCACATTTTACTTTTGTCAATCTTCTCACACATCACACTGTCTATTGCAACCTTAAAAGATCCCTTTCAGACCCTTTATTATGCTCTGGGGAACGGCACATGACTTACACTAAAATACGACGCTCTCCTTAGTGTTCTGCTAACCTGTTCCCAGGTCCCACCAGGTCCAGGTGTCAGACTGTAGAAATGGAATGGACACGCTCCTGTACCTCAGCTGGAATTGTTCACCAAAATTTCTTCCAATCACAATTCCACATATACCCTTACAATAATCCCCAGGTGTCTGAAGAAGATGCAGATGATAAAATTGCTCACTCTGCTTAGTTCTTTCCTGATGTTGTAGAGAGTGGGCAGGTTCATACATGCCCTGTGCATGCTGGTTTCTCTGCTGTACACAGTGCAATTTAGCCCCAGTGCTAAACCAGACCGTGCAAGCTATACTTGAGATTGCTCAGGACTAGAAGTAGCCATAAAGAATGGGATGTCCAGAACTAGAATTAACCATAAGGAATGAGACTCCCATTTTCAGCCTCTTTCAGCAAAATATAAGCTCTGAATGCCTCAGCTAGTATAAATAAAAATGAATGGAAGTGTCTTGTAGTTTTTCTTTACCTTCCCTGCTTTGTATTTGTACCTCCCAGTCAAAAGACCACTCCACTCCTGTACTTTAAGTCTCCAAACCTCCAGATGTCCAACCCTTGCAAGGCAGTTACTTTTTTCTGTTGTAAACAGTCCACAAATGCCACCTGGAATGTGACTGAGTGCAGTGAAAACACAATGTTATTCTGGCATACCTAAACTAGCCAGGGACAACAGATGTTCTTTAAAGAATACTAGGATAATTCTTTTGACTTGACTAATTAACTGGCAATTTAAAATTATTCTGGTTTCCATTTCCATTTCACTGTGCTCATATGCATTTCTGATTGAAATTTTGCTTCACTTGAGATTTTCTTTATGAACAAGTAATTTGAAGGATCTGCTTAGTCTAACATCCCATAACAAATTTTACCCTGAAGTTCTGACACAGAATTGTGAAGATTTCTGTAACGCACAGCAAAGCTCCTCTGAATAGTAAGTCCTGTCCTGAAGGAGAATTGAGAAAATTCATATTCACTGGGGAGATGGAAATCACTCAAAGTGCAGGCAACCTTCATTAGGCAGCCCAGAAATCTTTTTATTTTTATTCTTATGTAATAGGTCTCAGATTTCCCTCTAACTCATTGGACTGAAACGAACAGACAAACCTGGTAAATATGAGGGAACTTGCCTCCCTGCCAGCTGTCAGGGAGCTAACCATAAGTTGTTTGGATTTCCTCCAAACAGATATTTGCTGTATATGTGTTACTCTGTGCATGGAATGGAACATTTGAAGTGTTTGATACTTGGTGTTTGAATCCCATGCTTTTTGCTTGACTGTGATGGATTTACTGCGAATACTGAGTGTTGTTTCCACTCAGTATGCAAGCAAGAAAAAAATATAAACTGAAGAAATGACTTCTAACATAATGTTTTATGAATTGGTAGATTTTCACTCAGTAGAATAGAATGGATTAGATTGGAATAGAATAGAATAGAATAGAATAGAATAGAATAGAATAGAATAGAATAGAATAGAATAGAATAGACTGTTTCTGTTGGAAGGGACCCACAATGATCATCTCATCCAACTGTGAGATTAATTCAGGGCTGACCAAATGTTAAAACATGTTTTTAAGGGCACGGTCCAAACACCTCTTAAATACTGACAGACCTAGGGTACAGACCACCCCTCTAGGAAGCCCATTCCAAAATTTGACCAATTTTACCAATCCTTGGTAAAAAAATGCTGCTCACAGTTGAGACTATGCCTCCTTGGCATAGCTTTGAACCATTTCCATGGGTCCTGTCACTGAATACCTGGGAGAAGAGCTCAGCACGTCTCTCTCTATGTCCCCTCCTCAGGAAGTTGCAGAGAACATTAGGGTTACCCCTCATCTGCCCTTTCTCCAAACCAGACAAACCCAAAGGTCTGAGCTGCTCCTTACAGGGCATTCCTTTCAGCCCTGTCAGCAGTTTTGCTGACCTTCTCTGGTCATGTTCAAGGACCCTCACATCCTTCTCAAACTCTGGGGCCCAGAAGTGCTCAGAGCACTCAAGGTGGGGCTGCACCAACACTGAATACAGCGGGACCATCTCCTCTTCTGACTGGCTGGGGATGCTGGGTTTGGTGCCCCCCAGGATGGCATTGCCCTCTGGGCTGCCTGGACTCACACTGCTGACTCCTACTGAGGCTGCTGACAGGCTGCACCCCCAGATCCCTCCAGCCACTCCTCTACCAATTTATATCTGTGCCCAGCATTACTCTGTCCTAATCAGGCGCAGGACCCAGCAATTTGCCTTGTTTAATTTCATCCCACTGTTCATTACCCAACTCCAGCTTATCTAGACCCATCTCTATTGTTTCTGGTCCCTCAAGAGGGTCAACAGCACTTTCAAGTTTGGCATCATCAGGTACATGAAGGCAAAAATCTAAGGACTATCTGATAAGTAAAATTTGAAGAAATAAAAATTGCCATTGCAACAGAGCACACAAAAGGTAGGTATTTGTCACTTTTGGTATTTTTTTTCCAAACCAGGAGAATATTAACAATCCAGAGTATTTGAAGAATAATTGGATAATTGTTTGGATAAATGCAGGTAACATCTTAATATTGGAGATTCCTTTGAACATTTTGGTTCTAACCATACCAAGAAGCCATATGTATGTATCAAATATGACATTACTGCTCAGCAAACTCTCTCAAAGGACTTTTAAATTTCTAAAAGTAAAATAAGGCATTGTTTCTGTATGATGCTTTTTAGAAGTTACCTTCTAACAAATGAGTATTTAATGAGATATTAAGAAAATAAAGGGATTTTTGACAATTTATTTCTGTAATGAACAGAAGCAATCATCAATGTTGCATAGTTGAATTTTGCACTTTTTCTGGGCAAGGGAATCCCTCAAGGGATTGCCTGGAATTGTCCTCAAATGTGTACAGCTCCATGGAATCTAAAGTAGTGTCTGGCTACCTCTTTCTGAATTACTGAACATAAATGAGATAAGGAAGCTACAAAACTGGTGAATTCAAAGGGAGAGCAACATTTTACCACCTAGTGAGCCTTAAGCATCTGCCTTTAGGTATTTCAGTATAATCAGTGTTTATGTAGCCTTTTTGAATTCCACCAGTTTGACTTACAGCTCACATGAACAACAAAGTCTATCAAATCTGGTTTCAAAATTTGTTCCAAGTTTCAAAAAGACTATGGGATGTTGAAAATCTCCAAAGATCACTTAGCTGCACAATAGAGATGAAGATATATGATGTCCACATCATCTCTTTGTATAGAGCAGCAATGCCTGATGAAAGTCCTATTTATGAAATGGTGTATAGCAACCAGAAAAACAGTACTTGAATGTAGAAACAAATATTCTGATATGGAAAGACTGACAGACATACCCAAGCAGATATCTTATTTCAAACATTTGAAAGAAAAAAGAGTAAAAAAAAAAGGAAAGTTTAGCACTTAGTATTCATGAGCAGACTTGTGCAAATAATAGATATTTTGGTTCAGTGGCCTTTCAGAAATGTATATAAATAACATTTCTTGAGGTCTACTAAACATATTCAATCCCTGTTTTCTTTTTACAATACGCTTACATGTTTCTGTTTGACAAAACTGAAATGAGATATTTTGTTTTTTCAACTTCTAATCCCTCTATTTTCTGCCTGAGACTATTAATCAAATAAAATCAACAACAATTTTATTGCTCTAAAGCTATTTCTTCAGCATTCTTTTTCTTCAGAGTACAATTTAAACAGCTCTGCTTATGAATATTTTGTGCATAGTCAAAGAGTGAATATTTAAAACACTGCTTTTATCAGGAAAATTTAAAAAATAACCAGTAAAACCTACAGATTCTGAAAAGGTAAGCAATGTATATTCAATCCATACACATGCTAAAGCATATTTCAGTTTTAAGCATACTCTAGCATGTGTCAAAGTTCATTAGTTAGGACAGAATCAACAGCTTTCTAATGAATTAATGGTGCTTGGCTTTGGAAAGGTGTAGGCATAGACTAACATAAGAACAACAGAGAAGTAAAATATTTTGCAATAGTTGTTGTTATAGGGATTGTAGGAATGCAGATCAAACAGGAAAAAGTACATTTAGTAAGTGATCTCTGCAAATTATTTTTTTAGGATGAAATACCCAAATTATTTAGTAACAATAAAGGATATTTATATCAGATGGTAAAAATTTGCAAATTTCTAGCATCTGCAGAATCATAAAATTTGTCTGTCTGACTTAAAAAAAAGGTGAATACTTCCTGCCATATCTATTGTTAAACAAAGGCTTGATCTAACAAAAATGCTAGGCAATAGAAAACTCAGACTAATATTGATGCCTTAAGTTTTAGCTTTTATATTTTTCACATCCTGTACTGGATGAGTATATATAGCTCTGAATTTCATATAGAGGGCTAGTAAGCTCTCATTACATTTTGGTCAGACAAAACAATCCTTCTGGGCCTGGGAACCAAGGTCACACCGTTTGCCTCAGGCCCCAGAAAGTATAAACAAAATATGAATTGGGAAGAGCAGCAAACTGGGATAATGTGACTTCATTACCTGAAGTAATAATTGGACAATTAACCTCTGATATGCAAAGAGACCAAAATCCTATCAGTCTGGGAAAACTCTTGACTGTTGTCCATCTTAGGAGTAGCCTCTGCCAGGCTTTTGCACTGCCCAAGGTGTATCTGTTAAAGGCCTTGATTAATTACCGACTTTATTCTCTAACTCTGTCCAGCCTCTGTCCTAGGTAGCCTCTCCTAGCATCAGTACAGCCACTCATGTAGTAGAGTGTACAGAGGATGTTGTGAGCAACAAGTACAGATTTGAAATTATTAACTGAAAAATTAAACAATGATGAAAGCCATTATGGCAAAAATATAAGGTATTGGATGCTAAGATAATTAATTCAAAAATTCAGCCTGAATTAATTGGTGATCCTCCAACCTTAATGATTCTATGAGGTATGGAGAGAATGAACGTCCTTGCATAAAGTGAACAAATTGTTCTGAAAAGCGATTTTGTACGGAGTATGTTCATTACCACTGGTGACTCACAAACTGATATACTGGTATATATTTATTTTTCAGTGATATGAAAAGTAAACAGGTCCAAAAAAATTAAGTTTGGAAGGGATCTTTGGTGCACAGATGTCTTCTAGTGAAGGGACCTTCTCAAAACAAAGCCAATTTCAAGGGGAGATGAGGTTGCTCAGGGCCCTGCCAGCTAAATCTTGGATGGACCACACCAGGCTGTGTCATCTTGTCCCAGACAGGACATGAATCTCCCAAGGATGAGAAAAGGATGTCATTCAGTATGAAATCAAACAAAATAGAACAATGAAATTCCCTTCTTATTCTGAGCATGACTCAGCTGAAGTGATTTGGATTCTTTTTTGAAAGGCAGTGTACATCAGTGAATATTCTGGGATGGCATGTAAGCAGACATGTCCCATCCCATGGGGATGTTTCTGAGCACTGGGGTATCTGAGGCTTGATAACACTGCTTGCAAAGCACTAAGAGGAACTCCCTGTAGCTCTTCTGTGGAACAGGGGACACTTCCCCAAGCTTTTGTTGACAGTATTGTAGCTCATGAAAATCGTATCAAATACTTTGAATTTATTAGCCTGTAATTCTGTGTCTCCACAGTTGCAGACATTTGCACAAAATAGGTCACAGCCTGTAGCTGTTAATTGGACACTTAAAGATACCTTTCTGGCTAATTTAATTGTATCTGTGAGAGAGTTTTTGTATAACCAGTATTTAGAAAATCTGTGTTTAGTGGTTATATTTTATTTCATATATTTATACAAGACTTATTATAATGCCAGGTGTAGAGATGGACTAGAGCTCTTATTTGTTTCCTCATTTGCCTAGTTAATTGTCCTTTTTGGCTTTACTTTGTTCTGTATATCAATCCCCTAGCCTCACACTCATAGTAAGAAGAATAAACTAAAAAAAAATTGTATGAGGAACAAGAATATACAAAGCTCTCAATGGCTAAAAATCCAGCATTACAATGAGATATTCACATAGCACCTAAGCTTATGTGCAGTTATGAGAAAAAGGTGGAAAAAATTTAAAAATTATTGGTGGAGATAGATGTTGTGGAAGGTGACTCAGAGCTTGTAAGTGAGGTTTTAGCAGTTATTCTTTACTCACTGTTAGAAAGTCTTCAAAAGTGGATAGTGGGGACATTTTTCCTGAAATGAATGATACTTTATCAGTTTATCCATTGATATATACTGTCAGTTCCTTTGTTAGAATTAATTTCTTCCTACACTACTATCTGTACTGATATTTACTCAGGTCTTTTATCTTCCCAGTTCTCTTCACTGGATTCTCTGCTCTGTATCATCATCAGTGATACCAGGGTAGCTCAAAGAGTAAATGTACTTCTGACTTCAAATGTTATTCATTATTTTTGCATGTGATTTTCTTTGCTTTTTATTTAATGGCAGTCTGAATCCTATGTTTATCCCCCTTCTGATTAGTACAGAATAAATGGCAAAGATAAGTGACAGCATTTGACTTTGCCTGTTGAAACAGTGACACAGGGTAGGAGACAGGAATGGATGAACAGCTGTTTGAAATTAGACACACTGTGGAAATGGAGATGTGTCAGCCAGGGAACAGAGCATGGTCAGGTCTCAGACCTCTGCTACCTTTAATGGGACCAACTTGCCTGTGGGAAGAAACTTGAGGAATATTAAGTGGTTCATAGAACAAATAAAAGCTTTTGGAGAACTGCTTTGAAAAAAGAGCGCTTTCTGGCAAATCAAAGTATACCTCAGTTGCATAATACTGCTACATCCAGCAGACTCAAAGCAACACAATAACGGCAGCAGTGGTATTGTATAAAGGACAGAAGATAAATGAAGTATTGATTTCAGAACTAGCAGAATGCCACAAAAGGGACATATAGTATTTCTACGGGGCCAGATCCTCACTTGCTGTAATTTGGTACTGTGCCATTGAAGTCAAGCTGGTTTATGTCAGCTGTAATTCTGGGAAGGTGTATTTATAACAGGGAGGCATGAATAAAAGTCATGCTCAGAGTGATTGGTAGGAGTTAATTTCCCAAAACTGAATGATGAATATGCAAGCTTAACAGTTTATCTGTTCTTTCAACTTACTGCAGTACTCATCTTCAGATAGATTCTGATCTGCCTTTAGCCTTTCTCAATAGCTCTTTCCCTTGCTTCCTGGAGTCCTGTTTCATGCTGATGTTCTCCAGCTTAAGAAATTACTTTCCTTCAGAGGTATAAAGGCAACTGCTAACCTGTCCTCTGCAAGCTCTCCTGGTTCACACCCTTCTTTCCTTTAGCCCCACAAAAAAAAGTTCATTGCATTGAGGTCTTCATTTTGGGGTTCCTTCCTACCTGGTGGTAGGTGCCACCAAAAAGAGTGACCAGTGCTGAAACAGCATAGATCAATGTGTGCTAGCATTGTAGAATGCATCAGTCTTGTCTGCATGCTGAGAGAGAAGTGGATCATGGAAATAAATAACTTCTGCTGGTTTTAAGAAGGGTAGCACTGTGTGAATGCCAGCAGTGTGCTAACAGAACACCCCACAATACACTGCTGCCCCATTGTGGCAGAGTGCTGTGGGATGCTCATCAGAAAACCATATATTTGTACCTTAAAAAATATTTAAAACACCTGTGCATGGTATGGTTTGTGTGGAGTGTTTCATGTTTGCATGGCTTAGCTGAGACAGCCTAGACTGCCTGAGAGTCTGCTTTGGTCTGAGTGACCTAAACAAGAACAGAGACAACACTCTCATTTTTATCTAAATGAGATAGGTTTAGAGGGGATGGTGAAAATTCAAAGGAATGCATCTCTTTGAAATATTTCTATTAAATTTTCACTGAGAGAATTTGGGACAATCACTCTGAGGTTTCTTCTTCTAGCAGTCATGGAAATGACACAAAAAACACAATTTTGTTTTGACTACACTTAATACTGGATTTTATATTGATTTACTAATTGTGAGATGAAAATTACACAGCAGGTTATTAAGTACTGAAGTGCATTTGTATTACTGTTCAAAATATTTAGGCATGCTGTATAGAATTCTCCAGGTCATATGTATGTAATAATCTTAGGTTATTGACAAAAGAAATTTAAAAAACTTTCCCAGGAGATGGAGTTGCTTTGAAATTAATTACTGAAATTCTATGATTTTTTTATGTTACAACTATTTGTGTTTATCCACATACTAACTTGAATAACACATGCTTTTTGCATAATATTAACATGTTTTACTTGATCTCTTGATTGAAGGCTATTTGCACAAGTCTTCAAATCAGAGAAGATGAAAGAAAACAAAATCATGAGCCTTTTTATCTATGTATTTTTTTAAAAATCTATCCTCTTAGTCTACTTTAATGTACAATATGAGGAACTAACAGAGGAAACTACCTAACCCAAACATAAAGATTCTATTACTGTGTAAAGCAGACTCTTTAATCGGAAAGCCTATATTGATTAGTTAGCAAATATTTTCCCATAAGAACTGCAAGTCTTTTCAGTTGTTTATAATCCATGTTGGTATAATTTAACTATAGGGCCCACTAGGGCACACTGAGCAAAGAAAAGAGAGAAAAAAGTTCACTCTGCTATTTTAGGGTAAAGAAGTCTCTCAAGTCTGAGGCTGAATTCAGAACAATATTTTATGATGAAAAAGCAGTTGCTTGGAATGAGAAACAAACTCTTGGACCAAACATTTTCTTTTCTTTTATTTTCCTCCCTATTTTGCATATCAAATGGAAATTTGGCCAGCTAGATTTCCTGGTTTTTTTTCTTTTTTCTGCTTAGCCAGCTAACTGTTGTGGAGGGCTTCCTTTGCTGGTTTCTTTTTGTTTTTTAGTGGCAAACAACTTACATCCTCAGAGATAATTTTCATTTTGCTTAAAATAAATCCTTTAAAAAGTGTGTGATGCAAGAAGATTGAACATGTAAACAACAGTATTTTCCAGTGTTTCTCTAACTCCTAGAACTATGGAAAAAGGATCTATACTCATTTGGGCATGATGAATGCTTTCCTGGGGAAAGTGGAAATATATACATGGTGAGGGGCAGATTGTGAGCATGCAAATGAAATCTCACCTTTAAGGAGAGGGAGCAAAAGTAACCTTGATGTAGGCATTTACTCCAAATAATACCTGTTAATTTACTGAAGAAGGAGAAATCTTTCTTTCAGGATGAACTGGTTTAACAGTAGAAGTTGGGAATTTTCACAGTACAGAACTGATCACGAGCAAGGAATAAATTGGTTCAGCTGCTTCCTGGCAGAGTCTGTATCTGTCTCTTGGCCATTGCTACCACTGAACAAACAAAATCCATTAAAATGAATCCTGACGTTTGTTGAAAAGTCAGTGGCAGGATATATTCCTTAAACCATGGAAATAGTAAAAACAAGATAAGAGTCAACTCTTTCAAGGAAGAATCGTTACTTTTCCAATTAGTTATTTAAAGAAATGCATGCGTATGTGGAATAACGAAAAAAATTTGGGAGATTTTCGGTTCTTAAACATTTTTTTCTATTAGAAAAATATGTCCATTTTTAAGAAGCACATCTCAGTACCATGAAAACCAGAAAATTTCAGCTTACTGCTTTTAATCATATTGGTAACTTTCTCAACTGAAAATTATTCCAAGTAATATTTTTATTTATTGATTTCTTATACCATTGTGAGTAAACAGTACAGAATGGAGGTACTCCTAATATGTCCTGAAGGAAGCACTTACAGTGATAAAAAATTAAACAGCTTGGTATTTTATAAGCATTTATAACTTATATCGAAGGTGTCCATAAAGTTTTACAAACGTGTGGAGGGATCTGTAGATGCTAACAAATTAATTTAAATGGACACAGCACTGCAAGTGAACAAGTATGCAGGCAGAGCTGGGAGAGAAGATGCTTTAATACCAGTTGATGCATATAACATGAGTCCTCAAAAAGCTTTCATGGCCTATCCATAGGTGCAAACTATCATTTCCTGGGCAGCACTGGGAGGTCAGCACCTACCTTTCCCTGACCTAGGATACAATCTATGTCATTGACTGGTTATGATTTCTGACAGGCATTTTTCTGTTCCCTCCTATTTTATTTGTCATTTGAAAGAATTCCTTATAAAGATAGGTAAGGGAGTTTTAAATGTCTCTTTAAATGTTTGCTGGCAGTCATGTCCTGGAAAACATTGTAAAAAACATGTGTCTGCTTCTGTGTTGGGACTGTTGCTCACAGTGTTGACATCAAATGTCTTGCCTTTTTGGTGTCTCTTGGTTTTTTTCTTCAAAACTTGTAAACCTTGCAGAAGAAGATAGGCTTTTGTTCTGTGTTTGCCCAGAGTTGTTTTGTTCTATATCTGGTATTTGTTGAAAAGGAACATAAAAAAAAATACATGCCACCCCCACATACCAGTGGGTTTTAAGGATGGAGTAGAATAAGAAAAAAGAGAGGAGAAAGAAAAGAAGACAGAAGGGTGCAACAGAGATAAATTTGTGGGCTACTCAGAGTCCAGTTATTCAGAAGAAGAGACAGAGGATGTAGAGGTAATAAAATAAAGCAGTCATTGTAAGAGAAAAAGGGATGACAATGTTGTGATCCAAAGGACTCTCTGTTTAACTCAGTTAAATTGCACTGAAGAAAATATATTTTGGTACCACAGAGTTGATAGGTACCAAATTACCCCTGTGACCCTTGTATTACATATGCCCCTTTAAAATACCACAACTAAGAAGCAATCCACAGATAATCCTAGTGTGTGGCTTTCCTTACAAAGTGGTTCTGAATATGCAAATTCCTCTGCTTGTGTTCCTGGGCCCTTGTCAGTGATGGATGGGGATCATGGGATGATGAAAGCAGGCAGTGGTGGAGCTCAAATAAGGAGGTATTCAGCAAATGAAAAAGTTGAAGCCAACTTCTACTTGTATGTATATGCATAATGCTGAATAATAAAAGTGCTTTCTTTGGTTGTAATGGAAAATCTATGAATATCCTTAGGAAAAATACTTTCTGTTCTGTTAGTATGAGCCTTACTAACTATTATGTCATTGTAAAATGGCTTCAGAAGTTGAGAAATACATCAGTGAGTCACCAGAACAGAAACTGTGGCTGCAGGAAAAGGACTGAAAGAAGAGAAATGGAAGAATGTCAGTTCTTGAATGTGGTCCTGCCTGCAGCTTGCATCTGACATGCCTAAGGCAGTGCTCCCTGAGAGCAGCTGCAGAACTGGCTGTGATGCTTCTGGTTCTGTCAGAAATTTGCTTTCCTTAGTGACAATTACATGAAAAGCTCATCTATTCTGCTCTCCGATCTTGCTGTGCTGCTGTAGCCTTTGGGAAAGGCTACAGCATGAATCCTGGCCAATACTTAGTGTAGAGGTTGGGCTAGAACCCTTTCACTTGTGTCACTAGTCTGCCACTGGCTGTCAAAGAGTCCAGAAGCATGAGAAAGAAACTGCTTCAATGTTTTCCAATTTACTATAGGAAAACTCATCTTTTCATGTGCCTATTTAAAATTCAGAACGCATATATATTTCTCTCTATAAGCACAGCTTGGAGTAATATTAATTTTTTTTTCATTTAACTTGCATATTTCTCTCTAATTATTTCTTGTTGATCTGCCATACTCTGGGGGTTCTCTTACTCTGGAGTCTACAGCCTTCTGTCATCCTATTTACACACAACTTCAATGCCTCATAAAAAAGCATCTCATTGAGATGAGTGCCTGGCAATCATTTACCTAGATCTTTGCAGCTTTACTCTCCACTGCTCACTCTTTGTTTGTCATATTGATTTTGTATTTTCAGTCACTCGTTGGCCTTGAGGAGGATGAATGATTGCGTAGTGCTTACATTGCAGCGATGCCTCGTGGCAATGGAGCTGGACCCTGTACAAATGTCCAGCTGGATGGATAAACCCTGAAAGAACAGTCTGCCAGAAAAACAACTGTCAAAACAGGTAAATAGGACAAATTATTCCACACAAACAAATTGCAGGATAAAGTCCCATTGGTTTTGTTATAATAAAGAACAAATCAGTGCTGACATAGTGAAGTGGTGAGAGGTCCAGAAGATAAGGATTTTAATGAACTTTAGGAGACAAAATAAGCTAGATTTTAACTTTGTCACATTAAAGGAACACAGAACTACAAGTGATTGCCTTCGTCACAGTGTCTTGCCCTTGTCAAATTCTTCCTGCTGCCCCAGTCAAGCCAACCTCAGCATTTTAACCTCTTTGATTGTGTGAGGTGCCTTTCTTTTAGTAAGTAAACATGAAGTCACTGAAGAGGAATAATTGCTTTTTCTCTCCAGGAATGAAAATATCTTCATTGAAGTCCTGCATGTGTATTTTGGTGCCTTTCAAGTTGCATCATTGCTGTGTTCCATGACTTTGAAGATGAGTCCAAAATTGAATGTGCACCTCACAGTTGCCTCTGACAGCTGGGATTTAGGGTTCAAGAAACATATCAGCTACTCTGTGGCTTCTCTGCTTTCCTTTTCACTTCAGGTTTGTCAGAAAGGAGGAGACGTCTTCCTGGTTTAGATCTTAGTTATGTGAGAAGACACCTTTTCTCCCCTGTGCAATCTGCAGCCATTGAGGTAGCCTGCCTAGGAAGCCAGCTCTGTCTTGAAACCATCTGATCATGCATCTGATCTTCACCTGTGCAAGTGGCTTCTTCTGATGATTGGGTGTATTCCACATCACATCAGAGTGCCTGAGGGCTAAGGGCTGTGCTCAGATTCTGATGGCACCCATGGTGCTGCTGTGTGGATATGATTGTGCACGTGCTCCCCAAGAGAGAAATGGGAGTGGATGTGGATTATATTGCCTCGCCTCAGGGCACAGCCAAAGGATGCAGCCTCAGCTGAGCAGAAGGATGAACAAACTGTCGAGCTGGTTCATGACAATTTTTGTTGTTGCTCTCTGCAGTTCCCACTGAATGTGAAGAGCAGCTAATGCAGGGAATCAGGCTATAGAGGTAATTGAATCATAGAATCATTTAGGCTGGAAAAGACCTCTAAGATCATAGAGTCCAACTGTTACCCCAGCACTGTCAAGTCCAACATTAAACCGTGTCCCTGAGTGCCATATCTGCGCATCTTTTAAATACCTTCAGGGCTATTTACTCAACCAGTTCCCTGGGCAGCTTATTCCATTTCTTTGCTCTTACAGCAAAATTATTTCCCTAATATTCAATGTAAACCTCCCCTGTCAAGACTAGAGGCTATTTCCTCTTGATTATCACTTGCTACTTCCAAAAAGAAACTGACACCCACTTTTTAACACCCCCATCAGGCAGTTGTAGAGAGCAATAAGGTCTCCCCGGAGCCTCCTTTTCTCCAGGCTAAACAACTCCAGCTCCCTCAGTCACTCCTCATAAAACTAGCATTTCAGACCCTTCCCCAGCTCCATTGCCCTTCTTTGGACTCACTCCAGCACCTCAATATCCTTCTTGCATTGAAGGGCTTAAGACTGAGCACAGGATTTGAGCTGTGGCCTCACCAGTGCTACAATCACTGGAGGGGACAGTCACTGCCCTGGTCCTGCCCGTTGCATACTCAGAGAAGACAGCCAAAAGAAGCTGTGTCCTGCAGAAACTGGCCCTGCTTGTGCAAGGGTCTTTGCCCTTGGCTGTTAGTGGCAGCCTGCATTTGAATGGTTTTTGAGGAGCCTTTCCCAAAGGCCAGACCTGAAATTTAGGAAATTTCCTCATAGTGGATCAGTCACTTTTCAGGCCACTTTGTGAATGGAAAGCATGACCCTAAAATCTGCACTGCAACAGCACTGAGAAAGGGAAAACCTGCAGTACTTAACTTTTAAAAATTTTTTTTTTTTCATGTGTCACTAATCTTTATCAAGATGCTCTCCTGGTTCAGGTGAATCATCTGAGAGGTAGTTATGAGGTAGAGCCCTCTCTGAATTTTATGTTGCATTTCTCCACCAGTTTTGTTAGATTCCAAAGTTAAAGGCTGCCAGCTGGGGAATCTCAATTTGCCATTGACTTCAAACATGTCCTTTGTAGTTTAGTTGATAAAGCATCCAGGCTTGCCCTGGAGAACACACCTAACAGGAAGAAACATCCTAGAGGCTGCTGCTGATAGCAAAATCACTGCTTCCTGAATGTTTAGCTGCTAGTAAGTTAATATTGATACATGTCTACAATTTGGGAGGATGGGAGTTAGTAAAGGAACTTCTGACTCCATAAACACAACTACATATATAATAAAGACTGTTAGTTTCTAGTCTAGTTGGAAAATCTTGTCATAAATTGCCACACTTTCTTCTTCATTACACCAGAGTGATATTTTTTCAGTGTGAGGACTTCTAAGCCTCGAGTTCAGAAATTTACCTGACACCACATCTTAGTGGAAGGTTGGCCATCACATTCAGATCACTTTTCTGCAGCTGTCATTCCAAAGACTTGTTAATTCCCCTAGCTAGTTGAAGTTAAAATATTAACCTAGTTATTGAAAAAGAATGGATTTAGAAAAACGTGTACATGGTTTCTGTATGTTCTGAAATCTAAAATGCCTAGAGCTGTCCTGATTTCAAGCTCATGAGTCATCTAAACTCAAGCTGCAGAAATTCCAGTGGGCCTGTTGTTAAATAATTCACAAGTGATGTAATTTTACTGTGTATCTCATTAACAAAACACTGCAGGAAAGAATTAGGGAAAAGAACCTAAAGCAATCCTAGTCCTTTTATTTTTTTCTAGAACTGTCATATCTAACGAATTAATTTATAAGTGATAGGTTAACAAGTTTGTATTAAATTTTGGCATGAAAATCTCTCTCAAGTAATGAGAAAAATTAAGAGAATCCTTTCTGCTTCAAGTCCTGTACCCAAATATGTCTTGCACAGTCTCAGTCTTCTTTTGCAGATTGTAGATATTTATGAATGTGTATACCCACTTAATTTAAAATCATATATGTACAGGAATGCTGGGAGAGATCTCTTTTGCAAGAAAATATGACCTGTGCCTTCCACAAAAAAAAAAAATTTAAAAAAAATATATATAAACAAAAAAAATTTACCACTTGGTCTCAAAGTTATTAAAACCTTTTTATTATCTCTAGCACTGTGTAATAGTCGAGTAAGCAATCAGGTTATGCAAATAATAATCTTCTATTATCTAGAGGTATGCATCTGTAATTAAGAATGTCAGTCACCTTATCTTGTAAACAGTCTGTTCTCAGTACACAAATATGGGCTCTGGTGCAGATGTGTCTGTGTATGCCAGAGCACCAATATATCATTTTTTGCTGCATCTAAAGCCTGCAATTTCATGCTTAGCACTTGGCATTGTAACCATGGTTATCTCCAGTTAGATGCAGAATACAGAGGCCTCAGCAGATGGGTTTTTTATTTGGACCCCTGGCAATCAAAAAACCAGAAAATCTCCAGAATACATAAACACAACATATGGTAGATATATTAATATTATTTACTACCAGATACATGAGATTTAGACTTTGTTGGAGTTTTTCCCTCAAATTCTTTACAAGCCAAGAGGACTGTTAAGTTGTTTGTAAGAGAAATGGGCTTCTTTTTCTATGAGAGTTTTCCCTGTGCAAGAAGCAGAAGCTAAAAGGCTCACACTAATTTCTCTAAGTGTGAGGTTAAAGTGACATGTTATCTGTAAGCATGTATATTTTGAAAGGCTTGCTTACTTTTTTTTAAAATTTTACTTTCAGAGAAACAAGCAAGTTGTTTCAAAATTTTTAGAAAATATTGGAAGGTCACAGCATTGATATTAGCCTAGAATTTTCTAAATTTCTATGGGTCTCCATATGGCAGTGTTGAGCAGAAAGAATTTACAGCAGAATAAATTTAGGTGATGACCAGTGCATCTTTACAGGTTGAAATAAATTACTCCAGTTCTGAGGAATGTGTGTGATTGTGTTTTTTCTTTCTGAAAACCGAGTGCTTATATGCATTGTCTTACAGCTTTAACTTCCTAAAAGCAAAGAGTTTTATTTCTAATTTCCAGAAAATTTGTACAGGCTTGAGTAGGCTGGATATTTTTATTAGGACTCACCAGGTACCATGCTGTACACATTATATGTTTTCCATACAGCAGCTTAAGAACATTTCTTGTCAGGAACAGAAAGGAGAAATAACATCCTTCCAAAGAAAAATTGGGTTATGCTCTTAAATGACAATATCTACTTTAAGGAAAAAAGCTGGGGTGAGCTTTAGCTCAACCTTTCAAACAAAACCATTTACTCCATATCTGTTATTTTCATTCATTTGCTGTAGCCCTGACCTGGTAAATGGAGGTTACTCTGAAAACTGTACTTAATAACTGCTACTGTTATTCACCATACTCTATACTGAATGAGTAAAACACGTTGGAAATGTCGCCAGAGTCAAGAGTCAATTCCAGAAGTATTTGAGACCCTTGGCCTGAGTCTGCCACGGAATTTTGTGGAGAAGAATGGTGAACATGTGTACTTGTCAGCATTCAAAGCAGCTGGCAATACAGCCTGCACTGGCTCTCTGCAGCTCTGAGGAGGCAGCATGCAGCTGGGGAAGAGCCAAGCAGGAGCTGCAGAGCTGGAACAGCATTGGAGCTGGAGCTGACCCACTTGCAGTCGTGCATGGAAAAATCCACAAGCACTTTGCATGAGGCCACAGACAAAGAGTGGTTGTGGTGTCTGGAAGGAAATGTGGAATTAAGTTAAAAAAGCCCAGATTAAAGAAATCTTGGGGAGTAATTTTACTGCTTTAGGGTTTTTCTTGGGGCTGAATAGTGAGGGACAGAGTTTGAACGTAATGAAGCAAAGGACAACAGCTGGAAATGCCAACTACAGAAGACAGAGAGACAGGTTCTCCTACATCTTAGTCAAGTGCAAAACCCCATAGGGAAATGCAGGATTCTTTTCAGGTTTGAATACATTCCTTTAAAATGTGGCATATCCAGCAGATCCAGTTCCACCATGTATGTGTGTTATTTGTGTTATGGTACCAAAGCTAAAATCTTCTTTCACATCAATTCCTTTATGCTGAACAGATAAACTATCAAAAGGCTGGTACCTTCTTCAAGAGCTTACAGACATGAGGTATAACAATAGATCTCAAAAAATAAGGAGAAAACAATAAGAGGAAAGGTAAGGTTTTCAAATAGATCACAAAGGAAATCTTCAGGGTTCCACCAGAATGACATTTTCATCATTCATGGAGTAATGGCTATAAAATGAAAGAAGAGAGACATAGGTTAGCTATTAGGAAGGAATTTGTTATTGTCATGGTGGGGAGGCACTGGAACTTGCCTAAAAAATTGTGGATGACCCATCCCAGGAAATGTTCACGGACAGGTTGTCGTTCAAGACTCAGTGTGCTGTTTAATATCTGCTTATCTTTCAAATATGCAAACCTTGTTCTGTTTCACTTCATTTGAAAATTTAAAAGTTGTAGGATCTCCGTCACAAAATTCAGTAGGCTTTGAAGTAAGCAAAAAATGTTACACATTGTGATTGGAGTCCAACAGTCAATATGTCCTGGAGTGCAAAATTTGGTTTAGATTAAGGTACCACTTTGTGAAATTTTATAGTGACCCAGCTCTGGACTATGCTTTTCTGTTCAAATACTGAAATTGGTTTCACCTACCTCTTTTATACAGACTGTCTGCAATGGTAAAGAGGCTGTTGACACTTTCAGATGAATTTTACTTTGAATTTTTGAATTTGTCTGAACCTGAATATCAAAGCAAAACTCAGAGTGTGTGAGATCAAATAAATAAAAAACCAAAAGTCTGCATGAATCCCTGTAACATGAAATAACTGACTCCTTGCCAGATTTGCTTACTATCTAAAAATAGTTCAATCTCATCTATTCAGAATCTCCTGTGATAGCAGAAGGAGTGATATAAAGACCAAGAGACATGTGAGAAGCTAAGTTAGAGGCTTGAAAGGAAGGCAAGGAAAAAGAGACACTGTAACTGTGATGTGAACTTTGTCCCTCCTTGAAATGGCATTTAAGTGCAGTGACTGTGGTACTTTCTGTAAATGGATTATCACACACCCTCTTAAAGCTGTGTGTGTGCCCTCTCTGAATGATTGAGGTGAATGTGCTATCCAGGTAACAGACTAGAGATTTTTTGCTTTTTTTTTTAAAAAAAAAGGAAGACCAAAAATTATTATGTAAACATGGTCGAACAAAAACCACAAAAAAAGCAAAAAAGAACCATTTACTAATTTTAATCATAATAGCAGTCTTCCATAAGCAGTTCAGTACTGAAGCTGTTGCTCTTTGAAGTAGCTTCATTTCCTGGTGAATCTGAGGCAGCTACCATCAAGTTATTTATCTTTTTTTCTGCTGGGTAATCCTACAGCTGTTATTATTTACATAGCAGCCTAAATTACATTTGCTGCCTTACAAGGGAGAAGGCAGGTCACCTGCTGCAGACTGAATCCAGGATGCACCAGGACAGAAAGTAAGGGAACAGTGCAGAAAAAAAGAGTTTTTGATAGCTAAATCCTCATGCATGAAATACTTCCCTTTTTTAAAGCTGATTTCTTTCATCCCTTTTATTAGTTCTTTGCATATGTTTTAGTTGTGTATGCAGTCCCTCATTAATTTTTTTGCCATTTTGGTCCAGATTTGGCCAATACTTAGGCATTTATTGACATTTCAGCCAGCTGATTGATGTCATGGTTGAACCTGGGCTGTGTGTGACTATTTGCAGGGTCAGGACCTTTTTTCAGACATTCATCTTTTTCATTCTTCTATTACAGATGGTTGAACTGGTTTCTCAGTATTTTTTTAAACAAGTATCTAATATTTTCTGTCTAGCACTATTGACTAATTCCCATTTTTCTTTTGACTGGTTACTTTAGTTTACAAAGAACAACCTCTTCATTTATTATAATTTTGCTATGAGTATATCCTTCTGATCTAAAATGTTCCTAACAATTTTTAAGTTTGCTCTTCTGGACAGACTTTCCAGTGTTTTGTTCATTTGTTTGTTTTTAAATTCCAACTAAAATTTCAGAAATCATACTCTAAATGAGACAGAAGCCAGATTTTTATTTTACTTTATTTTTCTATCGTGTTTTTCATTTCTCCCTCTTCTGTAACTCAGGGAACTTTTAATGTTCTGCTAGTCTTGCAAATCATCAATGGCTTTACTATCTAGCCAGCAATGACAGCAAAGTCTCTGCCAGACAACAAGAGAATATACTTTTAGTTCTTGCCCACAAAGTTCTGTACAGAAGAACTGGACTGTTCATATATACCTACTGGTAACTGTAGGATGAGAAATTCCACATTCATTATCAGTTTGTTCAGTCAGATGTGGAATATCTCAGGGCTAAGGTGTTCATTTGCAGTGCAACTGATCAGTGCAAAATGCCCTGATTTTTTTCGAGGATTTCAAATATCCATTAAAATGTAGGTAATATTTATTGAAGACTATATGCAACTGCATAGTTCCGTGACAAACATGCCAAACATATTTCCTCCTTAGCTGCAGAGTAATCTCAGATTCAGATACAAAGTGAGGTTGTTTAATTTTTACCTTATGTTATAAGCCATGAGAAGTTGGAGTCACTAATGTGATGGGAAAAATCTTCAGAAAATTTTTTTTTTTACTCTCTATATTGAAAATATATAAGCCAAAGACATTTTCTGTGATGAAGCAGCAATCATAACTTTGGATTTATGATATTATGACCAGCTGGAAAATTTAGTTAATGTAGCCAGACTTCTAATTGCTGTCTTAGACTTTGATCCTTATCATTATGGTAATCCTTTCACTATAAAAATTGATCAATTAATATTTTTGCCCACACAATTATTTTTCTATTACATTAATATGTGTTTTAAAGGTACTGTTTTGATAACTGATTTTTGATTTATATATAAGGAATTCCTGACTGCCCTTAAGTACAAAAGGTAGCATCAAAGAAACATAAAGGTACACAATAAAATGCTGTTCACTGTTACAGGATAGGGGGGTTCATAACCCAGAAATCTTCAGCTCCTCTGAGGGGCAGATCTATCTTGGGTCAGGCAGCTTCCAGGTCTGTGCCACAGCACTGGAGCCTGCAGATTTTGGGATGATGTTGGGGGCAGCACTCCTGCACTACTCTGGGTTTCAGGAAGCTTTCCAGAAAGGCTTTTTTTTTTTTTTTTTTTTTTTTTGGGGTAAATGAAAGTCTGCAGAATTTATAGGGGTTGATTTCTTTTGTGTGTGTATTCTATGAAGTGAAAGTTGTCTGGAAAATGAAAGTTGATTGAAAAAATAGAAATTTCTTTTCCCACCATTCTGCTTTAAATAGTTCAGATTCTACCAAAAACGTCAGTAATTTTCTTAAATCCAAGAATTTGAGGGAACTGGGCTGCTATATGGCTATTGTTGTGTTGTTACTTTCTTTGGAAAGCCTCACATGTCAAAGTCTGTACTTCCACCTGTAAACTTAAGCAGATTGAGGACAAGTGAGTGGTCAATCCTGCACAATGAGATGGAAGAATAAAAGTAGATACAGTGGTTATTTCTGTAAGAAAACAGCCAAGTCCTGACTTAACCAGTCAGCAATGGGTGGGGTCAGCTTAACCAGTCACCAGTCAGCAGTGAGTGTAGTTGGCTGGAGGATGAAAACTGAATAGTCAGAGCTAAGGAGAATCAACTTGTTTCCCTAATTTAGAATGATTCAAACATTTTACTTTTGATTTTTTGCTTAATTTCTGAAAACAACAAAAAGATAAATAGATTCTCGAAAAGAGGAGCTCTGTTGCATTTGTACAGAGAATCCAAAGCTTGGGATCCCTTCATAGGTGGGCACTGTGCATTTTACCAAATATATTAACTCACACAACCATTTAAGGATTACCTTACACAGAAAATTATGTGAAAATAAAAAAAAAATAATTAAGTAATGTGATATACAGACAAAGCCTTCAGACATTTTTAACTACCATTAACTTAGATTGACTCTCATACCAGCACATTGACTTCTGAACCTCTAAACAGGGCCTAATGAAGGCAAGCATATGTTAGGAGAAAAAAGTATTTTTGCCTTGTAGGAGAAGGATTAAAGCAATAGGCAATGACCATTCTCCAGACAGAATAGGTAATAGCTGTTTCGGGGTTTGAGGACTGAGTTTCTTTCTGGGACCAGCCTCACCTTTGATTAATCCCAGGTGTCAAGGGACTTGGCAGGATGATCCTTGTTGGTCTCTTCCAGCTCAAGTTATTTTAAATCTATGAGTGTGGTAGATGACTGCCCATGTAAGTAATAGGGAAATAGTACTAAGGCTCATCACTAGCCCACAAAACTGATATTTTGTGAAAGTCATGCAAAACAAATGAAGCAAACTTGAAAACAGATCTCCAGTGTCTCGAACCTCAGTGTGGCCTGACAAGATCATTTTATCTTTTCTCAATCTTTACTTATGTACTAAAAATTTGATAGCTACTTGTTCTTTTTTTTCCTTCCATGTCTTTACCAAATTGCACTGCTAATTATTAGTTAAGGGCATCTGCACTTGATATAGATACTCTTTACAAAATAAGTGCAGGTATTAAAATGAGATGTGGGGCAGCAGTGCCAGTGCACCATGAACAAAATAATGGTGTAAATTAAGATGCTGAGCAATATATTTGCCTATTCCTGACAGCAGCAAGGGAAAACATTTATATACATGTTAGTATATAAACAAATTAATTAAAAGATTAATATGTACTTTTGCTTTTTTATGTTGGACATTGAAAGTGAATGTTATATGCAAATCCTGTTTATTTAGATCCTCAGAGTTCTTTCTAGATGATATAATCAATGCCACTAGGTAACACATTCTCACTAGTTCTAATACTAAGCTCTTATACATCAGAGTGGCATACTATTGAATCATTTTCTAGTTGAATATATTTGTGTCTATGAGCATGTTTTGGATAATAGCAGCAGTTTTCCAGTCCTGCAGTAGTTAATAAGTTCAGATATTGATGTACAATTCATTGCAAAAAGGTTGCATTACTTAATTACATTCTTGTGAGGATGCAGATACAAAAGGATAAAGGTCTTATCTTAGTGTATCTATTTCCCCACAGGGAAAGAAACTGCTGTTCTCCAGTACATGCACACTCACAGAAATATTAGAGTTGTGCTCACACTGAGAAAGGCAGTAGCATAAATATTTCAATAGAAAAACACATTTCTAACAGAAATAATGCTGGTACAACCTCCGTATGCGTGCCAGACTCCACTGACAACAGCTTTTTCCTGATTCCCATGATAACAACATCAATAATTGTGAAATCCTTTGGAACTAATGTGGCATGTGAGTGTAATTCTGAAGGACAATCACTTCACTGGCTGAGGATAATCTGCAACAAGGTGATTGGGGCATCTGGCTGCATTAACAGCAATGCAAGTAGATGCTGTGGATAGAAATGAATGTATCATCCCTGGTCCTGATTATTATGTCACTCAGATATATACTAACCTTCAGCATCAATGGGCTATTTAAAAGTTTATCAAAGCTTCACCACGAATGTTTTCTGCTGAATCCATAATCTCTTTTAGAAGGCAAATATGTGAAGACTTCCAAGCTTTTAGTCGTGCTCTATTTCTTGTTCCGAAACTCCGAAAAATGGTTTAGATAATATTTACTCTATTTTAGTGATGGGGAAAAGAATTAGAAAGAGATATATCTTGCAGCATGTTTTTTTCTATTATAGATATTTTTATTCATTACTTCTTTTACTTTCAGAGAAAAAGAAGTCCCAGTCCCAGCCTTTTCAATCCTTCTTCAAAGAAGTTGTTTGCATGTTTTTGTGCTAATTACTATCATTCTTCTCTATCTCCAGTCTTATTTCACATTCTTCAATCTATTTGGACAGTATAAGAGCAAGGTATTTCAGGTACTGCAACTCTGAAACACCTACTGGTACTGTGACTTTGCCTGCAATGTTTTTTGTTCTACTCCATTTGCCCAAGAACTCATCTTTTTGAAATGTGATTTTGTATTAAATGGAAATCTCTAGTGGGCTAGAAACTGAGTCCATCATTTCCTAAACTGATATTGTTAATATAAAACAGTAAGTGCAAAAGTAATTCAAGTTTCCTTTCCCATTGTTGAGAGCGTCTATATGTCTGGAAATCACTATTCTGAGAAGACTCCTTGAACTTGAAAGGGTAGCAGATAGGCTGGTTATGACAATTGCATATCATCTTCTAAGGTACATTAGCCATAGACTTACACTTAACAACAATTTCAGCTAATTGCATTTGTTGTAGGCAAAGTATTCCACTGTGGTCAAGGACCCTGCTGACACACACACATCTCCTGGTGAAGGTGTCTGGGATTGACTTGAGACTGAATGAATGTAACTTCTCTCTCATCTCAGGGATCCTTTGAATTTGTGCTGAGAGATAGCAAATGCCTTACATATTCTATTGCTTGACTCTTCTGTATGTTGTTGTATGATTACTTCCTCAGAGAGTAACTACAAGCAGAAATCTGACTCCAATTTTCCATTATTATTTGAATGATGGTTATTGGGTCATACTGTTTAGAAATGTAATGGGAAATTTCTAATGGTTCTATACAAGACTCTGAAGTTTGCCCATGAGTCTCCTTTTTGGCATGTTTGAATAAGTGGGACACGGGTGGACACAGGTTAAATGCTACAACCTTGACTAATTCAAATTTTGGCAAAATGAATCATTGTCCCTGGATTAAGGGAGAGAGAGAGAAAACTAGAAATATGGGACTAAACCTGAATTTGATAGCAATAGTAGTGAAAAGCTATCTATATATGGTAGATGTTTTGGTTGCTGCAGAATAAGCCTAAGAATGATTACACATTTCTTACCTAAGGCAGACACTCTCAACAGAAATGGAAATATATGAAAGCAAATCTAACAGTTTCTAAGTATTTCACTGGAATTAAGGTCACACCTTGAAAGGAAGACAAATATTCAACAATGATAGTTCACTAATTTCTTCATTTGAAATTCCAGAAGTCAAGGAATTGTTCTCCAGATGAGATACAATTAAAACATGCAAAATTCCTGAAAAAATCTAGTCTGTTTCATAGTTGCTTATGTCAGAGCTGGAACTGAGAGTTGACTGAAACTTCAAGCATGTTGATATATATCAGGGAATGCAGCAATTCAGCTTTACTTAGTGCATGTAGGACACATCCTAAAGAACTCCTTCCCATTCCAGTGCTGCTGTCCTCCTGCAGAGTGTCTTTGCTAAGCACTGCCATTTTGTCAAGTGTCAGAGAGTAAAGGTGGGTGACATCAGACCATTGCAGCTTTGCCCAGCTGCAGCTCTGGCAGAGCAGCACACAGATTGCAGCTGATGAGGTGCATAGAATCTTACCTGGCCTCACCTGAAGCACAGATGACTTAGGGTTTTTTTTGCAGTTTACTTATCATATTGGAAGGCAGAGTGGCATGGTTCATAAAGAAACAAATAAAGAAGAACTAAGCTGAAAAGATGAGGTGTTTCGGATATAAATTTCAGTGGAGTTAGAAAAGATTGAAGACTTGGGGATGTGGGCATTAGTGATGGTGGGAAGACAGCACTCCTTTTCCAGTGCCAGCTGTTTCATAGAAATATTCTTGCCATGCAGATCTCATTTCTGGGAGCAGGAAGAGAGAGAGTTCCTGAAGAAGTTGGTAATGAGATTGGGAATCTTGAATCTATTGCTGTGAGGCAACAACTAGACATCCTTAGGTTCTACAGGAGGTGGGAAAATGACATTGCAGCAAAACCATGGCAAGAGGGCAGAAGATTAGGAACAGCCCTTAAAGGGGAAGCAATTAAGGAAGGATTAATGAGAACGTTTTTTCAAATAATTTGCCATGGGTTACCAAAATCTGATAAAACTGCAGATCTCTCACTGGTAAATCTCCCCATGTATCCTTGACATTTTTTATGTTTTCCCTTGCTGCCACTTCTGAGTTTATCACTGCAAACACATTTAAGGAAAATTGGAAAATATTAAATCTTTTATATGTTTAGACCTGTAAAAACCTTTTTTTACAACCATTAGCTTTTCAGCTTGTCTCCTTTTGTATATTTTTCCTTCCTCCCTGTATTATAATTTCCCCCAGAAGCATTGCCCAATTTTCACTGCTTTTCTATGACCTTATAAATCTCATTTTTCTTTAGTTTCTATGTTTCTGCTCTGGCAATAACATAATAACATATTTTTTCCTGATGTGAGCATCAATGTTTCTTTTTCTTTTTTCTTTTTTTTTTTTTGGTTTTACTCCTTCTTTGGTAAATGGGTTGTAAAAAAACTTATAATTTTCATTTCAGATGCCAGGAGTGAGTTGACAAAGAGGACTTTCTGCATATCCTACTGCTCTGCCTGGAAGCTAAAGAAAAAATAATCATTTTGTATGCCACATGAAGCAGGTGAAAATCTTTTGCAATGAGAAGGATGTGAAAACTTTGTGAAAATGATGCTGTTTAATGCTTTCCCATGGCATAGGTTAGCTCCTACACATGTGTGCTGGTTGAATTATACATTTTCCATTAAAGCAATATGCTTCAGAATGATTTTGTAGCTGATGATACTGTGGGAAATTTACAGTTTGTCACTGAATTTATTAGCAATGCATGCCACAGTCCTTGGCTGGGTGCTGCGTATCACAAAATACAGAGAGGCAGGTCATAGTCTGTTCAGAGACTGCTTATTTCTAGGATGCAGGCATTTAAAGGAGTGGTAAAGGGCATATTATTATGCAGACTTTCAGACACATTAAGTCTATTTGGAGAAATATGATACAGATATACTGCTAGCAATCCACAGAAGCTATAGGCAAGCCATGTGCT
This sequence comes from Emberiza elegans, assembly GCA_024865655.1. NCBI lineage: Eukaryota > Metazoa > Chordata > Aves > Passeriformes > Fringillidae > Emberiza > Emberiza elegans. The sequence goes on along the minus strand of JALJVW010000175.1, from coordinate 41,608,161 downwards.
AGACAATGTGGATTTTACAATATGGGAACAAAAATTGATTCTGTGAATGCTTAGAAGTAATACGTGAAGTCTAGGAGGAAGGCTAGCTCAGCTGAATTAAAAAAAAAAAAAAAAAAGAAATTCTGGCACCCATTTTGGACATTGGGAAGCAAAGTCATTACAGCTCCTTCCAGATATCTGTCTGATCAAAAAGTGGAATTTCTCATTTAGTTTGGGAAGCATTACATATGTTTAATTCCTGACAAAACCTTTACAGATGGGCACCTCATTCTCATTAGATCTTGCTGGTTTTTGTTAGCATCAGAAAATATGTTGTCAAAACTGAATGGTATATACCTATGAAAGGTATTTAATTTCCCCCACAATACTTCTGACTTTGTGTGGGTTGTTTGTCAATCAGAAGAGAAATATAAATTCTTTATAAAACAGAAGAAAGCTCAGCTTTTGGGTTTTGTTAAATATTAAAATTATGTTGGTTAGTTGTTTTTGTTTTTTTTTTTTTCAAATGGTTTTCATTGTGAGGCAGTCATTCCCTGAGGGAGTGGCCTGAAGTTGTACCAGGAGGGGTTTAGGTTGGATATTAGAAAAAGGTTCTTCCCCCAGAGGGTGTTTGGACACTGGAACAGCTCCCCAGGGAAGTGGTCACAGCACCAAGGCTGACAGAATTCAAGAAGTGCTTGGATAATGCTCTCAGGCACATGGTGTTACTCTTGAGGTGTCCTGTGCAGGACTAATATTTGGACTTTTGTGATCATAGTGGGTCCTTTCCAACTCAGAATATTCTCTTATTTTGTGGTATTGCAAATTACAAACATGAGTAAATTAATTAAATAAATTATCAATAATCCTCATTTAAAAAATATTACCAGTAAAAATGTTGAGTTGTTTCCCATTTAAAAAAATAAATTATATACTGATTAGATACTTTCTTACTGACTTGGCCAACTGTTCTGAAATAAACCCCCAGTAGGAGTAGGAGGGTAGTACCTACCATGAAGAAAATTTATATGCAAGGCGAATGAAGATGAGAAGTGCTCTTAAATCACAAAAACAAACAAACAACAAAGTGAGACTGAGAGCTGGGCAAGAACCAAACGAGATAGGAAATGAAATGACAACATGGCTTCATAAGAGCTTTTTGGATTTCACAGTGAATCAGAAGCTGACTGCCTCATAACCTATAACCAGAGGAATGTGAGAGTGAGAAAAATCCCTTCCCTCCTTCATTCCACTACATAAACTACTTGGATTACATAAAAAATACTTCATCTATTTATTACATAAGAAAAATGCTTAATCCCACTACTTAAACAGAAAACAATTGAACAAAAAAATCTACCTGATGAAAAAAATACTACCTGCTTTCAACAAATGGAAGAAAAGCAAAAGAAATCTTGAACTGAGCATGAGAGTCACTGTCTCAGACCTGCTTCTTGGGATGGGGTTTGGATTGTGCCTGTTTCCTGGAACAGAACCTGTAGTGGACTTGACTTAAAAGTGTCAGCCCAGCTCTGGAATGGTTTCTGATACAGTGAAATAGATATCACAGCATATCATTAGCAAGGCTTTTTTGCTGTCGGAACCATACTGGAAAAATAAGTGTTTTATAGATTCTGCTGCTTCATAAAAAGAAGCATCTGAGTGGGGATGTAATTAAATGTTTTCCCTCTCAAACATTATGCACAAATTTAACCCGAGCAGGTAAATCAGCTCAGCATCAATGACAGTGTAGAGGGTATGCAGTACAAGAATATACAAAAAAATTATGAAAACAAGAAAGTGCATCCTTTTGTGAGCCCTGAATAATGATCAACAAAATGGACTCTACAAGGACAGGTTACTGACTCAAAACTAAAGCAACTGTAAAACATACACACACCCCAGAAAACCAACAGAATGCAGATTAGAGGTATTGCTTCTGCTTTTCTGTTCCCAAACTTCCTAGGAATTAATACTTCATAAAACAGTTCCTCAACTCTTTCCACATGATTAAATTTTGGTTATCTCACTGCAGCAGGATAAGTGTATGCAGATCTCTAAGAATTTAACATTGTTATCTCCTTTTAAATCTTTAATACACTTAATTTGTTTCCTTAAAAAAAAAAAAAAAAAAACCCCCAAAACTGTGTATATGGATCTTCATATTTGAGCTGTGTTATTGCTTACTTTGGCAACAGAAATGAAAAGTTTTGCTGGAAGGCTTAACAGATTACCAAAATGAACCCCCCAATGGGTTTTAAAATCTTTTGGAGAGCTGAAAAACACAATTAAAATTTTATGATACCGTTTGTTTATACAGTTCATATGACAGTATCAAATCCTTGGATCCGGTCTTCCTAGTATAAGCTTTAAGCTTACAGAAATGCTTATTGAATATATTTTCTTCATAAATCTGTCTGATCTGTTGACTTGGTTTGTGTATCAACCAAAGGAGGAGCAGGAAGTCAGGCCATGAACTCCACATTTCAAGGTGTCAGTCCAGGGACTATAATTGCTTTTGTGTAGTTCCAATGGAACTAAAGTTGAGCTTCAGGTATTCCCCTCATATATACCCAGATATCCATTCTTTTCCACATAGCTAGCTCCCTCTTTCCACAACATTAAAAAGAGAGGTAACAAAGAACATTTCATGATCTGCAACATCCTGTAAGATGGGATGCCACATCTCATTCACTTCTTCCAGTCAAGAAGACATGGATGAGACACCAACTCCTTTGGCATCCTGCATTTAAGAACCTTATTCAACTAACAGAAAGGTAGATCCCTCATTCCCTCACATGAGACCACACAACTATTTGTGATTCTGTGTGCAGGGAAGTAGAATGTTGCACAGTAGCAATGCAAGACATGACTAGAAGAGAAATGCAGCTGAAAAGAAACTACAGTTTCCCACTAAATCATTATTAAAAATATAGAATATGGAGCAGATTTTTCCTAACATGGTGGATGATGATACATGGTAAAAAAAAATATTTTGGCAGAATTAATTAATTTGACTTCAAATATTCTGTGATTTAGACTATTACCTTGATCTGAGTTTTTCTGGAGCATTTCTACATAGCAGGAATCTCCTTTATATGTGATCAAAAGACATTATATTATAAAAGGTATCAGCTGCTCATGGTTAAAACTAGAAGCACTCAGGGGTTTTCTTTCATTATGATGCATTTTCTCATTATCTTTAAAGTCCATATTAAAGGCAAGAATATGAACTGACAGAATAAGAATCAGCTTAGATGCTATATGAAGGTAATCTTTTGGTCTGTGCTCAGTTGCTCTCCCAAGTGAAACCAAATCCATCATGAGAGGCATGGAACTGCCTTCTGTGTTTGAACTTCCATACATTAATTTTGCCTCAAAGCTGAAAATACTGCTGGTCTCAGGTGGTGTAAAGGCCACTAACTAAAAATATGACATGAATGATGTTTACAGGTGTAGCTAGAGATGGAATGATTTCTGGAATATAGTTATTGCTTTTCAGATAGGTTTCAGTTAGTTAGAATAGCAGAAAATATCAATAATTCTCTCTCCTCTGTGATCATATTAAAATTAAATGGCTTTTGATCTGTGCATAATCTACCAAGCAACTAATCTTCACATTCTTGAAGGCAATGTACATTTTGCAGTATGACATTCTTGTACTGCACGATAACCAGAGGGAGATATTTTTCCTTCCTAGTACTAGAAATGAGGAAAGGAGGGTCCTAAAGTAAATGGTTTTCTGGCTGGTTTCACTCAAAATCTTCCATGGAATCTGCTGATGGCTTGAAAAGAATTTAATAAAATGTTGAAAAAGGAGAGATTGAATAGGATAAGTGATAAGAACCAAGGTGATGAGAAACTCTGAAAGATCAATCTAGCAAAGTACACTGAGGTTCAACAGAACCTTTTGAATTAGACTATTTTCAAACCACTTCAGCTGAATGTGGACCCTGGAGTGCAATTTGCAGTGGTACCAAATTGATAGAAATTGTTTTTCTATAAAGCACCTTGGTGTGTTAGCTTTGATTAATCAGAGGCAATTATCACAGCTAATGGAGCATAGCTACAAACACAGAGAACACAGTCACAGCAAAGTTCACAGGCCTCTTGCACCTAAAGTTCCACAGGAATGTGCTCCATAGGCAGGCCAATTTGTGCATGCTGCTTTAAGTATCTTTTCTAAGCACCACAGTTATCATGTGTTTGCTTCAATACCAGATGAGCTCGGTCACAAACACCTCTGTGCTTTGGAATTTTGAAATAACTTGAATATCAAGCATTGGAACAGGCTGCCCAGGGAAGTGGTTGAGTCACCATCCCTAGAGGCATTTTAAATGTATGTGAATTTGATGCTTAGTGGCATTATTTAGTTCTGAACTTGGCAACGTCAGGTTAACAGTTGGATTTGATGCTCTTAGGGGTCTTTTCCAACCTAAGCAGTTCTGTGGTTCTGTGATTGTGTGATTACCTTTCTGTAAACATTCAAGCAACAAAATGTATAGGTCTCATAGCGCACTTGGACCATTGCTATGGTCCTAATCTAGCTCTCAGTTTTGGGGTAAATCCGTGCCAAATTGATTTGAATATGTAATCTTTCAGATGGAACAATTGCTGGTATTCCAGGGGCAAGACTTCAGTGAAATATTTAATCCTTTTGGACATGCTGCTTCAAAATATTTCAGGCTAAATACTGCATGGTCTGAAGAAGTAGGTTGGATTCATAGTCCCTACTGAGTTTACTTAAAATGGAATTTAGTTTTTCCTGTCTCCATCCTGGGGTGAAGTAATCTCTTCAACCACTTCAGCTAACTCCACATTGGAGCTGTGGTCTGTAGAATCAAGTCCTTCCCTCCCTGTGCTAATCTTGGAGATGTTTGTAATTATACCGAACTCATTGATGGTCTGTAGAAATACAGCAAGTTATGGATGTGGCAAGTCAGGGGTTCAGCCAGCTCTGCAATGGGAGCTGTGATATCTGACAAAAGAATCAGTGGTCAAATGGAGGCAGCAAATTCTTACAGCTCCTTGCTTGGTATGACTGTGAGTCAGACTCTACATTAAATGCTTCAAGACCAAAAGGGCGACCTAAATTCTTATTGCCTGTGTTAAAGAGAACCATTACATCATTTAAAATGCAGACTGGCAAAGTTCCCCTGAGCCATGCTTGCAATCACTCTCTGCATGTTCAAAACCAGACACTGAAATGCAGGACATAATGTAATCACTGTTTTTTGGAAATATTATTGTCCATTTTTCATATTTTCCCAGGTCACATCATAAACATTTAATTTAATGGACAGTAGCAGTGAAATTTTCTTATAGAATTTTACCATAGAGCTAGACCTTCCAAAAATAAATTAACTGTTTCCTTATAAATGTTATTACAGCAGCTCACCTAGAAGACCCATTTCTTTCTTTTCCTAAGTGCTGTTGGAAGCAATCCAAATATACTGGAAATTATGCCTTCAGTTTTGCAGTGAGAAAATGGGGACATGGAATATAGCTCAGAGGATACTTTCAGGGCTGCAGAACTGCTCCATGGTTTACATGGCTGTTAAGCTACAATCCAGAATCCTCAGAGAGGAGCCTATGTACCCTGTGCTCCTCATGGGATGGTCTCAGCTCCTCCAAATGGTGACAAAATTACAGCAATTACTTAGAAGAAATACTTCTCCTGAGGGATGAACTCAAACTCTGAGCATCAAGGCAGGTTGCTGTCAAGGACAGGGAGGAATATCTGCTCAATGTTGAGCACCTGCTTAAGAGCAAGCAGTGTCACATGGTGGTGCCACTCCTTGGCTTTTGCCTAGTAGGAATAGGGAAAGGCGAGGGGAGGATATAACTCCACTCCCTCTCCAACCTCTCAGTGCTTCATCTCTAAAATTAGGAGCTGGACTTAAATTAGGGAGTGCAAAATCCTTGCTTATGGTGGTGTCCTTCCCTCTTGTCCAGCAGCAGACCCTAAACCAATCTGCCCTGTCCTCTACAGAGAAAGTTTCATGAGAAAAGGAAAGTCTCATGCATTCCAGCTCTGCTAGGGCAGACAATAAGACAGGAATTTTCATGGAAAATGAGTAGGAAAAATTTAGGTTTGCTTTGTTTTCCACATGATGATATTGCTCTAAGGCTTATCTCAGTTGTATTATGAATTGCACATACTTGTGACAGTGATGTCCACAGTGGCTGTCACAGTAAACTGTGCAAAATGAAGTATTATGAAGCAACTGCTGAGCAGAAAGATGTAGAGGTTTCCTTGCTTATTAAAGGTATTGCCATCTCTGTAGAAAATTGATTCCTTCAACACCCAAATCTACAAAATTGCCTTAGGAATACAGAAAAAAATATCCTCCTTTAAAAGCAAAAGCAGCAGAATGTCGTTATTTTGTCAGGTTTGCAAGTTTCATTTTTCTTTTAAAAAAGCAGTTGTAAATGAGTATATTTTTAAAATTGTAGAGACAGCAAAATTGGGAAAAGTTTGGCATCCAAAGAACCCTGGGGTCTAGCTCAGCCTGCCACATTAGCTATGGCTTAGCAATGTGCATTATGCAAATACAGCAGAGCCTTTTAAAACCTGATTAAAGACCTGACCTACAGATTAAGTAGGGCCATCTTAATATTGTGCATGAAAAGAATGTCCTCTGTTGGGGACTAAGATAGTGAGGAATAGCAGAAAATACTCTGGGTTTAATTTTCTAATGCTAATTCCAAAAATAAATAGATTTTTGGGAAAAAATAAAGAAAAATGGAATTCAGAACTGATGACCTGTACAGTCTTTGCTTTAAGGACAATTGTCCCTTATCTGCAGTGTTCTAAGTAGCAGATAAAGATAATATGCACAATGTCAATGATGCATGACAAACTTTTAATTTTTTTTTCTATCTACCTTCTTCCACCAAATTTTACCTGTAAGGAAGATTTAATATTTCTTTCTAGATAGTGAGACAAAACATTTTCTAATTTTATGTATCTTCTGCAAGAGAAAGAGGGAAGTAAATTTATACATGATAAGAAAATGCAGACAATATGAAAAGTGCTCAGTATTAATAGAATATTTTTACAGGTAGCTTTTTTCCACTTTAGAGAGCTTCTTGCTGCTGTTGTATTGCTCCATTTGTGATGTAGAATGAGAATTGGTTGGGATGGAATTCTGCTTGCAGCTCAGGCTGGTGAGATAGATGCCCTCATTTGATTTGATTGTATAAGCTTTCAGACCTGAAACTAGTCTGCTGATGTAAACAGTTGATCAAATGAACATGCCTTCTTGGACAATAAGGATTCATTTAAGGATTTAAAGAAACCCCCACATTCTTGTGCTAAAAGAAAAAAACAAACACAGGAAAAAAAGAGAGGAAAGATAGAAAGGTTAAAGCACTCTCTCTTGTAATTTTCTTATCATAAAAATGTTGTCAGCTAATAGAAGAATTAAGACAGTTGAACCAGCTCTTTAAAAATCCATGTGACACTGGTTACAGAGTGAGAGTGGATAAGCAATTTACTCAATGTAATTTAGTCTTTGAACATAAGTTTTTCGTTGAGGTGATATCCATGATCAGACTACAAATACTTTGGTTGGAGTTACTGCATTTGAGGATAGCTCTTTTATAAGCTGACCACAAATAATCCAGATGCAGGTATATGTGTCTCCTAGCTTGAAACAGGATCTTTAACATTTGTTTCACATCACACTATTGAATATCTTGATAAAGTTTAACTCAAAAAGAAGAAAAGGCTGCAAGCCACAAGGATCTAAATTCTCTGGGTTAAATCTGTTTAGGAATGGTTCTGCACACAAAGGATTAAAGATTTCTACTAAGTCTATATCCCTTTTCCTGTTCTGATCCCCTTAACTTTGTCCTCTGTGATACCACTAGCAAAACTGCCACCCAAAAATATTTCAGTTTGATTTACTTCCAGAGTTTTAAGTATCTTTAACAGTTTTTATACTCCAAGCACACGCAATTCACACAGCTCCAATTAAAGCATAGAGCCTTATTCTGAATTTGTTGTAGGAAATTCTGAGAAAATGAATCCAAGAAAAACCTTGCAATTCTGCAGGCTTCTCTGCTATGTTTTAAAGGCTTGCAAGGTTAAGAAAAATTTACAGAATGAGATTCCAACGACAAGATATTGTAAACTGACTCAGGCAATTTTGAGTATTGATAACAAAGTAACTCTCTGAATGTCCCCTGTCAGGCACTGACAGCTGATGCATGTTCAGTACGTGGGGAGTGCTCCCAGTTCCATCAGACTGTCTGCATAATGTCATTGCTCATAATGCTATGTGCTGTCATTTTGGTCTGAAGCACAAACAGTGACTTTGTTCTGTGAAAAACAAATATCCCCTCTGCTTTATGCCTTCAGAACTACAGCAGACACAGGTCAAAATAAGGATGGTCTAAGGGAAAGCTGAAATAAATTGTCTAACATTTAATTTTTCTAAGCCACAATATAAATAATGATTAGGCAATCCATGTATGGTCCCCCTCTTGTTCCTGCTGCTGATAATAATACTTGTGGCACTAAACAATTTATATAGCCAGTAATATATCAGCCCTGCAAACAAATATGAATCAGTGAACCAGCTAAAATTTCTGTCTGAAATGCCCTTCCTCCACAAACTCAGCAGAGCATAACACATGAAAATAAAGGTCAGAGCAACCCCAATTTGAACATTGCTAGTCATCTTTGATTGGGTTTGACTCTGAGTCTCATTTATCAGTGTAAGCCACTGAAATGATATCTGTATTTCCAAATAGTTTCTATTTTGTTTCACTGCAGTCCTTAGAAAGGAAGACAATAATTTCTGCTTTGTTCATGATTTTTGTTTCCTCCAAATAGTCTCCCAATTTGCTTTTCAGCTTTCCAGAAGCAGAGAGAACTTCATTAGCATTACTACTGCTACTACTATGACTAATTGTTATTGTTATTATTCTCACCACTATTTCTGAATTTTTAAGTTACTCTTAGATACATCGCAAAAGAGGTGAAAAACAACAGGGAATCTGCAAGGCCACTGCTCCCAAATATTAGTTTTTTCTTACTAAAACCATTAGAAAATGCTAAAATTGGGAGGTTTATAAAGCTTTTTTCCATTTTTCTGGCAGACAACTTAGAAAAATGGGACTGAACATCTACAGTATGTGCTTTTAGCTTAAGGGCCAGCTGAACTGATAAAAAGGTAAGAGCAGGAAATAAGAGAAAGAAAAAGACAATAAAGATAAATAGATTTGGTAGGAAGCCAGTCTCCTTTTGCTAATTCATAGAAAATGAAAGCCACCTTTGACTAAAGATCTTTCTTGAGTGGATCACAAGGCACATAGGTGTTCACTGTGGTCCAATTTGTTTGATTAAATATTCATAGAATAGCTAAGGGTGAGGTTTCCCTCTGGTTTAATCAATAGGAACATTGCCATTGTCTCCAAAAGGAGTGTTTATGGCAAGGTTTGCCTAAATGAGTGCAATGCATATTCCTCTATGCAGCAAGAACATTCACATTCTTCAAGCCCATTTGCAGCTCTGCTTTCTATCCATCTGCTGATTCAATTGCCCCCACATTGTTATCCAGTGACATTTAAAGTTCTTTATGGTATGTGAGGCAACCAAACAAAGCTGGCTCATATGTCACAGGACTTAATTGGAGCAGTGCCTCCTGAATTGGCAACAGCTGGCCAGGTTGTTTGCCCTAGGGCAGCTCAAATGACACTGGATAACTAAATTAAGGCAAATATTTCACCTCAGATTTTCTGGCCATAGGCTTCCAATCTTCCCCTGCTGAGGTTGCTTGCTGTAGAAGTTACAAAAATTAGTGAGGAGGTAATTTTGTTCACAAGGAAACGTGCAAAGCAGAGCAAGGCTCTAAGCACTTGGTGGTGATCGATCCATCTCCTTTTATCACCATTATTAGCTCTTCCAAAGTGAAACGATTCTAAGGTCCATGAGTCTGTCTCTTCCAGTGTTAATTACAATGCATTTGAACGACCTGATGGTGCAAAACCAGAAGGGAGATGGAGACACTCGTTCTCTTGACATTCATTCTCTAACCCAAATTACCTTTTCTTTCTCTTGCAGAGCCCACATACTGGTCATTCACTTATGAAGGTATTTTGGCAGTAGTGAGGACTCTTTCTTTGATGTCTGTCAGTAGCAATAAGGACACATCCTTTGCTGGTGTAACTTGACGTACGCCCAATGCAATCACCTAGTACATTAGCTCATCACTTTTACCCTTGAACAAAACAGAAAAAGAATCTTTGCTGTTGGTGGGTAGCTGAAGCAGATCATACCCTTGGAAAGAAAATATAAACCTCAGGTTTTGTGCTTCCTGGAATTCTGTCTTCCTTAGCAGCTCAGCTTAAAAGAAAGAGCAGATTGTTAAGCATCACTTGCATAGTTTGGTCAACAGCAATTAAAACATGAAATCATTTATTACCACAGAGTTACTGAGAGTGTTTCTTCCCACCTAAATTATAATATGGTCTGACAGTTAAAGACAAATTTGGTGTAAAGTCTGAAATTCATGGCTGAATTAAGATTTTACATAAATCTGGAACATGCTTTCCACCATTTATAAAAGCAAACCTCTGAGTCTCCACTCTGTGCTCTCAGATTTCTAATAAAGATGAGGAGCTGGAAAGAATATAGAGGGGTAGAATGATTGACTTATAAGGATTTATTCAAGGAGGTGAATGTTGATATCTTGGCCTGACAACTTAGCAGGATAAGGTAACAGCTTTCAAGCACTTGAACAGTATAACCATGATAATATGCTAAGAATTATTAAGGCTGACAAAAAAGATATCAAAATCACCAGACAGTAAGCAATAGGACTGCCTTCAGAAAATTTTGTATACAAATACATTTGTAGAGCTTGAAAAGTTATTACAGATGATTGCAGGGTTTTTTCATTATTTTTTAGAAAATACTATTTTTTTAGAATCAGGCCTAAAGCAATAAAAAAAAAAGTAGTCAAAAGTATTCCAGAAAATAATATTTTCTAAATATAAGATCTATTTGGCTGAGTAATAATCTTTACAGGGAAAGAATATGAATCCCAGAATTGAAGGGTCTATTAAAAGCAATCTTATGCTGACATTGGTATGGACTGCATGATTTAATGTAGGACAAATTTCCCCCTCCCCCATCTCAAATATCTATTATTTTAAATTCAACAAGAACTACCTGACAGGATTTATGAAACTTACCTTGTAAAAAGAAAAACTTTGAGTGAGAATATAAATATACCTCAGCTTTTACATCAAGCTGTCTTGATTTACCACGTTGTCTCTGCAAACTTATGAAGTGGTACTTGTAATTCAAGGCTGCTCATTGTAATACATAACATTTTACTTTTCTGCCTTCAGTGTGTGTGAAATGGCTAATTAATATGAACTCAAAATTAATCCTGAAATGTATGTATATATAGAGTGTTACTTTTGTTAAGCTTGGCTTAAGACCTGTAGGATCCAGTCTCAGGGTTACTTCAAGAATTTTCCCAAGGGCTGGTTTGCCTGCAAGAGTACCAAAGTTTCATGTTCTTTTCCAATTTAAATGCAACTGCCTGGACTAGTCAGATAATCTGACAATTGTTAAGTAACAAACAATTTATGGTTTCCTTTGCTAATGGACCTGTGACAGTTGTATTGCAATCTGGATAATATACTGCATTATGAACATACGCTTCAGATTGTAACATTTGGCCATCGATTATTTCCTTATTGATATGAAAATATGACCAATTTGTACAGAGTGTTATTGATCAAAATATTAGTTATTTTAATCTATTAGGGCATTTGAAAATTTGGAATTGAAAATCTTAGTTAATGCTGCTCTCCAATACAACTCTGATTATCTCAGTGTGGTGATCTCAGCAGGGATTTGATTTATATAATTCCATAATTCTCATCTGATTTACATAAAAATGCACTTACCACGGGGTGGGGGGTGGGGAGGTGCTGGAATTACTGAAGAAAAAAGTGTGACTAGTATTTCTCATAAAATTGATAAATAGCCAAAGGCTCATAAAAGTGTTAAATAGACACTTGAATATTCTCTGCTGTATTGTTACGCGAAGACTGTGGAAGACATTCTGACCCTAACAGAAAGAAGAAAGAATTTAAGGACTGGGAATTTTCTGGACAAGCTGACACCTAAGGTCTAATTCTGCTTTCCTCTGTGATCTTGGTATGCTGAATCAGCCTTCAATATCAGTGTTCTCAGTTTCTAAAAGGAATATGAAAAAACATACTGGAATTCCAGGCTGCTTCTCAAGCATAAAAATATCGATGATAATCAAATATCAGAACTATGGAGTCAAGATAAGTTCTAGCAATCAACTTACTGATCAAGCCAAGATCAAGTTCCAGCACCAAATTCTCCAAAAATTGCTATTGATATTGTGATACCTGCAGAATTTAATCTTTTTTCTACTTTTTAGGTTTTTTTTAGTATTTTTAGATAACAAGGAGTTTTAGCTATGTCTCAGCGGACTACTCATAGCAAGAGAGAACCACACTCAATAATCACAAAAAATACTGTCTTTTCCTCTACCATGCCTTGCAATTATAAACGTTTTTTCTCTTTCTTATGAAGTACAAAGTTCTGCAAGCTTAAAGCATGCAACACAAAGAGTCAAGGGACCTGCAAGGTACTATTAATTGAGGTGTATAACCTCACTCTTCCTTTGTCCATTTATTTCCTTAAATAACAGGCTTGCCTTACAAGGAAATGAAAAAAGATGCTACAGCTAAACCCAACAAAACATCTTGTTCTGTTGCTAAATTACTTAACATCAATCATTTAAGATCCTACTGTGGAATTCTGTCTAGGTATAATTGTGGTTTTTCACTTGCTTTCAGTAAAACAGAATTCCATTGTTTGTTTAATAGACTTGAGAAAAACATTGTGACCACTCTAAATAAAAAAGACCCCAGACAACCCTCCTTCATTCAAATCTGTTATGAAGCAACACAGTCTCTGGACATAAAATAAATAACCACAATGATTTACCCTTGAAGATGTATTTCTCAGGACATGCAGTAATGCTTTTAAAATGTGATTTACCTAGGAATTTTACAGAAATATTTAATTTCAAGTGATTCCTTGTTCTTGCTTGCCCCAGAGAATCGACTGCTGTTAGTTTCAGATATGCTTTTTCTTCATGAAAAACATTTAATCCATTATATAATTTATTAGCAATTTCAAATATTTTCTCTTTATTTCAGTTTAATTAGAAGGCTGGTATCTAGTTTGCAGTTTTAGGAAATGAAAATATTCTCTTTGTTGTAATCAAAGGTAAGCTCCAGTCAAACTTTCTCTATATTTTTTTCAGTAGTAGACTTCAGAAGATACATCATTAAAAGAGAAGAAAAAGAGAAAGGGAAAAGAAAGAAAAGAAAGAGGAAAAGAAAAAGGGAAGGAAAAAAAGAGAAAAATAATTCTTTGTAGCTTACAGCTTTTAATGCTGTGTTTAGAGTGCTGGTGAGAAGGACAGTGTTATAATCTCTGGATATATTTGCACATATATCTCCAGGATATATTTGCACATTTGTGCATTAAAGATGAAACTGAGGTTACCAGCTCAATTATGGGATTCTAAATAGCATATAATGAGATGTACTATTTGAATGAGTAAATCAGTAGAGAAATCCCTTCGAGGAGACCTCCATTATATAAATTCTCAATTGTAAAGTCTCTGTCCCACCCAAAATGGCGAATATGTATGATGGATGTTAGTTGCAACAGGATTGTTGAAGTGCCACATTGAGAAGATAACATTTCTCCCCAAAGTGACCACCAGCTGTAGTTGGCTTTTATCACAATCAGGAGAGGTTTTTACCTGTTTCTTGTACAAACATAGCAGCTAGCTGTAACAATGGGGCAAAGACCCTCTCTCCTGCCTGCCTACTTCATTGTATTGGACACACTTCTCTGGAAATTAAACTGCCTTAGAATTAGATCTAAACTGAAAGAGGGTAGGTTTTGATTAGATGGGAGGGAGAAATTCTTTACTGTGAGACTGGTGAGGCTCTGGCAGAGGGTGCCAGAGCAGCTGTAGATGTGCCAGCCCTGGAATTGTTCAAAGCCAAGTTAGATGGTGCAGTGGAACGTGCCTGTGGACACGGCAGTGGGTTTGGAATTAGATGGTCTTTAAGGTCCCTTCCAATTCAAGCCATTCTATGATAATACAAGTTCAACTAGAATAATCAGATAACCAAAGAAGAATTTTCTAATCTTTTGAATGGGTGTTGCTGTTCTGGAAGGCATCTTTAGGTACCATTTGTGGAGAGTCATTTATGTCTTTCTGTGTTATAGAGGAGGGAATGTGAGCTGCTTGGTAGCAGCTCACATTAATTACAAGGCTGCTTTTATAAGCCATTCTACTGAGACATTTTATCACTTTGAAGGCAAATGAAACATTCCACACATTTTTTGAGCCAGCTAAGATAAAAGAAATATCTAAGGCTATCACTATCCAGCTCAGGACATTTCCATCTCAGTTAAACTCTGAATGTTATCACTGAAAAGCTTATTCTTCCTCGGGTTACATTTTTCTAATTGATTCTACTGTATTTCACATCTATGTATTTTTCAGTTCTTTTAAAGCTTCCTCATTTTCTTTTCCTATTATCCCTTCATTCATCAGGTTTCTTTGTATTTCCACATATAGTTCAGAGTTGTAAAGGCACTTTTCTCCAGATCTTTGCACTTCCATTAGCGTATAGTCCAATGGTACTGAGAAATCTTTTTATTACTGTTTCATACTGCTCCTTCCTATGAGACTAATTTCTTCTCTCATGGAACTTCAAGCAGTCCATCAACAATCCTGTCTCTTTATACTTAGATCAAATGTTGAGGATTTGTTTTAAACAAGAATTAAAATCTCAAAGTGCTCATTACAGAGATCATTTTCTGAAGGTTGTACTCAGACTTTAAGATAGTATGTAACCTCAAATGACACAACAGGCCACATTTAAAGCTGATTTTATTTTGGGTACAATTCTGCTGGGCTAAATTGAGCTGAACTTGTTTATTCAGGAACTCAATCTAATCTGAAGTTGAAATGTGAACATGAAAATGCATTAGATAAACCACTGCTGTCCTGTTAACCAAGTTTGATGGCAACACTTCATTTAATGTTCTAGATACACACCATAGACATTGCCAAAGGCAAATCTAATTAGCTGTGTGAGGAATTCCTATAGATCTGTTCTCACTTACAGAAATATAATAAATGAGAGTAGATCTATGTCAATTTGCTATATTAACTTTTAAGCTGGCTTCAGAATGATGCCTTCAGAAGTAAAAAAATCCAACAGCTGTGGATGTCTGTAGAATAATAAATGCCTCATTTTCAGTCCCAGGTCATTACTGAGATCTTTATTAACTATGCTGTATATTTGAATTATCTTCTGCGCATTTTATGCATATTTAAGTCTGAAAAATACAAAAAAGAAAAGATACTATATATAAGCTTTGTAGACACCACACAGTCATTTCCCCATATCTGATTACCCTATGCAATTAATTGAAACTAAATACTAGCTCATATTCATCACTTATCAGAACTTTATTTGAATAACAAAGGGGATAAAATACAAAACTGCATCATGAAACAGAATGGACATTCAGTCTGGCAAATAAAAGTATTCATTAGGGCCATATTAGGTCATGGCTGCTTGAAGGGTATTTAAAATGAATAAGAGTTTGAATGAATAGTGAAGTATTTTTGGAAGCTGATGTTACAAATTAAGACAACTGTTCTAGATAAAAAAACCCCACAACTTCCACTGACCTTAGTGCAAAACTCAAGATGCAGCCAATTTGAATTCTTTTCCGGAGATAACATTTTTTAAAAACTGAATAAACATTTTCCAAATAGTTGTTAAGAAGCAGGCACACAACAGTGGCAGATCTCCATTAAATATGCATGTGTGTATGTATGTGTGTGTGTGTGTGTGTGTGTGTGTTGATTTAAAAAATGAATGGACTCACAACACTCCTTGAAGCATGTCTTGGGCAGATTCAGGTCTGGAGGAGGTCAAAACGTGAAGTCTTCTGGCCAAAAATATCATTGTGTTCTGTAAAAATGGCTAAAATGGCTAGTGATTAAGTGTGTACTGCACAGATGTTACAAACAGAGAAAAATAAAACTTATGTCTTTGATGGACTTGAATGTAACTTTATATCCTGCCTGCCTGAAAAAAAAATATTCCTTACTGGTTGTAAATGTTGGGAATTCTGTGGAAACAGAGAAATTACCACTGCACTCTTTGAGATTCATGAATGCCCCCATATTTTATTTCATAGAATCATAGAATGGCTTGGATTGGAAGGGACCTTTAAAACCACCTAGTTCCAGTTCCCCAGCCATGGGTAGGGAGGCCGTGATCAGGTTGTTCAGGGCCCCATCCAATCTGACCTTGAACACTTCCACGGATGGGGTGTCCACTGCCTCTCGGCACAATCTCTTCCATTCCCTCACCTTCCTCCCAGTAAATAATGTCTCCCTCTCCCTCACAGTTTATCTAATCTAATCTAATCTAATCTAATCTAATCTAATCTAATCTAATCAAAATCCCAGAATATGCTGACCATTGCTCCTTGTCCTGTCACTATCTGACCATATAAAAAGTCCCTCTCCCTCCTTTTCATAAGCCCCTTTCAGCTACTAAAAGGCATAAATGAGGCCTCCCTGATATATATAAAAATAAGTGGTACAAATAAATTGTTAAAACCAGGTAATTTTGATCTCTCTCTCTCTCTATGTATTTGGATGCATGCCCACAGCTGTCTGTATCTTTCATCCATCCATCCATCCATCCATCCATCCATCCATCCATTGTTTCATTACAGGTACTTCAGGAAGAGTTATGCCTAGTTATTTCCTTGTCCAAAATAAAGCAAAAGATTGCCTTTTTATCTTCCTTTGTGTAGTTGTCAGTACCAGGAAAAGATTTGTTTCTGCAAACTCTGTCCCCAGTCTAAGGTTTGAAGTTGCCTCTTTATAATATTTGGCTGGTATAACACTTCAGCTAAAATGGAATCCTTTCTCCTCTAAAATGGTCTGGTCTGACTCCTCCACTCTGTCTACTAGACAGAGTATTCTACCTCAGCTGGAATCACTAAACTTCTTTTGAATTTATTTAATGTACAGAGATACTTCTTGTTCACAGGTTCCATTGTTCAGGTTCCATTACCCTGCAAAACTGTAGGTGTATATGTATTCAATCAAATTATTAGTTTTACTCAAATATTTCTTCTTCCTTGAACTGCCTTGCATTCCAGGTGTACTGCTTCCCCAGTACCTTTTTTTAATCTCAGTAGAATGTTTCATATCCCTGGAGTAAGTGCTTGTGTACATGAATTTTCTCAGCATTTCTAATTTTCCGAAAAGTGATTTTGAAGTGTATACATTTAAAGACAGGGATTTATAATCATCTTATTATACATAGGCATTCATCCCTTTTTGTATGCTTAAACAACACAAAAGTGAAATTGTGAAAGGAGGTATTTGTAACAACTCTGCCTTCTGTTAGAGACAAAAATCAGCTTTCATATGAGACATAGTACACTATTGCAATGATTTGATTTATTAGCTGCTTTGTCTTAAACCTTTCTTCCATGATAACAAAAGTAAATGAGTTTATTTGAATATATTTATCTGCTTTAATTATTTGAAATAAAATACTAGTGATTTGCACAAAATATTATTGCAAGCCCTTGTTGCCAATTCATTTTTGTTTAAGAAATTAATTTTGTGTATGAATTGTGGGAGAAATTAATTTGAGAATTTAGTTTTTTCAATGCACTTGTTTCATGAACACACACACATGATCCCTTTAGACATCAATAAATTTAAATTTAAAATGGTCTGGTCTGACTCCTCCACTCTGTCTACAAGACAGAGTATTCTACCTCAGCTGGAATCACTAAACTTCTTTTGAATTTATTTAATGTACAGAGATACTTCTTGTTCACAGGTTCCATTGTTCAGGTTCCATTACCCTGCAAAACTGTAGGTGTATATGTATTCAATCAAATTATTAGTTTTACTCAAATATTTCTTCTTCCTTGAACTGCCTTGCATTCCAGGTGTACTGCTTCCCCAGTACCTTTTTTTAATCTCAGTAGAATGTTTCATATCCCTGGAGTAAGTGCTTGTGTACATGAATTTTCTCAGCATTTCTAATTTTCTGAAAAGTGATTTTGAAGTGTATACATTTAAAGACAGGGATTTATAATCATCTTATTATACATAGGCATTCATGCCTTTTTGTATGCTTAAACAACACAAAACTGAAATTGTGAAAGGAGGTATTTGTAACAACTCTGCCTTCTGTTAGAGACAAAAATCAAATTTCATATGAGACATAGTACACTATTGCAATGATTTGATTTATTAGCTGCTTTGTCTTAAACCTTTCTTCCATGATAACAAAAGTAAATGAGTTTATTTGAATATATTTATCTGCTTTAATTATTTGAAATAAAATACTAGTGATTTGCACAAAATATTATTGCAAGCCCTTGTTGCCAATTCATTTTTGTTTAAGAAATTAATTTTGTGTATGAATTGTGGGAGAAATTAATTTGAGAATTTAGTTTTTTCAATGCACTTGTTTCATGAACACACACACACATGATCCCTTTAGACATCAATAAATTTAAATTAAATGTTTTCCTTATTGATATCCTGCTGACTTCTAGTTTCTGTTAATACCAAATGAAATGCCAAAATATAGCTAAATCTTTGTAGTTCTATCTAATGCCAAATAATCAAAGATTCTATTATAAAAATGTGGTTTTGTTTAAATCTTAATACTCAAAGACATTTCACAAAGTACTGAAAAGGCCTTTACATGCTGCCACAGATGGTATGATTATCTAGGGTTTCTGTATAGAAGGTCAGTAGATGACCATTTTTTGTGATTTAGAAAGATTCTTATTTGTAAATTAAAATTACATAATTCATCTGAAATGGTGTGCCTAATATTTTTTTCCTTGGAAAGAATTTACTGTAATGCTATATTGAAGAAGATGAATAATTTTATAAAGGAAATTAAGAACATACATTATTATTACAATATTATTTTGGGTAGTTGTGTTATTTTCCCCATACATTTCACCCTTGTTAGATGCTAAAAAATCTTACTTATGGGCAAATTATAATCAAACCACTAAATAAGTCTAGTGAAGTTTTTCTAGTCTATGATGAATGGAAAGAATCGGAAGAGATAAGATCATCAGGTACATTTTATGGCTCTCAAAAAATTTCAAGTGAAGTGGTTTGTTAAATAATAACAGGCAAGAAGTAATTGGGAAATAAATTGTACATAATTTTAAATAGTTGAAAAAGCTAAGGAAGAAGTTCTGTCTTTGATATGCATAATTTAATGTCAAAATGTGGGATAGCAGTGGGATAGCAAATCTGCCCTTGATTTTTGAGAGAACACTCTTTGCATGGGAGGTTCTCAGGGTAACTCAGGGACCAGACTTTCACCAGGCTGCTCAGGTTTCTCCACTCTTCCTGCCTTGAGGAAAATGTCTACACATTTTGCTATTGGGAAATCCTTTCCATATAGGGATAAAAAAGGAGTAGAAAGCTCTGGAATCTCTTGCCTGTGATTTCTGAATCCCTCATGGAGTGACTGGAGCAGTTGCAGAAATTTCCATGAATTCCAGATGTTTCATTGTTGAGAATGAGGAATAAAGTCCTACTGCATAGAGAGAACCTGGGAATGGCACAGCTAACCTGATGCACATAGGATATGCGTATAGGATATATAGGATATGCTGATTTTTGGAGCAGGAGGACATTGAGGGTATTGGTCAAAGGCTTCCACAGTGCCTCGGTCTTTTTTCCTCAAAAAGGGTGTTTCCTCTCTCAGTACTTTTGTGAATATTATTTTCTTCAACATTTTGAAATTTTATACATAAGGAACTTCTTTTGTGATAGTTGCTGACTATTTGTTTCCCACTTAGAATGAGGAACGAAAAAAAATAAATTACATGGAACAAAGCAAAAACACCTAGAAATATCCTGTAAAGTACTCCTCCTACCCACTGTGGTTTTGAGTGGTAGAAAACAATCTAAATCCAAAATTTTTATGTCCTTTCTAAAACTTTTGACTGTTAATTTTAATATAAAAATTATTCTAATGAGGACTATTTTAAAATATTTTTCCACATAATCTTTAACATACAAACCAAGTTTGCATTAAAACTACATGTATAATAATGTTTAACTAATGACCCAAAAGCACTTACATTTGATGAACCCACCTTTTGCAGCTCTGAGGTATCACAGAATCACTAGATAAGCATGGCTTAGCTGCTCTAATGTTGCCTTTTTCCCAACCTGGAATGAAACCCAAGATAATTGTAGTAAGGAGGTAAAATAAAAGGGGATTTTCATTTGAAGGCCTTCAGGAGCAGCTATGGAAGGATGTCCACAAAAGTCCACCCCCCCGCAGGAGTGAGTACATTTTTATAGGTTTTAGGAAATTAGCATAATTGATTAAAAGCACCAATTAGGAGGACAAGTAGTGATGCAATTCTTCCCCCAGGTCAAGCCCTTTCTCTGGAGTCTCCCCCTCTGCACTATCTGTACTTTGCCCATGAAAATGTATCTCAAAGTGTTGTTCTCAGCCTTGGTTCCCAGGAAGAACCAAGATAGCACTGGGGCCTTGTACCCCCCAGGGCTTGCAGCTCTGGAATTTGTTTTGGCTTTCTGCCTAGGGAAAGACCATGGAAAAGTACTGGGAAAACAAGTCACTAATACAAGGGCTGACAGAGTTACAAATATATGTATGAAGAATATAGAAACCATATAAAAGAAAAAAAGGCAAAACCCAAAGTGGCATCACCAGTCTAGAAAAGTATGGCGTGAAGCAGTTGAGTAAAGTGACAATGACTACCTACAGATCTGCCATAGCATTGGGAATGAAGGACAAAGCTATATCTATGCTGGCAAACAAGGTCAGATATGAACCTGAGTACCAGACACACTTTTGTTTGCCCCAACATTAGTGGGATTCTTGCTTAAATTTTTGAAGCCCTTGGTAGGGAAATAATTCACCTGTTACATTATTATTTTTAGTTTTTTTTTTTAAATATTCTTTTACCTTTTTGCCTTTAGGAAAAGCATATCTACTAAGTCTAATGATTTTTCAAAGCCTCTACCTTCAGCAAATTAAGCTATAAATATATTTATATGCATTTCAAGTCTGGATGAAACCTCTAAGATGCAACAATCTCCCATCCTTCACAGAAAGTAGATGTGAAGTTTAAGGAATTAAAAGTTCAAAAAATTGTGTTCAGAAGGCTAAGATTAGAAAGATTCTGCATATTTATCATGGTTGGTGAATTGTTCTCCTGAGATCTGATGTGCTATTTCAAGTGCTGAATTAATTAAAATATGTGATTATATATCACACATTTATTTTAGTGATTGTGCTGAGAGGTAGTGAGGCTAGTTAAAATTCTACTACACCTCACAGAGAAGAAATAGCTTTGAGTATCCTCAAAAGTACTCCCACCTCTTGCAATAAATGGATTAAAAACATTGAGAAGCGGTAAATTAGTCACACTGTCACTTGTTATTGCTAAAGTACATTATTAATATCAGAAAACACAATTTTCAAAATGAAACACTGCAATCTCTTGTTTATCCTGATTTTCTATCAATAAATAAAGGAAGCTAGTACGTAATTTAGTAATATCCTCTGCTCAAATTAGAAAGAAGATTCAACTCCCATGTCAAAGAGCTATCCTTGTACAGATAAATAAAAATGGAGAGTCATATACTTTGAACACTTTCTTTACGAAGATATGATATTCTTTTCAGTAACAAACCAGATGTTACCTGCCTGAAAGCATTATTACTGTGCAATAATTTGCAGTAATCTGCTCTGCCCGCTTTGAAGCTCACCTCTTGCACCATTCTGACAAACCTTAAAGTTGGCAGTTTTGCCAGTTTGGACTTAGCACAGTAGAAAAATAACTTTTTGCGATCATTATGTTCTGAAACATCAGAACTACATCCTTACAACTGGTTATAGAGTCAGCCTGTTTGATTTTCTTGCTGGTTCATGATTTTTGGTCAGTTTTTAAAAACTGGATAATATAGAGTTACTATTCCTTTTCAGGCTGCTCTATAGCCTTGGGGTTCTTTGTCTTATTTATAGGACATTTAACAAAATCAATTGTGCAGAAGATGGATTATAGTAATCCTTTAATTTTGAAATGAAAATATCAGTGCCATCTTTTTGTGCTCTAAAGAAGCCTACAGCATGCTGAGAGTGCAATCAACAGACAGCACTTGGCATTTGAGCAGAGTTGAGCCTTCTCTCCTTTCTGCATATGAATTGCTACAGTTTTTATTTAGGGATTATTTACTAATAACTCAATGAATATCACTACTCTTTCAGATCTGCTGAGATTTGGAGCCTCTACTATTCAGTAGCAGACATCAGGGAAGAAAGGAAGTGGGTGCCTGAGTAGCATAAGGGCAACCCTCTTGCCCTAAGTGACATTTCCAATATTGTGAAGAATATATGGCGAGGAAAAGCTCGACACAGCTCAGCAACTTCCTTCTCCTCAGACCAGGTCCTTTCTTTATATTTCCAAGGTTAATGCAGCAGTAACTACATGAGGGTTGATTGCGTTGATGCAAATATCTTTAAGGCTCTCTCCCCCTCTGTTCTTTGTACCAGTCCAAAAGACTGAGAATGACTGAACCAATTCATCTCAACTATGATGGGACGGAAAGACAAATGTTTGCTGACTTCTGGATGCATGCTGTTAGCAAGAGCTCCATCCTCTAATATCTCAATATCAAACATATATGGCTTCAGCAAGAAGCCATCCACTTGATCTTGGTAGGTTTCAATGAACAAGCCCTAAATTCCCTCTTTCCAACACTTCCAGTCCTTTTGTTCTTACTCATGCTTTTCTTCTCCCCTCCCTGATGTATATGTGCACATTCCTAACAACATCCCAGTGTTTTAACTGAAGCAGTCTCAAATTTATCTGGACCTGACAGCAATTTCAAATAAGAGAAATGGAAAGGAAAGTATGCATCAAGAAACACTCCTGATCACATAAGTTTTTCAACAGATGGGAAAATGGACCGAAAAATGAAGCATGAAATTTGATGTTATTGAGTGGAAGGAAATATTTTGGTTTTATTGTCAGTTCCTCATGCTACTTAGCAAAAGAGAAAGGGGTCTAAAAATAAACCTATGTATTAGAGTTATAGAAAATGTGCAAGAAAGAATGGCTTACATCAAGCTTGTTGTAGAAAAATAAATAAATAAGGCCATTAAAGAAGATGGGTGCAGTCATCAGAAAACCTCTGACATTAACTTTTATGAAGCAGTTAAAATTCTCACTGCAGCTCCTGATTTGCATGTGAACTATGACCAATCATTCAGTCTGAAAACAATATGAGATAAATTTACAATTTAGCTTGTGTTCTGTATGGCTCAACACAAATGAATCAAACAATATGCAATAAATTTCATGGACTGTTAAGTTTTAGCTCTGGTGACGTAAATCACAGGTGGGATTGTAGCACAGAGTGCTGCTGGGTTGAGGAAGCAGTAAAGCAGAGAACCAGACCTTGTTTTGACTAGACAGGATCAGTATAGTGAAAAACACAATAGAGACATAAAGAATTGGGGCAAAAAAGAAAAGCCTATTACCTAAAAGAAACTGGCATAAATAACAGCCCTGAAATCACCTCTTTAACCTAACTGGAGAGAGACTGCAGAGCTTCCTCAGTGAACTCCATTTAAAGACCAAAAATGCTTAGAGGAAATTTCTACAGTAACAGTCCACAAACACAGCTATTATGTTTTTTTCAAGCTCAACTAGTTCTGTCAGCTGAAAACAAAATTATTTTATTCTCTGGTTTTAAAACAATAATGGATTTTGATTTCATAGCAGTATTTTTCTACATTTTACTCATGATCAGAAGATAACGCTTATTATGAAGTAAAATAGTCTTATATTTCCACTTTATGAAACTAAACTCTTATGATGAGTCTCCTGTTTGCTTATCTCGACACAGGATTCTGAATGCACATTGCACAGTAAATTTGCTGTTTCCAATCAGCTACTGATTCTGTGGATATCATTTGTGTGAATTCCATTATGACTTTTCTTCTTAACATAATCTTTTCTATATCCATCTTAGTATCTTACTTTGGGTTTATTTAGTTTTCTTTCCACTTTAGATTTGTCTCCTGGAAAGTACGTGGTTTTGGAAGAGTCTACCCTTAACACATATATCTTTTTGATGCTGAAAATAAAGCAAATATCACTATCACAAACACCAAATAAAAAGCCTTTGCAAATAGCACCTTCTAAATGTCCACTTCAGACAAAGATTGTAAGGGATTTGATATATTTTTTGGGGGGGAGTGAGGTGGTCGCTATGATGGTTTCAGTTTATTTTCTGTTTTAAGGTCACCAGACCTCTATAATCCACTACTGAGCTAGAAAAATAAAGAAAACCTTCCCTTGGGAGTTTTTTCCAATAGGTTTTATTAGTGAAAATGTAAGCTTCAGTATTTCCAGTTCCAGGTTGGCATAATCTAGTAAAGACCAGTAAAATTTTACACTTTACATGAGTAATTTTGACCTGTAACAAAGAATATTTTTGTTCTAAAATCTTGGTGTGGAGGATATGTAATTTTTAATCTACTTAGGCTACACTGTAAGATTGGTTGTACAGAACTGAAAGATTACTGCTTTGTATGATTAAGGTTTTGGTAGGGAGAGGACAAATGATTCATTTACATCTAATTAGTGATGCAAGACTTGTGGAGACCAGTCATGAAAGACTGGTGGTAGGCTTCAAACTTCAAAAGCAAGAAGCTCACTCATCCACCAGCCCTTGCAAAGAAATGGTGGCTCTTAGAGGATGAAGGTGGTTGTGAAATACCTTGACCAAAGGTTAAATTTTGGTCTTTTCCTGCTTATTGCAGAGGAAAGTAACTTCCCTTCATCTGGAGGACTAATGACCCCATAAGCACATTAAAAAGAAAGCACAACAATGGAAAGAAGTGACTCAAAATGATAACTAAGTTTCAGAAGAATATAAATCTCACTTCCAATTACATTGGACCAGTAGTTTTTAAGAAAAAAGTTCAAACATTTCAGAAAGAGTGAATAAAATGAATTTTAGGCAATCAAACCCTGGAAAAATCATAAGAACAATGAAAGGAAAGAGGAGCATAAAAAGAAGTAAAAGGAGATAAAGAATGTATTTTAATATTTATACCCAAAGTTCCTACAAAATCTTTATCACCCAGCAATAAATTCACTGACCACTACCTTTGTACAAAACCAAACCAGCAGCTGTGCCGCTCTGCCTATCATTAGAGACCTCTCTCTGATGTTCTCAGAAGCAACTCATTTAGCCTGCCTTGAGCAAATGTCTTATTAATAATCTTCTTTGTTTTTGTGGATTGGTTCATTAAGTTCATGCATGCATAAAGTTGCTGTTGCTGCAGATAATGTGCAAAACATTTATAAATTTTGGCTTTTCAGACTCTTAAAACATTTATTAATTCAGGAAAATGTTACATGTTTCTATGATCTTACTTCAACCAAGGCACTTAACTAGTCTTTTGTTTTTTTCTCTTTCACAACATGAGTATAGACTTTCCAAATTTTCTGTGTGAAATCAACTCTCTGCTGTGCAGATATCTCATCTAGTAAGAGTGTGTCTCTGCCCTTTCCCCACTTATTTTGATTTATACCACAATTCCTGTGGTTAGGGTCAGGATGCCAGGGTGCTGGGCATGGCTGTGCACGTCCCTTCTAGCTTTGTCTGAGCAGCATGCAGAAAATAGCTGTAAGTATACACCGAAAAATTAAAAATGCATTTTTATTTTCTGCACTGCAAAATGGAATAAACTTTTTTTTTCTGAAATGTTTCATCTGACACAACATAAAACACCAGTTTTCTAAGCTGTGGGGACATCCTAGGAAAGTGCTTTCAGTCCCTCCTACAGAGTCTGTCACACTTCAGATAAATTGATAGATATTTGCTAGTGCATTAGATGGAATTCATCAACAAGGCAAATGGCCTAACCTCCAGGCTGGAATAATTTTTGCAGTCTGGGATAATGACTATTTAAGTATTTTTATACAAAGAGGAAACATACAAGCAAAGACTGTGAAAGATCTGCATCAGAATATCTAAATAGCTAGAGATCAAGACATTCATGCAAAAAGTAAAGGGTGTAAGTTCAAATTTTGGTCCTGTATCAAACAAAGGCTTTGAACTTTTTTTCCATGTGAATTTCTATTCAACAAATTATCCCATTTCTAGAACTGGGATATTTACTATTTTTTCCATTGGCACCCTTTCAGTTTCTAGAAAGTTGAAAGCATATATATTCACAGTGAGGCTGGAATTTTGTACAAGTCCAAGTAAACAGCCCATTGCTAGAACACTGAATACAAGAGGTTGCCACCACTTTGATTCTTCTTTAAATGTAGGTTTCAAAATTTTCCCCTTGATAAAATTATTTATTGTACAAATTACACCTGAATAGAAAAAAACAGTTTTCTGGTACAGAGAAGTAATTTTAGGCCAGTCTTAGTGTTCAGAAACAAACAAAAGTTAAATCTCAGATGTAGTGGGAAGAGGTGTTCAGAAAAAGGTAATAGATATGTTGTTATGAGGCAAGACAAAAAATATATGAGGTAAAGAGAACGTGAGGGTGACTAAATTTAGAAAAAACCTTCATATTTCACCTATAGCTATACTATATGGAACTTAATGAATTTTGACCTGATTGTGTATGCATTTGAACAGAAAACAATTATTATCAACTCACTCTCTTAGATATGCTCTGTTAATGTTAGCTAAACAAGAGATGGTTAATTTATTTCTGCCAGAAGAAATTTTTACTTCATTGTGTTCCTGGAAGATTATGTCTGAATTCTTCCTTAGCAACATTTGAGAGGCATAGTGGCAACAATTTATCTCTCTAACACTGCCCACAGAAAGAGCATCATAGTCCAATTTATTCACTATTTTGCTTATTAGACTATAAGAATATTATTTCATTTTATTCATAATATAATCTTCTAATATTCAATTTTTATAATCAATTTTCCACTCTATTTGTAAAGTAAATCCAAAGAGAGAGGACAACATAGAAATCCCTATATTGGACTAGAAATAACAAGATACAGTACTTGAAATAAATGTAAATATACATAGCAGAGATTACCTTCAAACTTCACATTACTTTTATGTCTCAGCAATTCATCCTCCTGTCCCATTCCAAATGGGAATTTTTCATAGAGTTTCAAAGTTGTCTGAGTCATGCAAAGATTTAACTAGTAGTGTTACTGATTTAAAATGCTATTTCAACTCCTAACTTATGATTTTCATAAAAAAGCTACCTTTTTCCTCCATGTATTTGTGAGTTGTATTTTACTACAAAAAGAAACAGAAAATTAATGAGGCTTATAGTTTAAAATAAAAAAATAAAGTCCTTCAACACCTGAGAATTTGCATGACAGTGCTGGATCTCATTATTTCAGCCATTCTTGCTATTTTTGCTTTTCAATCCTCATGTTCATTGAACGCAGTAAGAGTATGAGAAAAAAAAGTTGTGTTCTGATTTTCTAATTTACCAGTTCACCAGTGCAGACTTCATAGACTCACTGCCTTCAAAGTTGCAGAGTGGAATTCAAAATATATTGTATCATTTAAAAGGAATATAAATAGCATGAAAACTGTATTTTGCTGGTTTCTGATGCATGAATTTCAAAATCCTGCACACTAGGATAGATGGCATCAGTCCACACAAGTAATGTAGTTCCTTATGTACTGTTTCAGAAGAAATATAAAGTATGGGAAGACTCCCTCTGCATTTAAAACTAGGTAAAGTGTAATTTACAGAGTGTATGAAGGAACACTGATAGGCAGAGGCTATTGGTAAGCAACTATAGAGAAGCACCTTGCAACAGGCCTTGGGGCTCTGCATGACTGTGTGGCCAGCTCAGCTGAGCTGGCTGTGTCTTTGTGCAGGTTTATATTTTTGGATTTTTTTTGGCCAGACACAGTGATTTTAAAGGCCTTTCCCAACCTAAATTATTTTTATGATTCTGTGATAGCAGGGGTATGTGCCATCTCTATTCTGTCAGGGGAAAAAAGAGTCAGGCTTGGTTGACCTCTGTCTTGCACCTTTTTTTTTTTCTGTGTTTCTGGAAACTAGATGTGCTAAGGTTGCCCTTCTGAGAAATCTAAAGAAGTTTCTATAGAAATCTAAAGAAATCTATAGAAGTTTCTACAGAAATCTTTCTGTCTTTCCCAGACAGCTTCATTATTTCCTAGGGCTCTAATACTGGAAAGTTTTTTTCCTCCTGCATCTTTAGTTCATAGAAAAAAATGGGATTTCCTAAAATAATGTTCTGTTTTCAAGGTGGAATGAAGGATGTTTACCAGATTGAAACATTTACTTTGAAGAAGAACTAATCAAAATAAAAGCATTACATGATAAATTTTTCCATTCTCTTCCAGAAATTTGGATGGGAGTTCTGGATCTCATTATTTCAGCCGTTTGGACCTTTGGCATCCGATTCACAAAATGATAATGGATGTCAGTAGTGGTGATCCTTTTAAAGTGACTGCCGCCTTCTGGAAAAGTTTTTGACTTTCTGGAGTAGTAAGGTGCAGATACTTATTTAAGTTAAGGAGTGGATACTTATTTGTGATCAGAATACCCCTAAGGAACATACATCTGAGTACTGTGTAATGAAACTCTTCAAGAAGAAAATTGTTAAATGCACATCTAAAGTTCTTAAGCATCTGCAGTGACCTTGGCAACAATCGTAATTAATTGTAAGTTTTACTTCAGTTTTACTTTAATGAAAAGATAGGTGCAAGAACAAGACTGATAGAATAAATATTTTCAGTGTGCTGTGACAACAGAGTTCTAATAAGTGTATTTCCAAAAAGATGAGTGCTATACGAAACAAATGGATACTCATCATTACTAATGGAGAGGAGTGAGGTCTAATACATTGTGGCATGTTTTACCTAATGGAACCTCCATTGCTTCAGTGGTTTCAAATCAGATTTACCAGAAAAAGCAATGCAATAGTATAACAAAATGTTAGCAAGTTCCAGTTAATATTACAAAGATTTTTATATCTCCACTGCCTTTTCTAATGAGTAAGGAAAGAAACAATACCATTATTTCCAAAATACCATTTAAAAATGGGGACAGTGTGCATTTTCCTTTTTGTACCCCAGCAAAACTGAAGTAAGCAGTATTTAGTTTGTTTGTTTAGAAACTTGCTCTGACCAGAAAA
This sequence comes from Emberiza elegans, assembly GCA_024865655.1. Lineage (NCBI taxonomy): Eukaryota > Metazoa > Chordata > Aves > Passeriformes > Fringillidae > Emberiza > Emberiza elegans. The sequence goes on along the minus strand of JALJVW010000175.1, from coordinate 41,578,835 downwards.
TTATTCCATTCATTTCAGTGCCTACTGATTGCAGTAGCAGTGCCTTGTTTCAAAGGATCAGGATGATTTAGTCCTGGCTTATTGAAATCTTCCTTAAGACCTCAATACCCAGTCTCTTCAGCCTCAAAAATATTTGTTTTAAAACTCTTCAGGCAAAGCTTTTTGTTTGCTCAATAGCATCAGTTTCCATGATGGTTGCTATAGCAGAGAGTTAATAATAATATTGTGTTACTCTGCAGTTCACTTCTTTGGCCTTCCTTCCACTAGTTTATCTACCCTAAGACCAAATTATTACCCTGTAATAAAATGAAAAGCCACTATTATTGCTTTATGTAAGTACACTTAAAATTATTATTAGTAGTGTACTTGGTAAGGTTAAATCATGAGGTCTTTGATGCTGACTTCAAAGATTACATTTCCGATTTAACTAAAATAAATGAGATGGTTGCTTCTCTCTAATTAAAGGCAAAAGTGTATCTATGGTACTCAGCAATTATCTGTCACTTAACACGGTATTATAGCAACATTCATTGCATTCATTTTATTATAATTACAATTACCTTACATTTTCTGAGGGCCCAATCTTCAGAACACCAAGCAGCCTGAGGAAATGAATCATGCTTTTTTGAAACCTAAGGGAGCCGGGGTACCAAACCAAAGGTGAAGTCCAGTTTGCAGAGAATTAGGATGATACTGCCAGCAGCTAGAACCATCCTCTACGGCCCTGTTTGTAGGGACAGATTTACAGGAGCTTTCCAAAAAGTGAAGTGAACATTCTCTTTGGTTGATTCCTGAATTTTGGCCTGTTGTTGTAGTGAAAAGACCACATTTCCACTTCTGATCTCTTTTTCAGGCCGTGGCAGACAGTAACTGATGACTGGTGAAGAGAAAAGGAACTCCAGCTGGTTTTACTCTTGCAGTAGTGAAAACAGCACAAGAACAGGGCAACAGTTGAGCTGAAAGTTTAGGAGAAAAGAAAAGGGGTACCCTGGAGTGAACAATGAGTACTATTCTGACTAAACAGAACAATTTCTAAAATGATCACCTTTTAAAAAATTTTTGTGAGGCAAGTGATGTTTCTTCTTCCTTCCTCTTTCCTGACTTGTCTGTATTCATGTTCTTTCTATTTAGGCTTTAACCATTAGCACAATCATGTTTTGCTTTCCTGAATACTCCCTAGAAAAGAGATCAAAAACTTAAAAGCCTGTATAATTATTATAAGATTTTAATTTTTTTTTTAAACAGGGTATTTGATTGCACAATGTAGAGCTCATGCTGTGTGAGTTTCTTTAATCAGCGGAGAGAAAAAATCTAATGCAATCTAACTATGACTGTGCAAATTGTGAATACTCACAATCTACAAAACAAGAGCTTTAGTTTTTTTGGTTCTTCAAAACAGCTGTGAAAATTTCTTATTCCCCAAGATATTCAGAATAAAAGATAATTAGTATTAATTATTATGTTCTTATTTGAAGTGGAAAGGCAATGTTTATGAAAGGTGAAATGACTGCTTCTGTTTGTAGATTGAATACAGACAAGCAGTGAATGCAAACTACTGAATGAGTGATCAATATATTTAGAGCTAATAAAAAAGCATTTTTCTACTGTTCAAACAAAATGGTAGGTCAATTTGTCTGTGTAAGGTCATTATATTTTGTGAGCAGAATACCTTCAAAACATTCAGAGTACAGCACAGTAGACATTTGTAGTCTCACAAACATGTCCCTACTTGTTATTGTTGTAATTTACTTGGCAGATCCTGCTGTTTCCCTAAGATCTCTGCCTATGCCATTGAAAGCAAAGGAAACTTTGATTTTATTGGGCACAGGATCAAGGTTTGGCCACTCAACATGTCCTTGAGCCAAAACAAAACTTAGAAGGAGGTTAATGTTGAGAGCATTGTTTTGATTGCATAATGATGCCAGCCGGCAAGGCAGGAAAAGTCTTTGGGCTGCACTGAAATGGAAAGCGTACTTGTCTATTTTAAACTGCTAATACCTCATTTCACCTACTGTGCTGAACAGTCACAAAATGAACCTATGCAGTGACTGAATTGCTGTCCATAAAGCAAAAGCAAGCAATAGACTGTTATTCCATTTCTATAATATAGTCATTTCTATAATGTAGTTATTTCTATAATATAGTTATTTCTATGTTATTGCAGTAGTAATGAAAACCAGTTTCTTAACACTGAGATGCTGCATTTTGGGAATCATTTACAGTTATGTTGTTCTAAACCAGCATTTTCTGTGAAACAGGGAAATGCAGTCTTTACAAAATGAGATTATTCAGCAAGGTGATCAAAAATTTACTCCCTGAGTATATTCGTCCACCAGTACAGTAGAAAATGTAAAGTAAAGCCACTGTCTTCCAAAAGAATAAAGTAGTAGGAGTTCATCTTTAAATTTAAACCCTGTAGAAGCATATTTACTGCATCTTCAGTACTTGTCTGTGGCCTGAGATGTCATAACATCTTTCAGGATCTGTTTTTTATATGTGAATTTTCCTGGAGGGGTGCAACCCTAGTAGAAAATTTACAGAGCCATATATTCATAAATCCCAGCAAAAATATTATTATGATAAACTTTTTTAAAATTTGAGGATCTCCTAAGAAATTGAAGGTGCTCACAAAATACATTTTCTTTTTAAACTGTATTTTCTTAATTCTGTTATTGAGAAAACATGATTCACATTTTTAAACATTTCTAGTAGAATATACTAATTTTAGTACTGACCTTGGAATGCGATGCTTTTTTTTTCTTCCCACCTCATGCAGTAACTGAGGATGTGGAGAGACTATCCTCACAGAATGGTGAATGAGATTTTCTTCACTGACACATTGCAAGGAATTCAAGAAAAAACCTGAATCTAGCTTTGGATTCAAGACTGAATTGTTAAATTCATTTTGTTAATACTGTGAAAAGACCACTCCTTTATGGTGAGTTAATCTATATATTTACTGGTCAGTTCAAAGTTGTACTAAATGTCCTTATATGCACAGTTGCAAGGGTATGCACCCCACAGTTTTCACTCGTAAAATTTGTTTTCATATGTTATTTGGCAACCTCTAGAATTATTGTATGATATTTTGTTAACTATTATAATTTATATATTTTAATTTTATTCTACAGTTTCAAAATTGCTTCCATAGTCTTGCTGAAATACTTCATCCATTAATAGGAAATTTTTCTTATTGAGAAAGATAATAAGAATAGATAGGAAGATATAAAATTTTAATAGTCTTTTCAAGACTTAATGATGCAAATCAGCCAGTGCATCTGTGCATATTAATTCCAAGCAATCCTACAGTTATGAAAACAAAAACCTGTTTTTCCTAAACAATGGAAAATGCAATTAACTGAACATTTTAAGGGAAACTGCTCTCTTATTTTATTAAACATTTCATAACAATACTGAGGTATTCAATGGTGTAAACATCTGGTGTTTACTCTTCTTCTGTGGTACCACAGGTGACTAATTATTTTCCAGGTGTCATGGAGAAAAATATTGGTTAATCACCCAGTCAATTTAGCTTAATTTTCAGCAATTGAGAGCTGCTGCTTCAAGTTTTGTGTGTGTAGGCATATGAACACGGATGTGAGTCTGCACATATGCACGTAACCACTTATTACACTTTTTAAAAGACAGAGAGGTCCAGGCTTTCACAAGGAAATTGCACCGATACAAATCCAGATCAAAGACTTTGTGGCACAGAGAAGAACTTAGAATCACAGAAACATTTAAGTTAGAAAAAACTTATAATACATCAAGCATTAACCTGGTATGCCAAGTCCACCACTAAACCATTTCCCTAAGCATCACATCTTCATGTCTTCTAAATTCCTCAATGGCTGGTGACTCAGCCACTTGCCTGCTTAGCCTGTTGCAATGCTTGATAACCCCTTTGGTGAAGAATTTTTTCCTCACAACCAGTCTAAACCTCCCCTCACCCAGCTTGGGGCCATTTTCTCCTGTCCTAACTTGAGGATATAAGGGATGAAGGAGCAGATTGAAGAAACTTAAGTTCTTCACTGACACAGATCAGAGAGAGAGAGAAGCTTGAAATATGTAGACTCTCTTCTGTAATTCATAATTGCCTAAAATATGCTGAAATGAAGACTGAGGATAAGAATAAGGTTTTAGTGAACTGGATGATCTGGCCTGACAAGACCATTGCTGCAACTTTCCTTTATAATTAATGTGTCATCACTGCTGTGTGTGGGGAGGGCAGTTGTATATCAAAAGCCATAATTAACACTTTTTCTCAATATTTTTTTCATAGTTCAGTTACTCATTTGGATCTCCAATGATATCCACCATTCTGCTGTTTAACAGAGCAGGTAGATTCATGAGGGGCTTAGAAAACTGAATTTTCTCAGGCTGATCTCTAAAGGAGAGTTATTCTTCTGAAGTGAAATCATCTTTTCCTCATCTGATGCTATGACCCAGAATTCACCCCTCTGCCTATCATTAACACAGATGAATTTACACAGATACACATTTTGAGAATAATTTTTGAAATTTTTTCCTGACACTCCCAGCCCCCCATAAAACCTCCAACTATAGCATAACATTTAAAAACTTGTATAGAAAAAAATCTTCTAGAGTTCCAGGTTAATGAAGGATGTGAAAAAGAATTCTTAAAAATGAATTGAAAAAGTGGTCATAAGCCAGAGAACAGAAGAGGGTGAAGCAGGGTCATATGGATTTCAAAGATAGCTCTATTGTGCAGATTGGCTTGACACTGATCTTCGTCCCCAAGAAATGAAAATTGCCCACCCTTCCTCCTCAGCTGCTCCTTATTCTGTCTCTCATGTCCCCTCGTTTTTGCAACCCCACACCTGAGTGTCTCTTACACAGATGACGCGCATCCACACCGTGTTCATTTAATGGCTCTTCTCTAACTTCAGCACAGGTCTACAATGTAATCACATGTGTGAACACAGCCTGGACACACAAACTGGATGAGATTTTTCTATGAAGGATGAAAAGTGCTGAATTTCTCCTCTTCAATCCTTTTATATTACTAACTGCAATCTGCAACTTTTTTTTTTTTCATACTGAAGTAGGAAGACTTCCAGTACTGAAGTTTAATGTGACAAGTGCAGTGACTCAGCTGCCCACCAATCTTCCCTTCCCCTTTTTACTATGCAGGGGGCTGGGCACTGAAACAGGTTGCCCAGAGAGCTTCTGGAGTCTCCTTCAGTGGAAATGTTCAAGAACTGTCTGGATGCAATCCTGTGCCACGTGCACTGGGATGACCCTGAGCAGGCTTGAGCAGGGAGCTTGGGCCAGATGACCCACTGTGGTCCCTTCCAACATGATCATATTGTGATTCTCTCTGATCTTCAGGTCCAAGCAAATTATTAGGATCACAATGGCTAAATTATAGTTCAGTTTTATGAACTTAGGGAAGTTACTGTGTTTGCTCAACTTGACATATAGACAGAACTCAGTAGAAAACTCTGTAATAGAGTATATCTCCACACAGCCCCTGGGAGAAGCAGAACTGCAGTGTTAATCCTAGGCCTGAACCTGTGGTCAGGGCCAGGCTCTTCCCACAGGCTTTATTAATGCTCTGAAGAGCAGGCAGATGGATGAGACAGATGCAGGAGTTGCTGTGCTGATTAAACAAGGTGCCAGTGGCAGCCAGTCTCAGTGTAAGCCTTAGCAGATGTTGGGTTTTAGACTTATCCTGCTCTCACCACCGCACTACATGGACAACATCTGTCCTGTTGTCTGTAAGGTCAAACCAGAGGGAAGAGTCAGCTTGACTCTAACTCATCTTTCTTGCATTGTCCAATGCAGAGACCAGTCACCAGGCTATTTCCAAAACTGCAGCACAGGAGGTTAGACCACTCTGGAAAGCAGATGATCTGTACACCTGATTTTGGTCTTGGGACAGCACTATGACACTATCGAGGATATTCAGGCATCCAGCTATTTGTAATCAGCAGCCTACAAGGTAAGGAAAGCAGATCTTGGTGTCCTGGACAGTCAGAGGCAAGCAATCACAGTCCTTAAATAAGTCCTCTAGATGTAAGCATTTAAATTTAGACATGGTTTTAACATCCCTTCAGTAATAGAATGAACATGTGACATCTGTCTGCCCAGGGTAGTTGAAATTCTGAGTACAGACCATTATTTAAACAGGACAAACCCAAAATCAAGTTTGCAATACCTTTAAATGAAAATACTCTTTAAAAACCTGGATCTAGCAATTATTTTTCATCATCTGACATTGTCTTAGCATGATGAAATTCAAGACATATTATGATATTACCCTTTTCCTTTTGCTCCCTCAAAAGTGTTTTAATGGCCTTCAAAACCAGCCTAATCAAGCCATGATTCTATTGTCAACATTCTAGAATAAAACTTGCTCTTTGGAATTTAGCTATTAGGTAACATAGTCACGTTTCTTTCAACTGTGCTGTGAACACAGAATAAATGGGTTGTGATGTTTAGCACTCCTGGTTAAAATCCCATTTTTACGGTTCAAGAAAAGTGCTATGACCCATGCACTGCAACTACTGATTTATCTGCACAGCAGCTTGGCTACTAAACCAGTTTTAAAATACTTCTGAAAACATCAAATGTGTTATGACTTAAACAACAAACAACAACAAAATAACATTGTTGAGTTTCTGTCAAGGGTAGAAATTCAGAGAATTTCTTAGAAAAAATAAATGCAAACAAAACAATGTATGAAACCTTAAAGGCACCTTGCTTGAGAGAGATTTTGTCACCAACAGGAAATTATCGTACCCTAATGTAAGAGGCCAAGTTGAGGCACCCAGATATGTGAAAATGTCAAAGGCAATTAAATATTTAAATTATTCTTTTCCCCTAAAACATCCTGAAAAATCTTCCCTAGTGTGTTCATGCAATGGAAAAAGCTAGGAACATATTTACACTCTTGGCTGTCTCACTACAACAAATCCAACCAACATCAGGCTGACTGGAAATGCTGGCTTTCTGTCACACAACATGGACTGGTTCCCAGTTCCAGCCTGGTTATGGATGCCTGTGCAAGTCTTGTTTTGAATTTTGTTCAAAATTACAGAATATACAAAGCTAAGCTGTCACACCTGGAAGAGATGCTGCTCTGAAAATTTGTTGTGTGTGCCTCAACAGAATGCTACTTCTCATCCTGGACTTCTAAAATTTTCTGCTGTATAAACTTTATTCAGGTAAGTTTGAACATTTTTTTCAGGAATAAACATAAAATTAAGGCAGATGTGAGCTCTCTGCCACCAGTCCCAGCACAGAACTATACCCTTCTGTGGTAAAATCCATGGACTTTGGTCCATCACACTCTGTGTCTTTCCTCATGCAGCAGAAAATACATAGCTAAAGAAATATATTTCTTTATTGAAATACAATTTGGGAAGGGAAAACTACCTACTGTTAGATTTGTTGAAAAATTCATTTACAGCTGTTTTGTTTATCTTTAACAGGAGAGACTTTTACAAATACCGCAGCATATTTACCAAAATTATATAATCAATATTTCTAGAACCTAAATCCAAGTGTATGATTTAGAAGAAGTTTTCTTTAAAGCTGTGCTTTTAAACAGAGACTAAACACCAATTTTCTAATGCTAGGGCAGTTCCTCTCTCTTTTCCATACCTCCCTTGATGAGCCAGAGGATTCACCTTCCCGGACAGCGGTTCACTCTTCAAAAAGGATGCTATGGTCAGCTGTGCTTAAGCCTGTGGCAAGTCCCTGGCAGCACCATGAGAACACAGAGGAGCTGCTCTGTCTCTGCTCCTGCCCCCAGGAGGCTTCAAAGGAGAGTGCTTTGACCTTGCCCATATTCTGGCCAGCCAGACCTGGCTGGTTGAGCTGGCATTCCTCCAGGAACAGAGAGATTCTGTGCTGCCCAAGTCCAAGGTCATGTCTCAGAAGCTAAAACAATCCTCTAGTGTCACAGACATGTGACAAAAGCTCATTCCCAGTGACTATTGCAAAACTGCCCTTTAAAAAAACAGAGTTGATGACTCAAAAGTATCTACCCTACTGTGTTGTTTTAAGGAAGAATTTCAGTATCCAAAATATTGATGAAACAAGGTGAGAAACCTGAATGATAATATTAGAAGTCTTTATTTTTCAGGTAGAAGTTGCTTTTTTAACCACCAGCTTTGTTAACAATAGTCTATTACAAGACTTTCTACAGTGTATTCCATATAATCCTAGGACAGTTGAATCAAGTATTTTGGAAGAAACTTCCAGAGGTCATCTACTTCAACCTCCTAATCAGAGAAATTTTTTGTAGGCAAGTTGCTCTGGGCCCTGTACAGTGAAATATTTTGTGTCTCCAAGGATGGTTATTTCACAGCATTCTGAGCAACTAGTCCCACATCTTATAATGCTCACAGTGAATGCTTTGCTTCCTTATCAAGTTGGTTTTCCATATTCCAAGCTGTGCCCACTCTCTCACATACTTCTACAGTACATTTCTGACCTCTGTTTTTGGTTTCAGACCTATGTCTTCCATAATTTAAAAGCATTAATATATACCCTGATTCTCTTGTTTTTAAGACTGGACTGAACAGACCTTGCTATCTTTTAGTTGTATGCCACAAGTTCCAGCCCTCTAACCCTCTTAATGCCCCACTTCTAGACTTTCTCCCATCTATCCATACTCCCTTGTACTGTGGAGCCAAAGAACAGACCCAGTGAGGTTTCATGAGAGTTAAGTAGAGAGGAATAAACAATTTCCTTGACCTGATGTTTACAGTCTTCCCCAACCACAGTTGAGGTTCTTTGCTGCAGGAACACATTGCTGATTTATGTTGAAAATATGAATTGAACCTATGCTTCCAAATTAAGCTCTTACAATAATTCCAGGCATTTAAAGTAGTTCCACTGAATTTTCAGTTAAGCTTTTATTTCTGCTTCAGAAAGAAAGAATAACAAATGTTTTTTGAAATTGCTTGGAATGAAAATGGGCTTTCCCATAAAATGTATTAAATCCACTTTTCAGGGTTTCCAGTCTGTGAAAGTACTGTAAATAGGAAAATAAGGCAGATAGCTATAACTGCAGAGACATGATTAAGTTTTCCTGTCCCCATATGTATGCCTCTCATTAACCAAAATTTTTAAGGAGATACAATTTTTCTAAACAACGTTAAAACTTTCCAGAGCTCCGACTTGTAGAGTAGTATAAAGATAAGTATATAAGTAAAAGGATTTTCATACAACAGCAATATACATATTGTGCTGTTGCCATCCTATTGCAAAGCTCCCATACTTTTTCAGCAATTTCTCATGGGCAGCCCCTCACAGCAGTAACTCCCTCACAGCACAGCCAACAAACTCCAGCTTCTGTCTCAAGGAGCTAACCCGCTCTTTTATAGCACTCATCCTCATTGGACATAGCTGTGGCCTGTTAAGGACAGGCCTGTTCCTAATCTTTGGTTATTAGTACAGCTGCAGCTCCTCAGGGGTGAGATTGCCTTCTGCACTATCTTTTTTTTCTTACATTCTATTCCCCCACATTGTGCCATGACATATTAATGGAAATATTTTTTGATACTATACTTTTGCATTTCTGTTAGTTCAATCAACCCTTCTAATCACTCAGAATGATGTAAAACATATTTCATTAAATCAGCTACTGGGGCTGCCTGTACATGAAACAGGAGTGTATAAACATAACACGCAGCAGACAAATAGTTTTAACAAGTATGCAACTACACATACAAGCCACAACACCAGATAATACATAGATACTGAGCCAAAAACTCATATAAGGAAAAGCCACAGATATTTCCTTCTCTTTCTTAGGTAAAAGGTATTGTCAAAGCACTGTGTACTATCCATGACTCTAAATAAGCAGTTCTGGGGGATTACACAAAATTGTCCTATTCTTCTGTACATGTGTTTCTACTTGAAGTATGGAACTGAAAGAAAGCTTTGTCCATCACACGCAGTGGCTGATGTTTATTTGTTTGCTTTTCATCACTATTGTCACCACAGTTTGAAAATAAAGGAATATATTTCTGAGTCTCAGTTTCATAGGAATATAAAATAATTATGCAATTAGTTGATGCATTGATTATGCATTTAGATTATGCACTTTTGTTGATATTGCAGCTCTTAAGGAAACTGACATTTGGTAGACAATTCTGTAGTGTTTACTGTCCCCATTAATTTTTTTTCATGACAGAGTCCGTCTGTAAGGGTTAATATTAATGGCAAAGGACTGTTTGTAAATCTTAGAAAAGTATTTTTCAGTGTATGCCACTGTGGGAGTTGTGTCCACAGGGAAAAAACTAGTAGAAGCAGGAAACAAAGTAGGCATCTGGTGAAAAAAATATTTATTTGTCTACACAATGGTAACATGAAAGGATTTTTTTGATAACCAGCTATTGTCACATATAGGTAAAACCTTACAAAAGAAAGGCCTTGTAAAATCATAGTTCAGACCTTGTTACTTTAGCTAAGTTCCCGTAAGAAAGGAATGGTAACAGTGAGAATCAGCTTGCATATCATTCTATTCTTGGTGGAAAACAATTTGCACCTGTGAGGAGAAAAGATTCTGCCTGTGTGAAACATCTTCTTCCCAGGGGACAAAAATATAAACATCCGTAAAGAGGAAAGCTCTTGGCACACATGCACACAAAGAGCTACTAACCAATGAAATGAGTGGAGAAAGGTTACTGAGCAATTGGAATTAAACTCAGTGCCTCCTGATAACCATATAAATGTGGGCTATGAACATTAAAATTTGGCTTTTGCTGCTTGACCTTTGAAGTGTTGTGTCTGCCTCTGTCTGTCCTCACAGTGCCAGCTATGACTTTTATCCGGTCAGCAACCCTGGTGAGGCAACTGGCTTATGGAACCTATGATCTGAAATCAGTCAGATCTAAAGGAACAAAGACATATACATCTAATCCCCTTCAGCATCTTTCTTATTCTTCAAAGAATCTGGCAAACCATTCCCAGTTCTTTATCACTGAAAAGGTTGCACGTCCAACGGGAGGACAAATTCATCACCAGGCCATTTTTGGGTCCTTTAGCATGACTTCTGAGCAGTCTCTTTGACAAAGTGTTGGAATGGAACTTATGAGGTGGTGAACTTGTGACTGAGATTTCCATCCTGATGAGGACTTTTGAGGAACCTTCTCTCTCTTTCAGAAGCCCAGTAGTTCTCAAAGTACTAGAGGACATTTTTCCTAGGCTTAGCACAGTCTTCCCTTGAGTCAGCACCAGCCTTCTTCAGTTCATTCATCTTCTGTTCCTTCCCTAACTACTTCATCTACACTTGGCCTCTTTGGCAGGCATCTCAGGAGAAAGTCTACATGGGTCAGACAATTAGGCTCTTTTAAACTGTGGCCTGAGGTAGGGGTGAGACACCTCCCTGTATTACTCATACTTGTTTCCTTTCAGAACATTGAAAGGTCACCTGTACTTCAGGTTCTCAATGAAATCAGGTTGGAAAAATCCCCAGAGCACATACCTTGTGTTTCTTTCTCAGTAGTGATAACAAGAAAAAAAAAAGGAGTCCTACATTTTCATTGGATTTCTTTAGGTCATGGATCTAAAACAAATTTTTTGAAATGAACTGATGGGGTAATTGCAAATAAGTCTATAAAGGTAGATTTTTCTCCACTGAGGTTTGAAAAAACACTTTGAGAATCACATATTTTCCTTCACTATCACAAATAATTGAAAAGAAGATAATTTTATAAATAGAAAATTTTAGAGCCTCTCAGATCACCTCAGATGTCATGACAGTCTGTCTTTTATTAATCTCAATTTTTCAGACCAGTTACCTTGATAACTGCATGTGCTGCCTGTACACCCCCGCAACTGTGACTTGACAGAAGGATGTTTGACAAAAGGACCCCAATGATACTCAAAGGATTTTAAGATAACTACTTCTTTGGAGAAAAACTAAAATCTTGACATATAGGTTATTTTATTTTTTGGCCCAAACTTCACAAATATCAAACAACAAACCCTAGGAGAAAAAACTATTGGAAACTTTATTTATAAAGGCACCTCTTTAGCCAGGTAATTAACACTTACTGAGGATGTTGAATGTCATCATGCATATAATCCTTTGTGAATCTTGTTTGTCCTCTTGTCAGATTGTCCTCTTGTCCCAGGTCTTGACTTCTGGTGAAGATTTTCAAACTATCAAGGCAGTATTTCTCTAGTTTTAACAGGAATTAAACTTCCTTTATCTCCACTGATTTGAATCTCAGTCTTCCATCTGTTAAGTGTTGTGAAGACATTGTTTTCTCACACAGAGGAGTTGGTAAAGTCAGGGACACTGTAATTTTAGGAT